>OX463806.1:21699122-22899122 GCA_949825045.1 Argyresthia goedartella | reverse complement strand
CGTCTGTCTGTCGGTCTGTCCATCAATGGGCTTCATCACATAGACTCCGACAAAATCTGCTACCGACAGCTGCGTAGTCCCAATTGCATGGAATCTTAATGTTAACAACAACTGGTGTAGAGGCGCTATTCCATGATACCTAAAAGTAAAACATCATATTGAGCAGGAATGTTTAATTTATAGGTATAATTTGTGGTAAAAACAAACTGACAAACAGCCAATGAAAAGTTTTAAAAGTGCAATTTCATAGTAAAAATAACTTAGGACATTGTTACATAAAAATAATAACAAGATAGCCTTTGTTTTGATTTTTATTTAACAATGTCCTAGTTAGGTTATTTTACCTAGATGAAGTTACATGCAAGGTTGGTGTTATTTTATTCCGTAGGGCATTTACAGAGGTATTGTCCAATCTAAACCTAAAAACAAATTCGGAATCGGACAGGGCACTCGTGTGATTTATTCGCACATAATCTCGGCGTTCTGCAGCCTCGAAATCACCAGCCGAGTCGGAATCAAAGGCACCAGCATCGAAATGCTCTACATCACTTTCATCACTGAAGAGTTCACAATTTTAGCTGATTTCAAGTTCCAAAAGAGCCAGTTAGCCTAATATCTCTCGAAATTGGCAGATAAACAAAAAGCTTACTAATGGTTGCCAAACATACTGACAGATAGCTGTCAACACGATATGGAAACGTTTTATTTTTTTATTGAGAGGCCTATCTCTAGTTAACAATCAGCCCTCTAAAAAATAGATGAGAACCATAAGTTAAAATTCCTATCTATCTTTGTTCATAGAAACAGCAATAAGCAACTAAAGATATAATTTTAACTGAAGTTAGCTGGTTGGTAGGTTATCGGGACCGAGCATTAGTCTATCTACGAATTAGGTACACCCTCCTAGAAGGATTTACAATAGACCTAAAGTATCTAAACAGATTTCCGTTTGTTGTCCCATTTACTGGCACAAGGGTGCAAGATAATTATTTACAAAGAAACGATCACTTAACTGCGACTATAGCGTTTGAAATGCAAAATAAACTCAAGCTTATGCAAACCCACTGAAGCGTCAGAAGACTTTTACATTCGATCTTTTACGCATTAAGCTTTTATAAGATAATACTTATACATATATTACCAGAATATTTTAGAGGCTTAACTTATGTTAATTAAAAGTCCATCTTTCGTCGAAGAATATTTTTCTTGCATATTTCATAATTGGAGTAGAGTTCAATATTTCCGAATCGAGGCATGAGCTCTGAAATTTCACTGATTTGTCATATTTTGAGGTCTCATACGCATTTGTTCTGTTAGACGTTGAACAAGTAGGGTGTCAGCAGTGATATTCCTTTTAACAAGGAATAGGAAGAAGTCCTATAGTAGGATGTATCAAGTTAACCAAAGTGTATTTCAGGGTTTGCAAGAACCATACACATGTTCCCCAAAATCAGCTAATGTCACTTCTATATCTACGCCATACTCTAAAAGGCTGTAAATAAAAAAAAGATTGGCCAAAAATTTATTTTACTTTCAGATAATTGGTTTAATGTTTAAAAAAGTGTGTAAATGACTATGGATACTGATTTATCTAAAACAATAGTTTTTGAAGTTTAATTTTAAACTAAAACAGATGTGAAATTAGGGCAGAGAATAGACAGGAGCTATCTGTCGGTTTCCAGACAGTAGGATTTGATCATCACAGTACAGAATTCCACCGAATATTATTTACATACACCAATTAAATACTGAGCTTAACCTAAGTTATGAATAAGCTTACATTGATTTTACATTAATGCTATGGACATAGGTTCCTAGTGTATGTCAAATGTTACGAGGATTTTTCTGAGAAATATTCCGATAGTCACAATTATTTTTAGTTGGTAGCTTCAAAGGTTGACATTAATATAGTCATGTCTATTTCAAACCATTATATTAGGTTTGATGAATAGTATTTTATCAAATTATAAAGTTATATTTTGAGAAAATACTATTGCTTTCTGGAATATTATGAGAAACGTAGCTTAGCAATACTGCATACAGATTTAATGTAACTGTTGACTGGTCCAACTATTATGTAGTGAGTACTACAAGTACCTATAAATACACTTAAATGTACTTATAAAGTTGATGTAAACTTAAATTATAGCAGGTTAGTTTCTGTTAGATTTAGTTTTTTGTTACATATAAGAATACATATTTTAATTTTAATTCTAACTCGATACTGAATATGCGGGCTATTGCAAAGTGACTAACATACGGGCGTAACAGAAAAAATTGTGTTTATGCAATTCCATCCATTCAATAATAATTTATTTCACACTATCAGTCAGATATTTGAGTAGTTTAACATTGGTATTTTACGTAACTTAAAATTGATATAATTTGGGTTCACTATTCTATTATCTTGGCTTCCGATTTGTTCCAATGGTTCCAATGGTTCCACAATTCCACTTTCAAAACATCATCTTTACTTTACTGGATGGCAGAGGCACAATAAGGGCCACGTTTAGCCGTCTTCTAATTTCATATTTTGAAGCAGTACAAACACATAATAATAATAATCAAATACTGTTCTAAGAAAGAAGTATCTATTTCCAAATGTAGCTACCTACATATATTGGAACTTCGTTCACTTGGTAGTTGTACAATTACGATTTAATCAAGATAAGTTAATAAACTAAACAATAGTTATATTATAACTGTCGTCACCCCTTAAAATTTTATCGCGTTTTCAACGACTGAGGAATAGCGATATGTAGAATATATATCACAATTGCATATCATTCATATATCATATATATTGCAAAGGTGCGTCTAGCTTTTTAGGTACGCAAAATATATGAAAATTATGGCGACGCTTTTAAAGTTTATTAGAAACATTAAATAACAAAAGAATAAGCCCACTTAACCTTCACATTACACATTTCATGTTTTATTCATAACAGTAATTGGTATACTAAATACTTTTACTTAAATTAGGTTAATGGATACTTAGTTTTAGAACTATAGTCCGATTCTGTATCTCCAGACTACTATCCCGATACCTTTGAAAGGTGTTCCAAGACAATCACAAGATTGTCTGCAACTTGTGCTATGAAGTTGGCGAATATTCTTCAAACATCAATTTCAAGGGGTCAGGATATATGTTGCTATACACAATCAGCCTACTGGCTGTATAACTATACACGCTAAAAATATGTTGGAAGAGGCTTAATGGTTACGAATAGGGTTGTGATTCGACGGGCATCGTAACGTGCTGTTCTTAAAGACCTGACAAAGTATTTCGGCGGAAAATTTACAATATTATGACATGACCTAGAGACACCACCATCCATATCCTGTATTACGTAAAGCTGCTGAAAACGTTGTCGAAACTCCAATATTTATTATTTATTCAATTAAAATATAATTGTGTTTTTACTGTTATTTATTCCCTATATACCCATTTCGTTTGAAATTAATAAGCGTTAAGGTCGACAATGCCTGTAGCAGTCAATAAACGTCAAAATCTGAAATGGCAAGATCTTAGATTAACGAAGCTCTTTATTTACAAAATAACTCTAAACATACAATACCTTTCATAGTTATATAACCTCTTTGCGATAAGTTATCAGTTAAAAAAATCTTCAATCTCAGACATAATTAACTAGTTACGAGTGAATAATGATGCAAGCAACGTCGTCATAGCATCACATAAGTAATTTTAAAGCATAGCTCGTATGGTTCGAATTTGCTACACGATATTCAACCTTAAGTGGATCGGAAATTAAATTCCATCGACTGTACATAAACATGATTCTATTTATAGACGAACATCGAGAAAACACGAAATACTCTTTATGTAAATAAATCTAATTCTATTTGTTTATGTACAAATTCTTAAGCATTATGGAAATAAAAATTAAATCACATCAAAGCCTGGGCTACGGAGATAAGCAGTTGAGTCGAATAATTCGGCATCGGACTTATGGTCAAACAATAAACTTATTAGGAACTACCGAAACGGTAATTTTGTTCATAAGTTCTATGAAATACAAACATGTGACGTAATAGTGAAATGATAAATAGGACATTTAAAACAAACCTGAGTCTATAAAATACAACTGCTGGAAATGTAATTCAGATATTGTCAAACCATTTTGTACATAATGCAGATTTTGTACTCAAATTCAGACATGTTCCTAAATTAATTTGACTACCTTCCTAGTCCAATACCGAATTGAAGGAAAGCAGGGATAAATGTGCGTTTTACGTCAATATCTGTGGGATTTTTTTTGGATAGTAAGGAGCCATCGATTTTGGTATATTTTAGACATTTATTCAATTTTATTGTTAAACACTCATTTGATACTATTGTTAAATTACTATTCTTTTATTTATGAACTATTTGGTGTATCGTCTTACAGTGACTTTGGTAATGTACATTTGTTAAAATTACGAAATTTGTTATATTATGTGCTAGCACTAATTAATAAAAACCGTAAATGTCTAAGTTGAACATAAAGTTTAAAAAATAAATTTTGGTCTAGAAAATTCCAAAGAAAGATTTAAGCATAAGTAATATTCCTTAAGGTATATTAAGACGTATTCCCATTTTGACCACTTCCCAATACGACAGATTTTTACTTAAATGTAACCTCGCTGCTCCTGGACAGGCGCCATAGTGTTATTAAGTCTAGAGAGAGAAGGTTGGTTCAGTAAGCTGGGTGTTCGCTCTTGACTTACAGATGAAAGTCTGTCGATATGGGAAGTGATCAATATGAGATATAGTCGAATTGAGAAGTGGTCAAACCAGGAAGTGGTCAAATTGGGAACTTGTCATTAAGGAAACTTGTAAAAAAATAAAAAACAAGCTGTCGAAATGGGAAGTGGTCATTATGGACCCAAAGCTCTGATGGATCTGAGCAGATAGTGCCTTCATCGTCATCATCATCACTCAGCCCACATACAAATGCTGCTGGGTATATGCTTCTTCTTCACCACGCCCTCTAATCCAGCCCTGAGCCTAACTGACCGCAATTAGGTCATATCGTAATTCGGCATATTTCTAACTTAAATACGTCTTTAATTAATATCAACTGCTGGAAATCAAACGCTTAAAATAATGTTGGAAACATTAAAAATTATAATTACCGTAAAAAAACTAAAGTACTAAATAACAATTTTTCTATGTGTTTATTTTTAAATTATTAAACGAATTAAAAACCACCACGTCCTGAACTTTAATGACTTATCATTTACGGTTTTCAAGAGCATTTAAAATAATTTATTGCTTTGGCAGTACAACTAACCCGTTTGACTAATCGACTGAATTACCTCAACTGTCTATCAATATTCATCAGCCTGTTACACCAAAGACACTGTGCATGCGCTCACACTCTGACACCGGATATACCTTGTAGAATGACTGGGATGACTTGTCATCGTTTCTATGAGACAGGATGGAAACTCACTCACGGCACTAACAGCTATCAACGCTAACTAATTCGCGCTTGCGCATGAGGCGACTGGAGGCTATCTCTAGCAATGTACTGTGCATAGGGTCGGCGATGACTAAAGATAAAAACTTGCTACGATCCTGGCACACATATCTCGCTTCCTCAACATTCATAAGTCTCCTGATACAAGCTATCTGGTTATGGGGATTTCATATTTTCCGCTTCACTAAAAAAATGCCGATTTGATCTTTGTCACGACCTTCTTCGATGTCCTCGTTGAACGGCTTCATTAACTGCATAAATTTGTTTCGGCAATCTCCTTTGATTCGACCTTTCAACATGACCGCTAATTTTGTTTGCTATTGCGTTTTATTGATTTTCCGACATCAGATGCAGAGTCTATAGCTAGGCTCGAAGTCGCCTCACGTGGGTTTGTGGACCCACTATCAACGCAATCCGCTAAAATCTCAACTGATCAAACATGCGTAATCCATCATCGCTTTAACATTGGCATATCAGTAACATACAGACTAAAACATGCAACTGTTATTATCTTCATATTATATTTGTAATTAATATTTACGCTACAAATTTTCTGTAACTATTTACAATTCTTACTGATATATTGAAGAGGCTCATTTCGATAGAACTTTAATTGCTTAATTAAATTTAAATGACATGTTTGAATTAACAGAGGAAATTAAATTTTGTTTTGTTTTTAATGAGTAGAAAAACTAAAGATTATTTAGGCCAATTAGCCAAACAGAAAGTATTGGGAATTTAACAAGACAACATTTACAATACTCAGTATCATGAGCACAATGAACGCGGTGTTACGTCTTACAGTGACTTCATTATACATTTGTTAAAATTAGATTTATCATTTAAATACTAGCACTAATTAATAAAAACCGCAAATGTATAGACCTCTATGAACCTTATTACAAACGTGACTTGCCAAATTGGCGCAAAAATTAAAAGCTGTTAAGATGGGAAGTGGTCATTTTGGACCTAAAGCTCTGAGGGATGTAAGCAGAAATTGCTTTACTAACCGAAAATAGGTAGTGTCGTAATTCGGCATTTTTCTAACATAACGTCACGAGCCCTAAATCCCGTTATGAGCTATCCCGTAATAAAATTTAAAACTTAAAACTGGAAAATATCTAGATAACAGGGGGCTTGAGAGGTCAAATACGTCTTTATTAATGTGAACTGCTACAAATAAACCGTAAAAAATAATGTTGGATATGTAAAAAATATAATTACCGTAAAAAACCGTACAACTTAATATCAAAGGTGATGGAAAATCGATGTATGGACGACTGACTCAGTGATGTAGTGGCATTATACCTAGCGATACATAATTATGATTGGCTGCAAGAATATCAACATTTCATGTTTCAAAAGTCTTAGGAACTGATCAGATTTGCACAATTCTGAAATCAGAATTATAAAACTCCTATGAAAGAAGTTGTTTATTTATTTATAGAGTCGTTAAATGACTGATTTAAAAAAGCGGCAGGTAAAGAAAAAGCAATAAAACTCTTTCAATATCATATTATTATATAAGTGCCTATACAAACTTGCAGGTGATTTGATGAAAAGAACTGATTTTACAAGCCCTAATGATATCGTGATTACATATTAAGCCAAAGAGATATCGCTAGTTTTTATACGTAATATTTTGAACTTGCAAGCCTGTCTCGAGTCTGACGTTTTTGTTTATAATCGTCCCGGGAACAATAAAGTGAATAGCGAAGTATTTATTATTTAATTACTTCATACAAGTTGTACAAAGTAAATAGAGACGCAGTAATTTATGAATTGATATTTAAATGCTATTCGCTAATAAAAATCTTCATACATTTCTGAGGCAGTCATTTAGCCATCTCCTTTTATATTTGTTATATTTTTAATTATAAATCGAGGAAAAAATCACCCCTTCCAGATGTTTAAAGGCTTATCATTTACAGTTTTCAAGAGCATTTAAAATAAATTATTGCTTTGGCATACAACTAACCCGTTTGACTAAATCGACTAAATTAACACAATTGTCTATCAATATTCATCAGCCAGCTTGTTACACTAAAAGACACTGCGCATGCGCTCACACTCTGACACCGGATATACTTTGTAGAATGACTGGGATGACTTGTCATCTATTCTATGAGACAGGATGGAAACTCACTCACGGCACTATCTATCAACGCTAACTAATTCGCGCATGCGCATGAGGCGACCGGTGGCTAGCTCTAGTAAGGTACTGTGCATAGGGTCGGTGAAGACCAGAGATAAAAACTTGCTACGATCCTGGCATAAATCTCTCTCTTCCTCAACATTCATAAGTCTCCTGCTACAAGCCATGATAACGGCGATTTCATATTGGCCCCTTCATTAATAATTTGCCAATTTGGTTTTGGTCAGGATCATCTTGGGCGTTGTTGTTGTCCTCGTTAAACGGCTATATTAACAGCCGCTACATAAATCTGTTTCGTCAATCTCCTTTCATGCGCCCTTTCAACATGAGCTTTATTTGCTATTGCGTTTTGTCGCACGTGGGTTTGTGGACCTCATGTGGAGCAATCCGCTAAAATCTCTACTCATCAACTAATCATCACTTCATTGTCGTTATATCAGTAAAATACAGACTAAAACTACTAAGTATTAGTTATTTTGTGGCAAACAAGTAATTGTTATTAACTACACATTATATTTGTAATGTAACTTCTGGCTGTTTAATCATGAACGCTACAACTATTCTGTACCTATTTTAAATTCAGATTTATTCAATAACATATTTGAACAAATCCATATTTGCAATATTCAGTATCTTGAACACAAATCGTAATTGAAATACAAGTGAATTATTTGGTTTATTTTTATCACAATTACTAAAACCCCAATTTCTTTCTCTTTGTTTATTTGGTTCTTCAGCAGCTTAACATAATGACTGGATTGCATGACTTGGGTCCGATGTAATATCGCTTACAACAGAAAATCGTAAATATTTATATTTATACTTTTTAGTTGCTATCAGCGAAGTCTACTTTAGTATAAGCTCACAGAATTACATGCTAACTGCAATAATTTGTTATTTACATCGTCAATCAACTGTTGTTCACGAAAACATTCGTAAAACAAAATCCAGGTTTGAATGAACGAGAAACGCTGGGAAATAAAATGTGGACTACAGTTGGCACAGTGCCTTCAAAACTAAACACTTAGGACCACTTATTCTGTACGATTAACCCAGAGCGAATGTGATAACTCGATTAGTCTGACACTTGCATGACATTTAAATGACTTTCTTAAACAAAATATGAAACAAGGTGAATTTGATTAATAAACTGTGTCTAAACACACTATGCCGAAGATACGCGACCGAAGTTCGGCATGATTCCTCGGCTGATTTTACGTTCCGACGTATTCGGCTGATATGACACACCATAAGTGCCGAACTTACGCGGCAGAAATTCAGTTACGCAACTTTGTGTGGGTCTCGTTCAGTAGAGGTCTCGGCAATCGAAGCGAACTTCGGTCGCAGAATAAATTACCGCTGAACTTACGCCCGACCGAAGTTTGCTGTACGCTATAACGCAACGTAATTTCGACATTATGTGTCGTCAGTAATTCAAATAGCATTGCAGATGTAATCACGCCGAACTTCGGTCGCGTATCTTCGGCATAGTGTGTTTAGACACTTAGAAAATCGTTATGGTTACAACAGCCTTTTTAAGTCACCATGGGTGTGTGAATTGTATTTTTTTACTTTTTTACACATAACACATAACAGAGATACAAGGAAATCACATTTATGTTAAACATATTTCACATAGATCAACTGCTTGGCTCATGTGAGCTTGTTTTACATAAGTTTGGGTATATACGTTAAATGTTTCTTGGCAAAAATTGTTATATATATATTTATTTTACTTTTAAATAATAAACATGAACATGTGTTTATGGTGACATTTAATGAGGTGACCACAAAATAGGGAGATACGAGTATAGTACCCATCAGTAAGAACAAATTGCGCCACGAAACTAATCGCTAATCGCGTCATGTACTGCAGGTCGTTTTTCTACGTGTTTTTCTGCTACTTTAAGTTTCTAGGGGAAAATTGTCATTTTGATGGGTACCCCATACCCCAAATCTTCAACTACATCGATTATAATGAGTATTTATCAGCACATTTGTTTTATTTTTATTCTGATGTTATTTCTTCTCATTGTAAATTTTTACATCAACAGGCAATTTATTCTAGTTGGTGGACAGATTCAAAAGGTATGTATTTACATTTTGTACCCCAGAGATACTCTTACCTATAGACTAGCTTTTGCCAAAATAAAAAACAATATGTTACACATATAATATTATCATCTTGTAAAGCATACTATTACGATTGAAAAACTGCAAAACGCAAAAAATGTTAAGAATTATGGACTATGTCATCTATTTTTAAATCTTATAGCTTAGTTTATTTCTTGGTATACAAGTATAAATATGTATGTCATTCAAATAAATAAATAAAAAACAACACGAGCTGCAAACAGAACAAAATAGCAATCCGAAATGCATATTTTTCCCATTAACGCAATCTTAGCCATAAGTGTCTAGATTAATTTACGATAAGTTAGACTTACATAAAATATAGTAAAGTACAAAAATATATATTTTACTTAATGTTAGGAGATACGTCATTCTTTACTTACATTCAGTCCCATAATCCCATTACGTCCTAACCTAAAATAACACCAGATATTTTTAGCATTCTATGGGCTAAACAGTTAACATGAACTTTTTTGCCATTAATGGTACTTATGTCTTAAATGCACGACTCTCCATCCCTTTGCTCCATACCTTAGCCATTCGATGTGACTTCTGAGGGTTCTGTGCCCGAAGCTTGCAAAACGGCACTCTTTTACATGCTATTACTAAGAATCCGCTGTCCGTTCGTCTGTCTGTGTGTCGGTTTGTCTGGTCGTCAGCGGGCTGGCTGTACCTTATGAACTGTAAAAAGTAGAGAGTTAACTTTTTCACAGAATGCGAATGCGGCTAAAGAATAACCTACACTATTTCTGTTGCCGCAACAGAAATACCTACACTATTTCTGTTGCCGCTGTAGCAACAAAAATGAACTACATGCACAAGAGACTTGAGATAAACAGGGTGTCACGTAAACAATGGTCCAACGTCGAGGGGAAGACAGCTCACCTAATTTCCTAAAACTAATTTAAATATAATTAAAAAAGATATGGTTACCAAGTTTTTCTACTGTCTACCGTACAACATGCTATTTTAATAGTGTGACTGCAAATCATACCTTCAGTTGCAATAAGTACCTTATGCAAATCATAACCCTAAAAATGGTGTCATTGTCATTTTCATATTCAGTTTTTTCTTTTATTATTTAAAATTCGCGCCAGTTTTTATATTAATAGCAATAACCTTGTAACGACAAAGTCTTGTCGTAAATTTTATACCAATTTACAAACCTGGTTAAGTTTATATGTTTTTAAAATAATGGAGAGAATTTAAGAAAGAGTTTGTTTTTAAGTTCGGATATTTTTTCCAAGTAATTTAAATTCAGTAATAAAAAAAAACAAAGAAAGTAAATGCTGTTACCTATCTGGATACATTGTTAAACTATTTAGCTTTATTTTACAAAAAAAAAACTGAAAATGTTATCATTTGCAGCGGCAGCATTACTAAACACGATTAACGGTAGACGAAATGGAAAATCCAGGGAAAAAATACTTGGCAACCCCATGTTTTTTTTTTAATATTTAAGTTAGTTTTAGGCAATTATAATAATAATACCTTGGTCACTATTTACACATATTGATCTAGTCCCAAACTAGGATTCCCTGTATCTTGGGTACTAGACAACTAGACAACAACATACTTATATAGATAAATATTATACTTAGATAGATAAACAACCACGACTAGGGTGCAAACATCCGTTCTCATCAAACAAATATTTGCCCCCCACCGGGACTCGAACCCGGGACCCTTGGCTTCGTAGGCAGGGACACTGCCGGCTCGGCCCTTCGGGTCGTCAAATAAGGTGTAGTGAATAATCCTTTCCTTTCGTATTTTCTCGGAAATGTTCGTTTTTGTCTTACTACTTCACCGCATTCAGTACCCATCGAGACAACGTAGGGAACGGTCGCATTGCAAGAGGAAGTATCTATATAGAGTAGTTAATACCACATAAATATTTTGTTGATATTTATGTTAGATTTTGTGATAAACTTCATGGACTCGTGTATTAATGCAGGCCACCTATATTTTTTTTTTTTTGACTTTACATTTCACTCTTGTCTGTCATTTTTGTAAATAATAAACATTGATTTTATTCGATCCACATTAACAATTTATAACAGACATGCCGAAAGCACTAAGAAAAGGGAAACGTTTAGATCGGCAAGCCTGCGAAGTTATTTTCAATATTTATTTATATTTCTTAACTGAAAATGATAAATTCAAACATACCAACTATACTGCTTACTTTTGTAAAGTCCAAAAACGAGTTTCGGAGGCCAGTGGAATTTCTCAACGAACAGTAAATAAAATATTGCAAAAAGAATACATATAAATCAATCCACCTCCAATGTTCCGAAGTCGGCAAAGTTGGGTAGACCAAATAAATTATTTTGTCTAGGTCTTGACGATTTTGACTACATCGTTATACGCCGATTAGTGTATAATTTCCATTTGATATACAAACAAGTACCTACAATTAAAGCCCTGAAGTCCAAGTTATCCGAAGCCATAAATTTTAAGGGATGTGACTTTATGCTAAGTTTTTTTTTTAGAAAAATGGGATTTCGGTATAAAAAAGTTGAAAACAACAGAAAATTACTTATCGAGAAAGATGATGTTCGTTTAAAAAGAGTAAAGTTTTTAGCCACGATAAAAAAGTACAGATTGCAAGGGAGAGAGATTGTTTATATGGATGAAACATACATCCATACCTCACATTTGGCAGGTAAAAGCTGGGCTGACTCGTCAGAAAACGGAGTGAAACAGTTAATTTCTAAAGGACAACGTCTTATAATAGTGCACGCTGGTAGTAGAAAGGGGTTTATACCTGGGGCATTGTTAATGTATCATTCTACTGATAAAACAGGTGACTATCACAACGCGATCAACAATGAAAACTATGAAAAATGGCTTCGTAATCAACTCATTCCAAACTTAGCTTCACATTCGGTACTAGTAGTAAATAATGCTGCATATCATAATAAGTACGTAGAAAAACCTCCTAATTCAAATACCAGGAAGCAAGACATGATTGATTGGCTATCCAAACATAACGTTCCGATTGATCCGTTATTAACAAAACTTGAAATATATGAAATTATTTGCAAGTACAAAACAAGACTTTGTAGAATACTCTATAGATAAACTTATGAACGAATATGGACACAGCGTACTAAGATTGCCACCATATCATCCTGATTTCAATCCGATTGAAAACATATGGTCTCAAATAAAGGGATACGTATCCAAAAGAAACATCAGTATGAATATGACTACTGTGAAACAATTGGTACAGGAAAAGGTTAATATGATTGGTTCCGATGTTTGGGCCAAAGTATGTGACCGCGCCATCAAATGCAAAAACGAGTACCGAAAACACGAACCTGAGTTGGAAAATTATATGGCTAGTTTTGTAATCACCGTTCATGAAAACTCTGACGATGATACATCAGAAAATAGTTCTGATTCTGACTGTGATATGGAAGTTGGAAGTATTGTTTTGCATCACACTATCCACCCCGCTCCTCCTCCTCTTATCCCGCTGTCATAATCGAAGTCGTTCATCCAATCAGAAAATCATATTTATTTATATTAATTTCTCTGCTGGTTTGTTTTGTTTTATGTTGATGTGTCTTTTTTTATGTCATAGTATTTTTAATTAATTACAAAAATTTATTGTTTTAAAAAAGGTCTGCAAATTTTGACTTATAGTTAGACTTTTGGGGTTCCAATCCTTATAGAATCATTAGATCATCCCAACCGGAATTTGGTTTTTATCAGTGCGTTTTATTGAAATAAAACGTCCTCAGTAACTAGTTATATTTTTGTTTACCTAACGAATTCTTTATATGATAGAATCGTGGTGGTTTTAACATCTCAGTGTAATATACGTCAAACGGGCAATTTGACATTTGACATTGATAAATAAAGTATGCGATTTATTTGATACCTACACGTAATTTAATAATACAGTAATTCATAGACACATCGGCACCATTCGGGTGTTATCGTTGTTCCGAGTTTTGCCGATAGGAAAGGATTATTCACTACATCTATAATAAGCTTTCTTCCCCTTAACGTGGGACCATTGTTTACTGGTATTACCATTTACTGAGTATATTCACCCGGGATCTCACATTGACGATTCGTCAAAAAGACAAAACGTCATGAACTCATTACGGCTGGTTATTCACATTGAACACGAAATTGTGTTTTAAATACTATTCTTAGTAAACAAGTTGTCCAAGTAAATTTGAAGCATTTAGTGCGATTTTATTTAAATATTTAAATTATGATAACTTATCGAGTTGAATTAAAGTTTTAAATGGCTTACTTCTTTCGAAAGAAAGAGCCATTTTTCGTGTACTTATTTATGGATTCAGGTATAATTTATAATTAGGAAGGAAGGGCGAGTAGGCACTATTTATGTTTATAAAGACCAGCCAGAATCTTCATGTCTTTGAATGCACAGGAAACTAATTTCACTCATACACTGTCTTGTCACTTGTTATCCTGCGATCAAACCAAATCATCTTCAATCATATCAAGGTCTTGGACGCCATTATACCCGTATCAGGTGTTGTTAAAGTCGATAGCACATGGGGTCAACGCAGTCACCACTGGGTATTGTGAGAAGGTGTGCAGCGGCATCGGAGAGGTGCCAGGGGTAGAGGGGGAGATGGTCAGGCGGGGGGTGCTAGTCTTCATTGGGGGGCGGGGGGTGCGGGCGCGTGGCTAGCTGCTTTTCGTGACAAGCCGGTACGGCGCGTGAATGGTCGCTACGCTGCCAATCTCCGAATGCCCTATAAGCTCCTCAGGATGCTCGTGCTCGCGCTCCCGCCGCTTCTCCTCATTTGTGTAGTAGTGAGCGGCGCGACGACGCGTACAGCATAAGGCTGCAGCCACGGACGCTAATACCGCTACCACTACAAGAATGAGGCCTTCAAGAAGACTCATTTGTGCCTCGTGAGTACTGCTGCACGGCTCGAGACGGTCATACGTCATCTCCGCGAAGCTGACACCTCGGAGTCTATAAGGAGTGTAGCACTTCAGGTACCGGATGCTCCCATTGAGCACGCTCATGCTCATGAACCCAAGCATCGTCCCCACGGAACACTGGTCGCAGTGCCACATGTTCTTTGCCAGGTCTATCTGGCTGATCGCCTCCAGCCTCTCAAGCGAGCGTTCGTCTAAACTCTGAAGCTGGTTATGCGAAATGTCGAGCCTCTGCAGAAATCTAGTTTTTGTGAGTAGTTTGTAAGGAAACTTTTGGAATTGATTCCACGATAAATCTAATGCCACTAGATGATCATTGTATGATAGAAAATTCGGAGGCACCTCTTCAATAGAGAGATTCGCGAGTCCTACTCCGTGGAGTTGCGGTAGTATCTGCAGGACTATAGCGATTTCGTTGAGGGGGAGGTTGTTGCCGCTGAAGTTTATAGTTTTGAGGGAGTCCACGACGGGTGCGAAGGTCTGGAGATGGAAGCGGTCCAGCTTGTTGTCTGCGAGGTCCAGGTGGACCAGGCTGGTCAGGTTGGTGAGGGCTGCGGGCGCGAGAAGAGCCAATCGATTCCGTGACAGACATAGCATCAGCAGCTGCCGCTGACGACCGAACGTATTGTCCACAATCACTGGCAGCTGGTTCCCATCCAATTTCAGCTTCTTTAACTTCGTCAGACTTATGAACTCGTCGGCCATCAGATACTTGAACTGATTATCTCCAAGATCCAGCTCCTCCAGATGAGCGACAAGATGATAAATTTGCGTATTTACCCTTCTTAGCAGACATCGTCGGCACTTGAATATTTTGAGTCGCTGTATGTCTTTGAAAACTTCAGGATTGAGTTCAACCAATGGATTGTAACTGAGATCCAGATAATAAAGATTTCCCAGCATTCTAAACAGTCTTGTCACTAATGACGAGATCTCATTGTGGGATATGACGAGAGTTTTTAGCGCAGTGAGATGCCGAAAGGTCTCGCTCGGCATATGTTCGATGTGATTGTGGTCCAGATAAAGGTCCGTCAGATTAATCAGACCCCTAAAGTTATCAACTATTACACTTGTTAGATTGTTGTGTGACAAGTTGAGAATCATTAAGTTCTGCAGGCCCCAAAAGGAATATTGTCCGATAGAAGGTATGTTAGAGTTGGTGACCTGTAGTTCTTTCAAATTTGAGAAGGGTACGGGTTGGGTGAAGATGGGTCCGATAGTAAGAAAATTTGGTTTTTCTGGTGGTGCTGTGATGACGAGGATCTGTGCGGATCTGTCGAGGAACTCCACTGGGACAGCGTACATGTCACCCCGGGAGCATCCGACGCGGAGGACGCGGCCGCCGTCCCGGTCCGTAGCGACGCCGCACGCGCACTCCGCGGGACATATCACGTCGCTGCTATTGCCCGGTGACGTCAGAAATATTGCCAGTAGACCTGCCCACCACGAGACGAATACTCTTCTGCAACAACAAAAAAAGAAAGTTTAATGGATTGGTAATGTCCGTTAGTACATAGGAACGTATGTTATGGGAAGCATTCAGTCCGACGAAAATATTTGCATAAATATTATAAGTTCAAGAATAGGCAGGGCGAAAAATGAATGATCAGGAGGATTGTTTGGGTTACGTTCCCGAAGGGTGCCAAATGGGACCCTATTACTAAGACAGCGCTGTCTGTCCGTCCGTCTGTCTCTCCGTCTGTCCGTCACAAGGACTGTATGTCATTAATCGTAATAGTAGCATCAGTGATGCAATTGATCTGATATCGGATCCACAATCTGTATGGAGTGATCTAGGAACCAAGTTCGGACATACTTTTTTATATTATTTGAAAAAAAAAAATTCCTTATATATATTTTCTTGCACGAATGTAGGGAACTCTTCGTGTGCATGTCCGAACAGCACTTGACTGAGTCTTTACAAAGTCTGCTGCTAAAACGATGAGTAAGTATAGCGAGCAAGTCACCAAATACAATCCAGACGTCGCCGTCGGCGAAAATATCGTAGTGTACGCTACATTGGAATCGAAAAACAACACTCCGATGATATTGATTTTTGGGTCAATTGTTGTTTAGGTACGTAGTGCGGGGACTACGTTTTAAAGGTAGATTGCACAGTGAGGAGCTGATGTATGTAAGTAAACATAGTAGACCGGAGTGTGTATTATTCACGCTCATATTATCTACGCACCTCTCGATGCAGTGCAATACATTAGAGCGCCTCAACGAGGTCACGAATCGAGGTTCACAGATATCGTGAGCGTGTAGTATAAACTCGTCATCCGAAATTGCAATGTCCCCGTGCAAAATAAATCAAGTGGAATAAACGGCGCAGAATGAAAAAAAACTTGCCTAAATCCGGCGAGCTACTAACGAGATTAGCCGTAGTGAAATATCGTCGTGCTTACTCCACCGATTCAAAACCCCTGAAAATGCCAGCTTGATAACAAAAGGATTTTTTGATGCCCCGCCGCCGGGCCTGTGAGGGTATAAATTTCATTTGTGGAGGGAATTATTTATTTATTTATAAACTTTTTTAGAATTAAAACATTATTTTAATAACAGGAGAGGAAGCGTGGGATGTATGTATGCCTAGATTGTAGAAAGTGGATTCGTGTTTACCAATACGTGTAAAAGGTGTGAGGAAAAGTTATTCAAATGTTTCTGAAGTCGGACATTTTACCACAAATGGGAATCCCCGTAGAGCAGAATAAAATTAAAATAAAGACCACGTGATAATGATAATTCGGAAAGTTTTAATTTCTTTTCAACAAATGTTTCGACGAAACAATCGGTCTTTGTTTAGGTTGTCAGTAACAGCAGTGACGGAGCAAAAGACGCAATATTTAACCGCTTTCTGCGAGTAAATGTGGAAGAAACTAAACCACAGCTTGGAAATTCAGTAAAGTAAAGCAGTAGTCCGAAAATGTTGCCTCGATTTATTTTCTACATTAAATTGCCAAATAATAAATTTCTTGAAGATAATGAAAGAAGTCACATTCATTCATGAGCCTAAAACATCTTTGTCCAGCCACCGTCATTCCGCAGATATGAAAATAAATTAAATATATGAAATTTTGACAATCCAACTGCAAAAATAAAGTATTAGCGTTGTACGTAATAACTTCTTCTAATTTAACCCATACTTCTCGTTCTAAAATATCACAAAAAAATCAGCGACGATTTGGGTCTACAAACTTTATTCCGGTATTATTACTTCATTTATTTGTCTCTGCATTAGCTTAATTATAATTATGAATATTTGGGAAGGAAGTCTCATATTTTTGCCGCAGCGTCGTTATATAGCCAACTTTATGTTTGACAAAAGTTTCTCAGACAAAACTGATCTTTATGATTAAGCTTTTCAATTGTAATTTCGGTATTTTTTCAAGCTTTGGCGGGTTCAATACCCGGTTAGCAGAATCGATTTCTCAAAAATCTTTGAATGCAGTTTCAATTGTTTTAAAACAAAATGAAGTCTTCTTTCAGTCAACAGTACTATCTACCTAAACAATATTTTAGGTAATCTCCCTCCATGTGGCATAGCCGTGGAACACAACAGCATATGCTGATTAGCAGAGTAAATAGGGAATAAAAGTACCCATTACTGCGCGATAGTTTTACACTCAATAACAGATGGAATGGAAGATAAAAACATACGTTACTTGTTAGGAATTTGAGTTGTAAGCTGGTCAAGGATCATCCTGTTTGCTATGCGCGAGCAATGCGGATTAGCCATCATTCACGAGGCGTCCGTAACTGATACCAATATATATGTACATGTGTGGGAAAGACCTTTAAAGTTTGTATTTTGCCTGGGAAGTTTATATGGACTCAATGAACTGGGATGTGTTCTTATAGGTAATTTGAATCATCTTGAATCATCGAATATTTCTTTGACAAAGGCTTGCAAAAATGGCTTTTGAAACACTAAATTCGAATTTAAAAAATATCGCGGAAAGGCGGTATGATTTTGCCGGATCCCCTCACACCAAACAGGGTGTAACTGAAAGGTAAACTCCGTCTGAGACTGGCCGAGAATAAGCCGAGATTATCGTAATCTGATTGAATCAGTTCCTTATATTCCACGGCGAAAATCGAAATGTATTTTTAATTTGATTTATTAAATGACCGAAACGCCAGCGAGCTTGAGGATAACCTCAGCAGGTCGCATTTTTCAACCGATTCTCGCAAAATGTTGTTAGCATTATTGTCTATTTCTGAGATCAATCGCAATTGAAAAATCGACCTACCAGAACATGAGTCGACACGCCGAGTCGCAATAAAAGATATCTCGTTAAAATATATTTAGGGATTTGGGGCGCCGCCTAAGGGATAGACTGGGGCATTTCTGATGCAAAGGATCTCCCTGGAAGTGCAGCGGGGAAATTCTGCCAGCGTCACGGGAACCTTCGCCTCTGCAATGGTTTATTCGGGTATTTTTTTTTTTTATTATTGTTAATTTTATTGTTTTTTATGTAAAAATGTTGAATTCACCTGATACGTAAACTCACCCGTTAATAAAAGACACCTCGTGTCAAATAATCGTCTTCTGATTGGCCGAATTTCCAATTGAGATTCTTATCAGAATTATAGGTTCGATAATTAAGTGGATGTCGTCGATAAAATTTTTAGAAAATTTCAACAATTATATTCCCAATCGAGGCTTTCTAGTATAGGTTTATGCAATTAAAAGGAGGTCTCATCAAATTGTTTGTTTAATAAAGTTATAGTTAAATAAATAAACATGTTTTTTTTCTATTCAAATGACCTGACGGATTTTAACAAATAAGGTGTCGTTTAATTTGTGAAGACCGTGGTAGTGACAAAGGTTATTTAATTTCGGTGAAAAGTCAATCGGTAATTTAGATCTCAAAATGTAGTTTTCAATTTATTGGTGCGGTACAATAGTACCGGAGTTTAATAATACTCCATTTAGTAACCAGTTGAATTCATAAGTTTGTATGTTAGAAATTCAGCTATCCACCAACAACCTTGCGATATCTACAGCGCACAGAGCCACAAGTGTATGTTGTGTTACATCCTGTATGACTTATAATAAAACGTCAAAAGGCATCTTATCTTTTTTTTGCATTCAGTTCTGTGAAGCTGAGGATTCAATTACAGCAAGAAGGCTTCACAAAGGAAGAGTTCGGTTTTGAGGCTGCTTTAACAAGGTCTTTCAAGGACTTTCAATATTAGGTCCCTACATTTGATATAGGTTACGATAATTTCGACTAGATATTGCCTAAAAGGGTATCTGTGGTATTTACTAATAGTATATTGGGACCTAAAAACATAAAAGGTTCCTCTTTTGCAATTTTTAGTGCTTTGTAATAAAGTTCGAAATCTATGAAAAATAATTTAAAATACATTTCTATTGATGGCACCACAGATGAGTGGATAGATGTGCCACAATTGCATTGAGTACGTCACTGCCGCTGATGGGTGTTTTCCACAAAGCACTGAAGTGTGTTTTCGCGCCAAATTGTCAACTGTCACTTTGAAACCGCGGTATTTGGCAATAAGTTAATATAGTATTTACTCAAACAAAGCAAGTAATCTGCTCATTATTTTGACAACAAAGTTGACATTGCCGTGCTACTTGGAGGAGCCAGAAAAGGTGCCGGCAATTTCCTGTGAAAATCCATTACTGTCCTGTTTTAGCGACCGGCAATTTCCTGTGAAAATCCATGATTGTCGAGCTTTATTTGAAAAATGGTAAAAAAGGTAGTGCAAAAAGTCTTTATTCAGAATTTGGTTCTGTGTGACAAAAAAAAGAGCTTTTACCCACACAAAATTTTATATAAAGCTGGTTTTATTTAATTACTCGCATTATTTGAGCAAAGTACTATACAAGCCTTGGTCCGTAATGACTGCACTGCTGGCCACACTATGAAGGCCTCCGGCTTAGCTTAGCTACGCTCTCGGCCTATAAGCTTGGTCACCACTGCAGCCTTTGATGTCCGCGCTATAAAAGCCTCGACTTTCGGTCTCGGCTTTTATTCCAGCTTGTCCATCAAAGGCTGCAATGCTGATCGCGCTGTGTAGGCCTTGAGCTGCGCTGTGCTGCGCTTTCGGCCACCAACAGTGCAACTAGCAACGCAGTCATTACAGACCGCGACAGTAATGACACTATTCGACAAGTTATACGAGAAATTAAGTGCAAAAATAAAATCTATTCGGGTTCTCTATTTACACGAGTTGATGAAAATCGCAGGTGACTTGGTTTTTATTCAAAATGTCGGCAAGCACGATCGCACTGATGCGTACTGGAGAGAGCGAGGCAGTGCAGCGCCAATCAGAATTCGCTTGCGACGGACCCTTTTGATGTTCGATTATAGTCACCAGCCGCATGCGGCCGTCCGCCGTATGGCCAAAGTCGAATGCTTGTCTTTTTTCAACTTAAGTCACCTGCGGCCTAGCCGAACTGCTATTTTTACCCGCACTGGGACCTGGAAGTTTGTATTTTTCACAGCTCCAACGGATTGCCGAGCTAAGTAGGTATTAATATTAATTTAAACTTGCTACAACCACGTGTTCCTGAGGAGAGGGGTCATGATAGAAGGACAACGAAATGATTATAAAAGTACGTCGCATATTTTGACAATCGAGGAGAATCAGAACCTTAAAAACACCCGGTAAACTGACATAATGTATTTTCGACATTAAATAGCCAAAGTCTAACAAAATAAACACAAACATACCGACGAAGTGAGAACCTCTTGCTATAGAGACGGTTAAGTCTTTCGTCAACTTTAAGAAAGATTTAACCAGAATTGAGCCTTTCTCAGATAAATCTTGAAAGTTGTTTTGACTTGAATTTATAGTGCACTCAACCAAACTCTACTTAGCAAGAGTACACTTAAAGTAATATTTTTTTAGTTTTGAAACCATATTTGTTGTGCCAATGAGTGGTATATCAATTATATCACGCAGAATATAGTCAAAAAATATAGTCAAATTTATAAATAGTTTGTCTATATTTATTTCAACTACGAATATAAACATTTATAAATTTGACTACTACTGTTTTATGTACACTGTGTTACTACTTTTATGTATGGTATAATACTCTACCACGAATACATATATAATATCAGTCTTTCACTAAATTACGTTGTTACGTATCAGACTTCCTAGTTCAACAATAGTATACTTCATTATATGGTTCATACGACTCAAATAGCTTTCTCATTTTCATTTTTGCCACACTGTTCGATCGATAGGTAATTCAGTAACCTTGGACCAAATGAAACCTGTTTGATACACGCTAGCTAGCGACCTGTTTAACTATACCTTATGGGTGTCAGACATGACATGTCATATTTAGCAGTAAATTTAGTTTAGTTAGTATGAAGCCTAATATGGGAATTGAATCTCTAGTCCTTGTCGTAATTGGCTACGAAAAAGGAATTATTTTCCGCTGTCCATCATATTAATTATCAAAGAGGAATTTATTCAGCGGACTTGTACTCGAGTATTTTTTTTTCTTTCGTAGTTAATTAATAAACAGACAGAACTTATTTTAGGTGAATAATCGAATCCGCTGGTTACTTTTATGAGGATCTTAACCTTATTTCTTTAATAGTAGTTTATGTGACTGATACATAGTGGAGGGCATTAAAACTCGAGAGTGGGTTTATGAAACGAGCCGAAGGCGAGTTTCATAATAATATCACTCGAGAGTTTTAATACCTAATTATGTACAGTTACATACACTAGTTTTTCTATACACATATCACAAGCTTTCTTTGATGTGTTCAGGAACCAGGCATGTTTGATCGGCATTGTGGCATTGAGTTGTTTAGCTTGTTCTGTAGTACCAACTTCACAGACAAAGTAGGAGCGGCACGCAGGCGGGCGTCGAAATTTCGGAATTCGACTGTCATAATTTGTAGAAAATTTACACATTATGGTCATAATGTTCAATATTCAGATAAGAAATGAGTTTTTACAAAGTAGTTCAACATTATGCTGATCGTTACGTGCGGTTTTTGGACGCAGTAAAGAGGGTTTATGATACGTGTTTAGATAAATAAATATAAAAAGGTAAACTCTAAGGGCCCTACCATACAAAAAATAAACTACTCTTCAACAATTGTTTATAAACAAAAACGTATGGGATTTGACGTTTGTTTTGAGGTTAAACGCTGTTTATTTATTTTTTGTGGTAATAGGGTTTTGATTGTCATTTCAAATTATTTCAATCTGTGATATATAATGCTTTATAGAAAAGCGAAATAAAACAAATTGAGAACTTGGCCATGTAGAGACTATAATTGTTATTAGAAAATAAGACTTAAGGAATGGTAACATTAATGAAGACTAGTAAAAACGATCACATCACCATCGGTATTGCCTAGCACCGTAGCCTTTCCCTGAAGGGATAAATGAATCCAAAATATAAATGTTTTCATCTGTCATTTGATTCATTCTACCAAATTAGAATAATACGTGATTTTAAATCCAATTAACTTACAAATGGTGAGTAAAAAAGTTCGGATTGGATCGGTGGGTAAGCTTGATTATCTGGTAAACGAAATAAAATGTATTTATTGTTTTATGAAGTTTCTAAACCGTTTCTTACTAATTTGAGGTCGCTGATTTCAAATTTACCCTAAGTTTCTTTCTAGCATCTCTAGTTTTAGCGATACAGGGACTTTCAATTTCGTTACTCGGCTTACTTAAATTATTGTTTAGAGCAAAACATTACAAAATTTCATAAATAAACCTTGAAGAACTTGTTTAAACGGTACAAATAGTTTTTACGCTGTTTGTGATGAATATATGTTTAGATAATGCCGTTTTGGTGCGTCTGATTCTATCAAAAAGGGGTGCTTGGACTTGGACATTGGGAAGCCAATAAAGTTGTTTAGTAAATTGGATCTCAAATTTTGTATGTGGTAGTTGTGTAACATCATTGCGTTTATTTGCTAATAAAAAAAATATCTACTTTGAAGTTCAAAAGTCCTATGCTTTAGCGTGAACCAACTAATTGACCTAAATGACCTATTTGATTACAGATCTTGGTCTTTCAAAGAATGAATCAGAACTCCTTGCTTCACTACTTAAAGAAAGAAATCTGAAAACTCCAGAGACTAAACTATCAGTTTACCGTACAAAAAAAAAAACATTTACTCCATTTTTTTAGAATTTGTATTTTGCAACAATATTCCCGGTTTGATGCTGAAATGGGATTAACAAACTATGATTCAAGAGATTGGAGTTTATTTATTAATTCGTCGAAACTTAGACATAAATGTGTGCTCTTACATAATGGAAATAAAATGGGCTGTTTGCCCATTGCACTATCAATAAAAGTTAAAGAGGAATATACCACGATAGCCTTGGTTATGGAGAAAATAAAATACATAGAATTAACTAGCTTTAAAATAGTAACTTTTCTTTTGTGTCAAGGAAGATATACCAAATATCCCAGTTTCGTGTGCTTATGGGATAGCCGAGCCAAGACAGAACTCTGGACTAAAAAAGTTTGGCCTCTGAGTGTGTATTTAGTACCGCGTAGTATGAATGTGATAAATGCACCTCTAGTATCCAGAGACCGCATTATATTACCCCCTCTCCATATAAAGTTACGTCTGATAAAATAGTTTGTTAAATATCTAAACCAGGATGGGGAATTTTTTAAATATATGAGTAAAATAATCCCGAAATTGAACACATAAAAAAGCTGGTATTTTTAACAGTCCTCAAGTTAGGGAACTAATAAAGGACCCAAATTTTTCTTAATGTATGACAGATAAAGAGAAATCTGCATGGATTGAATTTGTTTGAGTTCTCATGACTACATTCAACACATTGAGCAGCTCATGTTGCACTTTTCAGAGACTAGGATGTAACAAGAACATCAAGACGCACTTCCTCTTCAGACCTTTAGACTGCTTCCCAGAAAATTTAGGCTATTTAAGCGAAGAACAAGGAGAACGCCCTCATTAGGATATTCGCAAGATGGAAGAGCGATACCAGGGTCATTGGAATGCAAACATGATGGCTAATTACTACTAGAGCATTCAAAACAAGACTGATGTTTCAACTCATGCAAGAAAATCATATAAAAGAATGTATTTATCATGTTAATTAAGACCTATTTTTTAATTCTAAAATTGGAGTATTTTTGGCTAAAAATGTAATATGTTCATATCTCGAGAAATAGAGCTGCTAGAGAAAAACTGACTACAGATTTGGAATCAACGTGGCAGAATCATAAAACAACATTTCATAACACTTCATAAAACAAAACTATTGTATATCTGTAAATTTATCGGTGCATTCCATCAAAAATAGGAAGCCAATCAATACTATAATACAACGACCGCAAATATCATACAACGTGCCTACTCCAAAGGTAACATATTTTGGCAGTTTTACAACAAAACAGCATGCAAGGGTAGCATAACCCTGAGCGATGGATTCGCCATAGTTCTACCAAAGGAACATGATATTGATGATTTGGAAAATGAAGCTAAACATAGTTGACCAAGAACTTAGTAAATTGAAAAAAAAAAAGGTGCATAAACCACTGTCTTATTCAGAAACAATATTATTATGACGAAATAGTGAGTGCCCCAAACGACAAAGGCGTCAACTTTCTTCACGAGAACATCAAAAGTGGTTTCCATAAACAACCCTGGAGATCTCCAAATCATGATTCAAGATCTCTATAGTGCTTCTCTTAAAGTTGGCCTGAATATGAATATGTCCAAGACTAAGATTATGACAAACATCTCTGACGACTCATTTGCCAACATCACTGTCGGAGATGAGACGTTAGAGGTAATTGATCATTATCTATATTGGACATATTCTATCTTTTGGCAGAGAGCACCAGGCTAAGGAGGTCTCCAGGAGAGTCCATATTGGATGAGCAGCGTTAAAAAAATCAGGGATCAAAAGATCCCGCAATGCCTGTAAACCAAGCTATTCTAACTATGTGTCCTCCCTACAATGACGTACTAAACAAATGATGGACGAAATGGTGAAACTCCTAGATAGACTCAGAAACGTCGAGATACGTCGACAGACTCAGGTCCAAGATGTCGTTAAGCGTATCACTTGGCTCAAATTTAAGTTGGCAGGGCACTTGGTGAGGCGAGGTGATGGCAGGTGGAGTAGATCCCTGACCGAGTGGTGGCTGAAAGAAGGACGAAGGAGCGTGGGTCGACCAGCAGCCAGATGGGTCGACGATATCACCAACATCGTGGGGAAGAGCTGGATTCGACTGGCACAGGCCCGGAGTGGTTAGCACAATATGGAGGAGGCTTATACCCAGCAGTGGGCGGAAAGAAGCTGCCAATGATGATGATGACTTGTAAGATTAATTGTAGTATATTATTATTATTAATAAGTATTTATGTCTATTAAATATATCGTCGTCTAGTACCCATAACACAAGTCTTGTTCGGCTTAGTGTAGGCTTAGTTGGATTTATGTAAGATTGTCCTCTAATATTTATTGATTTTTCTTATATGGCAATACCAAATTCTCTACTAGCGACGCTATCAACAGTAAAGTGAACAGTAAAGATTGTGAAACTGTACACGGGTTTGATGTCGACTCAAACAAGATGATTTTGCGTTCTTACAAAACAAGAATGCAAGAACATATGAAATATTATTTCCGATTATAAAAATCCAAGTTCAAAATTGGAAGCCAGAAAAAATTACATTATTAAGTAGCGGCTTTGAAAAGAATACAAAAAGTTTTTTTAGATACGATAGTGAAGGGCTGCTTTTAGGACTCAGCAACACCCCTTTTCGGAAAGCAAATATACTCGAAATGAATTCAAGAGTTAAAAGACGACGACATGAAGCCCGTTGTGCTGGCTTGGCAGGTCTACCTTTAGAGTTTGTCAAGGCTGTGTACGAATATGTGATAATCACGACCCCGACAGATGATAAAAGTAAAACATTGTACACGTACTACCAAAAAAGGCACGAAAGACAGACATAAAAAACGGCCAAGTGCGAGTCGGACACGCACACAAACGGTTCCATACCATTATCTATAAAAACAAAAAAAAAACAGGTTTGTTGTATGGGAGCCACCCTATATTTATTTTATTTAAATTTAGTTATATTTTTTTTGAATATATAACTAAATATAATGTAAATATTTCAAGCGTTTCCGTTTCCCTTTTCACCTGTTTCCGTTATTAAAAGCGAGTCAAAATGAGCAAAAAAATCACGTTTTTTGTTTGGGAGTAATATATTCTGTTGTTTAGTATTTGTTGTTAGAAGGGCAACAGAAATACATCAACGGTGAAAAAATCAACTGTCTAACTATCACGGTTCATGAGATACAACCTGGTGACAGATGGACAGACAAACGGACGGACAGCGGAGACTTAGTAATCCCGTTTGGCATCCCTCAGATATGGTACCCTAAAAACGTGGTGCTGCGAAAATGAAGAAATGCGAACTACTAACCCAGTGGAAGTGTGGCACTCGCGAATAATTAAATATCTGGGACGAAAAAATCCAAAGTGAATCCAAAAGGAAGTGCTAGAAATAGAAACAAAAGTACGTTATTTTTAAACTGCAATGAAACAAAATAATAATTATCAAGAAATCGATCAAGAGATCAAAAAGGCAGTAGCAGAGTTATTTGTAATCAAAATGACCGACAACTGGAGATTATTGCTCCGTTTTTATACGTTCATAGTATAATTATTTTTTTCGGAGTTGATGATGGATTCAATTTACAGTCACACCAATTTAACAATTCGCTTTTGTTCGAAATGAACAAGCTTTTGTTTGTCTGTGTCCAGGAGCTCTATTTTTGAATCACTCGCGTCGTGGCGAGCGCTCGCCAAGCGCAACGATTGGTTCATATCACTCGACGTAACTAAGCTCCACCAATCGTGTCGCTTGGAAAACGCTCGTTTCCGAGGCGAGTGATTCAAAAATAGAGCTTCTGTCCTTTCCTTTATTATACAGGGCATTAGGGGTTGGCGCTATAGAGAAGAGTCCTATGCCCAGCAGTGGCTTGATGGGGGCTGAGCATGATGATGTGTATGTGGAAAGAATTAAAGACGATGATTTATAATATGCATGTTAATTTCTCTTATTCACGTTAAAAGCAGGTCTGTGTTAATTGTTATTTCTCTTTTATCAACTATCCTTGTACTAATTAATATCACTCCAAAATGAAGTAATTATTTTGGCTATTAATATTGGGATAGTAGGTATCTTGCGATATGGTGATTTCATTTCATCAAAATTTAAATGTATTTTGATATTGATACTGCGAATGACAGGTAAATTGGTTTAATATTCAACTGAGAACTAAGAGAAAATTACAAAAGTCAATTACTAAAGCTGCAAATAAATTGGTGCTTGATAATTAATTGACGACCGTTTTATTCTAGCGGGTTGTGAGCCTGCCAACGAAGCTGACGGTCCTGGGTTCAAATCCCGTTAAGGGCAAATATTTGTGTGATGAGCATGAATATTTGTTTTTTAGTCTATGACGTTTTTTCTTTGATTTACATAAGTTTATCTCTATTAAAAAAATCGTCGCCTAGTACCTATAAAACACCCCTTGTTGAGCTTACTATGGGCCTAGTTCGATTAGTGTAAGATTGTCCTCTATTATTATTATTATTATTAATTAAGAAACAGCTAAAAATAATTCCTCGTTCATAGTCAATGAAAATAAATCTTGTACCGTAGTTAATTACGACACTCGATTACTAAAAGGGCAAAAACATTATTGTTTGATAATTAATTAAGAAACAGAAAAAAACAATTCCTCTTTCGCAGCCCAATTATGAAACAGAAATTACGTAAATGGGCTAAATAACATTAAAAGCACAAAACACATTAGACTCCTCTATCAAGCTCACTTAAAACAAAACAGCGTCTGTAGACCCTACAAACAAACATAACTGCGGCTACATCAGACTCCTCTATTAAGCTCACATATAGCAAAACAGCCCCCGTAGACCCTACAAACAAACATAACTGCGGCTACATCAGACTCTTCTATCAAGCTCACATATAGCAAAACAGCGACCGTAGACCCTACAAACAAACAAAACTGCGGCTACATCAGACTCCTCTATTAAGCTCACATATAGCAAAACAGCGACCGTAGACCCTACAAACAAACATAACTGCGGCTACATCAGACTCCTCTATTAAGCTCACATATAGCAAAACAGCGACCGTAGACCCTACAAACAAACAAAACTGCGGCTACATCAGACTCCTCTATTAAGCTCACATATAGCAAAACAGCGACCGTAGACCCTACAAACAAACATAACTGCGGCTACATCAGACTCCTCTATTAAGCTCACATATAGCAAAACAGCCCCCGTAGACCCTACAAACAAACATAACTGCGGCTACATCAGACTCCTCTATTAAGCTCACATATAGCAAAACAGCGACCGTAGACCCTACAAACAAACATAACTGCGGCTACATCAGACTCCTCTATTAAGCTCACATATAGCAAAACAGCCCCCGTAGACCCTACAAACAAACATAACTGCGGCTACATCAGACTCCTCTATTAAGCTCACATATAGCAAAACAGCGACCGTAGACCCTACAAACAAATTTAACTGCGGCCACATTAGACTCCTCTATCAAGCTCACATATAGCAAAACAGCGACCGTAGACCCTACAAACAAACATAACTGCGGCTACATCAGACTCCTCTATTAAGCTCACATATAACAAAACAGCGACCGTAGACCCTACAAACAAATTTAACTGCGGCCACATTAGACTCCTCTATCAAGCTCACATATAACAAAACAGCCCCCGTAGACCCACAAACAAACATAACTGCGGCTACATCAGACTCTTCTATCAAGCTCACATATAGCAAAACAGCGACCGTAGACCCTACAAACAAACATAACTGCGGCTACATCAGACTCCTCTATTAAGCTCACATATAGCAAAACAGCCCCCGTAGACCCTACAAATAAACATAACTGCGGCTACATCAGACTCCTCTATTAAGCTCACATATAGCAAAACAGCGACCGTAGACCCTACAAACAAATTTAACTGCGGCCACATTAGACTCCTCTATCAAGCTCACATATAACAAAACAGCCCCCGTAGACCCACAAACAAACATAACTGCGGCTACATCAGACTCTTCTATCAAGCTCACATATAGCAAAACAGCGACCGTAGACCCTACAAACAAACATAACTGCGGCTACATCAGACTCCTCTATTAAGCTCACATATAGCAAAACAGCCCCCGTAGACCCTACAAACAAACATAACTGCGGCTACATCAGACTCCTCTATTAAGCTCACATATAACAAAACAGCGACCGTAGACCCTACAAACAAACATAACTGCGGCCACAATAGACTCCTCTATCAAGCTCGCATATAGCAAAACAGCCCCCGTAGACCCTACAAACAAACATAACTGCGGCTACATCAGACTCCTCTATTAAGCTCACATATAACAAAACAGCGACCGTAGACCCTACAAACAAACATAACTGCGGCCACAATAGACTCCTCTATCAAGCTCGCATATAGCAAAAAAGCCCCCGTAGACCCTACAAACAAATTTAACTGCGGCCACATTAGACTCCTCTATCAAGCTCACATATAACAAAACAGCCCCCGTAGACCCACAAACAAACATAACTGCGGCCACATTAGACTCCTCTATCAAGCTCACATATAGCAAAACAGCGACCGTAGACCCTACAAACAAACATAACTGCGGCTACATCAGACTCCTCTATTAAGCTCACATATAGCAAAACAGCCCCCGTAGACCCTACAAACAAACATAACTGCGGCTACATCAGACTCTTCTATCAAGCTCACATATAGCAAAACAGCCCCCGTAGACCCTACAAACAAACATAACTGCGGCTACATCAGACTCTTCTATCAAGCTCACATATAGCAAAACAGCCCCCGTAGACCCTACAAACAAACATAACTGCGGCTACATCAGACTCCTCTATTAAGCTCACATATAACAAAACAGCGACCGTAGACCCTACAAACAAACATAACTGCGGCCACAATAGACTCCTCTATCAAGCTCGCATATAGCAAAACAGCCCCCGTAGACCCTACATACAAACATAACTGCGGCTACATCAGACTCCTCTATCAAGCTCACATATAACAAAACAGCGACCGTAGACCCTACAAACAAACATAACTGCGGCTACATCAGACTCCTCTATTAAGCTCACATATAACAAAACAGCGACCGTAGACCCTACAAACAAACATAACTGCGGCTACATCAGACTCCTCTATCAAGCTCACATATAACAAAACAGCGACCGTAGACCCTACAAACAAACATAACTGCGGCCACAATAGACTCCTCTATTAAGCTCGCATATAACAAAACAGCGACCGTAGACCCTACAAACAAACATAACTGCGGCCACAATAGACTCCTCTATCAAGCTCACATATAACAAAACAGCGACCGTAGACCCTACAAACAAACATAACTGCGGCTACATCAGACTCCTCTATCAAGCTCACATATAACAAAACAGCGACCGTAGACCCTACAAACAAACATAACTGCGGCTACATCAGACTCCTCTATCAAGCTCACATATAACAAAACAGCGACCGTAGACCCTACAAACAAACATAACTGCGGCCACAATAGACTCCTCTATTAAGCTCGCATATAACAAAACAGCGACCGTAGACCCTACAAACAAACATAACTGCGGCCACAATAGACTCCTCTATCAAGCTCACATATAACAAAACAGCGACCGTAGACCCTACAAACAAACATAACTGCGGCTACATCAGACTCCTCTATCAAGCTCACATATAACAAAACAGCGACCGTAGACCCTACAAACAAACATAACTGCGGCTACATCAGACTCCTCTATCAAGCTCACATATAACAAAACAGCGACCGTAGACCCTACAAACAAACATAACTGCGGCTACATCAGACTCCTCTATTAAGCTCACATATAACAAAACAGCCACCGTAGACCCTACAAAAAAACATAACTGCGGCCACAATAGACTCCTCTATTAAGCTCGCATATAACAAAACAGCGACCGTAGACCCTACAAACAAACATAACTGCGGCCACAATAGACTCCTCTATCAAGCTCACATATAACAAAACAGCGACCGTAGACCCTACAAACAAACATAACTGCGGCCACAATAGACTCCTCTATCAAGCTCACATATAACAAAACAGCCCCCGTAGACCCTACATACAAACATAACTGCGGCTACATCAGACTCCTCTATCAAGCTCACATATGACAAAACAGCGACCGAAGACCCTACAAACAAACATAACTGCGGCTACATCAGACTCCTCTATCAAGCTCACATATAACAAAACAGCCCCCGTAGACCCACAAACAAACATAACTGCGGCTACATTAGACTCCTCTATTAAGCTCACATATAACAAAACAGCGACCGAAGACCCTACAAACAAACATAACTGCGGCTACATCAGACTCCTCTATTAAGCTCACATATAACAAAACAGCGACCGTAGACCCTACAAACAAACATAACTGCGGCTACATCAGACTCCTCTATTAAGCTCACATATAACAAAACAGCGACCGTAGACCCTACAAACAAACATAACTGCGGCTACATCAGACTCCTCTATTAAGCTCACATATAACAAAACAGCGACCGTAGACCCTACAAACAAACATAACTGCGGCTACATCAGACTCCTCTATTAAGCTCACATATAGCAAAACAGCGACCGTAGACCCTACAAACAAATTTAACTGCGGCTACATCAGACTCTTCTATTAAGCTCACATATAACAAAACAGCGACCGTAGACCCTACAAACAAACATAACTGCGGCTACATCAGACTCCTCTATTAAGCTCACATATAACAAAACAGCGACCGTAGACCCTACAAACAAACATAACTGCGGCTACATCAGACTCCTCTATTAAGCTCACATATAACAAAACAGCGACCGTAGACCCTTCAAACAAACATAACTGCGGCCACAATAGACTCCTCTATCAAGCTCACATATAACAAAACAGCGACCGTAGACCCTACAAACAAACATAACTGCGGCTACATCAGACTCCTCTATTAAGCTCACATATAACAAAACAGCGACCGTAGACCCTACAAACAAACATAACTGCGGCTACATCAGACTCCTCTATTAAGCTCACATATAGCAAAACAGCGACCGTAGACCCTACAAACAAATTTAACTGCGGCTACATCAGACTCTTCTATTAAGCTCACATATAACAAAACAGCGACCGTAGACCCTACAAACAAACATAACTGCGGCTACATCAGACTCCTCTATTAAGCTCACATATAACAAAACAGCGACCGTAGACCCTACAAACAAACATAACTGCGGCTACATCAGACTCCTCTATTAAGCTCACATATAACAAAACAGCGACCGTAGACCCTTCAAACAAACATAACTGCGGCCACAATAGACTCCTCTATCAAGCTCACATATAACAAAACAGCGACCGTAGACCCTACAAACAAACATAACTGCGGCTACATCAGACTCCTCTATTAAGCTCACATATAACAAAACAGCGACCGTAGACCCTTGCTATATGTGAGCTTGATAGAGGAGTCTGATGTAGCCGCAGTTATGTTTGTTTGTAGGGTCTACGGGGGCTGTTTTGCTATATGTGAGCTTGATAGAAGAGTCTGATGTAGCCGCAGTTATGTTTGTTTGTAGGGTCTACGGGGGCTGTTTTGCTATATGCGAGCTTGATAGAGGAGTCTAATGTGGCCGCAGTTATATTTGTTTGTAGGGTCTACGGTCGCTGTTTTGCTATATGTGAGCTTGATAGAAGAGTCTGATGTAGCCGCAGTTATGTTTGTTTGTAGGGTCTACGGGGGCTGTTTTGCTATATGCGAGCTTGATAGAGGAGTCTAATGTGGCCGCAGTTAAATTTGTTTGTAGGGTCTACGGTCGCTGTTTTGCTATATGTGAGCTTAATAGAGGAGTCTGATGTAGCCGCAGTTTTGTTTGTTTGTAGGGTCTACGGTCGCTGTTTTGTTATATGTGAGCTTAATAGAGGAGTCTGATGTAGCCGCAGTTAAATTTGTTTGTAGGGTCTACGGTCGCTGTTTTGCTATATGTGAGCTTAATAGAGGAGTCTGATGTAGCCGCAGTTTTGTTTGTTTGTAGGGTCTACGGTCGCTGTTTTGTTATATGTGAGCTTAATAGAGGAGTCTGATGTAGCCGCAGTTATGTTTGTTTGTAGGGTCTACGGGGGCTGTTTTGCTATATGCGAGCTTGATAGAGGAGTCTAATGTGGCCGCAGTTAAATTTGTTTGTAGGGTCTTCGGTCGCTGTTTTGCTATATGTGAGCTTGATAGAGGAGTCTAATGTGGCCGCAGTTATATTTGTTTGTAGGGTCTACGGTCGCTGTTTTGCTATATGTGAGCTTGATAGAGGAGTCTGATGTAGCCGCAGTTATGTTTGTTTGTAGGGTCTACGGGGGCTGTTTTGCTATATGTGAGCTTGATAGAAGAGTCTGATGTAGCCGCAGTTATGTTTGTTTGTAGGGTCTACGGGGGCTGTTTTGCTATATGCGAGCTTGATAGAGGAGTCTAATGTGGCCGCAGTTATATTTGTTTGTAGGGCTGCCTCTTGGTCGAGTTGCGTCCCTTGGCCACCATTCCGTCCCTACTTTTGCCGACCTTCCGTCTTCCCTCCTGGCCAAGTGTCCCGCCCTTGGTTCGTCGTCGTACCTCCACGTTGGGTATTCGGTCGAGAAGGGAGATTCCGAGCATGGCTCGCTCCATTGCTCTTTGTGCTGCTCTGATTTTGCGCATCAATTCCTTTGTGAGCGGTTACGTCTTTGATCCGTAAGTGAGTATAGGCAGAACATATTGGTTGAACACCTTGGTTTTGAGGCATTGAGGCTTTTCCACTCGCTATCAACCGATCTTTAACCTGCGGACTAAGTTTGAGATTGCTGATGTGCTGCGTATTTTCCACTGCTGCTTTGTTGGTTTGGAATATGCGACCGAAGGCAGGAACTATATCACCGACATCTCAGTAACTTGATGATGCGATTTTCTTGACTCCTGTGAATCCAGATTCATTCTTCTTATAAACGAAGATATTACCGAATGTTGCTCGATGTTCACTGTCGGGTCACTTTGCCAACAGTAAGGCAACTTACGGGAGACGGATTAAAAGGCTTGCCACTGCGTGCTCAGTCCATGTCTCTCTAACATATAACAGCTTATTTTCTATAGTCTTATCTATAAAAAATAACTAATTTATGTTTTTAGACCTGTTTAAGGAAAATCCTCTTTAAAACTTCATGAGGATTTTATGTTTTTGTGATTTACAAAAGTACAAAGAGTCAGTTTTGACTAAAACACTATTGTAAGTTGTTATATTCTTTTACTGTCTTACCATAAAAAATAAATTATTTATGTTTGTAGACCTGTATAAGCAAAGATCTCTTTAAAACTTAACGAGCGTTTTATGTCTTTGTATTTTATAAAAGCACAACGAGTCAGTTTTAACTAAAACACTGTTGTAAGTTCGCTTATTCTTTGTAGGTCTGTGGATGACGGCCTCTGTGCTCCAACAAAAAAAAAACAACAGAGAATATTCTCAGATTCTCTTTGCAAATTCATACATTGACAACTGACTGACGTTCGCTTTTGGCGTTTGGTATACACCAAAGAGAATATAATGTTTGATAGATAATGCCTAAAAGGGGCTCATGGGACAGTTACACAGGGTCTGACCTACAATAAGTTGTAGAAGCTTTATAACGAAACTAAAATACAGATTTTATTTCATAGATCACAATTTTATGTGAAAGAGTTGTAAGACTGTTTTAACTCCATATTATGTGTGTTTAGAGAAGTTGAATCTTTATAAATAAAAGTTGGTACATAATGACAATGTCGAACATGATACTGTAAAATCCCACTTCCTGTGTCGTCGACGTGCTAATACTCAGTACGATAGGATGGCACAGGTCTTCAAAAAGTATTCTGCCTCTCTTTGTCATTTTTCCCGTTGATGTTGACGTGGAAGTTTCTGAAAAGTGTTCTTCCGGTGTATTTACTCTTGATTCTTGGCTTCGCGAATAGGTTTGAACACAATATGGCCAATTAACATATCTCTCAAGCCAATCCACGTACTCCGTTCTGAACTTTTCGCTTATTTTATGACACTTTTTCCATCTTTTTGCTGCAGCCTTGGAATTGAGATTGGAGTTTGATGATATAGCCAAATGTGTATTTCCTTAGACCACACTGCTCGGCCCTAGCGCGGTCTCGAAATATTAAACACATGCAACCGATTCTTGTGGCCATAAAGAAGTAGCTAAGGCGGGCGCTTTATCGGATACCGGAACTTTCTCGAATCATGCGCAGCACCACTGGTGCTGCGCATGTTAGTACTTACAACAAATAAAAGTTAGCGATATTCGATGTTTTTAATAACTGTACTGTACTGTACTCTACCAGTACTCTCCAAAATAATAGTCATTCATAACTTAAATTAAAAAGTATTTTCACCAAGAAATACCATATCAGTGTTCTAGCATTGTGATGTATATTTGATTTCCTGATTGTATCTCCAAAGGAGAGAGATTCGAGTTGTGCACGTGAAAGAGTTCGAGGGGTATGCAATTGTATTGCGAATGCCTCTTGATTGTCTGCAGTAAAAAAAGTAAATGCGGCCAAGTGTAGCACGTTCTAAAGCCGAAGATGCCTTTATTCTTATACGTATGCATATCTTCATTGCATTTCCCAAAAGTGGTAATGTAAGCGAATTCGGTAGTATCGGAGGAGCTAACTCTAAGTCCTCCATTTAACATTCACCAACCTCTGATTAACTTTAAATTCCTGTCTTTTGAAAATGTTAGTTTAGAACCTCCATTTGTATTGATGTGGTTAGATTGATTCGTAACATTTTTTTTTATCACGGATAGACAATAATAGTAATAATAATAATAATAATAATAATATAAGGAGCCCATTAATGTCCCCCCGAGGGGCATTGGGCCTTTACCTGGATACGAGTAAGATTTGGCCTTACTCGATCATGCTGGCTCAGTGCCGGTCGATGCAGGGGTTTGACGACGACTACCACCAAATGGCGATAGTAGCCGGGCAGCTTAACGTGTCATCCGAATCACGGAACGTCGAATAATGTACAATAAGATCTAGATACTTGGTATCTCAATTATACAGTGCCAGCACCGAAATCAAATATTCATCTCCTGCGTAAGAAGCGAGATAGACTAGCAGGTAACGATATTGTTCTCACCATTTCAAAGTAAAAATAAATTATATGAAATAAGAAAATTAATAACATTTAAACCATAATGTACTCATCGCAACACTCAATAGAGTAACACGAGACCACAGTAGAGCTGCAAACGATACTGTTACATCTTGAGTTAGTTATTAGTATATGATAGTTAGTTATATAGTGGATTAGTGATGCTACAATTCACACTGTGAAAACTATAGCATCTACAGAATGGTGCTCTAATTATTTCATATTCTTTATTGCACAGAAAATATAAAGGTACAGACAGTTACAAGAAATGTTATAAGCAAATGCGAGCTTCTCTCTAAAGAGAGATTTCTGCCAGCAAACTAACATATAAAACTAATTTATAAAACAGGGCTCTAAAACTAAAAAACTCTATACATATGTATAAATTACTTTCAAAATAAAAATAGAATCAATCTAATAAATAAATTAAATTACCTAATCTATATAAAATACAATAGGTAGAATGCACATAGATGTATAAACTATAATATATACATATTACTACAGAGATATGGTACCTAATACGGAAGACATTTTTATTTGGTATTTTTAACTCTAGTTTTTACTTCTCGGCTTACGAAACATGCGTTCAATCGCATTTTGTTATTTTTTAACTGGGCACCCCTTTTTTCTGCATACCTCTCTTCCGTGAAAAATGCGTGAGCATATAGGTTTGTATGTAAGTATAAATGCACTGAGCGGAGCTTGACCAATTTGTCCATGGCTATGCAGGCAAACCGGTGCTGGTTGGTAAGTAGGGAGATTTGTTAGGCAGGAATTGGTTTATATTTATGCATGCGAGGTTGCATAGAACTTCATACAAATAATAATTCAATTGCGATGAGTTTAATGAGAGATGCGTGCACGCCAGCAGCCGCAATCAGTCTCCGCAGTTATTGCATTTTAATTCCTTATATGGAGTTATAAGAAACTACACACAACTGTATTAACAATCCATACTCGCAGCCCCTCATCGACGTAACTTGACGTCCGCGTTTGCCGTCCGCGTCCGTCCGACTCTGACCACGTACTAGGCTCGCATCCCCGTGATCCTGACAATACGGTATTTAACTGCTAGTCAAACTAAGCACTTTTTAGGAACTGTCAAAACCGTATTTTGTTGACGATTTCAAATGAAAATCCTTGCATGCGACATCATAGTCAAATGCTGTCTTTTTAACACAACATTGAGTTTCTAAAATACAACTGCTTTAAATATACAATCTCCTCTATCAATATACAAACTCCTCTATCAAGCTCACATATAACAAATCTACGGACGCTGTTTTGTTATATGTGAGCTGAGTCTTATGTGGCCGCAGTTAAATTTGTTTTTAGGGTCTACGGGGGCTGTTTTGTTATATGTGAGCTTGATAGAGGAGTCTAATGTGGCCGCAGTTAAATTTGTTTGTAGGGTCTTCGGTCGCTGTTTTGCTATATGTGAGCTTGATAGAAGAGTCTGATGTAGCCGCAGTTATGTTTGTTTGTAGGGTCTACGGGGGCTGTTTTGCTATATGCGAGCTTGATAGAGGAGTCTAATGTGGCCGCAGTTAAATTTGTTTGTAGGGTCTTCGGTCGCTGTTTTGCTATATGTGAGCTTGATAGAAGAGTCTGATGTAGCCGCAGTTATGTTTGTTTGTAGGGTCTACGGGGGCTGTTTTGCTATATGCGAGCTTGATAGAGGAGTCTAATGTGGCCGCAGTTAAATTTGTTTGTAGGGTCTTCGGTCGCTGTTTTGCTATATGTGAGCTTGATAGAAGAGTCTGATGTAGCCGCAGTTATGTTTGTTTGTAGGGTCTACGGGGGCTGTTTTGCTATATGCGAGCTTGATAGAGGAGTCTAATGTGGCCGCAGTTATATTTGTTTGTAGGGTCTACGGTCGCTGTTTTGCTATATGTGAGCTTGATAGAAGAGTCTGATGTAGCCGCAGTTATGTTTGTTTGTAGGGTCTACGGGGGCTGTTTTGCTATATGCGAGCTTGATAGAGGAGTCTAATGTGGCCGCAGTTAAATTTGTTTGTAGGGTCTTCGGTCGCTGTTTTGCTATATGTGAGCTTGATAGAAGAGTCTGATGTAGCCGCAGTTATGTTTGTTTGTAGGGTCTACGGGGGCTGTTTTGCTATATGCGAGCTTAATAGAGGAGTCTGATGTAGCCGCAGTTTTGTTTGTTTGTAGGGTCTACGGTCGCTGTTTTGTTATCTGTGAGCTTAATAGAGGAGTCTGATGTAGCCGCAGTTAAATTTGTTTGTAGGGTCTACGGTCGCTGTTTTGCTATATGTGAGCTTAATAGAGGAGTCTGATGTAGCCGCAGTTTTGTTTGTTTGTAGGGTCTACGGTCGCTGTTTTGTTATATGTGAGCTTAATAGAGGAGTCTGATGTAGCCGCAGTTAAATTTGTTTGTAGGGTCTACGGTCGCTGTTTTGCTATATGTGAGCTTAATAGAGGAGTCTGATGTAGCCGCAGTTTTGTTTGTTTGTAGGGTCTACGGTCGCTGTTTTGTTATATGTGAGCTTAATAGAGGAGTCTGATGTAGCCGCAGTTATGTTTGTTTGTAGGGTCTACGGGGGCTGTTTTGCTATATGCGAGCTTGATAGAGGAGTCTAATGTGGCCGCAGTTAAATTTGTTTGTAGGGTCTTCGGTCGCTGTTTTGCTATATGTGAGCTTGATAGAGGAGTCTAATGTGGCCGCAGTTATATTTGTTTGTAGGGTCTACGGTCGCTGTTTTGCTATATGTGAGCTTGATAGAGGAGTCTGATGTAGCCGCAGTTATGTTTGTTTGTAGGGTCTACGGGGGCTGTTTTGCTATATGTGAGCTTGATAGAAGAGTCTGATGTAGCCGCAGTTATGTTTGTTTGTAGGGTCTACGGGGGCTGTTTTGCTATATGTGAGCTTGATAGAAGAGTCTGATGTAGCCGCAGTTATGTTTGTTTGTAGGGTCTACGGGGGCTGTTTTGCTATATGCGAGCTTAATAGAGGAGTCTGATGTAGCCGCAGTTTTGTTTGTTTGTAGGGTCTACGGTCGCTGTTTTGTTATCTGTGAGCTTAATAGAGGAGTCTGATGTAGCCGCAGTTAAATTTGTTTGTAGGGTCTACGGTCGCTGTTTTGCTATATGTGAGCTTAATAGAGGAGTCTGATGTAGCCGCAGTTTTGTTTGTTTGTAGGGTCTACGGTCGCTGTTTTGTTATATGTGAGCTTAATAGAGGAGTCTGATGTAGCCGCAGTTAAATTTGTTTGTAGGGTCTACGGTCGCTGTTTTGCTATATGTGAGCTTAATAGAGGAGTCTGATGTAGCCGCAGTTTTGTTTGTTTGTAGGGTCTACGGTCGCTGTTTTGTTATATGTGAGCTTAATAGAGGAGTCTGATGTAGCCGCAGTTATGTTTGTTTGTAGGGTCTACGGGGGCTGTTTTGCTATATGCGAGCTTGATAGAGGAGTCTAATGTGGCCGCAGTTAAATTTGTTTGTAGGGTCTTCGGTCGCTGTTTTGCTATATGTGAGCTTGATAGAAGAGTCTGATGTAGCCGCAGTTATGTTTGTTTGTAGGGTCTACGGGGGCTGTTTTGCTATATGCGAGCTTAATAGAGGAGTCTGATGTAGCCGCAGTTTTGTTTGTTTGTAGGGTCTACGGTCGCTGTTTTGTTATCTGTGAGCTTAATAGAGGAGTCTGATGTAGCCGCAGTTAAATTTGTTTGTAGGGTCTACGGTCGCTGTTTTGCTATATGTGAGCTTAATAGAGGAGTCTGATGTAGCCGCAGTTTTGTTTGTTTGTAGGGTCTACGGTCGCTGTTTTGTTATATGTGAGCTTAATAGAGGAGTCTGATGTAGCCGCAGTTAAATTTGTTTGTAGGGTCTACGGTCGCTGTTTTGCTATATGTGAGCTTAATAGAGGAGTCTGATGTAGCCGCAGTTTTGTTTGTTTGTAGGGTCTACGGTCGCTGTTTTGTTATATGTGAGCTTAATAGAGGAGTCTGATGTAGCCGCAGTTATGTTTGTTTGTAGGGTCTACGGGGGCTGTTTTGCTATATGCGAGCTTGATAGAGGAGTCTAATGTGGCCGCAGTTAAATTTGTTTGTAGGGTCTTCGGTCGCTGTTTTGCTATATGTGAGCTTGATAGAGGAGTCTAATGTGGCCGCAGTTATATTTGTTTGTAGGGAGACCACCCGCCCGGTGGTCGGACGATCTTTGCTTTGCGCCTGTGGATGAGGCGGGCACAGGAACGCGTCAAGTGGCGTGCTGTAGAGGAGGCTTATATTCAACAGTGGGAGGCTGAATAGATTGTTACTTTTTTAAGTTTTTTAACTGAGGCCGTGTTGGGTATCAAATCTATATGTTGGCGGCAGGTCGTCAAATCTGGCACATCATGATGTGCCGCGGCATATCATAATATGGCGGTATTTCTTGATCTGCCATGTTAAACCCGCCTAATCGTTTCAAGATGAACGTTGGTTGATCTGCCAGCCTGTAACATGACATATTGAAGAGAAGGGTGACAATAGACTTGACTCGGTAGGTTGGGTTAGGTTGGAACGTGTATGTGCAACAGGCGGAGCGAGCTTGCGACTGAAAGTAAAGAAAAGCTAAACTTGGCTAGATTAGGTTATTGTAGCTAAATTTCAGTTAAGTTATAGGTTAGGTTGGAACTTAGAAGAAGCAAAACCGGAGCGTAGCGGAGCGAAGCGTGTGCAAATAAAAACAACATTTAATAATGAGAATAATAAAAGTCTCTAAAATGTCATACTCGGATACCCAATAGTAGTTCACCGACTCCCATGTGATGGTCATCCCCTACTTTTCTTGATTGGGTTTTTAACCTAAAAAAATATATGTGGATATTTTTTTAATTTTATACAGAAATAGCCATCAAGCTTATGTGTAACAACAAAAAAATCATTGTAAAAATGATATATATTTGTTTATTCGTAAAATTTTAACTATTTTACAATGTCACGTTTTGTACTTTGGCCATATCGAGATGTGACGAAGCGTTTGGTACCCATCGATCTCCCCAATTTTTGTTTGGGCACATCATGTTAAGCGCCAAAGATAACGGCGTATTTCAAGAAAAGTCGCCATACCTTATTACGGCGCGGCACATCAGGATGTGCCCAATTCTACAATCGGCTGCCGACATATATATAAATAGCTCTTGCTCACTGCCTTGCTTGTATTGAGTCGAACCGTACGAAGCCTATTGACCGCGCCGAGGTATAGATAGACTCTTCCTGATATAGCGCGATGTTTTACTAGTCGGGTGTAAGTTTTCGAACTTTTTGTCGGGACTCTAAAGAACCTATTTCACCACTATTTAGGTCGCCTCACGAATTAAGAGCGCAGGGCGACACTGGCGGGAATTACTGCGCATATGTACACGTACAGGTATAAAAAATGACTACTGCGCATTCAAGACCACCGCTCATAATTCGCGAAGCGACGTTGTACAGGGGTACGATATGTTATGGAAATCTAAAAAAATCGGTTGATTTGATTTAGTGGCTGTCCTAAAGATCAACGAAGCACTCTGATGCTAAAGTAGCTAATGAAGTTGCATACAACATAAAATGTCAAATAAAATGTTGGCTCAACTTTCCCGGGCCGGGGCGATGGCGGCGGGGCGGTGCGGCGCGACGGGGAGGCGACAACGAAGACATACTAATTGAAAGTTTGTGCATCCAACGAGCAGTCCAAGAACAGTTCAAGTCCCGTGATGAATAAATCATGAACAAGTAAGATATTCCCAGTTCCGTCCAGCGCCGGTTTCATAACTTATGCACAACACCACGTAATGGGTTGAGTGTATGCAACCGCGGTTAGAATGTTTTGAGGTTAACTTTAGGGCAATACCCTTAACCTTTCGACCGCTATACATCATATACAAAATGTGTCGCTCTCACGGCAAACATGTTTGCTAAGCTGTGCAAAATAGAATTTAATTTATACGAGATAAGCTCTTTTTAAATATAAAATTGTTTAGGCTGTAGCCGACGTGGCGCCTGTGGCACGACTGTCAGTTGTCGGCCAGTGCCGACTGGGGCGATCAAATCCGGCTAAGTCACTAAGGTGGCCGTAGGCCTTAAGGCCATTTATTGACGACCCGGAAGGCCAAGGGTCCCAGGTTCGAGTCCCGGTGGAGGCAAATATCTGGTTGATGAGAATGGATGTTTATAATAATATAATAATAATAATACCTTGGACACTACTTACACAAATTTTACTAGCCCCATACCAGGATTCCCTGTATCTTGGGTACTAGACAACGAAACAAATACTTTTATAGATAAGTATAATACTAAGATAGATAAACAACTATGACTAGGGTACAAGCATCCGTTCTCATCAAACAAATAATTGTTCCCACCGGAACTCGAACCCGGGACCCTTGGCTTCACAGGCAGGATCACTGCCGAATCGGCCATTATGGTTGTCATTGTTGTTGTTTGTACCCTAGTCATGTTTTTTATCTATCTGAATATAATATCTATCTATATAAGTATTTGTATCGTTCTCTAGTAACCAAGATAGAGGGAATGCCAGTTTGGGGCTAGATCAATGTGTGTAAATAGTGTCTAAGGTATTTTTATATTATTATTATTATTATTGACTTTCCAAAATTGTAGGGTCATCAGACTAAATTAAAAAATGTGTGTTTTACAAGAACGTTCTGTTATTCCATAACCATGATATTTAGCAGGTGTCGTGGAATCTAGTATGGTGAAATTCAGTGTTGTGTAAGTGGTTGGTGTATGCGTACTTTAAAAAACGTATAAATTGAAGCCAATAATATATCAATCAATCAATCAAATGTCTTTATTACTGTAGATTTTTATTTACCTATTACCATTTACCTATACTTAGCAATCGTCATTTTTTGCCTCTTCTCTACACTGGAACACTGTGGGTCTAGGGCTTATAAATTTTTAGATCTCTTTTAAAAGTTGGTTGTGTTTAACTAATATAATTCTTACAATATTAATCATAATATAAATTAAGCAGGAATAATTAATTACAAAATTATTGAGAGCAACTTCTGTGTTTAGTTATGTTAACACTTGTTATTAGAAATACATGAGACAGGCACATATTGTCTCATCTCGTGTATGTCTGTGGACTGACCTATATCTACAGGTATAATATCACAAGGTTTCTGGTGCTTAGCGAGGTCGCCCACTCTACTCTCGCCCATGTATGCATCTCTCTTGTTCCCATGCGCCGCTACCTCTCCAGGCGGCACACAGGCGCCAAGAAACTTCTCGGAACCTGCGCTTTTTTGTAAAAGCGCCTTAAATCGCACCCGGATTCCGATCACTGGTAATAACAGAAACATCACCCTTTACCAAGCTGCCGAGCATGAAAAATGCAACGAAAGGAAGTTTTACGAGCATTTTATGTGGAGAATATCGGACACTAACAAAATGTTCTGCGTCAATTCTGTACCTGCGGTTCGAGGGACTATAGCCGGTGGCGCGCGCGGAATAGACACAAATACTGTTTCGTGTTGGCATTTGTGGTCGGACGATGGATACATTCACAGAACCGTAGCATCATTTTATAAAAGTAGTTTTATAGTAGTTTATGTGACTACTACATAATGGAGGGCATTAACACTCGAGAGTGGGCTTATGAAACGAGCCGAAGGCGAGTTTCATAATAATATCACTCGAGAGGTTTAATGCCTAATTATGTACAGTTACATTCACTAGTTTATCTACATACATATCATAAGCTCTCTTTGAGGTGTTCAGGAACCGCATGTTTGACCGGCATTGTGGCTCTGGAGTTGTTTAGCTTGTTCTGTAGTACCAACTTCATAGACAAACTAGGGGCGGCACGCAGGCGGGCGTCTTCGTTCGAAATTTGAATGTCACAATATGTAGAAAAACTACACATTATGTTCATAATGTGTAATTTTTCAGATAAGAAATGAGTTTTTACCAAGTACTTTAACATTATGCTGATCGAAACGTGCGGTTTTTGTACGCAGTAAAGAGGGTTTATGATACGTGTGTAGATAAACTATATTAAAAACTTTCGCTTATCTAATATCTAATCTTAAAACAAAGCCTATTATGAACACCACTTTAAAGTGTCATCGAATAAAAGCATAATGAGAAACAAGTTTGTTCAGAATTCAGAATGAACAGAGTCGATTGCACTGACTTTAAATATAGGTCATATTTTTGAAGAAAAATGTTATTGTTGTTGCTCTGTCTCTTTAAAGCTAAGCTAGCACAGGTGCGACCGTCTAATTTAACTGACCCCTGCCTAGGCTCTACTCCCGCTTAACGAAGCTCACACTGGTGGCCGCCCACCAAAATGAAACCTGATTTCGTTTTCTTTACTAAGAAAAACGAAAGTATAATTTCGTAGGTACGCTTACTTTCTTCATCCATATGGAAAAAAGAGACAGCCTCTCCGTGGCAGTCGCGTCGACGGAATCATCGATCGAGTGAGCGAATTCAAATCACGGAACGGGAAGGGGTAGGGGTGAGGGGTGCGGGGATATCTTTGCTTGTTTTGTTAAGTCCGTCACCGCACTGGTGCGCGAGCCGTGCCACGCAATTTCAATTCGATACACAAATGTGGTATATTGTGAAATAGTAAGAGTACTGTACTTGCACAATGTAATGACAGTATCAATCAAGCTTTGTCGGTGTACTTTGAACGGTTCGTGGTACGAGTGTCACATCGACTACTACGGTACTTTCACACAAACACAGCCCTTAGATACAGTACCCACATTCGGAGTGCATTCAACATGCGAGGGAATGGTAGGTCAAATTAAAAATCTCCAGAGGTATCTTATTGTAGTAGAGAATGCACTGACCGTTAAAAGAATTTCCAACCTTCGCGAGTCTAAGCCGGGGCGCAAATAGTCTGTGATTATTTCTTAGGTTAACATTACAGCTATCGCTAAGTTTGGAATGTGTTGAAAGGTTCTTGCGTACATACATTATATTTTATGTCATTGTCCGTTTTTTCGCCTGCCCTAGAAACAGAGTATAAAATAAATTTACTAGCTACAGGTAGAATGTCAATTTCATTTAAATTAGGTTGGGAATGCCGCCATCTTCCCCAATGGACACCACACTCATTCATCACTCATCATCATCATTTCAATAAATAAACAAAAATATACTACAACAATGTTGGTCAAAATGTTGTGCCTATCCAAAACTTCATAATATATTCAAAGTTTTAAAATTATTGAAGGATAATTTTTTATCCCTAAAATAAAAATATAACATTTCTCTATCAACATTTTATGCGCACGCATTTCTACACGTCTAGCCACTCCTTGCGTATTTCCACGAGCGGATTCGCGCCTGTCTCTTGAGTCACGTGATAGCGACTACGACAGTTTTGCTTTAGGGTAACTCGACCTGACTGTGACCTACAACATACGAACCTACTGCATACAAGGCACATTTATGCCTTGGAAGTTCATGTTCGATTGTTGGCCGACAAAGGATGCTTGATTGAGTTTCTGCGAAGGCTCTTTTTATTTGCACGACAACAATGAGACCTCCATTATGTCTACGCCTAACTACCTCAGTATAAGAGTATTGGTTAATTATATCACAGGGTGTACCAGGCATATGAGCAGATGATATTATCACTGTGGCTGGAATGGAAAGAAGTGGACCGGAATTGCAAATGAAAAGCTGTTCTTATTTAGTAGGATAAGAATATGATGACTAAAATAGCACGGTATTGGATTAAATGGCGTGCTTTGGGGTTGGCTCATTTACGACATGGGTTAAAGTGAACGAGGACTATTTTGATGTTAAGGCGGCATTACACCTTTACAGACTTTTGTAAATCTCAAGTTATGTAAAATAATGAGTATGCATGCTGTTGATTTCTTTGCTAGCTTGTTATCATGACTTAATTTGATTATTTTTGCTCAATAGAAAAGTCCCCCGAAGTTATCACAACATTTATGTTTTACAATTTCGCTATCGCAAACTTTGTAAGAATATCAAGTTATGATGCTAAGTAAGCTAAGTGCCGCTGGGTGTCACCTTTAACAGAAAGTACTCGAGCATTTCTACTCGGCAAACTCAAGCTGTGATGATATTGCTGGTAAATTGATGGCATTGACTTTTAAGTATGGTCGTGCTGGTTTCTTCACGCATGCTGGATTAATTATGTGCGCTTCCAGGTCGAGGTCGCAGGTCCAGGACACTGAAAGCACTCTATCATCATAAAAATGCGTGATATCTGTAAGAATAGGCTACAGATGAATGAATCGGAAGTCTTAAAGGAAATATTTAATCAAAAGGTATCTTTCTCATTGCAATACTTCGGAACATTTTATCATTTTCTCTTTTCCTTATTGTGCTATTACGATTCAATGTTTTCGTATGCCGTGATGGGAAAATAGATTATTATTAGAATAGGAAAGAGAAAGGGATATGCAATAATTATCTACAACGCAAATATTTTTCGTGGCTTCCTGTAGTTTCACAGGGGCGGCGGCGGAGCGAAGAAATAAAATAAAAAATAAACTTGTAAAAACTTATGCCAAGGTTTAGGGTCTGATTATCAAGTATGCCACATCCCGGCTGTCGAAACCAGACATATCAATTTCGGTTTCGACAGTTGGGATGTACTTTCAATGGAACGTAGACTAAGAAAATCATTTTATCTTTATTTATAGGTGATAGAAAGTAAGAAAGAATAGTATAGTATAGTAAGTAATTGGTGCCAAACGTAGTCAAATACAAATCTGAGCTAATATTTTTAGAGAGGCAAGATTGTTGGTTATAACTTAGTTATAAGGCTATGTTTGTTAATGTTTTGAAAGATAATTTTGAAGTCTCAGCACAGTCACAGTGAAGGGTAAAACCCATCCTTCTTTATTACCCAACGCACCCAAACAAGTACTTAGTGGCTCTTAAATCTCGAAACCCTTTTTTCATTATTCCTTCTGTCTGTATTTCGCTTTTGTGCGTCATCGCGGAATTACGCAGCTGCCCATTTATTAACTTATTGTGAGACTTTATTTAATTCAGAGCCTTGGGACCACACGTGCGTGCAATCACATTGTGCATTCCAGTTTTCATACAAAACAGCTTATGTGGTGATCCAGTATTGGTTCGTTTAATAAAGCAAGTTCAATAACGTTGTCCCACTTTCGATTGTATTTGTGGTAATAGCTTGCAGAATTTTTCATTGGTTTTAGAATTTATCACCAAGCCATACGGTTGAAAATATGGTGGAAATATAGTGGACAGAGCCTTTTGAAGGGTTCATTATGAGCAGAAATGCAGAACACTCGTTAATTGATGTAAATCGATATTATAACGTAGGAATGCGATAAGCGAATGGGCAAATCACAACCAGACTAGACTAGACGTAAAAGACGATTCGTACATTCGCCGCCGGGGCGGCGGCGGGGCGCGGGGCGGGGCGCGGCGTGAAGTCTATCTTGGCAAGCTTGTGACGTAGTGGGGTAAGTTTGTGCATCTTACGTGCAACAAAAAATAGTCTCCGTTATTTTCGCATTGTTTAAATCACGTTTAAATAATGTTTCCTCTATAAAGTCTTTTAAGAATTAATCTCATTATTCCTGTCAATTCGCCGGCAACTGTAAGAAGTGCCAATGCGCCGCAAAAAAAAACGATACATCAAATAACATGGAAATGTGATTAACCAAACGATTATTGACCGAGCGATAGAAGCGTCTCCGTTTCAGGATTGTGCAAAAATGCTTTCGTATGTCCGGATGTGTATCGAGATGTTATCTTCTACATGCCGCATTTCTCAACTGATTCTCGTGAATTTTTGTGAGCAGTTTCGATAATTAAATAGTTTTTTTTGTTAATTCAGGTTTAGATTTTTTTTTAATGGCGGAGATGTGGGGTTTTAAGATTTTCTAGAAACCGCTATAGTCCAAAAGCTTGACGGATTTAACAGATGAGGTGTAGTGGGATTTGTTTAGACCATGACAATATAATTTTAGTGAAAAGTCAATAGGTTGGGTTTAATACCGCAAAATGTAGTTTACGAAGTTATTGCTGCGGCTACTTAAATACTCCATGTATTTAACCAGTGCATTCGTAAGTTTGTATGTGTTGTTAAAATAAAGTATCACTCGCGAGGTCTACAGCTCACAGAGCTACTAGTATTAGGTATGTAATTAATTAAAAAAAATCAAATAACGAAGATGCATCGAGCCGTGTTATCGATGTCACTGCAATAATTTTATTTATTTATAAGGTAAGTTGTTTTTATTGGTGTTTTATATTGTGTTCTCAAGACGAACCCTCACCCTTACCACGTTCCACGAGCAGAGTTTGCGCTCAGATGAGCACGCAATCTTTTGTTCTCAATTCGTTGACATTTGAGAGGTTAAGCTGCCTTCGAAACTAACTTTACCCAGAAATTCATAAGCCGCTTGTACAAAAATAGCTTGAATCTTAAAAAAAAGTAAACACAATCCCTCTAGGTAGCCACATAGCTGATACGATCTTTAACTTCAAGTCAGTGGCATACGAATTACATTTCATATACAGGATGTCCCAAGGCTATGCCACATGAAGGGAAAGTACCTTAAATAGAATTGTAGATAGAGCATTTTACTGAAAGACGGCTTTATTTTGTTTTTAAAAACAAGTTGAACTGCAATCAAAGGTTTTCTTAAATCGCCTGTTTTAACCGAGAGTCGAACCCGCCAGTTGTTCAAAAAAAAACCTAGCAACGATATCGATCGAAAGGCTAAATTATAAGGATCATTTTTTTCTTAAAAACATTGCATCTTAAACAAAAGGAAGAACATAAAGTTTTGCATTTTCTAGTTGTAGTAATACTTTGAAACAGTCTGTTGTATGAAACACGGTTTGGTGAAAGGTTATTCATTTTCCTGAACATTTTTTTTAAAAATAGCCTTCCTTTTATTTAAGATGATATATATCTTTGATATATGTCTCAGACAAAATAATGATGAATTAATTTTCGATCGGTATCGCAAAATTACAGGGTTATTTTATTCCAAATTTGGCGTATTCGATTCCTGGTTAAGGCGATTTTAAAAAATCTTTGAAAGTATCACAAATTGTTATTAACTATAAAATAATGTCTTCTTTCAGCAAAATGTTCTATCTACAATATTTGAGATACTTTACCTACATGTGGCATAGCCGTGGGACACCCTGTATATGGCGACTTTAGTTCTTGATTCAACCACGGTCAGATAAGCTTGCAGCTCAGTTTAATAACAGGCCGCTTTTGACATTTAAATCAGTCTCCTTTCACGTTTGTAGGCACCTATTTTTGTCCCTTTGTAATAAGGGATTGGTTGGGCAGTTAAGGATAAAATGTGCACAACAATGAATAAAAATGCTTTACAAAGAGTTGTAATTTGGTTAATTGTAAGGCTTTATAAATACGCTTTACTGGCAACTCCCGCATAGCCGTTAGTTTCTTTATTGAGTGTTTCTCGTTTGGAGGGTACCAGTCCCTCTGTAATAAAAACACATTATTAATATTTGGCAACAAATATAACGATCACCAAAATATTTTTTTCCTACCCAAAATTGGTAAATCACCAAAAGTTGCAGAAAATATCAGAGCAAAATACTGCGGTAGCTTAGGCGAAGGGTAAAAGGGGTGAGCGAAGCGAAGCCCCCTTAAGAACAACAAAAAATACTATTTAAGAAACATAAACTTAAGTACACAAATCATAAAAAGAAGTTTGGTGAATGAATGAATGAATTGTACCACCCCAGCCAGGATTATGAATAAAATGAATGAATAAATCATAATATTTATATATATATATATATATATATATATATATATATATATATATATATATACATATATATAAATCATAAAAATAAGTTTGGTGATCATTTATCCAAATACAATTTCGTTCAAACACGGTCGTGTACTAATTCTGGCGGTCGTTTCAAATTTATTGATAGAAAATAGGTGCGTTTTTGGTGATCGTTTAAACATAAGCCTTAATATTTTACCAATGAAGTTGAGAATAATTGATGACTACAAGTAGTAGGTACCTCGTATTATGCTGTATCTTCGTCCGAGGGCTTTCTTTAAATACCACATGTAGTATCGGGCCTAGTTGTCGCCGTTCCACACTAATTTGAGACTATTTTTTTTTATTTTTTTTTAAACTACTTACTACCACCAACTACCACAGGTGTCGCTTCAATCGCGTTCTAGTGTTCGCAGTTTCCGCACGCGCTCATAGAATAAAAATAAAATTACTTGATATTCGTAGTTTTGAAAGGATAAAATGCCGAAAAGGAAGAGTGAGCAAAAGGATTTTAAAAGTTTACGTAAGAGATTAAAGAAGTTGGAACGTCGACTGCGCCGTGACGAAAGAAATGATCGTAATAGGCGAGATAGTCGTCAGGAATATGATTCAGCTAAAACACCCACCTTGTTTGCGCAGTCAGACAATGAAGGTTAGTTAAATAGTTCCATTATAGGTATGATTCTTGTTTCACCGTTTGTCGATGCGCCTGCGCATAGAATGTAGGTCAAGGTCAAAGGTGCAGACGACTTGTTTTGCAATACCTATGATTATTTATTATCATGATTTGGCATTCATGGAGGGGTTTGCGTGTCTCCCTTTGGGGTTACACTACCCAAAAAATCTCCATTATGTTTCTTTGTTTGTACCTCAACTTGCGTACCCCTCTTTGGAGATGTACTGGTTGGTTATGTTTTGCGAAGCAATTCTTAGGATTGTTTTTTAAACATAAAGGTATCTACCATCAAGGCCATTGCCTGGATTTTTTCCAGACGCCCATCCAAATGTTCCTGACATACACGTCGTGGAAGTACACGCAGAGCATTCTTCTCGGGCAGCTCTGGAGGAGCCGGCCCCAACTACATCCGAAACACACGCCACAGAAGAGTTGGTATTCGACGATGATATCCTCCAGATCCTTGGCGCTGATCCTACTGAAGATAACGTATATGGGAAGCCATTAAACAAGGATGTTGCCGTACGTCTGGAACATTGTGCAACTAACGGTTTATCGAAGGAGATACGAAAACAGCTGACAGATAAGTACCTAATACCAGAAAATTGTAAACTGATTAAAGCGCCCGCTCTTAACCTGGATATGAAGGCGGCCACTTCAGAACTGACATTGAAAAGGGACAAAGCTATAGAGGCAAAATAGAGGCTCCTTTCGACAGCTATGACTTGCCTGGGTGAGGCAACAACAATGGTGTTAACTTCACAAGAAAAAAATCATGACCTTCTGAGGCTACTTATGGATACTGGTCGCTTACTAGGGGACTGCATGTACAGCGACTCCACCACCAGAAGGATCATATTCAATCTACCAAGGTTGACGAACTCTTGTTTGGTAAAGATCTGTCAGAGACGCTTAAAGCTGCCAAAACCTTGAATAAATCTGGTGCAGAACTAAAACCCCAGACCACACCCAGACCAACCGGGTCCAGACCCCGACCTTCAATATCAACTTCACAGGCAAAAAACTGGAGAGCTCCTGTCCCCCAGAAACAATACCGTCAACCATACCGACAACAGCATCCGGCAGGTCCACCGCGCTTCACGAGGCCAGCTGCGACGAGGAGTCGGCCGCCGCCATCATCGAGGACGTCGTCGCAGCATCAGCGGCCGCATCACAACCAGCGCCGCTAATACCGGTAAATTATCCTGGAAGCTTATTAGTTATTTTTAGCCATTGGTCATAGTATAGGGGATACTATGACCAATGGCTAAAAATAACTAATGATCCGGTTGTCCTGTCTTACATTCAGGGTTACAAGATACCTTTTGTTCAATCTGTTATGCAGCATAGCGTACCTCTTAATAATAATTTTTCTACTTTAGAAAAGAGTCAAATTGATGACGCATTCTCTGATTTATTATCTATAGGTGCAATTAGTAAGTGTGCACCGTGCACAGGCCGGTAAAATGCGTTTCATCTTAAACTTAAAAAGTTTAAACACTTAAGGACAGCTCTGAAATTAATTTCAAGAGATGTTTATTTGGCAAAAATAGATGTGAAAGATGCATATTTCTTCATAAGTATCCACCCACAACACAGGAAATACTTACGCTTTCAATGGCAGGGTAACAGCAGCTCCAATTCTAAAATATTGTACCAGTTTAATGTTTTACCGTTTGGTCTTAGCACAGCACCGTATGTGTTTACCAAGGTAATGAAACTAGTAGCTAAGCTCTTGCGCACTGCAGGCTATCTCTTCACCCTGTATTTAGACGATTGGTTCCTGTTAGGAAATTCTTTCACTCAGTGCTTGGACAACATTGAAAAGACCAAATTATTACTGACAGCACTTGGATTTATAATCAACAAAGAGAAAAGCTGCCTTGTACCCAGTAAATCGTGCATTTTCTTAGGATATTGTATAGACTCAGAAAAACTTCAGGTAAGTTTACCACATTATAAAATCTGCCGGATTCAGAAAGAGATAGATAAGTTTCTTGGTCTACAGCGTTGCAAAATAAGAGAATTTGCACAATTTATTGGATTACTCATTTTAGTTTGTCCAGCTATTGAGTATGGCTGGATGTACACTAAATCGATAGAACGTCTAAAATTCCTTAGCTTAAAACCCAATCTTGATTATAACGCTTACATGAATATTCCCGATTGGATTAAACCTGATTTATACTGGTGGCAAAAGGCTGTAAGAACATCGGTTTGTAAAATTAAAACCGATACGTACTGCCTAGAGATTTTCTCAGATGCCTCAACTACGGGGTGGGGGGCGGCCTGTGGGGAGCAAAGAGCTAGCGGTCCGTGGTCAGAACAGGAGCGTACATATCATATCAACTACCTGGAACTACTGGCAGCCTTCCTAGGATTAAAAACATTCACAATGAATTTAACAAACTGCCAAGTGTTATTAAGAGTAGATAATACCACTGCGCTGTCTTATATTAACAGGATGGGGGGTATCCAACACCCGCATCTCACTGAAATAACAAAACAATTGTGGCAGTATTGCGAATCTAGACAATTATTTGTTTTCGCATCCTATATAAGCTCAAAAGATACTACACTTGCGGATACAGAATCTCGAAAATTACATCCTGACATTGAATGGCAACTGTCCGATGCAGGTTTCCAACAAGTTGTTACGAAACTGGGTACACCGGAAGTAGATTTATTCGCTAGTAGAACAAATAAAAAATGTGTACAGTATATTTCTTGGACTCGAGACCCAGACGCCATAGCGGTGAATGCCTTTACTGTCACGTGGTCTCGTTATTTCTTCTATGCTTTCCCATCCTTTTCAGTAATTTTGAAATCTCTGAGAAAGATTATTTCTGACCAGGCCACCGGTATGATGGTTCCGATGTGGCCTAGTTTCCACTTTTTAAAAAACTTCTAGTTACGGAATTAATAATTCTCAAGCCAGATAGAAATAACAGCGTTATCATTTCTCCCTCTTCCAGCAACCGTCAAGTTCACACGAAAATTACCCTGGCGGTCGGGGTCTTGTCAGGAAATCAATGTTGAGGAAAGGCATATCTCCAAATGTGGCGGATATAATGGTAGAATCGTTATCATTGAATTCTTTTCAATACGATGTTTATTTAAAACGATGGTATGAATATGTATTTAAAAATTCACAACATAAGTATATTCGATGCTACCATTACTTCTGTCGCCAATTTTTTGGTGAAGCAATTTGAAGAAGGAGCTCAGTACGGTACTCTTAATTCATGTAGATCTGCACTATCGCTTTTACTGGGGGATAACTTGGGACAAAACGAAACCTTAAAAAGGTTCTTTAAGGGCGTATTCCGCATGCGGCCTCCCATGCCACGATACAATGAGACATGGGATACTTCCATTGTCCTAAATTATCTCGCCACAGTGTACCCATATGAAGATATGTCCTTAGAAAAATTAACCAAGAAAATGATAACGTTGTTGGCCTTAGTAACGGCGCATAGGGTCCAGACCATGTCACAAATTACTTTAGACAACATATCTTTTGGAACCGAAAGAGTTACTATAAAGATTGTCGGATTAATAAAAACTTCTAGAAGTGGTTCGTGTCAACCACTTCTCACACTCCCTCATTTTCAAGAAAAGCCAGAGATATGTCCTGCCAAATGTTTAGAAGCCTACATTTCCAAGACAAAGACATTGCGGAAAGACATAAAAAATCTCTTTATTAGCCTTCGAAGACCCTATGTAGCTGTAACGTCTCAGACCTTAAGTCGGTGGATTAAGACCACATTGAGGAGCAGCGGAGTGGACGTGGAACAGTTCGGTGCGCACAGCGCGCGACACGCCGCCACCTCCGCTGCCCGTCGCACTGGTGTCTCCATTGATACCATTAAGAGAACCGCAGGTTGGACTGGGAGCTCAAATACATTTTTCAAATTTTATAATAGGCCTCTTTGCGATTACACAAACAATGATGAGTTTGCACAGGCAATAATCAATCAAAGTTTATAAATCTAATTTACTTTATTGTTTCACCTGATGATCTCTGATTCTGATTCACCTGAATAATTTTTTACTTACTTATAATAAGTAGATAAATTAACTTATTGATGGGTTTGTAAGATAATTTACTTTTTGATTTTGCTAAAGATATGTTTATTGATATATTTTGTTAAATAGGAGAGAATTTCCTTAAGTACAAATACATTAATTAAATTTCAATTAATTGAAAACATTTTTCTTTTGTTATATTCTCTAAATATCTACATGTGGTATTTAAAGAAATCCCTCGGACGAAGATACAGCATAATTAGTGATTAAACGAACTTACCTGTACGTGAAGTTCTATCATAATTATGCGAAGTCTTCGTCCGAGGGATTAGCAACCCTCCCTCCCTTTCCGTTGGTAACCCCTTGAAATAAAAATGTTTTCAAAACCGGCATTAGCTCTGAACTAAATGAAGCGACACCTGTGGTAGTTGGTGGTAGTAGGTAGTTTAAAAAAAAAATAAAAAAAAAATAGTCTCAAATTAGTGTGGAACGGCGACAACTAGGCCCGATACTACATGTGGTATTTAAAGAAATCCCTCGGACGAAGACTTCGCATAATTATGATAGAACTTCACGTACAGGTAAGTTCGTTTAATCACTAATTATGCTTCCTAAAATGTTTAATTATAATAAAATCTCGTTAACTACGGTTTATCATGAAGGATCCGCTACTGAGTGCTTTCGCACTGCCTTTAGCAATCTCTCGAAGTTGGATAGATTTCAGTAAGACAAACTGAGTCAGATGAACCGTTAACTGCATTGAAATATCCTCAAGCCATGATTTGCACCTTCAACCTCGATTACAAGGCAACTGCTCTTCTAATTGAGCTATCAACAAATGTATTTATTTATTTAAGTTTTCAAAACGGATAACAATCATACAATTACATTATGCATATGCATTCATGCACAACATATGTTTCTCATCTCTCATTTTTATCTTCACTAGTTCAATTAGCAGAGTCTGACGATATCCGCGAACTTAATTTTCAATAGCGGTGTCAGCTTTATTGTAAAATTAATGTCACTTTGTGGTCCCTGTTTTTTCTCCGTAAAAAGTCGGCTGTCAGTCTCGAACATTCCACGTGTCGTCGACCGTCTTTTTACGGCCACCATATTACGCCCGCTAAATGTCGCCAACACTTTTGGAGGAAACTAGAGTTTTAGGGAAAAGAAACAGACGGTCTTAAAACAAAAAAAACATGTGAGGACAAGGCTTTCATTTCCAAAAAAGTAAAAACATTTCTGTGTCTCTGGTCCACGCTATTAAGTCAGATCCTAATATGAATGCCGTTGTGGCTAAGAGGGTAAGACTTGGTGCGTCGGGAAAAGATTACCTTGCCTCTATTAGACCCTTTCCTTTCCCCTGACAAAGTTTCCGTGCCGCGGTACAAATTGTTATCGTGTCGAAGGAAATTTCGTCCCTTTAGTTAGTTGGATGGGGCGAGGTGGGTTATTTTATTCGGAGTAATTCAAAAGCAAGTTTACATTTTGCCGCAACTACATTTACGTTTTGTATCCGTAAGAAGTAGACCATTTTCTTACGCCGAAGAAAACTGTAGAAAGCAGAATATACTTGTTCGGCAATAAATTTATCAAATTCAGTTTTCACTACGATTTTAACTAGGTAATGACTTCGATCAATTACAATAAATCTAATAACCTTTATAATGGGTTAGGTTAGGATCGAATTGAGTATAATGCGTTAGGCTTGAAAATAATTCCTGTGAGAATTCCTAACGCCCACCTTCTTTCGATGGCACCTCACTCAAGGGCCCGACCCCGAAGATAATTAATTTCCGCACGTGACTACCTTTCAAACCATGGCTGCCTTTCAAACGGTACGGTACTACAATTCAAACAGTATGCCAACTTCGTGATTCCTTCGATGCATAGGTAAGTATAACAAAAGAGATGACGTAGATCGACAACTTGACCAAACTCTGCCGGAGGAAACCATCGTCATTATCAAAAAGGTCTACTAATTATCCGTTACCTTTGTAATTATTAGTGCATCGACGAAATTTGTTCTTCGAAGCACTCATCAAAAAGAAACTACTTTTTGAATGGCTGCACACACTCACTACACTCCACACAAACTCTACACAGTTACTCACCCTGCCTTGTGGCCGAATTTTCCGCAACGTCGCACACCAAAAATCTAGTCGAAGGGCTTTCTCCGCAAACGTCGCACACCAAAAATCTAGTCGAAGGGCTTTCTCCGCAAACGTCGCACACCAAAAAACTAGTCGAAGGGCTAGTATACACCAACACTCATTACTCCTGATTATTGTATTTTTTTTAGTTTATCTTTTACTGGTCATTATATTACAGAATTAATTTCCATACACCTTTTTGTAAAGGGTCTGAAAGAGGCTAGTCCTCACGATACAGGGAATCTTAGAGTGGTGTCTAGGGCTTTTTGAAACTGTAAAAAAGAACTACTCTGAAAAATAAAGATTTCATTATTATCAAAACTTGTGATTGCACCCACACACCAAAACCACCAGGAATGCAGCGACGGATGACATACATATTTGTTTCCTTATACTAAGGCCATACAATCCTTGGATTAATTAACAATTCTAAACAGTACTTACGACGGATATACTCGTAAAAGAGTGACTGTTTTTTTCTATCCTATACATAAAGGAAGTTTGTTGCTTGAGAGCTATCAAAATTGGCTATTGTAATGGCAGATCAGCGTCTACGAAGAAGGTGTTTCGATAAGTAGATTGTTGCTTGGTTTTACGGATCGGACAATACGTCCGGATACTTGATTCCTAAATTTTAGTTTTTTTTTGTGCTAGCCGCAAATGTACAAAGAAGGTCAGAATACTAATGGATGAATGGATACTTCGCTAATGGAGTTTCTTTGATAAAATCCTATAACACGTAACCACCTAACTTTTTCCTCTTACATAAATAAATTAATAAATAGTCTTCTCCTGCTTCGCTTTATTGCCCAAAAATGTGGAAGTACGAGAGCAAGGAATAATTTAGCTGTTACGTCTCTCAGTTTGACGTTAGGATTTTTTTTCTATCTCTAACTTAGATGGACCTTTTGGGGAAGTATAACTCGAAATCAAGACTTCAAGGTGCCGCCGTAAGTTTAATAGAACTTACATTAGTTCCGGGTTTAATAGTACCGCTGGTAAGTAAAATTGACGCAGTACTAAATATCGCGTCAAGTCATTTAAAAAACCAGCCAAGTACGAGTCGGTCGGACTCTCACACCGAGGGTTCCGTACATATCGCATTTTTTAATGATGGAAGTACAAATTAACGGGATTCGAATTTTATTCCTCACTTGTGCTGTGAGATATTGCATTATGCCGAATTTCAGATCAACTGGAAGTACCCTATAGGTTTTCATTCCATTGAGAGTACTGAGTAAATTCCGCAAAATTTTGACATAGTATATGGCGATATATTTTTATTGCGTCGCCCTATAAGTTATTTTTTATATCTTTAAGAGATCGTATATTTGATAAATCGTTGTTAATTTCACTTAATACTACGCTTTTCTAAAAAAAAAAGGTCTTGTCAGACGGGCAGACAGACGACAGATGGACAATGAAGTGATCCTTTGTTAAAAAACGGTGTCAGTGACGTAGATACCTTAAAATACTGAAGACCTGTGGGGCATATCAGTCAAATTGGTTCAGTGATTCTGGTTATAGCACACTTACACACTTGTACATTTCGCTTGTATATTCAATAAATGTATTGACAATAGAACTTTCCCAGAGATTGTGATACATAATAAACTGATACCTCAAGTGGGGAGTCAAGGGTGAAGCTTCAAATTATAGACCAATATCTGTACTTCGAGCACTTAGTAAAATATTTGGAGAATTATATCAAATGCTCTGACTGTTTAACTGCGTATATCAACTTCACGCTGAACAATACGATTTCACTTCACTAGGGCTAAATCGATTACGGATGCAAGCATCACACTTATCTGCTTGGGAGGCCGCACAGGATGCTATCGGCGTATTTTGCGATCTATCAAAGGGATTTGATTATGTTTACCATGATACGCTTCTAATGAAATTAAATAATTAAGGAGTTGAAATAAAGCGTTAGATCTACTAAGATCATATTTAAGCAATATCGTTCAAAGGATATAAATGTATGCTCGCGCTCAATTTCGAGTTAGCTGTCATAGTAGGAATTATATTAAACCCCAAAAGCTTTCATAACACACATATATTGCTTCTGGCCCCACATTAGGATACCCTGTGTCGAGGAAAACAGTAACAGCGACGTCACAAAGATGTAAATATCCAAGACCTGGGGTTTTCCCCCATCTGAGATTCGAACCCAGTACCTCTCACTTGGGAAGCACCGCGTCGACCGCAACACCATAGAGGTCGCCAAATGGTTTTATTACTGTTGCGCATTTCGCCCAGGCCTCTACTAATTTGCCCATGGTCCTTTACTTTCCGTATTCACATATCATTACATGGCGTCACGCTTTATCCCATACGTGGTGGCAGAATCACTGTTATTAAATACTCCATTATGCGTGAAAGGTGGCTAGCCCATCGCTTCAGTTATGGGGATTGAAGGTTTCCTCACGATGTTTTTCATCATCTTTAGAACGTCCATATAAAGTACCTACTTATTTTATTCATATATGACCAGCATCGGATTCGAACCGGCATCTCCTGCTGGAGAATCGAGCGTGGAACCATTAGACCACAGAGCTCTTCCGTGATTCCGTATTTCAATAAGAAAACACAGCACTTTCAAACTACAGAAAGAAAGTGGGAGAAAACGCAAGATATCTCATTTCGTTTCCGAAGTTTACATTTTAATGATATTCAAACAAACCACTCAACATCTCGCCTCAGTTAATTGACCTGCATTAACAGACGAGCACTTAACCACATTTCCCATAATTAATTGCTGGAATTCCGGGAAGTTTTAATTGTTATTTTCACAAAATCAACTACTACCAAAAGTAATTTAACAAAACGAAATGTATTTAAATAAATAGGTACGCAATATCATCCCATTGATTTTAGATTCTCAGCCGTACGGTCAGCGTAATAAATCTTTGGATTCGGAGATCTAATGTTATGCCCAGTAAAACTAAAGTCATACCGTGAGTGCAAAGCTCGATGTGTTGTCCTATATGCGGATGAGTAACAACTGCTGCTCTAATCGAGCGTATCTAAGCGGGTGTTCGTCGACACGTACACCAACTTTACAGTGAATTAGTTAAAACTTCGCCGTTTCAAAATGCTGCGGTAAATCAGACATTTGCTGCAGGAGAGGTTATTTTCTGCTTTTGGTATATTAATTACCTATGTAAAATTTAGAGATTATAGTAATTTAACATTTTTCTCAGGTTTTGCTTGGAAAGGGAAAGAGGGATTGGCGGATAAATACTTTTAATGTCAGGCAAAATCTATGTTGAAAATTAGCAAGGACTTTCGATATCTAGTTCAGAAAATAAATATGAACTCTTTGGCATTTCAGAAAACAAATTTAAATACGCAAAACTTTTTCGTTTCATACAATACACAGCGAATTCCTGCGTAAATAATCTCTACTGTCTTTCAAATCAAATGTCACGGAGTTTTCGGAGAGCACTGTGCCTATTCACCCGATTGATGTTATGTTTGTATGTTTGTTGCGACCCGAATGGCCGAGTCGGCAGTGACCCTGCCTACGAAGCCAAGGGTCCCGGGTTCGAGTCCCGGTGGGGGCAAATATTTGTTTGATGAGAACAGAGTTTGTACCCTAGTCATGATTGTTTACCTATCTAAGTATAAAATTTATCTATACAAGTATGTGTATTTTCGTTGTTTAGTACCCAAAATACAGGGAATCCTATTTTGGGGCTAGATCAATGTGTGTAAATAGTGTCCAAGGTATAATTATTAATTATTATAAATTGATGTTTGAAGTCGAAAGTACTTTGATATAAAGTCGGTCTTTCCATACTTGAGTTACGTGGTAAACTAACATCTTTCACGAAATTCCGAATGAATCATGCAACGTAGAATACCGCAATAAGTTATAGACACTTTGGCACACAATTTGGAACACTCACGCACTGATTGCCATTCAAAAGTTCTTTAAATCGTCCTATTAAATAATATTTTTAAGCAAAAACGTATTTTGACAAAATTCCTGCAGACTGATTGTTGGAGCGTCCGCCAAACTGATTCCGCAATTGTTGTTTACTACTCAGCTGTTTGACAACCACTAAATAGTATTTTTCTCTACCTACATGTATCGTGAGTTAAATAGAAACTAATTGATCTACCAATTTGTATGGTGTGTTTTGTTTGGCGTACCTCGCCAGCATAGTGCCAGTTTGCAGCCGATAATGTGGACAGGGCGCTCGTAATTATGCGCCGAATGAAGTAAAACGCCACGAAATGTCATAATATAGTTAATTGACATTGGGCTCATCAGAAGCGAAATGTGAAATAAAAGAGCCCACATATAAGCTGCATCTAACTTGAGTACCAATTATCGAATCAATAACATTCAGGTAGGTATGTACAACTAACTAAATTAGTTTCCAATATCTTTCTTCAATTGCATCATTACCTAAAATCCCACAAAAATCAATTCACTCCAGTTTTTCTATACAATTTTCTCGCTTACCAATTTTGCGTATTCATTGAACTGATTTCAAATTGCCTTCCACCACATTTGAGGTAATAATGGCACAGTCTCTGCATTTCTACTTTCAACTCAACCGAGTGAATCAATAAAGCCGGCATCGGTCGCGTTACTTCGCTGCTGATGGTACCATATTACATATTCCGATATTCCAATCATTGGTATGGAGACCGACATTGATACAAAATATAACATCTTTCCTGTAACCAGTGAATTCAATTATAATTTTTATCTGATTATGTGGAATATCTGACGAAAAACGGGTGTGCCTTTAATGAGTAATCTTGCCTTCAATATCGTATTATAATCTATAAAATATAAATTAATCCCAAAATGTGTGATAAGCGCAAATCTCGCAAACGGCTGCACCGATTTGGATCAACGTTTTTGTTCGTTGAAATCTTGGGAAGGTTTAAAGAATCGCACAGGGTAAGTCGAAAAACCGCAAAATATTTTAGTAGGGAGATTTCGTATGAGATTACAAGACGCCGGAGGACGTCGGGGCGTCGCGCACCCTAGTATCTTATTATATGTCTGTGGTGGTCTTTTAACATAAATAATTACAAAATTGTCAGTTGTTACAACAGAAAGACTGCTGATAGAGGTGGTTCTTTAATCTTAGTAAAAAATAATATTAAGGTGAAACAACGGAAAGATATTCTTACACTTACTGTAGAAAGACAAATAGAGGTATCTTGTGTTGAGTTGGATAGCCATATTATTGTTTGTGTCTACAGAACTCCGAGAGATGAAAAAGGCCATGGCAATTTTGAAATATTCGAGAAAATTATGGAGGAAGCCCTCATTAAACTTTGTAATAACAGAGAAAAGTTAATTATTTGTGGCGATCTTAATGTAGATCTGCTTGTAGATACAACACTGAACCGACGATTATTAACTCTGTTCAAATCATTTAATTTATGTCATGTATTTCTAGAGCCGACTAGAATTACACTTACCAGCCAAACTTGCTTAGGTAACGTTTTTTGTGACTGTGCATTCACAATAAAAAATGTAATTAACTGTTTACGATCCGATCACATTGGTCAAACAGTTTCATTCCAAATTACTAAGAAAATAAGACTGATCCATCATTTTATAGGCCTATTACATCCCATAGACTAAAGATGTATATGAAAAACTTAGATATGGGTTTGCCAGTACCGGATTTTGATGAACAGAACCCGAACAAAATCTATTCTGACTTCTTCAACATTATTCAAACAGAATTCAATACAGTTTTTAAATTAAAGAAAGTCAGTGCCAACAACGGAAAATCTAAATTAAATGACTGGGCAACATTTGGAATTCGTAAAAGTAGAGCTATCTTGTATTACCTTTATGAACAAAAAACCTATAACTTTGATATAAAATTTCATGACTATGTAAAAAAATATTCCAAAACTTTCAAGTTGGTTTGTAAACTGCAATAACTTTACACATTAATAGAAAAATACAAAATTCAAATATTAGAATGAAAACGGTTTGGCTAATCATAAAGCGTGAAACTGGCAAAGTTATACCAAGGGATAATAATGATTTCTGCTTAAAGATAGGTGATGATGTTGTTAAATCCAACGCTGAGGTAGCTCGAGCTTCTGAAACATTCTTCACCAAGGCACCCTTACTCACAACAGAGCGTCTAAATTCATCTCGATATGAAGCAGAGGCTTTATTAAAAAATAGCACTAGCATCAGTAATGTAGATTTCAAATTTTATCATGTATATCCCCAGGATATTGCCAAAACGTTTAGATTACTTAACTTAAAAAATACTGAAGACCTGTAATGTATCAGTCAAAGTCATTGGTTCAATAATACTTGTTATAGCCCCAGACTTAGCTTATATATTTAATAAATGTGTTGATGATGGAGCTTTCCCAGACCTCATGAAACATAGTAAACTTATACCTCTGTTCAAGTCGGGAGACAAGGGTGATCCGTCAAATTTCAGACCAATATCGGTTCTTCCAGCACTAAGTAAAATTTTTGAAAAGATTATACTCAATCAAATTCTCTCACACTTCAACCGTACAAAACAACTCCACGCTACGGTTTCACTAGGGGTAAATCGACTACGGATGCAGGTATTACCCTTATATCTCATATTTATTCTGCACGGGAAGCCGCACAGGATGCTATCGGTGTTTTTTGCAATCTGTCGAAGGCATTTGATTGTGTTGATCATGACACGCTACTAATGAAATTAAATCATTACGGAGTTAGAAATCAAGCGTTGGATCTACTAAGATCATACCTAAGCAAAAGAATTCAAAAGGTCAACGGCGTTAAATCTGATGGATCGGGGGTAAAAATTGGCGTTCCACAAGGCTCCATATTAGGCCCTTTCTTATTCATGGTATATATTATCGATCTGCCTTTGATGGTGGAGAAATTGACTAAGATAGCGTTGTTTGCTGATGATAATTCACAGGTCTTCAAAATTGAAAGACAAAAAGAAGATTTTGATGATGGCAATAGAGTGTTATCTTTAACCTTGAATTGGTTCATAGTTAACAATTTATTGTTAAATGCTGGTAAAACCAAATGTATCAAATTCTCACTTCCAAATGTCAGGCAAGTTGGGACCAGTTTAGTGTTGGACAGCAATACGTTAGAATTAATAAATGATACGAAGTTTCTTGGAATAACCATTGATAACAAATTGCAGTGGGGACCCCACATAGATAAATTGGCTGGTAAATTAAGTTTTGCGACTTACGCTGTTAGGAACATCAGACAGAACAAGGATGTGGCTACATCTAGGCTAGTATATTTTAGTTACTTTCATAGTGCCATGTCCTATGGTATCTTGTTGTGGGGGAAAGCAGCGGATATTCAAACTATTTTTATTTTACAGAAAAGAGCTATTCGAGCAATTTATAATTTAAAACGCACAGACTCCTTAAGAGAGTTTTTTAAAGAAATTGACATTCTAACTGTGTCAATTTATTTTCGAAAATATAATGTATGTACGCAAGAACCTTACAAAATTTCCCAAACTTAGCGATAGCTGTAATGTTAACCTAAGAAATAATCACAGACTACTTGCGCCCCGGTTTAGACTCGCGAAGGTTAGCAATTCTATCAAGGGTCAAAGCATTCTCTACTACAACAAGATACCTCTGGAGATCTTGAAATTGCCATTTGAGCAATTTAAAAACCATGTTACAGCGACTTTTTCGAAAAAGCGATGTTACAATGTTCAAGATTACTTAAATGATGGAACTGTATGGCGTTAATCTGGCTCAACACTGACCTTGCTGTTTATAATTTTGTAATTATTTATTCCTGCTTATTAATTATGATAATGACTAAATATTATATTTTGTATTAGATAAGCAATTTTTAAAAAAGAGATCTAAAAATCTATCTGTGGGAGTTTCTACGCCCTTCTTCTCCCACAGTGGTTCAACGTAGAGAAGTGGCAAAAATGACGATTGCTAAGTATATGTAAATATCTACAGTAATAAAGACATTTTGTTTTTCCTACTTAAAATCAAAACGGCAGATGTCAAGTTCAATGGCCATTTTTTAGTGAGGTACTCGATATTTACCAAAAGATACACGACAAAATGAAAGTTTAATATCTTTTTATTTCAGCTCATATTTTATTTATCCCGATCACCTAGATCACTTCAGGAATCTGCGTTCGTCACTGGTTAGTCCGACTTCTACGGTAAAATCTTCCACGCCTTTTTCTTAATTTCGTAATTTTATTGTGCTATACAAAACAGACATACAGATAACGTATAGTAGAAAAAAACATGTACAAAAGCGAGCTTATCTCTCTCTTCCACCAATTTCTTCCAGCAAACTAAGATGGTAGGAAAGGTGATGGTTGAGCGGGGGAAGGCCTGCGCGAACAATAAAACTCTATAAATACTACGAGTAATATATACTACAAACAATATTAAACTGATAACCCTAATTGCTAAAAATAGACTGCATACACAATTACTTAAATACAACGTAACAATATGAATAAACCGTATAATAAACCAATACATACTGATATATATTTCTATTCCTCTAACATTCGATGCTCGTATTCCTTTTCTAGTTACTGAACATGTTCTTCGAAATAATTTTTCTGTTCAATGCCAGAATTTTCCAGTACTTTTCTCTAGTTCTCGTGTTTGAGAATGGATTATTGGAATTTACATACGTAAGAACAAGTGCAAGCTTCAACTTTAGCAAAATCGGAACAGGGTCGACGCGCCCTTGCGTAGCGCTATGACAGAGCCTTTGCGGGTGTGCGGGAGGTGTGCGGGAGGTGTGCGGAAGGTGTGCGGGACGTCACCCCCTCCACAGTTTCCTCTTTCCCCTCTGGCCATCAATCCTGATATGGTCAATAGGTATACCTTGAAATCTTTTACCCTTTTTAAACGCGCTTGGAAGAGCACATAATGTGTAAAACTGTGACGTCCAATGACAGAGCCTTTGCGGGTGTGCGGGAGATGTGCGGGACGTCACCCCCCCACAATTTCCCCTTTCCCCTCTGGCCATCAATCCTGACATGGTCAATAGGTATACCTTGAAATCTTTTACCCATTTTAAAAGCGCTTGGAAGAGCACGTAATGTGTAAAAGTGTGACGTCTTGCGAAAATGTTTAACGACCATTCTGCGAATTTTTTGTAGCGTCTGCACACGCACATAATGCCTTTATGTAAAGGCTATATTCCCGTTTAGGTATTGCTAGAGCTGTCAGAGAATCTAAAACTATATTCAGAAAAAAATAAAGAGAGTTAAGAATAACAATAATCTGGGTCCGAGGGAAACTATACATCGATTTGATGCCATACTTTTGCAGACTAGTGGTGATCGACCGTTTGCCCTAGGTCAATTGCCTATAGTCCTTTCTCAAATGGGGTGTTAAACACTCATGACGTCAAACTACGCCCATTTAGTTATTGTTTGACTACGGTGTTGAGTGTGTTAGGTACTTAGATATCAATATATAGGTAATTTCTAACCATAGCTACGTATGTATACGAATTCCGTCAGCCACAATGACAAGCACAATTAACAGCAACATGATAGTTGATTAGTTCCGTAGTGCGTCCGTGATTAGTTTTAAAGACAAAACGAGCAATGCTTACCGACACAAATGTTACGCGGTGAATAAACTCCCAGAAACACGTATCACACTTTGGGAAATAAAATTTTAGAGTAGCTATCTAAGGCCCATATTGTAAATAAATTATGGCAACATTTCCGGACTTCTGCGCTTTTTTTAGGGTTCCGCACCTCAAGAGGGAAAAAAGGAACCCTTAAAGGATCACTGGCGTGTCCGTCAGTCCGTCTGTCACAAGCAGTTTTCTCTGGTACTATAAGCAATAGAGTCTTGAAACCTTCTGCAACAGTAGTTATCCTGATAACCGTAACATAATTCAAGTCCAATATGAAAAAAAATTGTGCGGGGGGGGGGGGGGGGGTAAAATGACAAAACGAAAAAAACACCGTAATAAATAAGTCCCGTAGGGTATCTTTGAAATGGACTTTTTATAAACCATTCCAAGAATATATTTCTTTAATTTTAGTTTTGATACCTTCAGAACCTATGATCAAAAAGTGCATAAAATTACCATTCCCCCTTATCTCCAAAACAACAGAGTCTAAAATTATGAAAAAAATACAGAATATAGAACTTAAGCCAAAAAATAAAGACAAACCTACCCGGAATCGCACAGACTTATAAATGCATGTTCATGGAGTATGAAAGTGACGCACCCATAACTTTGTAAACAACATTTTGCTATGTAAAATCCAAACTATTCACTCCACGGAATCATTTGTGCGCGAGTCTAACTCGCACGTGACCGTTTATTTTATTTTATAAATGATTTATTATTTCTCATAAAACACGCAGAACTCCGCTAACTGTGGAGTTGGGTTACGATAATTTTCTTTATTAAGTTGCCAAACTATAATAACTACATATACTTACTTATATACTTTATTAGTATCAAGACACTGTTTCTGTAAGGCACGATGACCACTGAACAGACAAGACTGAGACGTCGCCGTCATATTGTTAAATTAGGCATTTAATAACCGCCTTGGCTGTAAACTTTTGATTAAATAGCCAAAGGTCCATCAGGCAAGTGGTTGAACGAAACGTTGATCGTGTTGGCTAAACCAGCCAAAGCAAATGATTAATTAACACAAGACGAATTTCAGCATTTTATTTTAATCCAAAGGTAAGTTACTGGCACTGAGGTTATTAGCCTAGGCTGTTGATTAAGTGCCTGATTAAACGGGTGCGAAAGAGACCAACAAGACAAAGGCCACGCTTGCACGGTATGTTCTATATATACCTAGTCGGTCCTTAAGTTCTCTCACAAGGTTTTTGATAGATAAAACTCAGCAAAAAACTTTTTCTTATTCGTATTATACATGATTATAAAGCTTATTTTATACGAATCAAATTGCAATACAATACATTTTGTACGATTATCGCAATATGACAAAAAACCTTATAACTTGAGACAATCGCGAACCCAAAACACGCCGCAGCTGACAAAAATACCACTTACCACAAATTTAATAAAAAAACAGTGTTCCAGATAACCAACAAGGTTTTTTTTATTTATTCTGAAACCTCGATTTTAGACCATGCTTAACAACTAGCATTTGATTTTCTGTTAGCTTTCAGTTCCAACAGCTCCCAAAGAAAACTTTACGTACTTTTTACGTTTTCAGAAAAACGTATAAAAATGATCTTGTGGGCAACAAGTACACTACGTAAAATGTGAATATGAAAATTTGTTTTACCCAGACTTAGTTATCTTATGCTTCAAAATGAAGGTAACGGGTTCAGGGAGGGTTCTGACTAAAATCTCACGTAAGTTTGAAAGGTTTTAAGAGTCATGGAAAAAATTAAAAGTGAATCACGTCCGTATTTTTGATTGGGTAAAAAAGTGCAAAATCTCTGAAGAAACTAGCATTTGTGTAATATGGTTTTAAGCATTTAAATCCAATAATCGTTCTAATTTATCAGTATTTAATGAGCTATCAAACCATATATAGTATTAAATAAAATAAAACTTGGTATTATTTACTATGCGGCAAAATATTTGTGACAGAACTTATGGACCGACTAGGTACAATCGGACTTGTAGGATTGGGTACTCAAAAGGACGGGTACGCCGTGCAAGCGAGGCGTATGTCCTATCGTGTCTTTTTCTGGCGCCTAATGGTATATCTCTGACAAACAAGTGTAAGCATAATTTTAGACATTACAAGAGACATCACAATATAAATATGTAGTGTAGCATAACATATATATAGTGTTACATCTACACGCGGAAACACCTTCATAGAATAGATATTTTTAGTACCTAGCCCGTTCCAGTAAACTCTTACCCTTCTTGAGGTGGGTGAGTTCTGTACTGTGCATGAAGGGCTGCCCCAAAACAACGTGTCGAGGTGCAACGGAGAAAGAGGCCGCCTTTGTGACCTCGGATTTGGCGCAGTTAGAGCAGATGGGCCAAATAGGAACAATTTTAAATGTACTGCGAGCCGTACATCCCTACTGAGGGATGAGGGAACGAGAAGATGATCATGATGTACTTACTGTACATGGTCATTTCTTATAGGTCTAATGCTGAGTTAAGGAACAAATCTATAAATGTTAAAGGCGCACGGTTTTGCGTGGCGTTTGAATCTAAAGATCGTTTTAGTAAATTTCTGTGAGTGCATTAGATACGCTATTATTAGTATTATATCTGCCGTGTCACATGTCTGTGGAACTGTTTACCACATATCCCTTTCTGTGGTCACTACACATAATATAGGTACTTTATACGAGTTATACATATTTCATGCACATTTGATATGGCCCAAGGATTTACCCATATTCAATCAAATTAGAAAGAAGGTATCTTTTATACATTATATTATATCTTTGGCGGAAAATCGGTGGCATCAGCGCTAGGTAATTACCCGACTGCTCTAGTAGGAGGGTAATGTTTTTGGTGTATGTGTCGCAGTTAGTTGGTTAAATCAGACACTTAACTAACTCTCTAGACCGTTAATTAAATGCTCACGTTTAACCAAGTCACTTAAATTCCGTCAGACAAGTGATCGAACGAAACGTTTAACGAGTTGTTAAGACGTTCCTAGGCAACAAGACATTTACCACATGACGAGAGTGGAGGTTGGAGACAAGACGTCTCCAACCACCTATACCCTGACGTGCTGCCGTCTCCAATCACCTATACCCTGACGTGCTGCCGTCTCCAACCACCTATACCCTGACGTGCTGCCGTCTCCAACCATCTATACCCTGACGTGCTGCTGCCTTCAAGCCACCTCCTACACCACCTCCGGAGCTCCAACTACTCGCCACTACTCCAGGCTCCGGGCACCACTGCCGCGTGCCTGTTCTGCCCTCCTACGCTCCGTGTCCTTCGCTCCCCGTTTAATGTCTTTTGTACCTATTGTATCTTTTAAAACCTGTGTCACCTCATTCATCCTCATCCTCATATCATTTTTTTTAAATTATCTTTGTAAACTAACATAATAAACTGTCATTTCTAAATTTTATTCTGGTTGTTGTTTCTTGTTAGGTTCTGGTTAGGTTCTTGTCGCTACACGACAACATTGCGGTACATACATAGCTTATGCTGTGCAAATCAGCTATTGTCGTGACCCCATCTTGTTTTCCAACACGCCGGCTTTCGTTAAGACAGATTGTTAAACGTTTTCGACGATGCTTTATTTAAATCAAAATACTAGTCACTTGGTTAAACGTCGGTATTAAATTAACGGTCTAGAGAGTTAGTTAAGTTTCTGATCAAACCAACCAACTGCGACATATGTATGACCATTTCGTTAGCCCAATTACATTTAAAGCCCAAACGGCTTGCGGCTTGACAGATTTCAATAAATTGGGTCTCGTTGGATTCGGCTCTGTTGTGGGATTGCCATAGGAAATATAATATTAGTGAGTGTAAAGGTTGGATTTTAAATCGCAAAATGTACTTTACAGAGGAATTGATGTGGCCGGCTACTTCATATTATATGTACTTAACCCGGAGCATCCATAAAATTGTACTAATGTGGTATTGAAAGAAAATGTACTTAGTCGGTTTTTTTAATGATACCACTTTTTTTATTCATCAGACGACCCGAATGGCCGAGTCGGCAGTGACCCTGCCTACGAAGCCAAGGGCCCCGGGTTCGAGTACCGGTGGGGGCGAATGTTTGTTTGATGAGAACGGATGTTTGTACCCTAGTCATGGTTTTTTATTGTATTTATGGTTGTATCTATCCACTGACGAGCAATGAAAAAGTTCCAGTGAGATAGCCCAAAATTACTCCTAAACGGGAAAGGTTAGCTTGATGACGCCGTCTGCAATATTGTAGTACATTTAACAGCGCATCAGAGTATTACCAAGTAAAAACGTCAATATTGTGTTCAAATTTTAAATTAAATATTTAAAAAAATTTGAAGGGTGTTTGTCGCTATTTTGTGGGTCGAAATTTTTCATTGCTCGTCAGTGTATTTATCTATATGTTACGGCTAAAGCTAGGTGTGAAACTAAACTTAAGTTTAGCCGGCTACACTTAAGATTAATTTCGAGCCTAGGCTATGTCCGAAGTAATGTTCGTTTGTGATAACGGATGTCATCTTTAATCGGCTAGACTGCACATTAGCCGATGCGTTTCGGTTAATGTTGATAATGTTAACAAAAACTATAATAACACGAGTATTTTTTGTTGTTCTTACATGTTCAACCTAACACGAAGGATAAAGGGGACTTCACTTCGCTCACCCCCTTTATCATTCACCTAAGCTACCGCAGTGTTTACGGCTACCGAATCATTATCATCTCTTATTCCAGATTAAGACGGTAATTTTTCAACATTAGCCTAGGTATACTGAAAAATAAACTAAAGTTTATTCGGCTAATGTCAACCATATTTTCTCACCCATCTTTAGCCTCAACAGCGTCGAGGCTAAACTGCAGTTTAGCCGGCTAATGTTGAAATCATTTATCGCAATGAACATTATTTCGGACAATAGCCGAGGCTCGAAATTAATCTTAAGACTAGCCGGCTAAACTTAAGTTTAGTTTCACACCTAGCTTTAGCCGTAACAAATATAAGTATATGTATCGTTGTCTAGTACCCAAGATACAGGGAATCCTAGTTTGGGGCTAGATCAAACTAGGATTCCCTGTGTGTAAATAGTGTCCAAGGTATTATTATTATTATTATCAGTGTTTTTTTGATCGATGAAAATAACGAAGTGCCTATTTCCCGCCACATCTCAGCGTTATATTAGTCAGGCTATGATATAGCCAAGTCTTACATAGAGCCGGGGATTTTCCCTTCCGACTCTTAAAGTCCTAATCTTACAAGATATAGCCACACTTATCAGATAGGATGTACCCGGAACCTGTGAAACCGGTCATTACGGTATTTAACTAGGTGTCAAATATACAATGTGTCTATCAATTAGGGTTTATCCACAACCAATATTCTAAAATATAGCAAAGCCAAGAATCTAAATATACATATACAGAAACGAAATTCTAAAATAAACTACTGCTTGTGGTTACCACTATTTTTCTTTTAACGCGCTAATTCACAACATTTCAAATGATTAACCCCCTAATTTTAATAGCTAATTCGAAAATTGGTCTCTCGACCAACTTTCGAACTTTCGCTCAAGGGATTTTCGTTTTACCATTTTCCAAAATTTTGATTTTTCATATTTAAATATTTTTTTAAATCCTGAGTTTTTGGAAAAAGTTGATGTAGGCATAATGGACCATGTTACCTTTGCCAGAACATAAAAATATCATTTTTAAGGCTTTGACTTTTCCTGTCCCAGAATGTAAAAAAAAAACAAAGGTTGCGTTCAATTTGAACGTCTCAGTTGACGCCCACCATGAGCCCACATTACATGCTATACTCTTTTGCTGGCGTTGAACTTGTATACTGCTATTCTTCTGTTAGTATGTGGGTGTTTCTTTCTGAAAACACAAACAAACCGAACCGAAACGAGTGTCAGCTAGTATTTTTTTAAGGTATTTGTAGTTCTCCTGCCTAGATCCTCGATATCTGTATCTTTAAAACGAATGAGTGGAAAAATATATTTAAATGTGTTTCGTATTAAGCATTCAAATATATCTCAATGGACATTAAATCTGGTTAAGGGCAATCCGACTGTGGAACGCCCTTCCCTGCGCTATTAGGGAAAGTCCCTCAATTTTCACTTTTAAGAAAAGATTGAAAGTGCATTTCCTTTCTCTTCCGTAAAAGCTACCATATCTATGTAGGTATATGTATGATTTATTATAGTTTATGTATGTTAATGCTATATATTGTATTTTATGTAGTTGAAGTATATATTTTTCTTTTATATTTGGTATAGTTTATATACCTAGTCGGTCCTTAAGTTCTGTCACAAGGTTTTTGAGAGATAAAACTCAGCAATAAACTTTTTCTTATTCGTATTATACATGATTAAAAAGCTTATTTTATACGAATCAAATTGCAATACAATACATTTTGTACGATTATCGCAATATGACAAAAAACCTTATAACTTGAGACAATCGCGAACCCAAAACACGCCGCAACTGACAAAAATACCACTTACCACAAATTTAATAAAAAAACAGTGTTCCAGATAACCAACAAGGTTTTATTTATTTATTCTGAAACCTCGATTTTAGACCATGCTTAACAACTAGCATTTGATTTTCTGTTAGCTTTCAGTTCCAACTGCTCCCAAAGAGAACTTTACGTACTTTTTACGTTTTCAGAAAAACGTATAAAAATGATCTTGTGGGCAACAAGTATGTGAATGTGAATGTGTAATGTGAATATGAAAATTAGTTTTACCCAGACTTAGTTATCTTATGCTTCAAAATGAAGGTAACGGGTTCAGGGAGGGTTCTGACTAAAATCTCACGTAATTATGAAAGGTTTTAAGAGTCATGGAAAAAAGATAAAGTGAATCACGTCCGTATTTTTGATTGGGTAAAAAAGTGCAAAATCTCTGAAGAAACTAGCATTTGTGTAATATGGCTTTAAGCATTTAAATCCAATAATCGTTCTAATTTATCAGTAATTAATGAGCTATCAAACCATATATAGTATTAAATAAAATAAAACTTGTTATTATTTACTATGCGGCATAATATTTGTGACAGAACTTATGGACCGACTAGGTATATTTTGAAAGTAATTTTCGTACGTATGTATAGAGTGTTATTGCGAACTAGGACTTTCCTGTATAATTAACTCTCCTGTCTTGCCTAGGTTTGCTGGAAGAATTCACTTTTTAGAGATAAGCTCGCCTTTGCTCATTGCATTTCTTTTAATTGTCTGTAACCTTATATTATCTAAGCAATAAAGAACAAAGAATATTTTTACCTAAACAAAAATTAAATTTTGTTAATTGTGATGGTGAATCTATTCATGGCACGTTTCGTTTTTTAAACACCTCCTAGTTTCAACTGTGAACGCGACACGTCTGAAATGCTGATAGTATAATACACTAACGAACAATGAAAAAGTTCCACCCACAAAATGACGATAAACACCTTCATATCTCCTAAGACATAAAACCAATATTACGTTTACAATATTTACGTTTTTAATTGGTAATATTCTGATGCGCTGTTAAATGTATGACGGCGTTATTAAGCTAGCCTTTCCCGTTTAGGAGTAATTTGGTGCTATGTCACTGGAACTTTTTCATTGCTCGTCAGTGTTTTATACTTAGTAGAACGTCACTCTTCTGATCCGACTGAACCAATATAACTTACCGCCTTATCCAATTATTTATAGTTTATGTCAAGAGGCGTTCGGTGATTGACCTATAGAAATTCAATTGATGGGGCCACTTGAAGCTGGGAGCAATAACTTGACTAACTCAAATGTATAGCCCGGAGATTTTAGGGCGCTTCAGCCAAAGAAACTGTAGGTCCCGGAGATTTTAGGGCGCTTCAGCCAAAGAAACTGCAGGTCCCGGAGATTTTAGGGCGCTTCAGCCAAAGAAACTATAGGTCCTTATAGGTCAATTGATATTGTCGTAACGGTGCAAATATTTGATTGCAAAGTTTCCAAATAAAATAAATAAGGTATTTATTAATAGAAAGCTGAAAGAATGGTGAAGGAAATATCAATGTCAAAATTTCTTTACTAACCAAATAAAAAAAAGGCCAAATGCCAGTCGGACTCGGGCACGAAGGGTTCCGTACCACCGTACAATGGTAGGGATGGTGTGGAGTGAATAGTTTGGATTTTACATAACAAAATATTGGTGCGACTACTTTCACACTTCTTGTACGTAACCAGGTGCATTCATAAGTTTATATGTAGTATTGAAAGAATTGTTGTATGAGAGCCTCCTTAAATATTAATTTTATTCTGTTTTTTAGTATTTGCTGAAATACATCATCTGTGAAAATTTCAACTATCTAACTATCATGGTTCATGAGATACAGCCTGGTGACAGACGGACATACAGACATACAGACAGCGGAGTCTTAGTAGTAGGGTCCCGTTTTTAGCCTTTGGGTACTGAACCCTAAAAAGGAAAAGTTCTGAATGTAATATAATTCAGAACTTTTCCTTTTTATTATAATAACGAAACTGAAAAATATTCACACATGTTATTCTATTAGGGATTCCAAACAAGTACATATTTTTTGTTGATGTAAGTATGTATATGTCCCCATGTTTTCCAAAAGAGAGAAGAGAGAATGAGAGTTGGATTGTGACCATTTTTAATGGCCAAGATTTACTTCAACGAAACAGTGCAATTTTCATCAAAATCGGTTCAGTATTTTTTATGATATGGATTATTTTCTTGTAAATGTGGTGATCTGACTTCTTAATACGGGCTGCATCATGATCATGAAGGATAATAGTAAATTATGGAAAAGTGCAAGTTTTATCAAAATCGGCTTAGAAGTTTTCAAGTTATGAAAAATATAACTGGAAAATACCAGTTAAAAAATCGGCGGTGAAGACTTTCTAAAATAAATATATATATATAACGGAGTAAAAAGTAATTTAAAAATTAGGTCGACTTCAAATTAACTCAAAGGTAAGATATTCTTTTTTGAGTTAATATAAAGTCGACTTATGATAAATATAGCCCATTTATGTCCCCATCGAGGGACTTAGGCCTTTACCCGGATGCGAGTAGGATTAAGCCATACTCCACCACGCTGGCTAAGTGCGGGTTGATAAAGGGTTTTACGACCACTACCACACGTAGCGATAGTAGCCGGGACCTACAGCCTTCCGAAACATTAAAGGCCCGATAATGTACTTAAGATAAATTAATTATTTCATTGGTACATGGGCAGGATTCGAACCTGCATCTCCTATGTGATAAGCAAGCGTGAAACGAATGAGACCACGGAGCTGTTTATGTGAAGTCGACTTAATTTCTTTAATTACTTTTTACTATAGATATTCACATACAGATCGTAAAAGTATTATTTGTATTTTCTCTACATTAGAACACAGTAGGAATAGAAGGGCGAAGATACACCCACAGATTGATATTTCGATATCTTATAAAAATATTGTGTTTAACTAATCCAAACATTACATATAAATTATTATAAATAATATGCAGGAATATTATTAGTTATATCTTGCTTATGTATTACTACCAGGGATGTCACGATTGTAATTTTTATGACATCCGCGAATGCGAATTTTGTCAAAAAGCAAGCTTTCCCCAGAAAACTTTGTTACATAAATTTCGAGGTAGAAGGATGTTACTGCCCGTACTTCAGATAAGCCCCTGCTGATCCATACTAACCGAACAATAAAATATAGCGGTATTGTTCTTGCAAAGCATGGACTTTGACTGTGCTGTTGGGGGTGGGGTCTACCGGCATATAGAGAAAATATTAAAGATAACCTTAGACGAATAACTCATTATTCTGAGCAGATAACGTTAACTTCTCAAGTGTTTTTGATTAACCGGTGCTTATTGAGCGGGTAGCCTCGTGAGGCAGTTGATGGCCTGCTCTTATACAGGGCCAAAGCATAGAGAGAGGTACATTTGAACTGTCCGAGTACTAACCTCGCGTTGTTCGCTCAATCAGTCGGCTACAGTCAACAATCCATCTACAATGCAACATTATGCTCAATGACTGGTTTAAACTGTGAATAATTATATTTTGCTTTATGCAGAAAAGATTAATCACTTTCAGTATTACAACTGGTATATTACAACATCTATGCTGCTGTCCACGATGAATTTTGAAAACTCATTCTGACATAAAATGTTAGTCAAAGCTTGGGTTCCTTCTGGGAAATAAGTAATTAAAAGCTCTTATGAGGAAAAAGCTCTAACAAATGCATGCAAAATTTCAGCTCACATGGAAACTGGGAAGTGTGTTAAATTTAACTTGCAAAATTTTATAACAGACGGACAGACAGAGCACGGTGCAGGTGAAACTAAATAAAAAGGAATCTGCCTGGGAAATTTTATGAACAATACGTACTCCTACTTGATTTCCTATGTACCATGTAGTGTTAGTAAGGCTTGCCAATATGCCCTCCGGCTGAAACAGTGTGTACACATATCGATACGGATACGCACAAAATGTACGAAGGGCTAATATGGAGGAGTTATTGAAAATGCACGCCCGTTCAAGGAAATTCATTCCCTACCCATTTATTAAGTGAGCTAAGTTATTGAAGTACTCTAACCTAATTCCTAAGTAAAGATAAACACAATAACAAACCAAATTAATATGAGAAGTGCTTAACCTCCCCGACGCAGGGAATCCTAGTGAGGAAGTAAGGAACTCAACCTAAACTTGCCCTAGCCTAAACAGTTATTTAAATATTCTTAAGTTTGCAAATAAATTAATTCTTTTATTATTATTATTTCATTGAAATTTCGTTAGACACTCACAATGCATTGGGGTCTTTTGACAATTTCCTCATAACAGTTCAGTAATAGCTATGGTAATAGTATGAAATTTCAATAAATCACAGAGTAAAAGTAAAGAGGGAAGGCTATTTTCTCTCCGACACCGAGACAAAGTAAAATGGTCTTATGAATTTACATCACTATGGATATTTCTTGGACAATTTTGTAAAATATCAATTGTAATCAAAACTCCACTCTAAGCGTATTTCTGGGCCAACATATTATTATGGCACAGAAATATCAGAATCTTATTTTATCCAAAATAATTAATAGAATCGAATGAAATATATGAATAATATTTGAATAATATAAATCAATACTTATCTATGGTAGCTGACAAAATTCACTGAGTTTTTATTTCTCATGTAAATTTTACACTGTTTGATAGCACACGAAATGGAAATTGACTTTCTAATGTAATTTTATATATTTTCTTACTGATAGATAGATTTACCGAATGTTTCGATATACAATATTAGTATTTGTATTAGTTGAAAGTATGATTGTGAAGGAACTGCTGTTCGATGCAATTGAAGAGGTCATTGTTGTCTGACAAACTATAGATTTGGCGAGTATGTAAGGTTGTGGATTTAAAGTACTTAGGTAGATATATAAACTGCTATTCTTCCAGACGAACTATTATATTGTCTGTCTCACATCACATGGGTAGGTACCTAACTAACGATATTTAACACAACACTTTAAACTTAATCGAACTAAAACAATCCTAGATAAAGTCATGGGGGGGGGCACCGGTTCACACTGGTAGGCAAGAGCTCAGTTTTCTTCCAGGGAATGGGTTCTTCCGACTTTTGTCGAGGGTCGAAGGGATCTCAAAGGGCTGTCGAGAAATTAGGTGATCTGCTGTCGGTTATCCGGTCAGCAAATGATCTGAAAGATGATAGTAGAAAGTCGATGGTCAATCGTAGTATATTCGGAATGTATTCAAGACGTTTCTCAACACACGTCCGCTAGCTGTGCTGCCTCCGCTCGACTGACTCGCTCCCGCTCGCCATGGCCGCCGCGCGCGCAGTATCTTTGCGGGGTCTACGAGGGGTTGAGGGACGAGATTCGTCGTCCACATAATACGGGGGCCAGATTCCATTGGCTGAGAGTCCACGTGGACCGCTCTTCGATGCTCCTTAGCGTCAGAGCTCTACCATGCCTACAAGTATTACCTAATTTTGTAGCACAAAAGAGCTGACGGAGAAGTCACCAATAAAGAAATTGTACGTATATCTAAAACTCACGCTACATCTATCTAAGCAAAGAGTTTCGTTGATATATACTGATAAAATGAATCGCTGTACATTAGCCTTCCAAACTTCTAAAATGGCTCGAACAGTTTGAATAATTCCTATTCACATTTGTTCTCCTCATCCATCCGGAGGAGGTTTACGTAAAAATAAAATAAGGAAATACGCAGAGATACAGCCAAAAATCCGATAAAAGTTTAAAACAATCAAACTTCTACTATCTACGAAATAAAATTGTAAACTAAGGTGGTTTTGACATTCAAAACATGTATATTTCCATAAAGAACACTTTTCAATAAAAAATGTTACGGAAAATATGGTCTGAGGTAAGTTTTTACAATCATGCATTCTTACTATGTCATTACCACAGTATGAGAACAGCGTGATACTATGTTGTATTTTAAAGGTCTCCCTTATCATGTGATACGGTATTTGACAAGGTAGTCCAATAACTCTAGAAACGTGTCTGAAGCTGAACTTATTTCAACAAAAACGTTTGACAATATCAGAATTGAAGGTTTCCAGCAGTTATATTTTATAAACTAAATTTTATGTAAAAAAGACAGAATTTGACTAGTTGAAAGACAGAAGTTAAATTGTTAATATTTCATAGACCTCGTGGCCAAAATTTCCGCTTTGACAGTTCCTCAAAAGTATATATTTTGACTACCAGTCAAATGCCGTATCACATGATCAGGGAGACCTTTAAAATACAACATAGTATCCATCGAATACATTTACGCCTCTAAATCGCTGAAAAAATACAGAATGAGACTCCGACTGTGTCTGTCTGTATACAGTCGGAATTTGAGATAGTTTATCAGAGTCTCTCGTTTCTTGGCGGAATCCTTCTTTTTTGCTTGCTAAATGGCCGCATTTGTGTTCATATCTCTTCAAGACGGTTCACAAAATTACTTGAGAGTTAATTTTGATTAAACCTGTACGCAATCAATTCATTTTAAGCGAACGGCTTCCTTAAATAGTATGTTGAATGACTGGTTGGCTCTTATAGCAATCCAGTGCTTCCTATAATAAAATGAATAATTCTTTACCCCATCACTATTATTTTTGGACCAAAAGGGGCAACCTGTAATTTTCCTTCGTTATTTGAGCAATTGCTATTGATAGGTACCTCAATATTCGTTACGTTTTGAAATATCGTGTGTTTTGTATTCGTTGCATATATTTTCTTGTCCAATTTCAATTTCAAAGCGGCAAGTGGAATAGAATCTTGAGACTGGAGGAAATTCAATTATACGAGACGAAAGAATACAAATCCCCTACGCAAATGCTACTTCGCATCTCAAGTTTCAGAGCGCACTGTGGAAGGATTTGGAGCCCTAACTTGTAAATAGAAAAACTGCTTTACTTTGTTGGGATAGACATTTAGAAATGCTTTTGAAGTTCCGATTTGTATTTTATATTACAGATTTAGATTATACATAATGTAAGTATATATGCTCTACTCACCATTATAATGAATTTCGCTAAAGTTAGTTTTCGGAGCTACTTATGTCCTCAGATTAAAGAGGAGTGAATTGAACATCAATATAAAGATATTCTAGTAGAATTCTACTTTACAAATATCATTCAAAAATATTCAGTTGTTTTGATTAAATATTATTTTTATCACTTCATCATCATCATCAATCAGATAGACAAGCCTTAAACGAGATCTTTGGTAAAGTACCAAGCACTAGACGAGTATTAAATTGAAAATACTTAAGTTTGTAGGGTCCAATTAACCCCGATAAAGCGAACAAGCTCGTGCGTCGAAAGTAAAATGTTACTTCAAGTCCCATTGAAAGTTCGTTGTCGAAGAACTGAATCGATTTAGGAACGGAATCAAATATAATTGAAATTTTACAGGCAAGTTGTAGAAATCTGAACACTGAAAGAAAGTTAAATTCTAAATAGTAAATTGAATAAACAGAGAATTGCGAAGAGAAGCTTTCGAGTAGGTAAATAAATATTAAAACTTATATTTAAGCCGCATTCACTTTTATTTCAAAAGAGAATTATTGAGGAGAATACAATAATATGTATAAACATTTCCTAAGAGCCTCAGCAGCCCCCGTCTCAAGCAAACCCCGGAAAACTGGCTTCTATACCTCCCCATTTGGTACGTAAGACTCAGTACTCAGCTCCCCGTAAAAACTCGCTCCGTTCCAAGAAACGGTGAAGAAGCAACGTGTATTATATTTGTCGACCTACAACCATTTCATCTCTGTCACGTCCTGCCGTCTTCACACAATTGGAATGTACACGCATACACTGGGGTACCTGCCTACTCCTTACGAAATGTGTCTGAGCATAAAGGTGAACTCAACGCATGTCAGATTCGCGGCATAAGTAAACATCGCGCTTACAATAACTACACGAAGAAACCTTATGCGCGCCCCAAAACCACAAAAGAACGTTCGTGAGAACATATCACACGGATTTTGCTTGAAAGCTTGCCCTCCAGTATTTGGGTGACTTTTTTGACGAGTTTTCCAGAGATTGACCTTCCCTTAATTAAACATTGAAAAAAGGGAACCTTATTATCTATTACTTTGTCCGTCCGCTGGTTTATATTGCAATATTCAACACAACCAATTTTTAAAAGAGATCTACAAATTAATCTGTGGGAGTATCTTCGCGCAACCTCTTCCACAGTGGTCCAATGTAGAGAAACAAGAGGAAGTATCTAAACAGAATATTGATATGGTTCTTGCCTCAAAAACAAGGTGTCCAAAATATATTTAAATTGTATGTTTGAAATAAATAAATAATCCGTGGCTTAAAAACACACCATTTTCGCAATGTTCTGCGGCAGCGACTGACCCATGTGACGGTGTGAGCTTTTATGAACTTTATTTTAATTTGGATGTGTCCAAATTTTAAACTACCTCGAATCTCTGATTTTACTGATAGACGAGCCTTAAATTACAGCATTTAATGTTTTAATATGGTCGTTGACATGATATACGTGAAAATAAAAGCAAATATAAAATGAATTCATGATTCCTATCGTATTAGACAGTTCATTTGGTAATATGTCAAAAAGTTTTCAAATCCTAATCTTCTATAACGTGTGTACCTTTAGAAATTTGGTCTAAATTGTCCATTCTCAATTCGTTCTGTGACATGTGTATTACAGCCTTATAGGATTATAGGATTCAAGATTTAAGATTGATCAAAAGATCTTACAAATAGTTCAAGTTCAAGAACAAGCGGGTACCTAAATAATTTTAAAGCTGTTTAATAATATATAGCTATCAACCTCTGTAGAAGCGCCCGAGGCCTAGTGGTAGCAACATCTGGCCGAGACGGGCACTTGATGGGTGACCGTTTCTATCTAGCATTTGTTTCGGGCGCTTCCGTATTTCGGATGACGTGGATGTAAAGCTGTGTCACAGAGGCCCTGATAGGGCAGCTTTATAATTTCTGACAGTCAGCTTGGCCACTAGCGAACTGATCATTTAGGAGTATGGCTCAATGTAAATCTTAGCCGGGAATAGGCTTGCGCCACTCGGTGGGGACATTAAAGGGCTAAGTTTGTTAATTAACCTGCTACAATCTTATAATTTAACATCTTTCTTTTAAATCTTGAAAAGCCTTTGAAATATAGGGCGCTTGATACTCTTCTTTATATTAATACTCTATGATATGGCTACACCCAAATGGCTAGCGGAATTTCTACAATGAATTATAGTTGGATCGGCAACTTATGTTTTTTATCTGACTGTACAAAACCATTATTTTTCAGGGTGTCCGAATCATCAGTAAAAAGTATTAATATTTAAATGTGTCAATTCGGACACAGTGTCCAAGTCGTCAGCAAGCCATAAATAAATGGGGCACTGTTGTTCCGAGTGTAGGTAAAATGTTTATCCTTTGACATCTCTCACATTATGCACCACGGCAAAGTAAACAGGGGTATCGTCTTACAAATTACCCGGTGGATGCTTGAAACGGTATCACCTTCAGAGGACATTAGTGTACGTAGGTCCTGAGCCCGCTAACGTAATGGCGAGTCAATGACGCGATAACAGCAGCCCATTTCACTTTGATTGGCGTTTGGAGGATCCTTTTTTTGCAATTCATTAAGATAATTTGTAGTACTATAAAATGGGATTCGATTTACCAAAGGGATAAGATAACATAAATAAGGTTAGTTAAGGTTCTTTAAGGATTGATTTATATATTGATTTATATATATATATATATATATATATATATATTTTACATAAAGGCACATACATTACTTCTGGCCCCACACTAAGATACACCCGTGTCGTGGGTACCAGGAATAGCGACATCACACACACAGAAACCTCCAAAACCTGGGGACTTTGTTTTCTGTATCTCCACCGGGGATCGTGCCCGGGACCTCTCGCATATTTGACGCCAAAATTGGCGGGTCGTAGTCGCGTCACTGTCATGGTGATTGGGACGCCCTTTTATCAGCAGAATCCAGACCATGTTCAGGGAAAAATTGTCAAAGCCTAGTTGAGTGTGTTGATAAATAGCAACAAAGAGAAGGAACCGTCTCTGTCGTCGCGTAAATGAACGGATCGACAGCAATTTGGTTCACGGCTTTTACCGAACGAGCAAAGATAATGTCAAGTGGAGGCGGGAGATGAGTTGAAAGATGTGATATTAGAAGGGCGCCAAAAGGTAGATTTAGTCGGCTTAATTTAAGATTAACCAACGCTGGCCGGCTAATGTTGGGTGTTGCGTTGATTTTAAGGGTTCAGGACCCGAAGGGTGCCAAACAGGACCCTATTACTAAGCCTCTACTGTCCGTCTGTCCGTCTGTCACCGGGCTCTACCGGACCAACCGAAATAGGGAGGGAGCCGAAATTTTCACAGAGGGTGAATTTATATTGCCACAAAAAATAATTAATCATACCGGTTTTAAAGAAATCAAAGAAGTACCCATACAAGAATTTATTCGTATGTCTATTTTCTTAGCCATTTAGTTTTATTTGTTCATCGGTAAAAACTGGACTTTCCCTTTCTTATCGGAATTTCATTGCAGGTACTGAGATTCGTGCTTAGTTATTTGTCATTATATGATTAAGAATTACTCATTCGAATTATAATAAATATTACTATGTTTTTTATATTTTTTTTATTTTATTTCTGTAAATAAATTACTAAATTTCTATCCACTTCCAGTTTCAATGAGCAAAGAGTTTCGTTAAACTGAGTACATAGTTGAATACTTCAATAATACATACACAAAACTCTTGTTCAATATTTCGATTTACGGCCTTTAATATAGTCCTACCTACAAAGTAGCAATCTAGTACTTCGACATTTGACACATGGCGTGTCTACACTGGACGAACGAAGACGGAGACTAGGAGCCGCGGCGAGCACGACTGACTTTAGAGTGAGTTTATTTAGAGTAAATAAAGTAGTGTATTTTTGCTTGCCTGATTGCGTCAGTAAATTAAAATAGAAATATTAAGATGTAGATATGGGATGCAAAGCAGTGATGAATAAAAAAAAGCATGATCTTCGATCGAACATAATATATATATATATATATATCGCAGCACAGCAAGGAGACAGTTTTAGCTGAAAGAAAAAAATCTAGATTAGGTTTTATGAGAATGGCGTGCACATACATCAAGAGTAAAAAAGATGAAAATAACGCAATGCAAATGCCTATAAGTATGTTTAAAAGCAGTGAAATATCTAATAACAAAACTTAATTGCTCTGTTTGTTCTTTGATTTGTATTCTAAATTAAATTGCGATTTTATGTTAAACATAAACACAAATAGCCAAAATAAAAGTGTAAATAAATATATTTTATCTACACACATATCATAAACCCTCTTTACTGCGTACAAAAACCGCACGTTACGATCAGCATAATGTAAAACTACTTGGCAAAAACTCATTTCTTATCTGAAAAATTACACATTATGACCATAATGTGTAATTTTTTCTACACATTATGACATTCAAATTTCGAACGCCGACGCCCGCCTCGTGCCGCCCCTAGTTTGTCTGTGAAGTTGGTACTGACATTCAAATTTCGAACCCCGACGCCCGAATACAGGACAAGCTAAACAACTGCAGAGCCACAATGCCGGTCAAACATGCGGTTCCTAAACACATCAAAGAGAGCTTATGATATGTGTGTAGATAAACTAGTGTATGTATCTGTACATAATTAGGCATTAAAACTCTCGAGAGATATTATTATGAAACTCGCCTTCGGCTCGTTTCATAAGCCCACTCTCGAGTGTTAATGCCCTCCATTATGTAGCAGTCACATAAACTACTATTATAATAACAATCACTTAAGGTAACAAAATAGGTAGTAGTCGTGGGTTCTGGATCGGTATCCATTGTAACAATGCCGAGGTAAACAGTAAGCAGATTTCGAAGTCCACTTAACATCAGCGGAAGTCACGAATAAACCAGGAATCAGTACGAAAAATAAGCCAAAATTATCAAAATTTCGAAGTAGACCGATGATAGAAGTTAAAGATCAATTTGACAGCGCAATCTTTATTTTTTCCTTTTTTTAACTTGGCGTGGTAACCTCTTTTGAGGTTAATTTTCGCAGTGTCAAGTGTATTTGAAAGATCACAATTTACTATCGAAAACCTTATAAGTCCCAGGAGCACGTGAAGGGCTGTAGGAACCAAGTATTTGCTTTGGACGTGAGCATCTCCTCACTGACAGAGCGATCGTTTGTATTGTAACATTCAGTTGTCAAAACGTGGAAGAATATCGTAAACACCCGCTTTCACAAAACCATTCATCACTATTTTTTCAATCGCGTTTAGTTTCATCCTTGCTAAGTTAATCAAATAATCCATAGATCACACGGTAATTATTTTTTAAGGAAAAATGAAAGAAACCAAAACGTGGCTTTGAGTACAATTTATTACTCAAACAAGTAGAATCTGTCTATCAATACCACACATAAAATCATAAATGCATCTGGTTCAGTACCTGGAGTATAAAACCAATAACTCGAGGAACCTAGATTTAGATTTGCCTCAGAACTATCCACAATACCTGCAAGATGTGGAAGATGATTCTTTATTTTACTTTTAACATTTCGTCGTTGCGTACATCTAACCTATATGTTTCATTGCACGTGTCAACAATGTATGGCTTTTGACCTGTTAAAAGTAAACAGATTTTCTGAGAAGACTTTAGTAATCCTTCGAATTTCACAATATATCAAGGTTTCTAAGTAGATTACTACAAGGGAATGAGATGCGAAATAATTAGAGTTGTACGTAATTTTGTACGAATAAGTGCAGCTTACTTCGGTCGGGACTGTTCAATTATATTTATTTTGTATATTTATATTTTGAGACCCCTGGGCAGGCTTAGGGCTATTTTCAAATCTCTTTTATATTCCTTCTCGAGGAAAATTTTGGCCCAATTATATAGAGCCGTTTGTTTACCAATACGTATACAATTAGTAAACATTACGTATAGCCAAATTAAGCTAAAATATAGCCCGAGAAGACAAATTAAAGAGATTAAAAAATTGCCCTAAGCCTGCCCAGGGGTCTCAAAATAAAAATATACAAAATAAATGAATAACTACATATCATAATTCTGGACTAACTACTAAATAGTTTTTTTTACATTTTTGACAGCTGGCTATCTTCTTCTTAATTTTAGTTTTTATTTACAACATTCCACCTGATGTATGTTCTTTAATACGCTCCATGTAGTAGTGACGACCTCTGTGGCGCAGCGGTTGTGGATCTGCCTATTATGCGAGAGGTCCCGGGTTCGATCCGGCAGGGGGTAAAAAAAAACCCCAGATCTTGGATGTTTATATGTGTGTGACGTCGCTGTTTCTGGTTCCCACGACACAGAGTATCCTAGTGTGGGGCCAGAAGCAATGCATGTGCCTGCATGTAAATGTTAAATTAGTTATGATTTCGCTGGCCCCTTGGGATGTTATACGTCAATCCAAAATTATGTTTGAATCTTGGAATATCGGAATCGACGAGAGGATTCCTGGGAAATGAAAAACCAAGACAGCGGTCTTCTGCAGCTCTCTGAAGAGAGTATAACAACTAATAGGTCAGATACCCAGGCCCTGCTGGTCCAGGGGACCTTGAAGAACCTCTCTCAAAGAAGTGCTCTCTCCCTCTCTCACTCTCTGCCTAAAATTTAATATTGTGCGTCCACTGGACAAAGTAAAGTGGATATTGTGCATCTACTGGACAAAGTAAAGTGGATATTGTGCGTTCACTGGTCAAAGTAAAGTGGATATTGTGTGTTCACTGGGCGAAGTCCTGCAATAAAGGCACTCTACACGGTGCGTCCTACAACCCCTTTCCACCTCACCGCCCCACACGGCCTAGACTCGATAAACGCTGCCCGCCACCGTCTCCGGACCCCACAAAGCTGATTGACCGCTGACGATGTCTTCCTTGCCCTACCTGCAAGCCCTTTTTTTGGACTACACCAACCACCATGACGCCCAGGGGTCAGTCTCTAGGTTTTTATAAGTACATTATTAGGTACGTAGGGTAGCTTTAGTATATAGTAGGATAACTTGCCGAAATTAAAACGGACTCATTCTTATTTCTTTCCTTCATTTCTTTTAGGGCCTACTCTATATATTACTTTCTAGAGGCTTCCGTTACGACGGTTTGTTTACCACAACCCGTCGTAACGTGACAACACATATAATAAAATAGTAGATCCATGTGGCTATACCTAGTAAAAGATTGCCACAAGCTGAAAATGATCTTAGATATAAGCTAAATATGACATTACATAGAATGTCATATAATAATAGTTTGATTCATTTGATTGACTCTAACAATTATGTTAGTAATAATGTTTATTTGACCAAAGGTAGTTACTACCTTTCAGATTTTTACAAACGACAGGTAGCTGTGTCGCTATCTTATTTTTTTAGTATTACAGACAAGAATTTGGCTAACCTGACTGCTTCTATTGAGCACAGACAAGGGATTTTGGAAGAAATTCCAAGTAATTTAAATTATTTTTTAAGACAATAGAGGAAATCTCTAGCATACATAAGCTAATAAATATAAAAGCAAGCATAGGAGATCAAAAATGTGTAATATCTTGCCCGAATTAAATAAGTCAATAAAGTGTAATAATATCCCAATTTTAAATAATATTCAGACAAAGGGTAAGCCCCACTTAAATATTACCCATCAAAACATGCAGGGGCTACCTGGCAAAGAACTTGTATTAGAATTATTTCTTAATAATTCGGACACTGATGTTATTTGTATTACAGAACATTGGTTAAAGGAAAATATGATGTCTTTTAACATAAATAATTACAAAATTGTCAGTTGTTACAATAGAAAGACTGCTGATAGAGGTGGTTCTTTAAACTGAGTAAAAAATCATATTAAGGTGAAACAACGGAAAGATATTCTTACACTTACTGTGGAAAGACAAATAGAGGTATCTTGTGTTGAGTTGGATAGCCATATTATTGTTTGTGTCTACAGACCTCCGAGAGATGAAAAAGGCCGTGGCAATTTTGAAATATTCCAGAAAATTATGGAGGAAGCCCTCATTAAACTTTGTAATAACAGAGAAAAGTTAATTATTTGTGGCTATCTTAATGTAGATCTGCTTGTAGATACAACACTGAAGCGACGATTAATAACTCTGTCCAAATAATTTAATTTATGTCATATATTTCTAGAGCCGACTAGAATTACACTTACCAGCCAAACTTGCTTAGATAACGTTTTTTGTGACTGTGCATTCACAAGTAAAAATGAAATTAACTGTTTACCATCCAATCACAGTGGTCAAACAGTTTTATTCCAAATTACTAGTGAAAATAAGACTGATCCATCATTTTATAGGCCTATTACATCCCATAGACTAGAGAAAAACTTAGATATGGGTCTGCTAGTACCGGATTTTGATGAACAGAACCCGAACAAAATCTATTCTGACTTCTTCAACATTATTCAAACAGAATTCAATACAGTTTTTAAATTAAAGAAAGTCAGTGCCAACAACGGTAAATCAAAATTTAATGACTGGGCAACATTTGGAATTCGTAAAAGTAGAGCTATCTTGTGAACCTTTATGAACAAAAAACCTATAACTTTGATATAAAATTTCATGAATATGTTAAAAAATATTCCAAACTTTCAAGTTGGTTTGTAGAACTGCAAAAACTTTACATATTAATAGACAAAATTCAAAATTCAAATAATAGAATGAAAACGGTTTGGCAAATCATAAACCGAAAAACTGGCAAAGTTATACCAAGGGATAATGATTTCTGCTTAAAGATAGGTGATGATGTTGTTAAATCCAACGCTGAGGTAGCCCGAGCTTTTGAAACATTCTTCACCAATGCACCCTTACACACAACAGAGCGTCATAATTCATCTCCTTATGAAGCAGAGGCTTTATTAAAAAATAGCACTAGCATCAGTAATGAACATTTAAAATTTTATCATGTATATCCCCAGGATATTGTCAAAACGTATAGATTACTTAACTTAAAAAATACTGAAGACCTGTAATGTATCAGTCAAAGTCATTGGTTCAATAATACTTGTTATAGCCCCACACCTAGCTTATATATTTAATAAATGTGTTGATGATGGAGCTTTCCCAGACCTCATGAACCACAGTAAACTTATACCTCTGTTAAAGTCGGGAGACAAGGGTGATCCGTCAAATTTCAGACCAATATCGGTTCTTCCAGCACTAAGTAAATTTTTTGAATAGATTATACTCAATCAAATGCTCTCACACTTCAACCATACAAAACAACTCCACGCCAAGCAATACGGTTTCACTAGGGGTAAATCGACTACGGATGCAGGTATTACCCTTATATCTCATATTTAATCTGCATGGGAAGCCGCACAGGATGCTATCGGTATTTTTTGCGATCTGTCGAAGGCATTTGATTGTGTTGATCATGACACGCTACTAATGAAATTAAATCATTACGGAGTTAGAAATAAAGCGTTGTACCTACTAAGATCATACCTAAGCAATATAATTCAAAAGGCAGAAGTCAACGGGGTTAAATCTGATGGATTGGGGGGTAAAAATTCGCGTTCCACAAGGTTCCATATTAGGCCCTTTCTTATTCCTGGTATATATTAACGATCTGCCTTTTATGGTGGAAAAATTGACTAACATAGTGTTGTTTGCTGATGATACTTCACTGGTCTTCAAAATTGAAAGACAAAAAGAAGGTTTTGATGATGTCAATAGAGTATTATCTTTAACAGTGGGAGTTTCTACGCCCTTCTTCTCCCACAGTGGTCCAATGTAGAGAAGTGGCAAAAATGCGATTGCTAAGTATATATAAATATCTACAGTAATAAAGACATTTGGAATTTTGAATTTTGGAATACATTGAAGATATGTAATAAAAAATAAAAGGGGGTTATTAAATAACAGCCACAGAACTAAAATCAGCGATTTTTTTTCATTACTTTACGCCTGTCTATCTGTCTGTTTGTGAAGGACAACGTCAAAACGACTGAACCGGTTTTTATGCGGTTCACAGAAAGATAGAACATAAATAGGAAAAAAAGTGAGGGCTTTTGGTTCATTCAAATCGGATTTGTGATTTTTTATAGTCATATAATAATGATTGTATATGTCACCGTAAGATAGTCAAAACTGTTAGTTGATAAACTAACGTTTTTTTTCCTGTAAGTTGGTCAACTATCGACAGATATTAAACTGTAGCATGCTGCTTACTATATGGCGCGTCAGTTGATAAACTAACGGTTAAAACCGTTAAATAGTAAACTGATTTAAACTTGAATTGCAAACGAAATACCAGGGCAAACATTGCGGTAGCTTACATGAAGACTAGAGGGGGCGAGTGCAGCGAAGCCCCGAATAGTCTTCGTGTTAGGTTGACATGTTAGAGCAAAAGCAACGTAAATTCTAAACCCTGTCAGTATGGTTTACTATCTCTCGATAGTTGATCAACCACAGCGTTAGTTTATGAACTAACGGTCTTGACTATCTTCCGGTAACATATACTACTTTCTAAAATGTATAAATTGCGTTTTGCTAACTTTGTATGAGTTTGGTATTATTTTTGATGATGATGTCCTCCTCTTCGTATCCGACGACAGCGATCTCTGCTATCTCCTTTCATGTGCTCTAACGTGGCTGGCAAATCCGAATACGCTCTTAATAGCACTGTTACATTGGACACAGTACAGTTGCCCCGTATCATTGTAGATGTAAGTGTAGGAGCGCCTAGGGCGAGATTTCCTTATCTGCTGTTTCAATTCTAGGTCTGCCAGTCGCGTTTTCTCGGATTGTTCAAGACCTTTATGTGCAGCAGAACGCCATTCAGACCTCGCTTGAACATGTTGCTCCCATTTATCAGGTGGTCTGCTGCAAGCGCTTAGGTGACGTTTGAGCACATCCTTGTAGCGCAGGTACTGTCCGCCTTTGTTCCGTTTCCCGTTAGTTAGTTCTGAATAGCTGGCTTGGTTAGTTCTGAAAACATGGCTTTTGGCAGTCTACGGTCATCCATACGCGCTACGTGTCCACTCCATCTCAGCTGGCTTTTCATCAGTAGTGCCTCCATACCAGTCATATTATTTCGCCGTAGCACTTGATGCGTAAGATAGACCGCAGGCATCTCATGTGGAACGAGTCCAGTTTTCTGATATCTGGTTTATAGAGGCACCAATTTTCCATTATTATTGCGATCTAGCTAGGTCACATCCCAGCAAAAACGCTATTTGCCAAGTTTCACGAAGATCGATCAATGAAATCGGTAATTTATTTGGGTTCATATGCGATAACACGATCTTAAAGTCGCTGGTTCAAATCTGAATCATAGTTATTTTTTTGTTTTTTTTTTCCTTTAATTTTATTTAACCTTCCGCGCTGAGCTCGCGACGACGGGGCGAGCTCAGCGCGGAAGGTGACAAGGGTGATCCGTCAAATTTCAGACCAATATCGGTTCTTCCAGCACTAAGTAAATTTTTTGAATAGATTATACTCAATCAAATGCTCTCACACTTCAACCATACAAAACAACTCCACGCCAAGCAATACGGTTTCACTAGGGGTAAATCGACTACGGATGCAGGTATTACCCTTATATCTCATATTTAATCTGCATGGGAAGCCGCACAGGATGCTATCGGTATTTTTTGCGATCTGTCGAAGGCATTTGATTGTGTTGATCATGACACGCTACTAATGAAATTAAATCATTACGGAGTTAGAAATAAAGCGTTGTACCTACTAAGATCATACCTAAGCAATATAATTCAAAAGGCAGAAGTCAACGGGGTTAAATCTGATGGATTGGGGGGTAAAAATTCGCGTTCCACAAGGTTCCATATTAGGCCCTTTCTTATTCCTGGTATATATTAACGATCTGCCTTTTATGGTGGAAAAATTGACTAACATAGTGTTGTTTGCTGATGATACTTCACTGGTCTTCAAAATTGAAAGACAAAAAGAAGGTTTTGATGATGTCAATAGAGTATTATCTTTAACAGTGGGAGTTTCTACGCCCTTCTTCTCCCACAGTGGTCCAATGTAGAGAAGTGGCAAAAATGCGATTGCTAAGTATATATAAATATCTACAGTAATAAAGACATTTGGAATTTTGAATTTTGGAATACATTGAAGATATGTAATAAAAAATAAAAGGGGGTTATTAAATAACAGCCACAGAACTAAAATCAGCGATTTTTTTTCATTACTTTACGCCTGTCTATCTGTCTGTTTGTGAAGGACAACGTCAAAACGACTGAACCGGTTTTTATGCGGTTCACAGAAAGATAGAACATAAATAGGAAAAAAAGTGAGGGCTTTTGGTTCATTCAAATCGGATTTGTGATTTTTTATAGTCATATAATAATGATTGTATATGTCACCGTAAGATAGTCAAAACTGTTAGTTGATAAACTAACGTTTTTTTTCCTGTAAGTTGGTCAACTATCGACAGATATTAAACTGTAGCATGCTGCTTACTATATGGCGCGTCAGTTGATAAACTAACGGTTAAAACCGTTAAATAGTAAACTGATTTAAACTTGAATTGCAAACGAAATACCAGGGCAAACATTGCGGTAGCTTACATGAAGACTAGAGGGGGCGAGTGCAGCGAAGCCCCGAATAGTCTTCGTGTTAGGTTGACATGTTAGAGCAAAAGCAACGTAAATTCTAAACCCTGTCAGTATGGTTTACTATCTCTTGATAGTTGATCAACCACAGCGTTAGTTTATGAACTAACGGTCTTGACTATCTTCCGGTAACATATACTACTTTCTAAAATGTATAAATTGCGTTTTGCTAACTTTGTATGAGTTTGGTATTATTTTTGATGATGATGTCCTCCTCTTCGTATCCGACGACAGCGATCTCTGCTATCTCCTTTCATGTGCTCTAACGTGGCTGGCAAATCCGAATACGCTCTTAATAGCACTGTTACATTGGACACAGTACAGTTGCCCCGTATCATTGTAGATGTAAGTGTAGGAGCGCCTAGGGCGAGATTTCCTTATCTGCTGTTTCAATTCTAGGTCTGCCAGTCGCGTTTTCTCGGATTGTTCAAGACCTTTATGTGCAGCAGAACGCCATTCAGACCTCGCTTGAACATGTTGCTCCCATTTATCAGGTGGTCTGCTGCAAGCGCTTAGGTGACGTTTGAGCACATCCTTGTAGCGCAGGTACTGTCCGCCTTTGTTCCGTTTCCCGTTAGTTAGTTCTGAATAGCTGGCTTGGTTAGTTCTGAAAACATGGCTTTTGGCAGTCTACGGTCATCCATACGCGCTACGTGTCCACTCCATCTCAGCTGGCTTTTCATCAGTAGTGCCTCCATACCAGTCATATTATTTCGCCGTAGCACTTGATGCGTAAGATAGACCGCAGGCATCTCATGTGGAACGAGTCCAGTTTTCTGATATCTGGTTTATAGAGGCACCAATTTTCCATTATTATTGCGATCTAGCTAGGTCACATCCCAGCAAAAACGCTATTTGCCAAGTTTCACGAAGATCGATCAATGAAATCGGTAATTTATTTGGGTTCATATGCGATAACACGATCTTAAAGTCGCTGGTTCAAATCTGAATCATAGTTATTTTTTTGTTTTTTTTTTCCTTTAATTTTATTTAACCTTCCGCGCTGAGCTCGCCCCGTCGTCGCCCAGCTACTAATGATTATTATTACTATGAACTAATGTTAAAAACTCAGCCTGGATAAATCCAAAGAAAATCGAAAGAAACTTAGTTAAGTCTGCATGAATGCAGATGCTTTTTTGCCAAGTAAAAGGTACCGTTTATCGATCAAAAACACACACTAAGCTGAAGGTGCTGGCCACTATTGTCAGGTTTAGTGTAGAGGGAGCAGTTATAAACAACTGTTAACCCTTTCTAGCATTAGTGCGGCGTAAAAGACGGGGAGATGGGGCGAAGGTAACAGAAACAACGCTGCTGATGGCGAAATATATATATAGTTAGTAATCTATACAATCTTTCACGGCTAAAATGATGTTAGTAGGCACTATTTCTATTTACAATTATATTTGAACATTGTCTGATAAATCGGGTGTCGATTTGGCTCGCTACCACAGACAGTATGGTGTTGCGGCTGGCGTGGACTCTGGCGAGCGTCGAGGCGCATCGCTTATGTAATGTTGCGTAGAAGCAGTCGACACGCGCCGCCGCTGTACATCCCCGACGCACTATAGCGCCGCGGCAGATGCAACAACCCCCTGAATGCGTTGTTAAATTGTTCACGAAGGTCACTGAACGATTTCTTCGTGTATTTAGTCCATAGGCTACATGTGTAAAGCGATGTACAATATGCTCTAAACAGTGTACGTTTGACTTGTACAGTACAGCGCGCGAACCTGTGGGATATCATCTTCGCTCTAACGGCCAGCGCCCTTCGCTCCCTTTCGATATCAGCAACGCCACTCAAATCCTCGATCACGATGTGTCCAAGATAGTTGAATACCGATACTCTTTTCAGCTGTGTTTCATTCAATATGACAGGAGGGATGTGTGTAGGACGTAGATGATGGTGTTTAAGGCGGGTAATAAATGTATTACCCGCCTTAAACACCATCATCTACTGTTTTCTCACCGTGTTCACCGGCAAATGATTCACATTTCTGTAATAGCTTCCTGAGTGAGCTGACCGAAGGAGCCAGAAAAGCCATTTCGTCATCGTAACTTATGTTGTTGACACGTACACTGTCAATAGAACAGCCAACGGGCATGTTACTAAGCACTTCAATCAAATCTTTCACATAAAAGTTAAAAAGCTTGGGTGATGTGAGTCCCTCCTGCCTCACCCCACACTCAAGTCGATATTCGGATTGTGCCCCAGCCCATCTCACAGTGTTAAGTTGATTAGAATACCAGTATTTAAACAGCTCCAGGTCAGCCGGCAGCACGCCTGCCAAAACCGGTAAGGCCGCTGTACTGCAAGAGCGGCAAGCTTTGGTCAGGAGTACCAGAGCCGACCGCTGTGTCCCCAAAGCGAAGTACGCACGGTCTAGAAGGGATGCACGCCAGTCCAAGATGCCGCTATAAGTGACGGTAGAAAGTATAAACTCGTGTAGAGTATCCGCAGGGCACGGAATATGGAAACGTATGCCTTGATGCGGATACATGTGACACCTTGCCGAAAAAAATTGCCGCGCGCTCGCCTCTGTATGACGCATTTGCTGCGAACGACAATCCGGCATAGATTATCAAGGCGCGGCGCAGGTTGCCCATCAGCACATTCCAGAGCATGGGTCCCATGGTAGAGATCTTCCATTCCACCAGCAGACCGACTAGCCCGAATAGCCCGACAAGGCGGTTAGTGAAGTAATCCACTTTTTTTTAGTAGCATCCTAAAGATTTTAGGGGATAGACCTCCACTGCTCGCTTTCAGTAAAATTATCGGCCACCAGGCGTTATCGAAATAACCCGAAATGTCCAGAAATATAGAGCCTGCACGTACTTGGCTTCAGAGTCTTTGGCAGTGTTTACAATACTATTGAGGGCTGTGACAGTCGACCGTCCCGGAGAAAAGCCGTGCTGAACTTCTGAAATACCTCTGGATATTTCAGGAGCACAGGCCAGCATAATTCGCTCAAGTATCATGCTGAGGACGGGGAGCAGAGCGATCGGCCCACATGCTTTGGGGTCCGTTAATGGTTTGCCATTGCACTTTGGCAGGACCAAAAGACGTCCATCCTTCCACAAGTCAGGAAATATTCCCTCTTTCACGCACATCCCAATCACATATGTCACCTCCGCTGCTGCTACATGCCGTTCATGCTACATGCCTTATATGACGGGCAACTATGAGAACACGAAAAATTTGTTGCGAAGCCACGCCACGGGCAGCTAGTATACAATATAGTTTGACACAAAAATAACAATAAGTTATTTTTTCCTCTAACTTTTGGGTAACACTTTTGGGTATTTTTTTTAAACTAGGAACAATGGATGTATTACTATACGGCCGCAACGACGGCGAAGGGAAATGTAATGGGAAATGGTCTTCTAACTATCTGACTACGCGAGGGGCTAAGTTGACATGCCAGACGCCTCCACGAGCGCCAGACAAAGCTTGACAAAGTATGACAGACAATATTGTGCACTGTCGACGGAGAACAATAGTACTCTGTCACTCGTCTACACATACATTAACAGACGTTTGCAGAGACCCCTAACCTACAGTCGTCAATCAATACATATGTACATATGCAGTCATATCATACCGCAAAATGTGGTGTATGCGGTTTAGCAGAAATACGGTAAGCGGCTTACGTACTGAAATATGCAAGACAAGGTATGGCGAATGGCAAATAATAAAAACCTTCGTTAGAATACATGTGTTCTTTATTGTAAATCCAATAAATCTACATTTGATTGAAGTTTACGTTATATAAAAAGGGGAATAACATAAAAAAGTGTTTTATAAAAAGTCTCACGTCTTATACTTCAGGAAATAGATTAAGTACTTTGTAAGGTTAAAAAGAAAATGAGTGATTCTCAACTTATTCAGGCTTCTAAACACAGGAACGTCCACCCTCACATCACTTAGTTACTTGTTCAGGGTTGAAAGTTATGGCGTAACAATAACATAACATAATAATAAACAACTATCTAGAACACTGAGGGCTTTTTTTAGCTCTCACTCCGGAATGAATCACTATTGCTTTCTCTCGCTATAGAATTCACAAGAAAGGCTAGACCCAATTGAAGTTTAATAATAAATCCGCTTAAATATGATGATAGCTTTCGGTATAGGCGAACGCATATTAGGGCCGCACCCTACTACCTACAATCATCGCAAATGAATTCTATTCACAAATATTACCGCACCGTCCTGCCAGCAGACCCTCATCCGCGCGGTACAAAATACGATTACTGTTATGCTTATAGGAACTACAGCTCCTATAAGCATAACAGTAACATGTAATGCTGACGACTTAAAATGACATCATTGAAAAATTTACCAATCAGAATATCGCCTAGACTAGCAAAGTACCAATAAAAGACAGCTAGTGTCAAATAATCGTGTTATATATATATATATATATTAATTAAGTATTTTTTCAAAAAACAATTTTTACCTATTATAAACTAAAACTAAACTATAACTGCACTAAACTAAATTAAAAATTTCCCTGATTTCGCTGCCGGACGGGAGGGTGCCCAAGACGCTGGCACTGTTACCTCGCTGTATCGCAATACTGATGCGTTGAGCGAGGTAGGCGCCAGCTCTGCGGTCCCCTGACGCTTCGACGAGCCTCTTAGAGATGTCTTTGAGGACTCTTCGAGCGTCAGGGCCCCACGGCCCAAGGGTCTCAAAGCCGAGCGGCATAAACAAATAGTCGTCGCCGAGTGCGGCGTATTTGCGGCTTTTGAGACACTCTGCTGCTGCCGCCGCAGCGCCGGCTGTGGCTGAGGTTGCCGAAAGGTGACACGGTGCCAGCATATATACGCAGGTCGCGTCCCATACTAGCGACCTCCTGTTCTGCCAGGGAATGAGCGTCATTCCGTCCGGCCTCTTGCCATCGTCGCGTGCCAGCCCATTAGGTTCAAGTATTGCTGGCACGCTACAGCTGGCAAGGGCCCGACGGATGACGTCATTAAGATTGGCATGACGGGACCACCGGCCGGCGCTGCGTTGGCAGGAGAGGCCGTGATGACCAAGTTGGTCCACCCTAGCACCGCAGCGGCACCGATGGATTTCGTTTGTCTTTACGCCGAGTCGCAGGCAAACGGCGAGGGTAAGGGTGGTACGGTCAAGCAGGGTGCCAATGTGCGTTGATGGGATTGCGCGCAGCCAGTGTCCTGACTCCTTTTCCCTGGTAGCTAGGAGACGAGCGCGCACTGCTGGACCACTAGCCGTTTTTACCAGATCTTCGCGGGTTTTAATGCATAGCGGCTCGTCCCATAGCCGTTGAGAGTTTAAATTTGTTGGAAAATTTTGCCTCGGACAGGCTTGCGACCAGGCATTCCTGGCCTCGGCCAGACACGTGACCTCCACATCACCGAGTGATGGGTTTATGATTTTACCATAGAGATCACGTGTGCTATGGGCTGAAGACAGGAAGGCCGGGAGCGCCACATCTGAGATTTTCCGGATCCCCAAGCCACCGTGTCTGATTGGAAGGGCGGATTGGTTCCAGCTTTGGTATATATATAAATAAGCGTGTCGAGATTGAAATTTCTAGATGTCAGAATTACATGATAAGGCTACCACTGTATTTATTGTCATATACCGATACCTTTCCAATTCACTGGTATTGCTGTAGCTTTAAATGGCAGGTCGTGTGAAATACCTGATTGGTTAAACGTTAATTTGTAGTAAGAAAACATTCTTCATAAGATCAATTTGACAGGTAATGTGATAGAAACTACGAGTAGAGGCCACAAAGATAATTGAAATACTCGGTCGTGCTGGTGTGCGATCACCTTATCTGCACAGCGACTTCCTTCCACTTCAGCGCCGATGGAAAGTTACTCGAGTTGTGACAGATAACTTTTAATGAACCGTTTTCAACTCGTTGATCATGATGATGACGTCGATTACACCGCTGAGAGATAATTTAGCTATGGAATGACAGTTGACATTAGACACAATGTAAAACCCACTAAAACCGAAATGGCGGTAATCACCGCAGGCGCCGATGGTTGTGCGGTGCAAAAAGTTGTTATTTAGTAACTACGCATATGTCCACTTATACTATACTTTTACCTCAAACTGCACGAGTTGTAGGTACCACTCGACGAAGGGCATCAAAGTAAATTAAATGCAATTGGCTACTTATTCATAAACTCAAAAGACCAGAAAATAAAATTCACTGCTTATTTTTCTGCTTTTACTCCTTATTTCATATAAATATCTATTAAATTTTGATAGCTATGCCACAGCCACCCAGTTTAGAAAAATATTTTAATAAGTTATTGTTCACATTGTTATTCATAGGGCGAAATACGACGCAGGCTAAAGCTATTGAGAGTTTAACAAAACTCTGCTCTTAAAGTATGAACTGCGACATTGATATGTATAAGTACAAAACTTTCTAAGTGAGTGACTCCCAAGTTAGTAACTAAGATCTAATTATGAGGACCACATCTCTTGCGCTAAACGATCACTTACTAACTCGTAACTTGGCAACTTTTAATGCTAGTTTCTTCAGTAGTTTTTTCTCTTTTATTTCCGTCACGTAATCATAAGTACCTCTTGCTCTTAGTTGTTGTAGGACACGGACGTTCTAACGGTGATGGAAAACGTCGCGAGGAAACCTTTAATCTCCATACCTGCGGCGATGGGTTAGCCCCGTGTAACGCAAAATGGAGAATTGAATTACCGGTTTAACTTTGGCAAAAAAAATTGCCTCTTCAACCCTAGTTTGGGAAAAAACGTGACGCTACGCTGTGATAAGTTATTGTAGTTAATACTAATATCTAAGGTCTTTTTGCGGTTACTTTATTTTACCTTGCACGGACCAATTTAATAAGCCTTTATGTGCCTACAATAAGTTGCCCAAGCTGCCGCCCAGTGACAAAAACGCAAAACCAAATAAAATGGTTTCTATCAAAATTAAAATCCTACTTTGTCTATCAATGGAAAGGGTTAGTAACCACAGAACATTTAATTAGTATCTAAGCTGTTGGGAACAAATCAATATTAAATACTTAATGCGTAGTTTCAATATAGATAACGTGCTAAATCAGTACCTATATCTATGTCTACCTTCGTTTACCAAGTACCGACTCCCCTCAGCCAGATTCCAACAAAACCATTTGTCTACTCGTTCTTTCTTATACCTTCTCACCACCTCATAGAGTCTACATTACGACTAACACCGCACAGACAACTTTGCTAAAGACTACTGGTTCAATTTTAGTCATAATGGGTGTTGGAATAAGATCAATGTGTGTGGAACCACTGGCGCCGGGTGTACGAAGGGACCCTTTAAATATAATGGGCATTTTTAGGGTCCAAAAATAAGGGGAGATGACCCGTTCCTGCCTGCTATGCTCGCGAGGGTCGCCGTTTTGTTATGTTGCTTGGATCCAATAACTTCAATAGTAGTGTATTCTCCGCGTTACTTGTATTTAACTCAGATACGCATTAATAATGCTTGGGTCGCCTTTTTAGCTCTGTTTTTCTTTATTTGACATTTCTCGTGAGCTGTAGAAATAAGTGAAAATAAATGTTGAGCTTTTAAATGCAAACTCTAATTATTTGTAATTTAATTTAACACAAAGGAATGCAGTAAGGAGTTTTTGAAAAATGCACAGCAAGCAGCCAATTTACATAACTCGGTAAAAACTGTTCAAGTTTACGATAAGTTAGTTGGCTGACGAACGAATTCCCATTAAAATAATAACTAGTTACTGTTGTCGACTAACTAAGCGCTTCGTAAAAAACCAAAAACCTAAATTAGTATTCAGGTACCTAACCAGGATCGTAGCTGAACTGTCAGAAAATACTTAAAAGATCTAAAAATACTTATCAGATTCATAATGGCTTCGGAGTCATTTTGAAACTAAACTTGGGTATTGGATATTTTGAGCATAAGGTACTTACTGATTTATTGGAAATTTGGTTGTAATACCTATTTATTTATACATTTAGTTAACATTGTATACCTCAACTCGCCTAGCCAGTAGGTACACATAAAAAGTATCCAATATTCTGGAATCTTCGATGGATTCGATTAATTCAGAGGCCTCTTCCAATTTCATATTAAACAGAGACTTCAACATGTTCATTAACCTCATTTCCCAGGTTTTAACTTTCGTATTGAACAGATAATTAATGTTCATTTACCTCATTTAAGCACCAGCACTATCTGGTGCTATCTGATGGATTCTGATTACAAAGAGATGAGGATACTCTGCTGTATGGACGATAAGTTAACCTTTTTAAGTACGATTTTGGGCTATATTGTTCAGGAAATACCAATAGTCCTAAGCCAGAACGTGGTGTGAGAATTTGAGATATCAAATTCAACAGGAATGTTGATTGATTATCAACTACATATACATAAAATATAAAAACCAGCCAAGGCTTTTCGGACTTCGCATATTTAGGGTTCCGTACCAAATGTAGAATATAAGGGAAATTCAAAGAAAAAATCTGATTTATCAACAAAATTTTTTTTTTCGTAAAATATACAAAATACTGAACATTATCACCAAACTTTGAGGTCATAGATCAATGAGAAGAGTAATAGTTTCTTCGGTACAACATTTTATGAAAAGGGTTGACTTTGGTGGTTTCTCATTCCTTTGTCTTACAAAATTTTTGAAACCAAAAATACAATATTTCTCTACTCAACGAGTTCTAAACAACGATACGCCACTCGATGTGGCGAAATAATTTGTTTCGGTGTATGGGAGCCCTACCTACCTGCTATAAAACATTAAAAATATTATTTGACAAATTGTATTGATTTGTATGGATTCTGGTTTATACTGTGAAAATGACTGTAGCTTTAACCTGTAGACTCGCGTAAACCCTAAAACGGAACTTTTATGACAGACGTCATCTAGAGTACTGTAGATTCTATTGTGGGCATTTATGGGCAAAAATCATAAAATTTGCCTTAATTGTTGTTTTATTATTTTTTCTTTTCTTGCCAGCAGAGAAGTGTAAGGGTTAACCGTTTGGCTGTTACCTGTGTGACAGACGACGACGGACGGAAGGATGGACACGTGTGTGACAATAATAGGGCTCCGTTTGGACCCTTCGGTACAGAATCCTAAAAATATGATACCCCTGGCCGACACCACAATGCAAATCTTAAAAGTCGAAAACTGGGTTCACTTACTGTTTCCTGCTGATAACTGAACCGATAGATATTCATTAAACATAGAAACATCGCAGTTAAGTCTACTCGTACTAAGCGTTTGAGCGCTTAAGACACATACTCTAACACACACACACACACACACACACACACACACTCAGACAGACGCTTCAAACTTATAACACACCAATGTTTTCATCGGGGCTAAAAAAGGCCGATATTATAACGCACTTTGAGATTTTATGTAGATTGCATTGCAATACCCAACTTTTCATCACGAATGCGAGGATAAAATATGTTTATTAAAAAAAGATATTTTCGTTAAAAATATATTTCCAACGATTGAAACAAAATTTGGTGGCGACAATATTATTATTTTTTCATACGATTTTCTTGCTGGTCACTTTTAATCGCCTCTCCGGGGTCTTGCCTCAAATATGAGATCTTGTCCCAAAAAACTAAGGAAGGAACCTCGTTCAACTTTCAAATTTACTTCCCTCCGATTGTAAATCGCTTTTACCTCCCGCATATCGAGATAAATACAATAATTTTCATTATTAGTATTAGTAAAGAAGATATATATATATATATCATTTAATGATATATATATATATATATATATATATATCATTTAATGAACCATTAATCCGATTCCAAATTTAAACAATCAAAATCGTTCACTAAGTTAACCTTAATTAACATTAAACAACTCTGGGTATGGAGGTTAGCCGGCCCTGGTATCACATTAAAGTGCGGGGAGTGGACTATTTCTATTGATTCTTATACAGGATCTCAGACAATTGGTTACCTAGCTGCCTAGTAACTCAATGATCTGACGCAAGGTTCGTGGTCGTGCGGTCGCCTACCAAGGTGCAAACATAACTATAAATAAAAAAATTGCCACACCCCCAATACGTAAATGAAACTTTACGGCAAAATGTGGAATACTTGTTTGCTATTCAGGCCGATAACTTTTGAGCCGCTGAACCGAATTCAATAAATCCTATCTATGAAACATCGCAGTCAAGCGTTCTGCCAATGAAAAAACCGTATCAAAATCCCCCCTTACTAACCCTTTCAAGCGTTAGAGTGCCACGGACAGACAGACAGACAGACAGACGCTGCAAATATACAACACCCCTCTTTTTTGTCAGGGGTTAATAAAAACAGATGGTGACAGTAATTTCATTAGGACCTTTTCTACCCGTCTAGTTAGTTGTTAAGTAACACATTAACTGAGATTAACTCCTGCATTATATATTTCCATTCTCGTGACCGTAGTATCTCTATGTTTATACATTTGAACATTATTCGTACAGAATGTGTAAAGTAAAGGTAGGATGGTTTTTAAGATCGCTACGAGACATGCTTTCAAGATAGAATAGGGTGGCTTTGTCACATATATACTGGCTAGAAAAAATATATAGGCCCTTGAAAGATACCACCTCAAATACATAGGATAGCTAATTTTATTTAAAATACATATTCTTTTATTTATAAAAAAAAAAACAAAACAGGAATTCGAACCAGCTAAAAATTTGAAAAATAAACTCGGGGCCTTACCACAAAAAAATAAACAACTTCATCACTTGTTTAAAAACAAAAGTGTATGGGATTGGACGTTTGTTTTGAGGTTAAACACTGTTTAATATTTTTGTGGTAACACGGTCGCTATTTTATTGTACTCGATAGGATTATTGTTGAGGGTAAAATCTCCCTGATAAACAATTTGGTCTTAGTAATAAAAGAGATCGTGGAAACTAACATTTATTTTGTTTTATCAGTTCTAATACGAAGGCCACGTACACATGATAGAAAATTATTACCTAGCAAGATTATTATTATTATTACTTGAAATATTGAAAATTAAAGCGTTGTTATACTTTAATAATTTAAGTGATAAGTTGTTCGAAATGAGACCCCTCGCTCCATACACACAAATTTAGTCTTCGTTGAAATTCATTGCGTGTAGCCGTCTGCAAAGTGTATCGGCTGTATCGTCCTAATAACATTTTCTACTGCAACCCTTAGCTCTTGTACAGTCTCATAAGACGCTTTGTAAATACCATTCTACCCCATAAAAATTGTCCCAAAGGCGCTTAAAGGCTATCTAATCGTCCCGTTTGTACCAATCCAGACATTGAAATTTTCATTAAGGTAAGCCCTGGAAATTCCACTATTGTGAGCAGGTGCACCGTCTTTTTGAAAAATCCTATTATTTCGTTCCTCTTCCGGTTCAATAGATTTTGTAAAAGCAATAGGGTCTTACCACGAAAAAATAAACTTATGTTCAAAGACAACTTGTTTAAAGACAAAAATGTATGGGATTTGCCATTTGTTTTGAGGTTAAACATCAAAAATTTAAGCAAAATCTGACTTTTTCCTGAAAACGGAATGGATTTGACGTGACCAATAATTATAGTCATGTCTGTATTACTTCCCATTAATACTGAAACTACAAAAACTACTTCCAATATTCACGAAACTTTTCTAGACGGTATTCGTCCTCGATACCACTCACCATACCACCGTGTAGCTCAATTGCAATTCTTGATGTTTGAAAAGCAAGCTTCTAATAAATCGAATTGTTTTTGAGACAATTACTAAATGGAAGCAAAATAAAAATTGATGAAAATATTCAAAATCTTCGTTCTAATTTCATTATTGCTGTCCAGATCCGCAAAAAAATATATGTTCCATTTTAAACTTTTCGTCAGAACGCCTCGAACAAGAAGTGCATAAAAGTATGATTACAACGGTAGATTACGAAAATCGTTTAATGAAACGATTTTCTTAATCTAAGTCTTCAATAAAGTACCTAGAGATAAATTAGCAAGCAAATTTTAGCAATGTGTTTGGATGCTAGAGTTATAAAAAATTATAACGTGTCTTTCACTTGCTAAAAGTGCTTAGTTCTAGGTTATGTTGATTAAAGAACTGGGATCTAGTACGTCAGACGAGTGTATGAACGAATGTTTCTTGGAGAAATTTTATCTTTAACATTGACTGTATCGACTAGTGAAATAAAATAGCGAGTGTTAATTTTTGAAATTTAGTTGCTTTTAGTTCCGGGTGTGGCAAGCAAATTTTAGAGAATCTTTGAAAGCAGTTTTAAAAAAAAACACGTTTCCTTTCAGTAACATGAGCTATCTTAAGGATTTAAGGTAATTTTCCTCCAGGGCACTTAGATTTTTTCATCCTGTATATCTATAGGTACCTGTCCTGTATATCTGTATTTGTACTTACGAGTATGCATTCACCAGATATGTTCTTGCAAGCAGGTGACACCACTTGTTATTATTACCACCAGGAGTTATTTTGTGAATTCTACTAATTGACTGACAAAGTTTTAAATACAACTATCATCATATAGAATTCAGCCAAGTTCAAGCAGCGTCTGTTTGTTAGGATGGAAGCAAATTTTGTCAATACGCATTGGTCCGTACATAAATACTCGTGAGTACATATAATAAACTTATCCATAGGTAGATGTAGATACGTGCACACTCGTAAGGTATATTTCTCAGAAGTTGACTAAGGTGGAACGACGTCACACGCCATAACCGTCTGCTCGTATTTTAAGTGTTTGCCACCATTTCGCTCGACGTCAACGCTTTCGTCTCTGTCTGGTGGCCGAAGGGGTTCCTCTAACTTTCCTTGCGGTTCCCCACTAACAGCTCCGGTATCTCTCGGGGTAACTTGGGCGGAGAACGTGTGTGCGCGAGTGAATTCTTGACACTTATTTACAGTCAATATAATGCATAAAGTATCTAGGAGATGGTCGGTTTGGAATTTAGAAATAGGTAGATTGCGGTGAGGATCGCTTAGGCTAAGGTGAAGGTGCAAGTAGGAAGAATAGAAGAAAACTAATCTGTGCATGATTTATTTTCAGAAAGATGTAACAAATTATCTTTGGTTTTACAAAGTTAAATTTGAAAATTATAATATTTTTTAATTTTCCTATCGAAATATCTGACGAAATAGATGAATTCTGCATAAATAATCGAGAATTAGTCATTTTACGTAGGTAGGTAAACATTATTTTCAAGTTACGCCGCCGCAGCGACGAACAAGCCCTCAAAATAACTTAGGTAATATGGATTTTAGAAACCTTGAAAATGCGCAGTCTTTATTTGCCAATGGTATAAGATAAGGCTCAAATTTACACAACTAAGTAACTGCTGCTCAAGAACTTAAATAACTTAGATAGTCTGACTTTGTCGTTGTCATTTTCAGCAAGACTATCACAATATTTCGTCTAGAGCTGAGGATTGCTATATTTATACAACTCTCATATATTTCACAGTTTCGATATACTTCCTAATCACTCAGGAATCACTTTAGATTATTTACAGGCTTACCCTTGTTAAAGTGTAAAGTTGTTAAAGGGTGCCATCTTGATAGGTCAGTAGTGAAGGAGTTAGGTATCCGATCTATGTATGTGCGTCGATTCTTGTTTCCTCGTCTGTGAGAAGTAATAAATAACACGTTCACACCAACACAAAAGGGATTTAATTTTCCAGCACTGCATTTTCTGTGTTTGTTATTATTGAATAAATAAATAAAATAAAAAAATAACTTATTTGTTGTTGTCTTTTTTCATTAGTTCATAGTTCGCCTATTTTTTATGAAAGCTAATAAGCTTAATAATACTAGTATATTTTGGAATAAAATCACCGTTAAGGCGCTTGTATCAGTTAACACGATTCGTGGTGGATGGTGAAAATCTTATAAAGGTAATTACACTTGTTAAATAATTTATGTACTAACATTGCAGGGAATTTTATAATAGTACATTTCCCACGAGTTTGCAAAGGCTTATATTAACGAACCGAGAAGATTGCGGCACGAGCCGAAGGCGGGGGTCGTAGCGAGGTTCGTAAAAAGCCTCTTCGAAAGAGTTAGGAATAGAATTTTTCCGCCTGAGAACCCAACATCAAGCGGCGAAGGTGCTATTTTTAGCTCAGAAGTAGGAAAAGATTATTTTTATCATAGTCAGTTTGTTTCTATCTCTAATAGTTTCAATAAAAATAAAACATCCGTAAGTAGGGACACATTTTTGAGAGAAAGGGATGTTTTTTTTTTCCATATCCCGTATTTTATCGTACAGGCTATGGACAAAATAATACGATGAACAGAATAATGAATATTTATTGATGTGGATATTTTTTATTTATCCCACAAGCTTTAAAAATTAAATTACAAAGACATTAACAAGCCTATAATGTATAATTATTCATATTGCGACAATTTGTAATAAATAGAAGCTCAATCTCAATCCCAATAATTGCTGTTTTCTGTTGTGTTGTCAAGTTGAATTTTGTAAATTATTTGTAATTATGATAATTACAAATGTTATCTGATGATTCTGTCATCATAACTTTGTAAACGCTTACAAAATAAATAAATTTAGTGGGTTACCCCCAGAATCGTGCATAGCGGTCTAAAAAAACCTGTGTTAAAGAGTTTTCTCCAAATGCCGTTACCTCAAGGAAGGAGAAGGCTTTTGAGATTTTCCTACCCGTTGATAATGATGACGTTGATAAGGACATATTAAATTAGAACTACAGTAGGTGAAAATAGATATTTTTATTGAATATATTGTAACTAGTCTTCGGTAAATTATAAGAGCTCCGTGGTCTAGTGGTTTCACGCTCGCTTCTCACACAGGAGATGTGTTCGAATCCGGGGCTGACCATGGACTCATGAGATAAGTAACGTACCTTTAGTACCTACCTATACATTACCTATGCTGTTGCGGCTCTGCCTACCATGCGAGAGATCCCGGCTTCGATCCCAGGCTGGGGATAAAAGGAAAAAGAAATCGCCAGGTCTTCGATGTTTATATGTGTGTAATATCGCTGTTTCTGGTTCCTTCGACACAGGGTATCCTAGAGTGGGGCCAGAAACAATATTGGTGCCTGTAAAAAAATCTTTATCTTTGGTCCAAAAGGTGATGTCCAAAAATTTTTTTTAGATTCGTAATGCTTGGGTTTATCCGAAAAAACCCCATGTATGTTCCGCGATTTTTAAGCGGTTTAGAAGTGATTTGATAATATGATTTTTTTAAACTGATTTGCTAATTATCCATCGGAGCAACTTAAAATGATCATAACTTTTTTAATAGTGAGAAATTCTGTATTATTTTTTCTCTAAAGTGATCTTCTTGAATCATTATTTCATAATTAATAATCAATTACACATCATTCTTCATTACAAGTTACCGAAAAAAGGAACATTAGGAATAAAAAATAATAATTTTGGATGTCACCTTTTGGACCACCCTGTATACGTTGATGGAAAAAAATTGAGATAACCTACAATCTCCATAGCTGCGGCGATGAGCTTGCGCCCTGTCACGCAAAAAATAATATCGAATAACTGGCTAAACATGGTCACAGGTGTGCCTCTGCCACCCCGTATAGGAAAAAGCGTAACGCTATTTTATTGTGTTACGTTAGTCATCAAAACATTCTGTAAATAAAAATTCATAGCTTTGTATTCATAACTTGTAATCGAAATGGGACCTAAATATACACTCAATCCTTTACAAACACTTCAACTTCCCTTTCAAATTCACTTGAAGCTAAGAGTCGGTTAATTGTGGGTTTTAATGGGCGGAGAGCGTCCTGAAGCGCTGGTCATCATTGAGATCTCTCTCTCTTCACCCCGTACTGTTCATACATTAGGCTATATTATCAAAATACATAGTCAGCTTGACCAATGAAATCTGAGTATTTCAACGGAGGTATACTCCAGACGTGATACAATATCATTTCAATTTACTGGCCCCTTTAGGCAACGACAGTTCTATCATTAGGATATAAGTAACATTCCCTAAAAATATAGTCTATCTGACTAATTCATCCAATCAGACAAAAACATATTATAGCAGAGGAACAATTGTGCCCAATTTTAGCCAGTTATTCAATACTCCATTTCGCGACATGGGGATAGCCCATCGCCGCAGCTCGACCACCGTTAGAACGTTCGTATAAATGTACTTAAGATACGATAAGGATTCGAACCTGCTTCTCCTGTGTGAGAAGCAAGCGTGAAACCCCTAGAACACGGAGCTCACAGTTAACTGATAGGTATGAAAGGGAAAAAAACATGTACAAAGGTTGTCCAATATGGTCAAGCAAAAATATATATTTCGATTCCATAGGAGAGTGCGTAAACGGCTTCACTCGGGAGTCTCGGCAGCGATGGAAAAAAGGATCCCGTCTGAGATTACTCCTTTGTCCGCCAACAAATGACCATCAGGAGGGCATAAAACATCAAATCGTTTTACCCACACATGTAAAGGGAGGTCGTTTGGTGGCCCATTCGACCCTCAGTCAATTGTAGGTAAGGAAGGAATATATTACCGCTAAAGTGTGGGGTGAGTAGTTGGAGGGAACTTCCGACGAAGATAACACGGTTGGCGAAACGTTGGAATAGAGAAAAGCGAGCATTTTTATTTGACCAAAGTCATGGGTATACATAAAGTTATTGGTTAGCCGCTCGGCCCAAAACCCAAAATGTATGGATGAAAAGTCGAAGCTTTGTTCACTTTAGACTACGAATATTATGTTCCATGACTAAAGTTGTACTATTTACTGTATCCATCGTTGTACCTAGGTCTCCATTTATCAAGAATTGTATGCTTTAAAATGCACATTAGAATCCTCAAAAGAAATGTAGCACTCACGAAATTTTAATGTTTTTAATAGAACCTGGTTGTGTAGTGTACCGGCTCGGTTGCCGGTAAACTTTAGTAGGACAAAATAGATCCTTTAGTATGAGCTTTATATTATGGTGGTAGATACCATAATAATAATGGGCTAACCACTAAAAATAATAAAACAAAAAATTATTAGAATACTGATGTCCACACGTGGATTCGAACCTAGAACCCCCAAGTTGTGAAACCGATATCAGACCCATTACGCCAACACAACTGTTTGTTGACGTTAACACAACGTGATGTTGTGGGACTTCCTTAAATATTTTTAATCTCGTGTAGCGGCAACAGAAATGCTCTATCTATGAAAATTTCAACTCTATACCTATTTCGTTTCATCAGATAGAAACGAAAGTCCCGCGGCCGGACGGACAGACGGAGAGCGGAGGTTTGGTAATATGGTCCCATTTGGCACCCTTCGGGTTAGGAACCCTACAAACTGGGTAAAAGAGGGCACAACTGTGCCTCTGCCGCCCGTACGGGAAAAAGGCATAACGAAATTTGTTTGATCAACAGATATCACCTTTAGTATACGGCCTATGCAGTTTTATAAAAGTTTAAAAACTAACTCTATGATATTACCTAACATTGTTGGACTGCGTTGGAGTTGTCGTAAAAAACTGATAAAATCACCGTGTTACCTACTACCAAAAATATTTAATATAGTTTAACCTCAAAACAAACGTCAAATCCCTTACAATTTTGTCTTTAAACAAGTGTTGAAAGGGAGTTATTTTTTATAGTAAGACCCGGTCCACCACAGTCCCTCCTAGTTCCGTGTAAAAAATAACTTTACTTCGTTCTTTGTCATTGTTATCGTCGTCGTATACTCCTACTCCTACACCTACTCATAAACTTGTATTCTGGCTATAGAGGTTTTTCATTGAGGTCCTTAGATATCGGGCGATATCTTTTTTTCACTCCACACATAGAAGCTATATAAAATATGCGATCGGATTTACAATGGGAAATCATATCGCCCGATAGACATTAAAACAAAAACTTAAATAATTGAAATTTTTGTTTTGCTATTCCCTAAAACATAGTCGCCAGACCAGGAAGTTCATACTCTATTTGATCGAGTTACTCTTAAAAATATGAGTAACTTATTGAATAAAATAGACTGCAACTTTTTTATGAACATTTACCGTGTTACCACAGAAAATATTAAACAACATTCAAGCTTAAAACAAACGTCAAATGCTTTAAGTTTTTGTTTTTAAACTGTAGTTTATTTTTTTGTGGTAAGGCCCTTAGCTCCCTAATTTGGTGTGAAAATTGTTTATTTTTGGATGTAACTTTTTCTTTAGATAAACAATCAAACATAAGCCGTTTACAACACCTGAGTGTTGCCGATACGTAAAAAACAAATAATATAATTTTATCTCCGAGAAATAAGGTGTTATAGGAATTGATCGATATGTCTCAGTAAGACATCAATAGGCGTTATATATACAAAAATCTAGGGATATGGCTACATACCGTTACAAACTATCTTACTTGCATTGTTTAGTGATATTATTATATTAATAACCAATCTAGCGAAATGATTGTCGCACCAAAGTGCATGGTGCGCGGATACCAAAATTACTTCGTGGACCTTTTGATCAGAAAAGTTTTAGAAAAGCGAGGACAATTATTTTTGAAATGTACCTGTAAACCATTAAAAGTACATCGTTCTATTGGAATATGCGTTTGTAAGAAGAGATCGATGAAGAAGAGACAAAAACAAGAGACTAGCATGTATGTCTAACTGGTGAAATCATAGGCTCCAATTTAGAGTGGACTGAGCAAACAGTACATTTGTCTCTATGATATGGGATAGTTGTGTGCGTACGCCCAGCAAAAAGTAGTTCCCTTAATTATACTTCGATTTTATGGCGAACCTTATTCGAAGAACGGACGTCCCCAACAACTCCTTTAAAATACTAGGGCCAATCTGTCAATACTTACAACCTTTTTCTACATCATCAACATCACAAATATTTTATTTAACGTACCTTGTTATCGTGTTGTACCGTGCTTCGTCAATTGGATGGTCAAAAAAAAACACATAAAAATAAAATAAAACGCCGGACATAATTAATAAAACCTTATAAAGTCCAAATTTGTGTTCACTTGTTTCCTTTCCTTCTTTAGCTGATACCTTTCAAACTACTAAACCGATTTTAATAAAACATATCTGAGAACCATCGCAGTTAAGTCTACTACCAATTCAAAATGGCTAGTATTTAATCACAAAAATACTGTTTAGCACAGCAAAAAAAGATCAACAAAAACACTTTTTATGTTTTAAATATTTTATGTATACAAGTTTATGTTTTAAGTATTTTTTGTTGTCCTTAACGCTTCGTTTCGTTCACCCCCTTTACCCTTCACCTAAGCTAACGCAGCATTTTGCCCTGATATTTGCTGTGCCTATCATAAGAATTTTTGATGTGCAATTTAATATTTCCCATTCAAAAAGCAGCAAAATTCGTTTACCCGTTTGAGCACTAGGGAGCACACATACAGATAAACAAACACAAACAGACAGACGCTTCAGACTTATAACATCCCTCTCTTTTCGTCGGGGGTTAGAAACGCTTACATTTTCTGTTAAAATATTTACTTTACATTCATTATTTGAGGAAGGAGTATTTAATTTGAAACTGTTTTTCCGGGAAGCCTATAAAGGCGAGGCGAGGTTAGCTCTCCATAAATTTTACTAGTATATTCATCGGAGACCAGAATAATTGAATACACCAGAATTACTAGGGACCTATCTAAATACCTATAGCTACCGTCCTAAGTTGATTTAATGCTACAGAAATATCTTATTCATTTGTTAGAACAAAGAACCTGAAAAATAAATATAAGAATAGATACGCACAGCTGAAATCCGGATCGCATTGCAAAATAAAATCATACAGTAAGACGCAAGCAGGTAAAATAATAAAATGGTATTGGAAACAACAGTGATAGGCCTCTTTTCGTTGACCCATCAACTAGATCATCCTCACATCATAGCTACCACTGAGATTCAGGCAAGATCTTTGTACGTTACGTTAATTATGTACCGGATTTTATGGGGAGACAAAATTGTATGAAACTGACCGTATGAAAACTGTGTCATAGTTATGATTATATTGTCACCATCTTATAGCGCTTGACTAAAACGGTCCCTGCGGTCCGGTCCAAAGCGGCGAGGGGGAGGTAAGATTTATTTATATATTATTCAAAAAATGCGCTTTGCTAGTTTAAGAAAGAGACTTAAATATAGAAATTTTAAATTTAAAAGGAACACAGCAAACACTTCATGCTATGCCGACCCCACAGTGAAGTCTTGCGCTGATTTCGTGTCGCTGGGCTCAATACGGGAAGCCGCCAGGGTTCCAGGTTCTGGAAGCCTATTTCCTGTAATATGCTATCATTTAGTGCGCAGGAAATTATGAAAACGATTGAAAATTTTAATTTGTATTCGTGAATATATATATTATATATCATGACATTCCACAGATAAAGATTCAATGTGCAACTGATCTGATCTGAAGCTATCTATAGTACAAAAGACTAGTCTCCTAATTTGTGTAGATCCAGAGATAAACATTATGGAACTTTTTACAACTTTAAATATGAAATTTCGGTATTAGCAGTATAATTATGAATGTAACAAAACAAAAGTTACACATTTTAAAGCCCCGGAAAACGCTGATAGGCGTATCGTCTATTATGTACTTAGAAATAAAGTCTATTACGTCTATAAAGTTACGTTATAAAGTCTAAAATACGTCTATTATGTAATAGAAATTTATCAAAAAATATTTTTTATGGAATTGACACGCCGTTAATATAGACCGAAACTAGAAACCGCCATAAGGTACCTTTACCTGTGCAACGTCACATATTATTATTGCCCAGAAAAAAAAAAGAAAAATACACGTCAAAAGGCATTGTAATGTATATAATTCAATGCCTAAATTTAAGTTACGAATTAACTCCAACAGTCGCAGGAACAGTTGTTAAATTATTTTGGTCGCCAAATTTATTTTTCCTCGCTAGGTCTTTCTAAAAGTCGTATTTTCTAGCGATAAAGTCGATGAATCTGCACCGCATACTACCACAGGAACCTACTTAGCTAAGCGTTGTCTCTAATTTAGCTAAGGGTTATCTGCTTGCCGTAATTGGGCCTAATTACCGAGATAAGTCTAATAAAGTAAAGTGAGGTTGAAAACGGTGAGGTGAGAAAATCAACTAAAAGTAGACAAAAAGTTCCTAAAAAAGCATACAACTCAATAACAAAAACTCACTTGCATTGCATTCGCTTTTGCAGATCATCTCATAATAAGTAAGTCGATTATACCACAACAAAAAGTAGGTACCTACTTAATTGCCGCGGCATTTATGTTGTCATTGTTTTTAATAATACTGATACTTATCATGTCTTAACTTATCTGTTAGGCGTATATTATATTTTATATATATTTACAATTTGTCTTCTTTTTAGCGTTCCGACCCGAGGGGATTCAAATTACTTAGCCTCTGATGTCCGTCCGTCAGTCCGTCAGCGGCTGTTGCCGCTACAGCACCAAATAATGAATTACAGAGATTTTTTTAATCAAAGGGTCCTAATGGTTGACTAAGTCTTCATGAGAGTATTCAATAATTTTATTAATAAGAATTAAAAAGGTATACTCGTACAAAATAGTGTCGCTTTACGTTTTTCCGCGTACAATGGGTATGGAACCTTGGGTGCGTGCGTATGGCCCTAAAAAGACGTCGAATTCACAAACCTAGGCAATTTCATGGGAGGAATAAAGATCTCAGAAAGGATAACAGTTCCACTAGGACCTCAGAACTACATGTACTCGTATATACGTTAAGATACGATTAGGTATATACCAAGGCCGATGGGAGAGATATATGATCGCAGACTACTCGTATTCCTGGACTAATATGGGTGTCCTAATAATTAAAAGCTAGGGTCAATTCATTCCCACCGCATCTTTTGATATCCATCTCGATACCTTTAAAAGGTATTGCGATTGTGATTGTGACTGCACTTTTTATAGGAATTGTCTCGAATGATTGTGGTCTGAAGTTGGCGAATATCCGTCAATTTCAAAACGATAACGAACGATATTTAGGTACTTAATCGAATTACTGGGCATTTGGTATAATTATATGATTATTAATTAAGATTATTTCTGTCGCTGTTCAGTGGGGACAAGTTGCCAGCGTCTAGGAAATCTTTGTCAAAGTAATTTCCGGGTTGGAATCTTTATTAGAGTCGTATTATTTTAATAGCAATTTTATTCATTTATATAATTCATAACTTGTAAATACAGTTTAAATACTTCTATAGATACCTCTGTTCATAGAAACATCTACTTTACTAATCGAGCCATATTTGTTTGTATGTTTTGAGTTCTCGGAACGGCTCTAACGATTTCTATGAAATTTACTATAAACGGGTTTTTGGGTGCGAATAATATATTAGGTAAGGTGGAAACTGTTCAACCATTTTTAAGGTTACGTACCTTAAAAGCAAAAAGGAACCCAGCAGCATATTAAAACAGGTGGGTCGCAACCCTGGGGGGTCGCAAAGCTTCTTAAAGGGGCGCACAATCCAGGAGTTGGGTCATGGGGGTCATTACCGCCCCTGGACTGAGTCTAGTCTACCGATTAGTAATAGGCAAAATCTTGTTGGTTGACGTGCTATGTAAAATTTGAGGCTGAGACGCTATGCCGTTCTTAGTACTAGCTAGCTGTGTGAAATTCTAGCAGACAGCTTGGATCGCCGCTCATACCATGTCTTGTGGTTTCCTCATTACTCGACTGGCTGTCTACGTGAAATTTCTGAGAGCTTGATAGACGCTCATTGCTGACTTGAAGTGCTTTATCGTAACAGATCTGGGTGGTTGCTCCTACATCAACCCTTTATAATAGAATGTGGGTCTATCTCCTGACTGGCGACGAGACCTTGGTCGCATGGTGACTCTAAAAATTATAAATCCTTCTAACATGAATAAAATAAACCATGCGACAACAGACAAACGTTTACATTGCGAACGGAATCGTGTTTTTTTCACGACACGTCAAGGTATCCGAACAATATTTACACTTGGTTTGGCGTATCGCAATGTTAAGAAGGCGATTCGTAAAAGACGGTTCCGTTTTCTGTGAACATAGCCGTGAACGGGAAATTAAATAACATTGCTTCCGCAATAAATAAATAAATAAATAAATAAATAAATAAACACAAAGCGTCCTCGTGTGAAAAGGCCATACCTCAGGTTTGTGGTCCTTTGAAGATGCGGAAAAACCAAACTTCAGCGCAATCAAAAGATAGAGCTGTTTATGCCGCAAAATTGACGAATTTGATTGGTACTCGCAAGGGAATCAAAACCTATAAGGTACTTCCTGACGACGTAGACTGATGAAATTTGATACGAAGCAAGGTCATACAGCACAAGGGAAAACCGAACAACTGCGAGTCGCAGTCGCCCTCGAAGGGTTCCATGCCACCGAACAAAAAAACTGGTTTCTGGTTAATTGTGCCCTTTCTATTTAAGTCATACATTGCTTTATACATTTTCTGTAATATTTAGGTAAAGACATACCTATATATGAAGTTTTTATTTTATTATAGGATTAGTAGTTTCGGTTATAAAGGTGGGTAGAATAGTCACTTTTGACTTTTTTGTTGAATAACTTTTTAACTAAGTAGCCCTTTTATTACACATATTACAAGATACAGTTTATATATTACTATTTCTTTTTACTTCTCCCAAACGCGCCCCCTAAGTTCAAAATGAATTAGTTTACGCACCAAGACCGTGTCTCAATCACATATTTAATAATTGTACAAAATTACAACTCAATCGCTTCAGAAATTGGTCGATAAGGAAAAACGTAACCATTATTGGTTCAATCGCGTGTCCGTCCTGCCGCGCATAATGGTATATAAAACAACCGATTTCTGGACTGGGATGGGATTACGTTGGAAGGAGATGGCTGAAAACTGCTCCAATATTTATATTAACTTCTCACTGCCGTTCAAATAATAATCCATTAATTACTGCGTCCTGATTTATTTTTAGAACTTTAACGAAATAATTAAATATTTAACAGGTTGTAGCTTCATATTTCCCGACACGTTTGTAAACAAAAACGTCAGCTAACATCAGACTCAGAGTATGGTAGAGAACCTTACTACAAGACGTTCAAAATAATACTCAGAAACTTACGACATTTCCATGTCTAAATATGCAGGATATCATTAGACTAGCAAAACCGGTAATTTACTTTCATCAAGCCACCTTGAAATATCATATTGAAAGAGTTTTATTGCTATAAAGGGGGCTTCGCTACGCTCACGCCCTTTATCCTTCACCTAAGCTACCGCAGTTTTTTCACGAAAATACGGATTATCAAATAATCCTACGACATATACATCGATTTAATTTATTTAAATGTGACCCAAACAATTTTATAAACAAATAAATTTTAAATTTGGGTGCAATTTTGGGGGGTAAATAAAATATATATTTTAAGAGTATATCATTTGACGTGTCAAATCAAAGGACTTATTGCGGGGATTTCAATTATTATTTTTTATAATTATGTCAAGCATTTGGTCAAAAAAGTATTTAGGAAAATGACAAAAATATTAAATAGGATTTTCAAACTGAACCGTGCGAAATGATTTGACATTGACATTTGTTGCGAGGATCTCGTATCAGTTTTTTCATAATGTTGAAATAGGTTAAAAGTTATTTAAGGTAAAAAAGACAAAAAAGACATTTCCTTATCTCCGAAACTACTGATCCTTAAATATTGTAAAAAATACTTAATATTTGTCTTAACCTAAATTATAGAGAAAATTATATTTTTAATAGTTGGGGCAAAATTAAGGAAAAACCCATGGGTTTGTTCGGTGGTACGAGACCCTTCGTGCGTGAGTCCAGTTCGCACTTGTATATACTTTTTCACACTTAAGTACGGACGCACGAGTGATTCTATTAATCGTGCCGTTTTTCCTTTTTAGGGTACGAAATTTCGTAGGACCATCTATTCTGATTTATTCAGAACCACTGGTGCGCGAGTCCGAATCGCACTTGGCCGGTTTTTTTGGACACTAGTTCCTGAGCTAACAACATTATGTATTGTAAAGCCACGTGTACATGGCGAGGAGCTTCTGAAGGGAAAAACTGTGTTTTTTCGCGATACAATGCTTTGACAACAGCAACACTTCAGCCATGTGTGACTTTAACACAGTTTCAACACGAAAAGTATTAGTGAATTTCCAATAAATAAAAAGTAAACATAGTTTCAAATAAAACCATCGAAGAACTCTCAGAGGGTAAAAAATACATTTAAAAAACAATGCACAATATAAAAACTGTTAAAACAAAGCAACACCAAACCTACCTCCTTATCCGAACCCGCTTCCGGTTCACTTCGTTCATTTTCACAATTTCAACAAGACTTATCCACGCACATTTCCCACGAGTTTAGTTCGCGACGAACGAGTAGAGTAGTCCGTTCCCTGGGCCGCGGCGTAGAGCGACCGCCTCGTAGCAAGCACTGGCTCAAAATGCCGCTCTCTCTAGCCTGTCTCTATACCACTTCCAGAATCGCGCCCCTCATAGGGTGCCGACTCCCCCCGCGCGACCGGCGGCGGCACCCCTCACCCCCTCTGATGTCTTGCCAACCCGGGAATTGTCACAAAAGGTGCTGGAACATGATGGGGGAAAATGCTCGAGGAGAATCCGACGTGTGATGTATTGATTGATTGTTTATTTTACACATTGTTTAGCTGTTAAGGATTGTGCAGAGGTTGTCGAAGATTGACTTGATATACATAATGCGATGTATTTGAGTTATATCGCTCGGAAGGGGTGATGCAGTGATACAAACAGACAATCAATCGTTTATTGCATTTGACATAAGGTGTTACAATTGACATTGATAGTACAGTGTAATTAACCGGTAGCCGGCATACCAACGTAGTACCTAAAGTAAAACATATATAATTAATAAATAGGATCAATAAAATACAGTTTAATTGAATTAAGCAGAATAAGCAATAAATAAATGGATAGTATTTAACAGACATCAAAAATACAGATTTTCACAGCAAAAATACTTATATGTTTTAAGTATTTTTGTTGTTCTTACATGTTCAATCTAATAGGAAGGATAAAGGGGGCTTTGCTTCGCTCACCCCCTTTACCTTTCACCTGAGCTACCGTAGTATTTTGCCGTGATATTTGCTGTGAAAATCAGTATTATTGATGTGCAGTTTAATTTATAATTTTAATTTAATTTAATTTATAATAAGTTTCCCTAAATAAATTAAAATTTAATTCGAATAAAATACCTATCAACAGTCAATCTTAGTTCAATACTCTACACAACCATTATACATTATTGCAATTTCATTCAGTTTAAACATTTAATTAATTCAAACATAATGCTTTTTACATCCAAATTCCAAAAGTCTTTATTGCTGTAGATATTTACATATACATAGCAATCGTCATTTTTTGCCACTTCTCTACATTGGACCACTGTGGGAGAGAAGGGCGCAGAAACTTCCACAGATTGATTTTTAGATCTCTTTTTAAAAATTGTTTATGCTTAACTAATACAAAATATAATATTTAGTCATTATCATAATTAATAAGCAGGAATAAATCATTACAAAATTATTAACAGCAAGGTCTGTGTTGAGCCAGATTAACCCCATACCGACCCATCATTTAAGTAATCTTGAACATTGTATATCCCTTTTTCGACAAAGTCGCTTTAACATGGATTTTAAATTGCTCAAATGGCAATTTCAAGATCTCCAGAGGTATCTTGTTGTAGTAGAGAATGCATTGACCCTTGAAAGAATTGCTAACCTTCACGAGTCTAAACCGGGGCGCAAGTAGTCTGTGATTATTTCTTAGGTTAACATTACAGCTATCGCTAAGTTTGGGAAATTTTGTAAGGTTCTTGCGTACATTCATTATATTTTCGAAAATAAATTGACTAGCTACAGTTAGTATGTCAATTTCTTTAAAAAGCTGTCTTAAGGAGTCTGTGCGTTTTAAATTATAAATTGCTCGAACAGCTCTTTTCTGTAAAATAAAAATAGTTTGAATATCCGCTGCTTTCCCCCACAACAAGATACCATAGGACATGACACTATGAAAGTAACTAAAATATACTAGCCTAGATGTAGCCACATCCGTGTTTTGTCTGATGTTCCTAACAGCGTAAGCCGCAGAACTTAATTTACCAGCCAATTTTTCTATGTGGGGTCCCCACTGCAATTTGTTATCAATGGTTATTCCAAGAAACTTCGTGTCATTTACTAATTCTAACGTATTGCTGTCCAACACTAAACTGGTCCCAACTTGCCTGACATTTGGAAGTGAGAATTTGATACATTTGGTTTTACCAGCATTTAACAATAAATTGTTAACTGTGAACTAATTCAAGGTTAAAGATAATACTCTATTGACATCATCAAAATCTTCTTTTTGTCTTTCAATTTTGAATACCAGTGAAGTATCATCAGCAAACAACACTATGTTAGTCAATTTCTCCACCATAAATGGCAGATCGTTAATATATACCAGGAATAAGAAAGGGCCTAATATGGAACCTTGTGGAACGCCAATTTTTACCCCCGATCCATCAGATTTAACGCCGTTGACTTCTGCATTTTGAATTATATTGCTTAGTAGCTCCAACGCTTTATTTCTAACTCCATAATGATTTAATTTCATTAGTAACGTGTCATGATCAACACAATCAAATGCCTTCGACAGATCGCAAAAAACACCGATAGCATCCTGTGCGGCTTCCCATGCAGAATAAATATGTGATATAAGGGTAATACCTGCATCCGTAGTCGATTTACCCCTAGTGAAACCGTATTGCTTGGCGTGGAGTTGTTTTGTACGGCACATCTCAAAAATGTGAACATGGGTCGGACCATAGGTTTTGTCACATACCTAAAACTTTGAATTTAGAATGCGAACCAAAAAAGTTATAGGCGTTCGAAATACGAATATTTTAAGAAACTAAATTCAAAGGTTTTCAATAATTTTCTTTATTTTCATAAATGGAGTGGACGCGAAACTACGATAGAGTCGCGGTAATTGCATTGAATTGCTGCGGTCACGCGCCAACTGAGATTTACAAAATGTTAAAAAAAAACATTGAGGTTGGTTTATCGTACTTTCAAACGATTCAGGGAAGATTCGAGATTAGAAGATAAGCAGAGGAGCGGTCGTCCTCAGACTGTTCGGACTCCAGCAGTGGTCAAAGCAGTGAAGGCGCGGATACAAAGTAATCCCGTTCGGGAACCTAAACTGTTGGCTCTTCAGATGAGGTTGAATAGAACTGCAGTTAAAGCGTATTGAATGAAGACCTTGGACTACGAGCTTTGCAACTGCACATTTGCTTAACCCACGACGACACGACACGATACCGAGTCTTGCTAAAGTGGTACGCGGGTAAAAATACCGGGAAATCCTTTTTTCGGAAAAAAAATGTTTGATGTCGAGGAAAGCTTCAACAAACAGAATGATAGAGTGCGCATAACAGTGAACGTTGATCAGCGTCGTCACCATCCTTAGTCATTCATGTTTTGGCTTGGGGTTTCATATTCGGGAAAAAAGAGTTAGAACAAGTGCATTCGTGTACCAAAACAAAGTCTTAACGAAACTCGTGGAACCTCTTTCACAGACAATATTCAAAAACGGGCACTGAGTATTCCAGCAGGACTCTGCACCAGTCCATAGTTTAAATGTCATTTAACTCTGTATTTTCTAAACTTTCAAATCTTTGTATAACAAAGATTTTTGTGCCATTTATTTCATCTATTATAAGTGATAAAGCTTTTGGCCCGACCTAGTATATAAAATTGTGAAAATTCGGAAAGACGATACGGACAAATTTCTAACAGGTTCTTTTTTAGGGCTCTACTGAACCCATTTCCATAGAGAGGCTTATTTTCAACTGGAAGTTTATTATAAACGGGAACCCACCTCTGAGTATATAGGCTTCCTCAAATACGAGTACACGCCATTCGACCCGGTCACGTGCGACCCGGATTAACTGCATTCCTACTATACTCACGATGTCATCGGACCGTCTGCCGACTGATCTTCGGCCTCCTCTTGGCCACCACTCAGTTAACGATCTAGTCCATCTGCCGTCTTCACGCCTTGCCAAGTGTCCTCACTTCCACCTGAGCCGTGTTATCCATTTATCGACGTCAGCCACCTTGGCTCGGTGTCTGATTTCAGTATTCCAGATGCGGTCAGACAGCCTAATACCTAACATGGCACGCTCCATGGCTCCCTGCGCAGCCATATGCCTCATTCTTTATATGTGATTATTCGAGAAAAAGCCACATTCAAAAGCGTGTTTTTTTCATGCAACAGCTTTTTTCAGTTCGAAGAAGCAATTTACCATGTTTTTTTGTGATTAGTTTACAAAGTTCAAATACAAAGAATGCAGTAATTGTATTTAATTTAAGTTTAATCAATAGATCCCTGCAGGTGACCTTGTTTCATTTTATAGCACTGAGAATACGGACCAAACACCTTCCAAGATTTCTAAATGACCCTTCCAACTGATGTGTTCATATGCAATAACACTTAAAACTTTGCGCTCTCAACCAATTTGATTTCTACACCATCTACTTTACTATTGAAGTTTATTCTAGGAGAATTATAGTTCTTAAAATTTAGCATCTTGATTTTGTTTAGTTAGTGTTTAACTTTACCGCAAGTAGCAATTTTATAACAATACTTGTTGAAACAGATATATCCTCTGATAGTTGCAGCACTTGTCTTAACAAATTTGAAGAAAACAGATACATCATCAGCAAACATGGTGATTTTCTACCTTATATCCGACCTTATATCGGTCCGGCATGTGGTTTATGTATAGGATGAATAAAAATAACCCAGCACGCTGCCCTGTGGCACCCCTATATGCATTTCTGAATTACTAGATTCAATACTATTTAATGTTTTTGACCTATTAAGGATGTGTGGCAATATTATCCTTTGTATTATACGATTGGGCAAATACGACTTTTACCAGGCCAGTCCAAAACTCTTGATGCCATAGCGTTCAAGAATACAAGTCAAACCCCATGATTGTCGTGACCAAAGGCTTTGGATAGATTTAATAGAGCGGTCACTACATTTGACTTCTCGTTTCTCAGATACAAAATCCATGACGTCGAAAATTGCGTCAGCTGTCGACAATCCCTGTTGGAAACTTAACTGCTGTGAAAATATGGTGTTGAATTTCTCGATATTATCTGATTCGATACATATTTTTTGAACTTAAAAAATCTTTGCAGTTTTCAGTTTTCAGTAATTCAAAAATTTTCTGACTCAAAAAAGGGGTAACAACAACGTCTTATGCCGATCTAGTATATGAATCTAAACTGATCCGTAAAACTACTATGTATTAAGCCCGTCTCTAAGTTTTGGTACAAGGTAAATAGAGCCCATTATAGCGTATTGGAATATAAATGTTTTCCATAGTGATGTTCTTGTTTTGAAACTAATCTGAATCGCTAAAAGATTGTGGTTACTCCCCTGTTCTCTACTCTAAAGGCTAGTCAATATTCTAAATATCGGGTGTTTCCAGTAACAAGGCAACTAGGGTTTATTAATGTTACAGAAACCTGCTCAAATGAAGCCCTTAATTTTGTGACTTGCACAGATTGCCCATTTGGATTTACATCCAAACTCTCATATGTTCTATACATTATTGTTTATCGAAAACTTCACTTCTGTCATGACTCATGAATGTGTAATGTAATCAAGATAATAGGTTCAAAGCTATGTTGGTAATTATCAATGAGCCCCTATGACTGCTTGTGACGTGGCTTATGACTGCTGTACAGTGAATAATATCGAAGGTATGATATACAAAACATTTACACTTATTTTTATGGTAAAGTCGTGAGAAAAAAAGTTTTTAGTAGAATCACCTTAAGTCGGCCTCAGGCCAATGGTCGGCCGTATGCTTTTCCAACTACTAGGAATCGAGTGTTATTCGCTTCTATGATCAAAATATGCTTCTATGCATTCTGAAACCTCGCACATCCACACAATTTTTAACTATACGAGTTTAAAATTGATAATTTATCTTTCTTTCTTTATACTTTATTGCACAAAAACAGAAGATACAGATACAACAAAATGGAAACTAGGTGTACAAAGGCGAGCTTATCTCTAAAAAGAGATTTCTTACAGCAAACCTAATATGGACAGAATACATGAAATAACAGGTAGACCTATGTGCACAACGTTAAAAATATTAAAATAATAAACTAATTACTAATATGTACATAAATACATAATATCAATACAAATAGACAAAATTATACTACATATATATCAAAGCATTATATACCTACATAAATCTAGTATGTAAGAGAAAGATAGTGTTCTTTTAAGCGAGTTTTAAAAATAGAAAGTGACGGGCTGTCTCTGATGGCGCTAGGAAGTTTGTTCCAGAGCCTGATAGCTCGTAGTCTGAACCCATGTTAATATGCGGCTGTATTGTGTTGCGGAGTTATAAGCAGTGATCGAGCGTGAGATCTCCGAGGCCTATCCGAGGACAAAAATTCAAAACAATCTCGTAAGAAGACAGGATAGCGAGGATTAAATAAGATGTTATAGAGGCAGATGAGGATATGAGAATCCCGACGAAGACGGATAGGGAGCCACTTTAACTCCCTGCGATACTCCGAGACGTGGTCATACTTGCGCAGGCCGAAGACAAACCGAATCCCGAGGTTTTGAAGTCGCTCGAGTTTGTTCAGTTGCTCTTCATTCGCGCTCACCCAGCATACGTCAGCGTAATCGATCAGGGGAAGGAGAAGAGACTGGGCAAGCGTTATTTTTGTCTGACGAGGCAGGAAGTATTGTAGTCGTTTGAGGGAGTGAAATCTTTGTTAACCAGTCTCGCGAAAAGGGGAAACATCCGCCTAGTTGTACTCTCGAAAATAGCAATCATTTTGACAATTTACTCATGTCATGACACATATTCTGGGTATTTTTTTCCATTTCTGACATGTCTAACTATGATGATTATTTGCAAAAAATAAAAATGTCAGCCTGGAAAGTCATTTTAATTGGGCTTTTTTTTTCACGATTTCCAGTGCTTGGCCATTTCGGCCGCCATTTTGTGTAAATTTCAGTTTTTAATTTATTTTTATCACCAGCAAGATCTTTTTTTTGGAACATTTTACACATTTTGTCGTATTTTGTGAAAAACCCCGTACTGGGCTCCCTAAACAGAATGGCCGACTACTGGGGATTGCATACTATATTACCAGTACCTGTCAAGCACCACATCGCAAGAAAAGACAGCTCGTGTAAAATAATCGTGTTTTTATTTTCTATAGATGTCGATAATTTTGTACCTACGAATTATTTAACTAAACCCAACGTGGTTGTTAAACTTACCTTACGTCTAAAATATTCATTAAAATTGATTCATCGTATTATAGCGTCGCCGGCATTAAGATGTTAGAAAGTATCTGAGCCATTACATATAGATGAAATCGAGAATTTAGAGCTGCGTGTCCGATACAAAATGATACCGAAACATTATCTATGTAGGGTACCGAAACCGTCGATAGCTTGATTTCTAGATAAATGCATAGAAATTGGTTTGTTTCATTATAAAGCATATCTAACCACTTGAAAGTTCTCCCGGATCCTGGATTCTTTAATTTAATTCATAATTTTGTCATCCTCAGGCAGGACAGACTGGGACAATTCAGCTATTAGTCCAGTTTATCTACAAACATATCAAAAGCTCTCTTTGATTGCTTTGGCATTGTGGCATTGATCTTTGCTCTACACTTGTTTAGCTTGTTCAGTAGTACCAACTTCACAGACAAACTAGAGGCAGCACGCAGGGGGGCGTCGGAGTTCGAAATTTGGATGTCATATAATGTAGAAATATTGATACATTATGGTCATAATGTATCAATATTCAGATAAGAAATGAGTTTTTACCAAGTAGTATATCATTATGCTGGTCGTAACTTGCGGTTTTTGGACGCAATAGAGAGGGTTTATGATACGTGTGTAGATAAAAATCTGTTCTTCAGGCTTAATTCAGCCCGCGGACATGTAATGTACCTATCGAAAAAGTAGGCGACCGAAACTGTCAGTGACTTTTATTAACAATAAATAACGACGATCGATTTTATCTGGACTCGCATACTTTTTCGATACCTATGTCAATTATTCGCAATCGGGGCTATACAACTATGGGAATAACTATAATATTACTTGCACGTGGCATTGCAGGACTCGTCTGTTCGAGAAGTCGAAGAAATTTTCGAAGAAAAAAGTATTTTCCGTGTAAAGTTACGAAGTTGTAAAAGTTCGTAATTTTACAAATGATGTCGCAAATACTTTCTGTGAATTTCTAATGATGTGAAATAGACTACTCTCAAACTATTTTTTTCAGGTTAGTTAGACTTAAGAAAAATTGATTACCCAGATAAAAAAATGCCGGGAAAATCAACCGATTTTTTACAAGTTTACTAAGATTTTTTGGAATCTGATTGAATCTATAATAAATAAGATATCTAGACACTCGGCAGCCTATTTCTGTTTCAAAATCAACTAGAGATATAGCTAGCTATCGTTTTAACATTTCTAGTGTTATTTGAACCACATAATATAGTATAGTAAAGTCAGAGTCATGTAGTTAGTAGCAGCCAAAGAGGCAAAATAGATCTTAACAAACCCTTACTTCAGTTATAAATACTTTCTATGAATTTCTAATGATGTGAAATAGACTACTCTCAAACTATTATTTTCAGAAGTTAGACTTAAGAAAATTTGATTACCCAGGTAAAAAAATGCCGGGAAAATCCACCGATTTTTTACAAGTTTACTAAGTTTTTTTTAATCTGATTGAATTTATAATAAATAAGATATCTAGACACTCGGCAGCCTGTCAGAGCCAAGTGCTAAAGAAGAGAACTGGCGACGCAGCGGCCGTGTGTTAAATATAATAATATTACACGAACCATTTGGAGCCTTTCTTAACACCTACTTTACTCAAAATCGTATAAACTAGACCATTTATTATGACCCTTGAGGCTTACTAGAACCCCAAATTTCATGAAAGTAGCTCAATCTGCTTGTAAGATACAAGCAACTAAAAATCGGGATTTTTCTCACTGAATGACTGATCTAACATCAAAAACCTAACCCACTTCCATATTACTTAGCAAGTTGAAATTTTCCATCCAGCTGGGTAATTGTATGGTTATTGAACTTAGATAGGAACAATGTTTTTACGATTCGTAATATTTTCAAAAAAACAGTTTTTATATACACACTAAAAGATTATCGAATTTGTTATAGCAAAAATGAATCTCTTTTTCAAAATCAACTAGAGATATAGCTAGCACTATCGTTTAAACATTTCTAGTGTTATTTGCCACATAATATAGTATAGTACAGTCAGAGTCATGTAGTTAGTAGCAGCCAAAGAGGCAAAATAGATCTTAACAAACCCTTACTTCAGTTATAATAAAGACGTGTTACAATATGTTTGGTCACCTTGACTGCTACTAATTATGAGATAACTGCCTTATTCACAATACATGTATATTATCATTGAATGTATATACAACGTCTCATAGAATAAACGCCTAATCAGAATCTAGTTTGTTCAGAATCATGAGCAGAGTCGATTTCACTGACTTTAATATATATCATATTTTTGAAGAAAAAAGGTTATTGTTGTTACCCCGTCTCTTTATAGCTAAGCTAACTTAGGCGCGACCGTTCAGTTAAACTGACCCCAGCCTTTACTCTACTCGAGAAGGGGGAGTGGTGCGGGGATCTCTTTGTTTGTTTTATTTAGACCGTCACCGCCCGCACTGCTGCGAAAGCGCATGCTTGGCACGTGCCACGCAATTTCATGTCTATATACAAATGTGGATTATTGTGAAATGGTGAGAGTACTGTACTTGCATAATGTAATGACAGTGGCAATCAAGCTGTATTGGTGTACTTGAGCGGTTCGTGGTACGACTGACTCAGCGACTACTGAGGTACTTTCACACAAACATAGCCCGTAGGTACGGTATCTACATTTGGAGTGCATTCAACTCGCGAGCGAATGGTATGTCGGAAATTATCTAGGCATTTGAACAGATGCGCGTCCTGCACTCTCGTCCCGTTTCATACAAGCCAAACCAAGTTTCTGTGGCTCTAAGCGAGAGAGGACTTTCTTACACTCATATGATAAGGGTGGGGTGAGTAAAAGAAAGGTATCGCTCGCTCAGAGCCGAAGAAACTTGGCCCGAACTGTACTGTTAGATAGGGCGGGGGCGGGGAATTCAAAGTGCCTAGACTTTCGCGAAGTTTCGTATTTAGTTTACTTGATCTTTCCATTGATTTATTTCTAAATAGGTACTGACTATGATAATACTATGTGTTTCAGGCCTCTCGGCACCCGTGACCTCGCAGGGGCCCATAGCTACGAGGTAGCGTAGCGATCGAATGCCAAGAGGCGAGTACGTCGGCGATTCACCGAGCTAAATAAATAGATTCTATCTGACCTGGTCTGTGCTTCGTTCCCGTCAAACTCCTGTCTCTCTGCAAGGCCTGGGTGCACCCTAGGCTCTTCTTGGTAGACAGGTTCTTCAGCCAACCAGGTATGGCTGGCAGGCCAGCTTCGACCGCACAATTTACTTAAATACAAACTTCATCTGGTTCGGAGAACCACAATACACTCAGCTATAAGACAATCCTGAGGGGAGCCCGAATACAATTCCAGATGGCTTACGATTTAATTTTTAATGCCCTATACCAATACGCGTCCATCGCGAGGGCCCTTTCGTCAGTCAGTTGTCAAAAATCTGCTCTGTGGCAGCTCCGTCAAATTCAAAATGGCCGTTCCGGAACCATAGATCGAGTATCGATTCTGAATCGAACACTATGATAACATCATAGTAAGTACCTATTTAGAAATAACGTACTAACTAACCTACCTTAAATAGTGTGAAGGATAATTTGATTAAACTCGCGGGCCAGCACGCACGCACCACAGAGTTGTGAATTTGTCAGAAATGAAACAACAACTTAGTCACAAATATTTCCTACAATATTAGTTAACCTGTAGACTCGCGTAACCCCTAAAAAGGAACTTTTATGACAGACGTCACCCAGAGTACCTACTGTAGATTCTATTGTGGGCATTTATGGGTAAAAAACGTAAAATTTGCCTTAAAAGTTATGTCATTATTTTTTCTTTTCCGGCCAGCAAAGAAGCGAAAGGGTTAAATATTTGTAATTTTCTCAATATTTTTCATTATAAAAAAATAAGTTGGGATGTACAAGGTTATGCGTTTATTTAAAGATACGTTGTATATATATATATATAAATATATCTAAAGGTAACCTCTCTGATGACCCGAGTCACGAAGTTCGCGGTGCGGGACCGTCAAAGGAAGCGCCGCGCGTTGATAGCGAGGGGTACATTGCGTCGACGCGAACGGCAGCCGCGCTCATTAGCGCGAGCGCCCGCATGCTGTCCGGTTGTTTTCCGATTGCATTATTTGCTATTTGTACAGGCCAACGCCTTGCACAATACTTACTTACATCAACTACTAGTGAACAGAACCGAACCACATCAGTGTTCTACTTTTGTATTACTTGATAATAAACGTCAGTTATTAAACTAGCTGGATTTAACTACAACTATCCACCCCTAACGAATGAAGCAACGGACTGCGGCAACAAGACCTGATGGCCCATACATAATATTGGTCGTTCGAACCTTCAACATCAGACCTCCAGTCGTCCAACTCTACGGTGCAAGCTACCTAGCAAGCAAACATCGTGTGCTTGTACGCAAGAAGTTGCCCTAACTAACCTCAACTCTACGAGGAAGTCCACCATAGTGGAAACTGAAGACATCGACAACGTTGGGGTCTCAAGAACCTAAAGCCTAAAGATTGAAGAACTCATCAAAAAGCAGAGTACAGCCTTCGAAAACATCAAGACAATCTGTCAAAACTACAAGAAGGACTCCGCATCTCGCAAAACTCAAGAGTACTTGGAGAAACGATCCAATGCTCTGGACTCCCACTGGCTGGAGTTTGAAATCAACCACAAAACACTTTTGCAAGTTGAAGACAAAAGCAACGAGTACTTTGTGAAAGACGTCTACACGAAGACCAGAGGCTTGTACGAAGAAACGAAGCAAATCATTCAACAACTACAACAGCAACCACCGCAACAACAACTACTAACTACGAAGGGATGGATGCAACAGCAACACTCCCATACTCCCACCACCATCGCGAGCACATCGGGAACGCAACCGCCGGAAAGAGCGCAAGCAACCCCGGGTACTTACATTGATAGCAACAAGGCCGAAACCCTGTTGCGTCAGCAACGCTTCAACTTTAACGCCTTCGAAAGAGCTGTTTCGAAAATCAACATCTCCTCAAGCACCGAAAAAAGGGACTTAGAGGATAAGTTCGCCACATTGAAAGCTAAATGGGGCGCAATTAACAAAATACCCTTGGGACCCAATCCTCGTGCAACTATTACTGAAGAAATTGGATCCCTCAACATACAGCGACTATATCCACGACTTGAAAAATCCAAGAGATTTTCCGGATTTAGAAGAGTTCATATGCTTTTTGGAGTCAATGTTCATGGCACTTGAAACCATGTCCAACGATAAGAATATAATATCCAAAAACATCAACAATCCATAGCAAGCGAATCGGCCAAGTCTTCAAACAAATTTAATAACTACAGATCGAACGAGAATAAGCCGAAACCGTGGACTAAAACTTATCACTTGTCTGTTTGGACATGCCCACTACGCAGTTAAAATCATGTGTTGATGAACTGTCCTACATTTCAAGACATGGCCGTCGAAGCAAGAATCATGAATGTTGTGAAATTTCAACTCTGCAAGAACTGCCTGTTTAGTCATAGCACGAAAAAATGCGAGTCAAAGAAAACATGCAAGATCTGCGACAAATATCATCATACAATGTTACATGATCATAACTATCGTGCTCAACGGACATCAACCGCAGGACCTTTTACAGGACTAAGGGCAGCAAATCACATAAATGAGGATTACAACGAGGTGCTATTGGCTACTGCCCAACTACTGGTGAAAAATGCTGACGAAGACTACGTGAAACTGAGAGCACTCATTGATCAAGGCTCTCAAGTAACTCTGATCACCGAAAATGCTACACAACGGCTACGACTTCCGAGGAGAAAACTGAGCGCAGTAATGTCTGGAGTTGGCGCATCCTTAGGAAACAGCAAAGGAGCCGTCAGGATGGAATGCAGATCTATTCATTCCGACTTCGAATTTGTAGCAAAAGCGCTGATAATGAGAAAACTGATAAACAATTTGCCGATCACCAATTTGAAACATGAGAATTTCGATCATCTCGAGAACATCAAACTAGCTGACCCATCTTACCACATATCTGGCCCTATCGACATGCTGTTAGGGGCGGACTACTACTCCGAAATCATCATGGGTGGCCTCCTCAAACAGGAAAACAACAACGCACCAATAGCGCAACAGACCAAACTAGGATGGGTCCTGTGCGGAAACATGAAGATGAATACCCTGAATTGCTTCGTCACCCTCAATGAGCTAGACGATATCACGCGCTTCTGGGAAACTGAAGAAATAACAACCGACAGCACCCCTCATGAAGACTTCTGCGAAAAGTACTTTGTGGAAACAACGGAACGGCGGTACGACGGCAGATACATAGTCAAGATGGCATTGAAGGACGACATCACAACAAAACTAGGGCAATCCAAGCCTCAGGCCGTCTCTCAATTTTTAAAATTAGAGAGAAGAATAGCTAAATAACAACAACTTGCAATACGCTACAAAGAATTCATAAATGAAGACAAGGCACTGGGTCACATGAAACCAGCAAAAAGGTCAACAAACTCGCAACTACAAACATACCTACCTCACCACGGTGTAATTAGAGAAGAGTCTAGTACAACCAAACTACGAGTAGTGTTCAGGCTTCTCGGCACCTAATGACCTCGCAGGGGCCCATCAGCTACGAGGTAGCGTAGCGATCAGATGCCAAGAAGTGTGAATGTCGGCGTTTCACCGAGCTATTAATTATGGAGTCGATCTAACCTGGTCTGTGCTTCGTTCCCGTCAAACTCCTGTCTCTCTGCAAGGCCCGGGTGCACCCTAGGCTCTTCTTGGTAGACAGGTTCTTCAGCCAACCAGGTATGACTGGCAGGCCAGCTTCGACGAGCACAGTGTTCCAACACAGGTTATGTTACGTGGGAAAAACCAATCGGCCACGTAAATGCGAACTTTATCTGGTTCGGGGAACCACAACACACTCAGCTATCTAGACAATCCTGAGGGAACCCCGAATACAATCCAGATGGCTTGCGATTTAATTCAATACCCTAATCAATACGCGTTACATTGCGAGGGCTTTCGTCTGTCAGTTGTCAAAAACTGCAAGGTTGGCAGCAACGTCAAATTCAAAATGGCCGTTCCGAAACCATCGATCGAATATCGATTTGGAATCGAACAATCACCCGCCCGGACAGGCACCCACCTGTCCCCTAATCTACGGGCAGCCGAGACAACGTTGCTACCGCTCGTTTTAGAACCGAGCCTCCTACTAGAACCTCCGCAGACCGGGGGGTCCCGTCCTTGCCAGGGAACAAGTTAACAATGCGCCCCCTGCGCCAACGTAGTGGCGGTAGGTTAGCATCCTTAACCAGAACGAGGTCACCAACACTAGGGGGGCTGGTTTTGTCAGTCCACTTAAGGCGCTGTTGTAAGATATGCAGATACTCGAGCGACCAACGCTTCCAGAAATTCTGAGTAAACTGCTGCAACATCTGATACCTTGACAACCGATACAATTTCACTCCCTCGAAGGGGTGCTCGGGCAACGCGTTAAGTGGCTGTCCTATCAAGAAATGGCCTGGGGTCAGAGCCTCCAGGTCATTTGGATCCGAGCTGAGCGGACACAACGGTCGCGAATTGAGAACGGCCTCGATCTTACAAAACAATGTCGCGAGCTCCTCAAAAGTCAGCGCGGTCTGACCTACTATACGCCCCAAGTGCGTCTTAGCTGACTTAACTACGGCCTCAAAAATCCCACCCCAGTGGGGGCAAATCGGTGGGCTGAAGGTCCACTGTATACCCCGACGGGAGAGGGCCGTTCCAATATCCACTTTATTTACATTCAAAAGGTTGACTATCTCTCGTAAGCATCGTTCCGCACCGATGTAGTTAGTGCCGTTATCAGAGCGGATCAAAGTTGGAAGTCCCCTTCGAGAAACAAACCTATCCAAACAAGCAATGAAAGCCTCTGTCGAGAGATCAGCAACGAGCTCGAGATGTACCGCCTTGGTGGATAAACAAACAAACACACATAGGTACGCCTTGTATTGCCCCTTCTGGGTAACATGCACGGCCGCTCTGGGGCCATGATCCGAAGATACTACTACATAGCTGTGGGGCCAGTCCGATTCTCTCTTGGCAAGCCAGGGTGGTCCCCACCACAAATGGTGTCTAACGAGTTCAGGAGCCCGACATCCCCTGGATGCACAATCAGACGGGTTCAATTCTCCTGGTACATGTCTCCAGGTCAGTGGGACCTCAGACGACACAATCTGGGAGACACGGTTCGCAACAAAAACCTCTAAGTTATGGACCGAAGCCTTCAGCCAGCACAAAACAATCTGGCTGTCCGTCCACGCGTACACCGTATCCTCCAAAACCACTGACCCACGCAACACTGTTAGAGTGTGATTCAAAAGTTTGGTCAAAAGAGCAGCCCCGGACAGTTCCAGTTTTGGAATCGTCATTCTTGTCCGAATAGGCGCTACCTTGCTTTTTGCCAAAACCAAACGCACGTCGACCTCCCCGGTGGAGGTGACGGTTCGCAAATAAACCGCTGCCGCAAACCCTCGTTCAGAGGCATCACAAAACCCGTGAAGGGTTGCCCTGTAATCCCCAGCAGGGACCAATTTCCTCGGCAGCGATACATTATTTATGAGGCCCAACCATTTTGCTAAATCATTCGATACAATGCAGCCCTGAGCTCCAGAATCCAATAGGGCGCGAACGTATGTTGGGTTGCCCGCCAAATCCCAAACAAGCACAGAGGCGATCGGTAACACCACCGTCTCCGGTTGGGGGGCAACCAATGGTTGGGCCGCAAATTCCTAGCGAGGACCCCCGGGGCCCCACTGTGCCTGTAACCGATCAGGTATGCAGCTATACGCCAGAGGGTCCCATTGTACAAATGGCCCACGTGCCGGTTCCATTGCCACCCTACGACGCCCCCCGAAGGGGGGTGGGCGTGAATTCAACCGTGGCCGCTCCATGAGCGGGGGGACATCACATGCGACCGACGAGGACGAGGCGACGAGCGGGGCGACAACTGAGGCGGCGTCCGAACCGCACCCGCATAGCTCGAAGGTGTCCCATGCCACCCGCCCGTTACGGCCTGCTCAACACACCCAATGTGCCGCTGAGTCGGATGCTGAGTCGCAACCGAGAACTCAGGGCCCCCCATGTGATGACCCTGAGTGCGGCCCTGCACCCCTGGGTGGCCGCGTGCTTGTGGCCCCATTGCCCGCTGAGTCGGATGCTGAGTCGCAACCGAAAACTCAGGGCCCCCCATGTGATGACCCTGAGTGCGGCCCTGCACCCTAGTACTGCCCTGTGCACGTGGGGACGTTGGCCCCTGAGTTGCGCTCCGAGTCGCAAACGAATTCTCAGGGCCCCATGCCGTGTCACCCTGGGTACGGCCCTGTGGTGGCTGTTGGCCGGACCGGTTCATGCACAACAGATTGTTGTGGGCCCCACCACAATATCCGCACATTTTTGTGCGCGTGCAGTCCCTAGCCATGTGTGGCCCGAGGCACAGGAAACACCAGCTCCGCTGCTTGGCCATCCGGCGCCGTCCCTGAACCCTAAGTTCCCCGAACTTATTGCAATTGGCCACAGCATGGCCAATCTGCCTACAACATGGGCAGGTCTCACTATGTGGGGTCAATGCACTCACAGTCCCATACGACTGCCGGTTGGTGCGGTCCTTCCTCGTCGGAGGGCCCCTACTCACAGCGCTCCCGGCAGCTCTCTGTGGCTCCGAAGGATGGGTGACCGTCAACCCCAAATTCTCTGCCCGTCGAGCCTCCTCTTCCAAGAATCCGACCAAGTCGGAGAAGGCGGGCAGGTCCTCGGCCGACCTCCCGTGAGACTGTTCGAAACGAGTCTGCACGTCAGCGGGTAGGCGGGAAAGTACAATGTACAACAGTAGGTACGACCATTCACCAACCGGAAGTCCAAGATTCTCTAGAGCCTTGGTGACGGACAACAATGGGTTCAAAACCTCCGTCTGTATGGCCCCGACCTTGTTCACAACCGGGATGCTAAACAAACGGTTTAGTTGGGCATCGGCCAACCTCCGTTTGTTATGGTAACGTCTGACCAACAATTGTCTGGCCGTTTCATAGTTACCCTCCGTAACTGTCAAATGAGCGACCAGCTCCCTAGGCTCACCCCTCAATGCTGCCACCAGCTGAGCCATCTTGACAGACTTGGTAATGTCCGATCGCATGTGCACCAAACTGTCGAACAGATTGATGAATCTCATCCATTCACCGGACACTCCGTCAAAAGTAGGCATAGTTATGGCCGGTAACCTGGACCCTGAACCCTGAAGCGGCAGAGGTGCTTCAATGTCACCACCATGGCTGGACTCGCGATGTCTACGTATGTCCGCAGCCTTCTGCGTGATAGCAGCTGCCATCTCCATACATTGGTCGACATCCCCTAGCAACCGTGACAGCCTGTCAGGTGCGCAACCATCAACTGATTCCGCCTGCGCGGACAATTCGAGCACCCTATTGTAACGTTCCGTAACGTCCATAGACCGCTCCAATACCACATCATGCCTATCTAAACGGTCTATCAGACCGTGTGCGGAGGAAAACCATCTGAGTTCCTTAGAAACACCCTTCTGTATTTCAGATAACGACATGATCGGAACGATACTTACTCACAATTTGCAGTAACTCAATTTTATTGGACCCTCCAGTCTATAACCCAAACGAGGGAACCCTAAACTATAACTTAAACAATGTTGATTTCCTTAAACAATAGGAACCGAGTTTTATATCTATATAAATTCTGTAAATAACAATTTAGTTTCCCTTTATCATTATAACACACACAGATAGTCAATATTAGTTCAAGTTATAAATTGCTATAAACTGAAAACAATGTAATAGCCTGCTATCAATAGATGTAACTACCTATGTTAACCAAACATTCATTAGCATTACTAGACCACTAATAGATTGACTAACTGGTACTTCAATGCAAATTTCAATTCACCTACAATGTACCTAAGTTGAGTACCTACTATTCTGAGTCACATCTCAGTACAACTGGTCATTTAGGGAAAACTGTAGTATCTGTCTGTCTACTACCAGCAATAGACTTATAGCTTACAATACTACCAATCTATGTGGATACAGGAACAACACCAAGTTAGCTAATAACCGCCTATACCTACAGATTGATAGTCCCAAATCGTGGGTTCCTGGAGCCCTTGACGGCTGCAAATCTCAGGAAACCACGCTCTTGCTACCAAAATGTTCAGGCTTCTCGGCACCTAATGACCTCGCAGGGGCCCATCAGCTACGAGGTAGCGTAGCGATCAGATGCCAAGAAGTGTGAACGTCGGCGTTTCACCGAGCTATTAATTATGGAGTCGATCTAACCTGGTCTGTGCTTCGTTCCCGTCAAACTCCTGTCTCTCTGCAAGGCCCGGGTGCACCCTAGGCTCTTCTTGGTAGACAGGTTCTTCAGCCAACCAGGTATGACTGGCAGGCCAGCTTCGACGAGCACAGTGTTCCAACACAGGTTATGTTACGTGGGAAAAACCAATCGGCCACGTAAATGCGAACTTTATCTGGTTCGGGGAACCACAACACACTCAGCTATCTAGACAATCCTGAGGGAACCCCGAACACAATCCAGATGGCTTGCGATTTAATTCAATACCCTAATCAATACGCGTTACATTGCGAGGGCTTTCGTCTGTCAGTTGTCAAAAACTGCAAGGTTGGCAGCAACGTCAAATTCAAAATGACCGTTCCGAAACCATCGATCGAATATCGATTTGGAATCGAACAAGTAGTATTTAACGCGTCAATGAAAACCGATACGAAGTTTAGCCTCAACGACTGCATGGAAAAAGGTCCTAACCTCCAAAAGGGCATCTCAGCCCTTATTATCAACTGGAGAAAGTACAAATTCGCACTGACAGCGGATGTGGAAAAAATGTACCGGCAAATCTACGTGCACGAAGATCAGCAAGCCTTACAGAAGATCATCTGGAGATCATCACAATCAGAGCCGCTCCGGGAATGCAGTTATGCACTGTGACGTATGGAACGATGGCAGCGCCTTTCCTCGCTTTGCGCACTCTAGGACAACTAGCTGATGATGAAGGAAGAACATACCCAGATGCAGAAAAAGCTCTACGTCATGAATTCTACATGGATGACGTCATAACTGGGCGAAACTCAATCGATGATGCGAAGGAACTTTAGTTACAGCTGGACAAACTACTTCGAAAGGGTGGATTCACCCTACGGAAGTGGGCGAGCAACGAGCCGCTATTCTACAACATCTACAGCAAAAATACAAAACTGATCAGAATACTTTCAACTTCAAAAAAGAAGAATCAACGAAACCTTTGGGTCTCAGCTGGATGACAAACGACGACGTGTTTTTCTTCAAATGGGAGGTCCCAACAAGCCACGGAAAACTGACAAAACGTAGATTGCTATCCGAAATAAGCAAACTATACGACCCACTGGGATGGATGGCCCCCATGGTTATCAAAGCTAAGATCATGTTCCAAAAACTATGGACGGATAATTTCACATGGGACGAATGCCTGCCTAACGAAATCACAAAAGAATGGGAGTTATTGCGCTCCGATCTACCTAACATCAAAAACATAAAACTACAACGATGGATTAATTGGAAAAACCCAAAGGCAGTCGTACAACTACACGGATTTTACGACGCCAGCGAAAAGGCTATTTCAAGCGTCATCTACAGCAAAACCGTATTTGAAACTGGAAAAAGCAGCATAACCCTAATTATTGCTAAAACAAAGGTGGCTCCACTTAGGAAGAAAGTAACTCTACCGAGGCTTGAACTGGAAGGGGCCGTCCTATTAGCGAAACTAAAGCAGAAGGTCAAAAATACCTTAACTGAAGTACCACTGCAAATTTATTCAGACTCCCAAGTGGTCCTAGCATGGCTATGGGGAAATGAAGCCAGATGGGAAAAATTAATCGGAAACTTCTGTTTCCGATTAATTTTTCCCATCGCAGAAATCAAGAAAATCACGCCTGTAGCAGAATGGCGGTACGTGAAATCGGGAGAAAATCCAGCTGATTGTGCAACCAGAGGTCTCCTGCCCACACAACTAAAAACCTTCAACTTATGGGGGGTTGGACCTCAATGGATATGTTTAATATTTATGCTTCGGAACGCACCTTTTTTTGTTGCGCGATCGGACCGCGAGTGATCGGAACGGAACTAGCTAGCTGTCACTTGCATAGAAACGAAATGACGAGTTAGAGGTTAACTTTTGCACATGGGAAAAAGTCGGCGCCAGCATCGGGAAGCTTGGCTGAATGTTAATTATAATAATCACGGAACAATCGTCGGGAAATAAGTAGATTTCACGTCATCGGAGTGAGTGCTTCGTGCTTTGAAAGGTTGAAGTGATTCGGTGATCAATTCGTCGCGTTCGGATAGCGACCCTTGTGTCGGCAGGCATCACGACGGCGACAGCAGCGGGCTGCGAAGAGAGTAAGATTCGACTCCAACACCCCCCCACCCTGGTGTTCCTCATCCTGTATTCCTGCCTCGAATTGAGCTTTCGAATACCAGTCGACGGCATCAAGGTCAGTACTGCTTTGTGACATTCCACAGAAAAACAACCCTACCAAGATTCCACGCCCTCGGTTGAGGCGTGGAATTTATCAAATTGGTAGCAGAGCGTGGTTTCCTAGTAGGAAATCGATTCACGGACGGTTGTAGGGTTGTTTTTTTGCCACATTGTAGTTGGGAGAAAATGGTATCTCAGATTGGTCGGCAATCATTTTGTGAGTGAGTCTTGTGGTCGGTATACCACAATTTAGGTTCATTTTCGGTTAGTGAACGTATAATTGACGATTTAGTTAACAATTATTATAAAATTGTAGTCGGAAACTACTCGGTGTGCATAAGGTACAGTCATTCGGTCGGACTATAGTATTGCAGTCGGATCCTATAGTACTGCAGTGTTATTTCGGTTTGCAGAGCAGGGTCAGGCTATTTAAGGGGTATTAAGCTGATTTTGCTGACCTCAGTAGAAGTGCAGGTCATATCGAAAAGGCCACTTCTAGAAGGTTCACGGCTACCTACATTATATTAAAAATAACTTGGATTTCGGAATCCAGTGTGGTTTAGGGTGCTATATTGTTTAAGTTTATAGTCTCGGAGCCCACCACTTATTATTTTTTAATAAATTTTATTTTTTATTGTTTTTATACTAAATTTTTGTGGGTTATTTTTTATTGTGCTTTATGCATTCTCTAATTGATGTAGAGTGTATAGTTATAAGGTGTATATCCACAGGGCGACCATATTAAATATTTTTAGGATTTAATTGTTCCAGTAGTTGCCTCAGTTTTGACAACTTAGTTTTAATTTCTGTGCCCAGCGCTGACGGGCAAGTGCTGGTCTCTGGCTATACTTAGTTCGGTAGTGAAGTATAGGACCAGAATCTATTAAATCGGTCAACATGGCACCTTCGCCCTTGACGGTGCTGCGGCATGGTGTCCGGGAGGAAATGAGATGGCTCGCCCATACTCATAAGTATGTGGAGCGACCGGACATGGATGATGTCCTGCTCAAGCGTGTGGAGGACGCAATGACACGCGTCGGGAAGGTGTGTCGGCTGGCTGCGGAGGCTGAAGCTCTTGGGCTTACTGATGAAGCCTCGGTGGCTGCAGTGAAACAGCTCTGCGCGGATGCTGACCAAGCGATGGAATGCTTGGGTGACATCGAGCGTCGCGCGGAGTAAATTAAGCGGTCGCGAAGGAATGACCGTGGGGAGGGTAACGGAGACCCACCCCAGAAGGGTGTTGTTGGACGGCTGCCACACCTGGAGATTCTGGCCTTCAGTGGGGCAATTGATGAGTGGCCGGCCTTCATTAATTTATTTGATAGTTTGGTCCACGGTCGGGACGACCTGGACAACGCCTACAAGTTGGCTTAACTATTGATGGCTCTGCGGGGTGAACCGAAGGAGTTGGTCGGTCACCTAAAGGTCACGGCGGGCAATTACGATATAGCAAGGTCCATATTGTTGGACCGCTACCAACACAAACGGCGGTTGGTTGATGCGCAGCTGGGGAAGCTGTTTAGCATCCCTAGAGTAACCCGGGATGTTGACATCCGAGTACAGGTGCTCAACCCTGTGCTGGTGGCCACTAAGGCCCTTCAGAACCTTGGTCTTCCGGTAGACCAATGGTCATACATTGTTTTGTATATGGTTTTGTCACGATTGCCTGCAGCTGTTCAAAGTCGGTTTGAACAGCTGCATGGGGGCAGTAGCACGGAACTGCCCACGCTCGTCCAATTGACGGATTTTTTGGAAGGTGAATGTAGGCGTTGTGACACACTGGATACGGAGGCCAGTGTGCAGCGCCAACCCGCGCGGATGCGGGAGGGGCCGCGCCCCCCGCCCCCACGGGGGGGAGGGAGGTTGAAACAATTTGGCGTTTTGAATGCCGCGCCGTCGGGTGACGGCTGTGTGCACTGCGACAGTGCCGGTCATGACGTGGCCAGTTGCGCCAAATTTAAGGCGCTCGGGGTAGCTGCCCGCAGGAAGATTGTCTTCCGCCACCGATTGTGTTTCGGTTGTTTGGGGCCGCACACGCTGAGCAAGTGCTCGCGCGCGTTCCCCTGTGAGTGCTGTGGTGGCAAGCACCACATAGTGTTGTGCCTGAATCAGTCAGGCCCTTCGGACGGTCACCAGGGCCGGACTCAGGTTGGTCGGCCACAGGGCCCAACCAGGGCCAGACCTAGTCCCCCTCCGGGCAACGGGAGTCACCAACGGGGTGACTGGGGTACCCGCGGACGGGACCCCCCCCCGAGGGGAAGGGGGCAGCGCGGGGGGTAACATGCGGGATAGCCGGGGTTCGGTCGCCGCTGTCCACGGTCAGCGAGGTCTTCGGGCCGCTGGCTCACCGCGTGTTACGGGCGGGTGTCAGATGGCACCTATGAGTGGCGCGAAGGCTAGGAGTCCACCACCTTCTGCGCCACCCTGCCCGTCGCTCTGGGAGGCGAACAGGGAGGCGAACAGTCGGATGTCGCCCCCATTCCTAGAGCGCCCCAGTTTGGATCCGCTCTCCCCCATTTATCCACGGTGCGCACCGGGCACACCGTACACCGTCCGGTATGATCGGATACCAGGACAGCGAGGGGCCTATTATACGTTGGGACCCCTTGATGCACATACGGTCTGATATGCCGGTTGCATATCAGCAGCCGAGTTACTCCAAGGCCGACGGAGGTCTGAGCGGGTTCGGATCCCGCGGAGGTTCCCGCTAGGGACACGCCGCCCACTTACAGGGTGCCGCCACTCCACAGACGGTCATGCTCCCCACCGCCTCTGTGATAGCGTGGAGTTCGGACGGCAAATCATGTGTGGCACGAGCACTATTGGACTCGGGGGCCCAGGGGTGCTTAGTCTCGTGCAACCTTGTAAGACGGTTGGGCATTTCGGTAAGGGAGTATCCACATTCCATTCGGGAAATTGGGAACATGGAAGTCGGTTCCGTTAAGGGAGTATGTCGGATTACTCTCTCGTCACGGGTGGATTCATCGGTGAATCTGACGGTCACGGCATTAGTCATGCCTAATGTGATGGGCTCACACCCTCACGTACGGTTGTCGCCCTCGGTGCGACAGTTGGTCGCTGGGTTGTCACTGGCTGACCCGGAGTTCGATATTCCGGGCCCAGTAGACATTTTATTGGGTGTCGATGCCTTGGGATACCTGTTAGTGCCAGGTGTCCACGTGTTGCAGGCGACTGGTCTGGTTTCGGTCAACACCAGACTAGGCCATGCGGTAATGGGTCCGGTCATGCCGGGTGCCCCACGCCTAGCGACTAGTAGTCCCTTATTCGGTTCTGTACTCTCGGAGGTGATACAGAAGTTTTGGGAGGTGGAGGAACCACCTACGGTCCGCCGGTTGGACCCGGTTGAAGAAGAGTGTGAACAGTTTTATCGGAACAATACTGGTCGCCTTCGGTCAGGTCGATTTCTCACACGTCTTCCATTCCGGAGTGATCGCCCACCGCTGGGCAGTTCACACCATGCAGCCGAGACGCGGCTTCTGTCGATGGAACGACGCATGAAGCGTGACGGGATTTTCCGGCAGAAGTACGTCGACTTCATGCGGGAATACGAGTCGCACGGCCACATGTCGGTTTCGGGTATCGACTGGAAGCATGAAGACCACTGCTTCCTGCCTCATCACGCGGTCTTGAGGACCCCGGAGGGCAAAATACGGGTAGTGTTCGATGGATCGGCATCAACATCTAACGGCATGAACCTGAACCAGTGTTTGCATTCAGGGCCGAAGTTGAACCATGACATCGCGGATGTTATCACACGGTTCCGTCGACACAATGTTGTGTTTGCAGCTGACATCCGGATGATTTGTAGGCAGACGGTCATTCACCCTGACGATAGACGGTATCAGCTGATACTGTGGCGAGAGAGCCCAGATCAGCCCATCAAGGTGTACGAGCTGAACACCAACACGTGCGGGAGTTAGCGGATCGAGAACGGTTAAATTTCCCTAGAGGAGCAGCGATCCTGGAGCAGGATCTCTACGTGGACGATATCTGTACCGGTGCAGATTCCGTAGAGGAAGCGCTCGCTCGACGGGACGAGCTAGTTGAGCTCTTACGGGGTGGAGGTTACGAGCTCCGGAAATGGATGTCGAACTCTCCAGAGTTACTGTCTGGTCTTCCGGATGACTACCAGCAGGATACCCACATTTTCGAAAATCTGGAAAATCCGAATATGTTGTCGGTATTAGGCGTCCAGTACCAGCCGGTGTCAGACATGTTTTCGTATCGGGGCGAGTTGGACTCCCCGAAGGTCTGGACGAAACGGAACGTCCTTTCAACGGTGGCTAGGACATTTGATCCAAACGGGTGGATCACCCCGGTAACATTTCAGCTCAAGTGTTTTATGCAGCAATTGTGGTCTGCTGAGCTGAAATGGGACGACCCGATCGGCGGGTCATTGAGCTCAGAGTGGGAATCGTTCTTTTCGACCCTCCCTGGCATCAATCGGATTTCACTGCCACGGAGGTTGGTCCCCACCAAACGATACACCGCCACCCTGCATGGGTTTTGCGATGCCTCGGAGAAGGGCTACGGAGCTGCGGTGTATCTGAGTACGGTCGACTCCTCGGGGGAGGTTGATGTGCGGTTGGTCGTGCCCAAGAGCAAGGTTGCGCCGTTGCGCACTCGCCTGACCATTCCCAAATTAGAGCTTTCAGGAGCGGCTCTCCTGACTCGTCTGGTCAACCACACGATGACGGTTCTTCGTGGGTCAATAGCGTTAGAAGATACGGTCTACGCTTGGACGGACAGCCAGATCGTGTAATGCTGGCTGAAGGCTTCAGTTCACAAGCTGGAGATTTTTGTGGCGAATCGGGTTTAGCAGATTTTGAATTCGGAGGTTCCCTTGATCTGGAGACATGTTCCAGGGGAAATGAACCCAGCAGACTGTGCGTCTCGTGGGTGTCACGCTCCGGAGTTAGTTGGACATCCCTTGTGGTGGGGTCCAAAATGGTTGACTCAAGCCGAATCGGATTAGCCAATGAGTCCACGCGTTACCTCGGCGAACGGCGCCTTGACAGTCGGTGTCTGTACGACGCAACCGGAGCCGGAAGAGGAGTTCAGCCTGCTGGAACGGTACAGCTCGCTCGACAAGCTTGTCAATGTGACCGCCTGGATCTTCCGATTTGCGCGGAATTGTCGCAATTCTGAGGCGCAACGGGTGCGGACGCAGGTCCTGTCGCAACACGGGAACGGAACCATGCGTTGTTCGCATTGGTACGGAACGTGCAGACGATGCACTTTAAGTCGAGCTGTGGCTCGGCTCAACCCGTTTATTGACCCTCAAGGATTGCTGAGGGTAGGAGGTCGGCTGCGGAATGCCAACCTGCCTTATGCGGCTCGCCACCCGTTGTTACTCCCTAGGAAAGGGAAGTTGGTCGAACTGTAGACACAGGATCGACACATTCGGAATGGGCATGTCGGATGCCACGCCTTGATGGCGTTTCTCCAGCGCGAGTTCTGGATTCTATCGGGAAGACGCTTAGTGCGTAGCGTCGTATTTCGGTGCCTGCCTTGTTATCGGGCCAAGGCGGCTACTATGCAGCCCCAGATGGGCGATTTGCCCTCGGATAGGGTTAAGGTGATATGTAAATAATAAATCAAAGCTCGAGCGGCGTGGTTTAACCAAGAACGCGGGGAGCGCCCCCCGATGAATACATCGCAAGCGGTCAGCGGGCCGGCAAGGCGGCGCGGCAGGCCGGCGGTGTTTCAAAGCTTTAGAATAGAGGAGGCATGGAGTCGCCAAAAATATAATAGGTTTAGGTTAGTATTCCCGCTAATTAAATTTAATTATTATTAGCAAACTTTATTTAGTTTTTTGCTTTATTTAGTAATGATAACATAAATAAAACTCTCGAGCTATATATGTTGTTATAAAAATGTTTATATTTTATGACACGCTTCTGATGGGGCATTTTGCAAACGAGCAAAAATATAAACAAGTATACTTGTACGGTAAATTTCCCTATTCTCAGAATACATTCTTGTATACCACCTACACTACTGAACCAATCTGGCCTATATTACACATATATATCGCTTGTTTCTTATAATTTAGTAGTTGTAGTGATTTAGAGGCTCGAAAATCGCGTTATTCGACACCTATGAGACCCTAGGCCCTAGATACGAATTTGAGAGATGAAGCAAGGGAAGATTTAAGAGAATATCTGACAAATTTAATTTTGCTATGAATTTTTCTTTCAAATTAAAAACAGCGTTTATCATAATTATAATTTATATAATATAATTTATTTAAAAGTCACTAAAATCTATAACAATCCTACTTTTTTCTGGGACTACAGTAACAGTTCTCTCGTCTTCATTAAATTGTTCATCTGAAACATTTGCGCTGCATGATTTATTATCTTTGCTCGGAACATTGCCATTAGTTTTTTTGATTACGTATTCTGGATCACGGATCGTCTGATTTCTTGTATACCGTGGATCCACCAGTTCTGGTAAGAGGCAGTCTAAATAAAAAGACAATAACTTTGGCTCCATTTTATCTTTCCAAAACTTGTCATCCTTGCAAATTGTATGTGTTTTTATTTTGTTTTTGCCATACCAAACTGTCAACAAGCATTTGTCTCTTTTACATATATGCATTTGCCCTTGGGCTTGTATATACCAGTCAGATTTTTCATTGACTTCGACCTGTCCTGTTTTTTTATTACAACGCCAGAAATTCATTTTCCTTTCTTGAATTGCAGCTTCAATTCCTATTTTGAATGGTGCTATGGGACATTTAATTTCTATCAGCATTTCTTCTGTGATGCCATCTGGCGTTGCACCAAGAAATGGGTAGGTTTCGTCGATATTTGTTCGATGTTACTTCCCATTCATCAAAAACCTCATCTTGCGCTTTTTTGTATCTATAACTAGTCATGGCTGGTAAATCAAGAGATGCCGATACTTGATTCAGTTGAGCATTACCACACCCTGCCGCTATCATCCCCGAAACTGCCATTTTATTTAAATTTTCTGATGAATTCTTTATGGTGAAATCGTTTTTACCTATGTAAAAAAGATTACTTACTATTAAGCATACAAATGAAAATTGAGAGAAAAAAATATGTCAATTATTCTGTGACCACTCACACTGCTGTCTATTACATCCTGAAACAAGATAAATAACACATATTTAATTCGGTAACATTTTTTTTTTTGTAGAATTATACTTAACTACAGAACAAAATAGACCAGTGATTGACCACAATTGACCACAGATGTGATAGATGACAAAAAAACAGATTCCTGATCATGATTCAATCTTCGAAAAATCATAACTCACATCATTATTTTCAGTCTCTACTTCATATAGTTGAAGCCCACCATCGTTGCTGACTTCCACTGAGTGCTCGATGTTATCGTCATGTGGTCTCTTCCTCGAAATAATGCTTAACCTAAAAATAAATAAAACGGTAACTATTGAAAGCAAATTACTTATTATGAATATTTTATATTTTTTTACTAGGTATTTGAATTGCAAAAAATCTAAGTGGGACCATAGGCATTCCACAATCTGTAAGCTGCTGAATTACGTAAAATTAGTTTTATGTGTCTGACTTTTACCCAGGTAGCTGTTAAGGCAAAGACTGAGTGTTTAAAGCTAAGATTGTGCAGTGCTACATTCCTTTTGCCACCACTTATAATCCTTGAATGCTCTTCTCTTTATAAATTGGCAAGAAATTCGCAATTTTCCACGATACTTAAAATAAGTTACAAAATAATTTACTCACCTTTTTTTTCCAATAACTTGGTAGTTGGAAATTGTTGATCTCATCTATATTTTGTTCTTCTGTTGCTGATATTTCGCATGTATACGAAGTCAGTTCTGGTGTTGTGATTTTGTCGGATTGGTTTGCGCTGTAAAATAAAATTTGTATCTAAATATTCAATGAAAACCAAAACGAAAGTAGCAATGTAAGAAATAATTAAAACCTACAAAATATGCTACATACATGATAAGGTTTGAATTGTTTTTTTTTTATTGGTTTCCTATCTGAAATATATTTTCCATGAAGATGCTTTATTAAACTTATTCGCACATGTGATAATTACAAAGTCATTGACACTTAATTAATTCATAATTCTTTATTGAACACAGTTATTTAAAAAGATACATTAAGTGAAAACATATGTACAAAAGCGAGCTTATCTCTAAAAAGAGATTTCTTCCGGCAAACCAACGCATGACTCACGGAACATTTATCAAGAAATTTTATTTTACGAGATTAATTAAGGGATATAGTTTGCTTACCCATTTTTTTCCAAAAAGTTGGTAGTTGGACATTGTTGGTCGTCCAAATTTAAATATAATAATGGCGACTCCATCGTTTTGTTTTCCATCGCTGCTGTTTCGCATGCATGCTCTAATGTCAGTCCTGGCGCTGTCATTTCGTCGGATTGATTTGTTCTGTAAAATAAAATTTGAATCTAAATATTCAACGCAAACCAAACCACTAAAGGTTTTTAGCAAGATTTGACGCAGACGCGACAAAGTTCAAAATATTTATAATTTACAGAATCAGTTCCTACATTTCAATTATTTTTTCCACGAAAATACCTACGCTCACAAAGTCAATTCCATAGACCATATTTTTTGGAACCAACCATGAAAACGCGAAAAAAATACCAGCTCTTCATTACATTTCCGCCCATTAGGTAGGTATGTATTGCACTTCTCTATGAAACAGCTGATATTTATTACGTGATTTCGAGGTTTGCCCTAAAGAAAAATATGTTCTATGATGTAGGTCTCTTCAAATATCTCTACCTACACGTTTTATGCATCGAACATGGGATGAATATAAAGACATGAATACTTACTTTTTATTTTCCCTCATTTGACGAGCACCTTCTCTTAGATGTTTCAAGTGGTTGGTTTTGTTTACTTTTCGTTTTATTCTGTTTCTATTCCCCATATCGGCAATGTAATTAAAACCTGAACGTTATTTATTCACTTATTAAAAACTTCCGAGTACCGATTACCGACACAGAACTATCTCGGACAGAGGTCACGGGCTAACTGGGTGGGAATACGAATCTAAACGAAAGTGACAGCGATAATTACTACCACATAGGATAAAAAGAGAGCGTAAACAATGCGCTTGACTCAAACTAAGATAACGTGGCGCCAAACCACATAAAAATTGTTTTAAAATAAACCACATTACTTTTTCAAAAATATTTTTCGGGAGAATTTACGAATACATAATACCTACATTTCGAATGCAATTCCGCAATAAAATTATTTAGGATTTCAGAATTACAGGAAAAAATAAAAAAAATTAGAGGTATTTTCGTAATTAAATTCTATCGAGAAAATTGTATCCAATCGCGTTTTCCTTTTGTGAGAATCTTAATCAAATACTCAATAAACGTTAACCCAAAAATCAAATCTGTAGATGACTTTAAAGTGGAGTAAATGGATTTGAAATAAACCCCATTTTTGTTTTGTATCGTCTTAACGAAATCCGGCCCTTTGCGGGTGTCGGAACGGATTTCGCGGGACCATTCATGGTCAAGTCTTCACAGCTACGGAACGCCAGATTAGTGAAGGCATACCTGTGCGTCTTCGTGTGCTTGGCCACGAAGGCAGTCCACTTGGAGGTGGTCAGTGACCGCACTACAGAGGCATTCATCGCATATCTGGATCGGTTCGTCTCACGAAGGGGCCTCCCGACATTAATCCGTTCGGACAACGGCACAAATTTTGTCGGAGCCAGGCGATATCTGCAGGAGGTCACTCAATTCCTGAACGGTAACCAGGACGCCATCGGTACGGCTTGCTCCCGACGAGGGATTGAATGGGTTTTCAGTCCGCCGGGATGTCCTCATTGGGGAGGAATTTTTCAGGCTGCGGTTAAATCGGCTAAGTCGCACCTGACGAGGATCATCGAGTAGAGAGGTCTCACCTCTCTACGCTTTGAGTCGCAAGCTCTTCAAAGCGTAGAGAGGTGAGACCTCTCTACGCTTTGAAGAGCTTGCGACGCTGTTCTGTAAAATTGAAATGACACTGAACTCGCGTCCGTTGTGCCCGCTCAGTTCGGATCCAAATGATTTGGAAGCGTTGACGCCGGGTCACTTCCTGATAGGTCAGCCCCTTAACGCCCTGCCAGAATACTCATTCGGTGATGTTAAGTTAAGTCGGTTAACTAGGTGGCAGATGTTGCAGCAGATGGCTCAAGATTTTTGGAAACGGTGGTCCCTTGAGTACTTGCACATCTTGCAGCAGCGCCTTAAGTGGACTGACCGGACGAGCCCCCCTCAAGTCGGTGATTTGGTGCTGATTAAGGATGCGAACCTGCCATCATTGAGATGGAGACGAGGACGGATCGTCAATTTGTACACGGGTCGGGATGGCACGCCTGGATCAGCAGAAGTCAAGGTGGGGGACTCGGTCCTCAAGAGAGCGGTCGCAACACTTTCTCGCCTTCCTATTGATTAGGGACAGGTTCGGGCCTGTCCGGGCGGGTGACTGTTTAATATTTATGCTTCGGAACGCACCTTTTTTTTTGTTGCGCGATCGGACCGCGAGTGATCGGAACGGAACTAGCTAGCTGTCACTTGCATAGAAACGAAATGACGAGTTAGAGGTTAACTTTTGCACATGGGAAAAAGTCGGCGCCAGCATCGGGAAGCTTGGCTGAATGTTAATTATAATAATCACGGAACAATCGTCGGGAAATAAGTAGATTTCACGTCATCGGAGTGAGTGCTTCGTGCTTTGAAAGGTTGAAGTGATTCGGTGATCAATTTGTCGCGTTCGGATAGCGACCCTTGTGTCGGCAGGCATCACGACGGCGACAGCAGCGGGCTGCGAAGAGAGTAAGATTCGACTCTAACACCACCCCACCCTGGTGAATTGAAAGAGGTTTGTAGGAGTAAATAGATGTTTATTGTACTAAAGTTTGGATAGAAGAGAGTCTAATTATCCGCAGTATAATCTTATATAGTCTTACAAATAAGGAGTCACACACACAGTCATACATGTCTATGTCGCTATGTCCGCACACTTCACCTCCCACGGAAAATTAAAAAAAAATACATGATTATATTTTTTTTTTCTAAAACTAACTCTAAATATTTCATAATGCTTGTATGTACGGTTTCGTTCTATTTTTATGAACAATTTCAATTTTCCCATCTTTTACAATTTTTACATTGACATCTAAATCTTCAACAACCAAATATGGGCCTAAATAAATATTCTGTGTCTTATCACCCGAGGGGTTTCTTAACAATAACATACTGTCTTTCTTATAGTATACTGGATATACATTTTTATCATAATTTTCCTTCCTAATTACCTTACTTCTAATTAAGTTTTCCCTAGCATCCTTTTGGGAAACTTGTAACCTATACTTAAACTCTAACGGATAACTGTCATGATTATACAATGGGTCCACTATATTGTTACTTAAATTACTAGGAAGATTACATATTTTGCCAAACACTAATTCATGAGGCGTATATTTCGTTTCAGAATGAACTGTATTGTTATAGGCAAAGCACCAGTATGGCAACCAGTCACTCCACTGATCAGGCTGATTGTTTGACATGATTCTTAAATACGCACCCATAACTTTGTGGCTATTCTCTAATGCACCGATCGTCTCGTGATGATATGCCGTAGACGTCATCTGAGTTATATTCAAGAGCTTACATACCTCCTTCATTGTGCTCGATACAAACTCGGTACCACGATCCGTTGCTATTTCTCTCGGTATTCCGTATTTCAGCATGAATTTTTCCACGAATGCGCGTGCCACACTTACCGTATCCTTTGTTTCAAGAGGAAACGCCTCTACGTACTTTGACAGGTCACATTGCAAAGTCAATATATAAGCAAATTTATTCGCATCTTTGTTTATAGGTCCAACTATATCCAAAAACACCTTATCAAATGCACACTTAGCTGTAGTTGTTACTACCATAGGTTGTTTTGTGTTCACTGAATACTTTTGTTTTTGACATTTACTACATTTGGCTACAAAATCTCTAACATCTTTCTCTATCGTGTTCCAATAATAATATCTTTTGATGTTATTAGCCATTCTCCTAATGCCTGCGTGGCCACTTGTAGGCAATAAGTGAAAGTCATTTATTATGACACGTCTATCGTCGAGATTGTCTATTCTTTGTACTCCCCTTATTATACATACTCTTGGTCCGGACCATTTGGGAATACTTTTGATTTCTTGGGTTAACCCTTCTATAAATCTTTCATTTTCTTTACATTTCACTATGCATATTTCCTTTATATTCAATCTTTCACAAAATGATCCAAATTCTTTCACCATAACGGCTCGCGTTGATAATGATAAAGAAGATGGCTTTGTAAAGATAGTCGACGTGCTTTCTATATAAATAAAATATTTATTCTCTTCTGTCAAAAGTCTCTCTTTCTTCATTTTCTGTATATCTTTCTCTGTTCCTATCCGAAGTTCTGTGTAATTGTTCGGCTTTTTGAGTATATCCACAACTCTCGGATGATCTGTCCTCGAATCAGTGTCTATATCATCCACCGACAAATTATCACGTTCTTTATCCTTTTCTTCTTGCATTCTTCTCTTTTGTCCTCTTGTCATAACATTCATAACTTTTTCATTCATTTCCTTTAACTGTTCTGACGTAACAATCACGCGCGACAATGCATCTGCAGCTACATTGTTGCACCCTTTCACATATTCTACAGTAAAGTTATATTCTTCCAGACATAACCTAAATTTCAATAACCTACTTGATGGATCACGCATGTTGAAAAGATACACTAACGGTTTATGATCAGTCTGTATTTTGAATTTCCTTCCGAAAAGATATGGGCGAAAATACTTTACACTCCACACTATTGCCAAAAGTTCCTTTTCAATAGTGGGGTAATTTTTCTCTGCCTTATTTAAACTACGACTAGCATATGCTATCGGTCTGCCGTCACTATTGCTTAATACAGATCCTACTGCTATGCCGGACGCATCAGTTTGTAAAAGAAACTCATTTTCACTATTAAAATTTGGATATTGTAGAACTGGGTGATTCATCAATGCCTTTTTTAAATCATGGAATGCTTCTTCACATTCACTAGTCCATCTATATTCTGCATCCTTCTTCGACAGTTGATTCAAAGGATATGACACCTGAGCAAAATTTGGAATAAATTTTCTATAATAGTTTGCGAACGCCACAAATCTTTTCACTTCATCACATGTTTGTGGTCGTGGATAATTTTTCATAACCTCTATTTTTCCTGGATCAGGTAGAATACCTCTTTCTGAGACTACATGACCTAAATACAAAATTTCCTTTTTGAGAAATTCGCATTTGGTTGGATTCAATTTTAAATTAATTTTTCGTAGTCTGCTAAAAATATCAAGCAAGTTATGATTGTGCTGATCCAAATTTCTCCCAAATACTACCAAATCGTCAAGATATACCAAACATTTTTCATAATTTAGACCTGACATTGCTACAGTAATCATACGGGAAAAGGCTGATGGACTTGTTTTTAGTCCCATCGGTAGTCTCTTCATTTGGTACTGACTTTTCGAACTTGTGAAGGCTGTACATTTTCTGCTTTGTGGTTCTAATTCAACTTGATAATACCCCTGATAAAGATCTAAATGGCTGAAATACATTGCTCCTGAAAGTGAATCTAAAATATCGGTGATGTTGGGCAATGGGAATTTATCATCTTGAATTTGTTCATTGAGCTTCCTGTAATCTATTACTATACGCCATTTCTTTTCACCATTTGCATCAGACTTTTTCGGCACTAATAATAAAGGACTCGACCATTCACTACGAGTCTCTTCTATAATATCATCATTTAACATTTTCTGTATTTGGTTATCAATTTCAGATTTTTGTGCATGTGGAAGCCTATACTGCTTTGTTTAAACTGGACTACAATTTGATTTTAATTGAATTGTTTGCCGGTATATTCCGGTACAAGTTAATTTGTCTCCTTCTAAATGAAATACGTCCGGGTATTTTGCGCAAATATTTTCTATTGATATTTGTTCCTCTTTATTTAATCCATCAAGTTTCAAACACCTAAATAATGTCTTCACTCTATCAGAATTCATCACTGGTCTTTCGTACGCACACACGTCATATTCATTCAGACTACTCGTATTTATAGTAAAATAACTCAAACTCACACTTGTATCTCTTGTGTTCAAGATTTTTATTGGTAGCCTACCGTCACTTGGCCTTGATACCATACTAGCCAAAAACACACCCTCGCTCAACTCTTGTGCCAACAATACGCAATCATCATTCCTATCCGTTCGCACATAATGTATAGATTCGCTCCTAGGCGGCACTATTAAATAAGTATTCTGATGCCCCACTGTGGGCATATCAAACGTCAAAGTAATTTCTCTATTCGCGTCGCTTCGTAATCGCATTGTATTTATTTCAAAGTCCAAAACGCCATGGTATCGTTTTATAAAATCTGATCCCAGAATGCCGTCGGTTTTACACGGAAGATCCTGAAATACATAAAACTTATGACGAAATATTTCTCCTTTTGAAGTCAAATTTAGATATACATATCCGTCCGACTGTACATTTCCACCTATTCCTCTGACGCATAATTTATCCATATGTAAAGGAATGTTACCATGTTTAACTTTGTCGTACTTGATTGCCGAAAGTGAGGCGCCGGTATCAATTAACCAATCATGTTGATGTTCGCCTACACTAATTCGTACTTTGTTTATGCTATTGCACGAACAAATATAGCTAGGCACGAAAAAAATGATTCATTTCGTCGCTTGTCGAACTATCCCGATTTGTAGCGTCCGTTTCATGTTGCGTGGCGTTGATGCCTCCATTTATGTCCCTGTATGCTGATTGTCCCCTATTATGGTAAGAATTGTACCTGCCTCGATATCCACCGCGGAATGTTTGTCCTCTTTGGCCACCTCGATGATTCTGCCAATGATAATTTTGTCCGAGTTGATTCTGCGTATGCGAATTTTGTCCTCGACTGTACGTGTAGTTACCTCTGTAGGGCCTGTGTGAACCACGGTTTTGTCCTCTTACCTGGCTACCTCCGCTCTGTCCTCGTTGCGCGAAGTAGCTCGAGGCTGACCCTGACGTCGATGGGGGAGAAGCCAACTCTTCGTCCTTCGCCGCCCGAACTGCATCCTTCAGCGAGCTGTAATTACGGGCTGCGATAATGGTGCTAAGCCGGGGGTCGCGCAAACCATCTGCGAATCGTTGAATTGCCATACTCTCATTTAACGGTCTCAAAATATTATACACCTCCGGTTTACCGTCTGACTGGGAAATAGTAAGGTCGACAAACAATTTCTCTATGTTGGTGCCAAACTGGTCAATTGATTTGGAATTTTGTTTCAAATGTTGCAATTGATTTTGGAGTGATGGAGCCGACTTTTTAGTCAATAAATAGCCTCTCATGTCCTGTGTAAGAGCTTTTACACTTCCATACTCCTGACTTAGCTTTATTTTGGCACTGTCCGACAAGCGTGACTTCAAAACAAAATTAATCAGAAACTTTTTGTCGTCCTCTTTTAACATCGTCTCATATAATTCAATGTTTGAAATCAAACTTTTGGTAACTTCTTCATCTCCTGTCATGGCTGGCAATAAACTACAAGCGGTCTTTAAATTAAAACCCTCCATGGTTTCTGATTTTTCACTCGTTAAACTACTAAAACTATCGCTATTGCTTGTTTCACTACAATCTTCACTTTCTATTTTCTCCTTAGCTTCTACTGGGCATAAAGACAATATTTCGTTGTATGTTTTTGTCCACTTTTTACATAAACTTTCAAATTTTAGTAGACTTTCTGGGCTTATATGGCCACTTTTTATTAATTCAGAAAAAGCTTCTATTCTACTATTATATTGATCTAATAATTCATTTGTTTTTCTTAACTCTTTCTCTATAAGAACCCCTTTCCTTCTCTTAGGACCTACTTTGACAAGATATTTCCTTATTTTTAATAACTCATCATATAAAATTTTAATTTCACTTGTCATTACAAAAGTAAAATAATTGTCAACAAATTATCTACCTGACTGTACATAGATAATAGTATCACATCACTTACCATATTTGGCGGGACAGCAGAATACGGACGAATGCCATATTAAAATTTGTTTACATTACTATTAATAACTCACTTAACGTCCCTATGCACTTTTGATTCTTCGTTGTATTTGAGTACGATTCATGAGTTCGGTTTTAATGAATGTTCACATCACGGTTTTATGCACTTTTTAATTAAACACGCTGATTTTGGAGTACGATTGCTGCCGCATGGCCCTGAACACTTTTCCTGAAGCACTGTGTCACTTTTTTAATGATGAACCACGTCGCGGCTCCAGTGATGAGAATGATGAGGGCCATCAAACTATAACTTATCGACGGGATGTGCATATTGATGGTCTCAGCAATGGTAGCTGAGTTTGAGTAACCAACTTGGGTAATTATTTGTTGCTGGTCACTTGGCCCCTCTTTTGATTGTGGTTTGCCCATGTTGGGGATTATATGGTATACTGCACTGTCATGACCAACACCTCCAACCATGGGCCCAGGCAAAGGTCGCCATGAATTGAAAGAGGTTTGTAGGAGTAAATAGATGTTTATTGTACTAAAGTTTGGATAGAAGAGAGTCTAATTATCCGCAGTATAATCTTATATAGTCTTACAAATAAGGAGTCACACACACAGTCATACATGTCTATGTCGCTATGTCCGCACACTTCACTGGTGTTCCTCATCCTGTATTCCTGCCTAGAATTGAGCTTTCGAATACCAGTCGACGGCGTCAAGGTCAGTACTGCTTTGTGACATTCCACAGAAAAACAACCCTACCAAGATTCCACGCCCTGTCGGTTGAGGCGTGGAATTTTTCAGAATACCTGACTGGAATAAACAGGGAAAAACGGAAATGAGTTCGAAATCTATAAATAACGAAATCGAAGTCCACCAAACATGTGTGTCAGCAATACCTACACAAACACATATCGAGGCGACGAATTCAACATCGGTCATCAAAACATTGCTTGCGTCGCGCAGTTCGTTAGAGCATATTACAAGAATAATCAGTTGGTTGCTGAGATTTAAAGAAAAAACAACTTCGAAACGAACATTTGAAAACTATCTGGAACTGCAAGAACTTGAAAAAGCAAGAAACATTGTCATCAAGGCCACCCAAACGGAAGAATTTGGAGATGACTTGGAAAACATAAAGAAAACTGGATCCGTGAGCAAGAAAAGTCAACTTCTGAAACTGTCACCCTTCATAGACGACAACGGTATACTGAGAGTTGGAGGACGTTTACAAGCTTCAGCGCTACACTACGATACGAAACATCCTATTATTCTACCTCACAGCAGCCGCCTAACTGAACTGGTCATCGAGCTGACCCACAAGCAAACTTTGCACGGTGGTCCCGGCCTAACGTTAGCCAAATTAAGGCACCGGTATTGGGTCGTTGGAGGAAATAGAGCTGTGAAAAAACAACTCCGGCTTTGTTTCACTTGCTACAGATAAAGATCGAACAAGACCGATCAGATCATGGGAAATCTGCCGAGTGTAAGAATAACACCATCGCGCCCCTTCACTCACACAGGGGTAGATTTCACCGGGCACGTGGAGATAAATATAAACAAAGGAGGAATGAAGACAAGCAAAGGCTACATAGCCATCTTCATCTGCATGATCACGAAAGCCATCCACATACAACTCGTGTCGGATATGACGTCATCAACATTCCTCACGGCTTTGAAGAGAATGTGTGCCAAAAGGGGTACCCCAAAACATATGTACTCAGATAATGGCTCCAACTTTTTAGGGGCGGCAAGAGCCCTACGACAAGAATTCAAGTCCTTCAAGACGCTGATGTCCCCAGAATTATGTAGTGAAGTCAACTCCTTAGAGGTACAGTGGCACTTCAGTCCACCACTGGCTCCAGAAGCAGGGATCAGTCTATGGGAAGCTGCAGTACGATCAGCTAAACATCACCTGAAGAGGGTCCTTGGAGATCAAAAGCTGACATTTGAGCAGTTTTCACCACTACTGCACCAAATCGAAGCCTGTTTAAACAGTCCTATCTCAGAAGACCCAAATGACATCGAGTACTTAACGCTAGGACAGTTCCTTACGGGAAGTCCCATCATGTCACTGTACCAAGATGACCACAGTGATATTAAACATATCGATCTCAGGAACAAATGGAGATTAACAGAAATGATTCATCAACACTTTTGGAAAAGATGGTCCAATGAATACCTTCATCAACTACAACTTCGAACAAAATGGCAACAGAAACGAGAAAACCTGAAAAAAGGCGATCTTGTACTAATAAAGGAAGCAAACCTGCCACCTGGAAAATGGGCTATGGGAAAAGTGATAGACCTATTTCCGGGAAGCGACGGCAACACACGGGTCGAAACTCTGAAAGCTAAGGGTGGTACGCTGAAACGACCTATCAACAAACTGGCCCCACTACCGAGCAACACTTTAGAACCAGAAGTCAAGCTGGATTCCCAAGAAGAGCAAAAGAAGCCAACCCCAACAATGAAGAAGTCTCGAACCAAAGTAAGCAAAATCTCCAGCTTCATGGCATGTCTCATGTTAACGCTGCTAAACGTACCAATCAGTAGCGCCGCTACAAGATCAACAGCCTACAGCATTAACCCAATAGACGGGAATCGACCGATCTACTTCGATGAAATCGGCAACATACAACTGATACACGACAAGTGGACTTTACTGGTTTATTAAGACCTCACTTCATATTGGAACACAACTAAAAACATCAAACTCTACATCGATCAAATCGACAAGCTCTGCGATCAATCAGAAAAACCGACATCTTGTTATCCGATGATCAACCAATTGCGACATGAAATCTGAGAATTACTGAGAACTCAACACCTATCAAGAAAACGAAGAGGGTATTTCAACGGAATCGGAAGTCTCACACCCTATTCGGTATCTTAGATGAAGAATTCGCGAAAAAATCAATCAATCAATCAATCAATAATATCAGCTAGAACTCATCCGAAATTAGACTCTAATTGTGGAAGCTGAAATCGACGTCATGAAGAAAAACCAGAAGTTCATCAAAGAACAATTTGAAGTTATCTCAAAATTCATGCAACAAACAAGCCTTTCGATGAAGACAATAGAGAATAAAGTATACAAGGCCAACATCATGAATGACATCACCTCTTCGTTTCGTTTTAAAGTTATAATTTACGAAAAAACTTTGCGTAACTTGTTGACTGCCTTTTGTTAGCGATACATCAATCCCCATCCCGATTTCCCATCACGTGAGTTCGTGGCCTCACCGAATTAAAACTAAGAGTTTTTTTTTCCTTTAAGCTATAACACATAATAATTTAAGTATAAGCTAAAAAACGACAGTCGACAAACAAACATTTCGTTTTTTTCGTAGTTAATATATTCATGCCAAATATTGAAAACATAAAAAACGCTATATTACTCGAAATCCATTTTCGAATAACGTACTGCGTGGTTAATTTTGCTGGATTGGGCTCTACGTAAACTCCTCACAATATATGTATCAAATAGCAAATCAGCCCGTAAACTTTCGTGTCTACAATTTTTTCCTGTAAACGTTCGAGGCTACGATATACGAGTATATCGTAGGACACTCAAGTACACACACATTTTATAAACGAATTTACGAACTACGTACTTGTAGTCAGAATTACTGGTAAGAAATAAAACGAAATTTCGTTTACATGTATGACATCATTATGTCAGTTATTTAGGATTCTGTAGCCTAAGGGTGCCGAACGGGACCATAAGTCTCCGCTGTCCGTCCGTCAGCGGGCTCGATCTGATAAACTGAAATAGGTAAAGAGTTGAAATTTTCACAGACAGTTAACTACAAACAAGAGTATTTATAATTATTTGATTTAGTATTTTTTTGTTATATTATTTTCAGTTCAGGGGTGGTTAAATAAATAAGAAACGAAATACCCTGAAAAACCCGATACATTTAAATAAAAAAATAAACGTACAACTAACTATTTTGAATTACGCCCAAATCTGAATAACTTATTTTACGCGATGCGTAGTCCAGTTCACCGACTCATATGTACATAATCGTCTGCCTTGCTTTTATAAAAATGCATAGTTTTTCATTTTTATAAAGCGTTTTAAGGAGTTTTAGCAGTACCAACGCATGTTGGTACCGCTAAAACTCCAAAATCGCCCGACTTGTTTGTATCATTCCTATTTTATTGTATTCTCCTCTGTCCGGAGGAGATTTAGGTAAAAATAAATTAATGAAAAAGCAAAAAAAATAATAAAACACAGATGGTTTGCTCTTTCAAAACGGGAGGTTTGCTCTTTGCGCATAAATGTTAATATATTTTTTACTCATTATTTACCGTGCAAAAAGTATATTGAAGTTCTACCATATCCAATAGATATAAATAGTATAGATAAAATATACTAATCTTGATATACCTACGGATTTACGCAACAAATATTCATTAAATGTTGAATATTTCGATCAATGCGCAGGCAAAAGAAATGCCTGGGAAAGACTTCTTAGGGCGAGGTGTGGATGAATTACCCCCGTTAATCCGAGGATTAATCGGAATGTTCGGCTTCTTACAACCAACTCGCCGCACAATGAGCACTCATTTCTTACGTCTCTTTACGAAGTCTGAATAACGTATTCTCATTTCAATCAAGGGGGTCTAAAGTAACCTTCGTTCGTCTCTTCGTAAATTAACGCACTAAGTACTTTCTTTTCTTTCTTTGCAACTTACCTTAGTAGATATTCATAAACATCATATAAATGCATAACCTATATGTGTATTAATGACTTAATTCAAATCTAATCTAATTAAATTTATTTTCACATGTATTTGCCATTATGTACGCTTGCGTCTGAAATAAAGATTATTATTATTATATAAATAAATGAGTATTTCTTTAGGTTTTGTTTATGGAACCGCGAACATCGACAGGGACATTTGTGACAGCCGTTTAGCTGTCAATCGTGAAGTCATAAAAATGGACGATGTTTTGTTGTGGTGAAATATTTTTCAACTAAAGATGCGTTTTAATAAATAACAGAAAGAATTGAATAGAAACGAATGAAGTGGTGAAGTATAAACTTTAAATGTCGTTTCTTTGTTTACAGGTGAGAATTCTGTTATAATCTTGTGTTTTTGTACTTTACCTTGTAATTTTGGTTCAGAGTTGATAAAATAAAATATTCTTTGTTTACAGAGCACCACATTTGTTTATTTCATCTTATAAAACGACATTCTTGTTTATAAACAACCATGGAAAAACTTCGGTTTGAATTCACAAAATTACCTGGTAATGATGGAAAATCCAATACCCTATGCATTACAACGATTACTACAATCGAAAACACTGTATATGGAATACCAGAAGAGCTACAACATGTGAGTAATCACTCAGACATAATAAAGACAAATGCCTATGGCAAAGTAAAAAACAGTTTAACAAAAAGATACCAAACCAGAAGAGTTTGGATAACTCTGAGTGATGAGCTTAAAGCCATCTATATGGATGAAGATGGGAATATACAGTTTGGAGGACAATATCTTGAAGATCTGAACCAGGAGCAAACTGTCGCTTCTACACAACCAAGAGGACCAGGTACTATAGAGAATATGCTTGAGAAACTGGTAAACAATAAACCACGAAACTTGAAAACCATAACCGAACGATTTGTGATTGAGAAATTCACCAGCAAGAATACTAACGCCGAACAATGGATAGAAATGTTTGAGAAAGAAGGCGATCGATTTGGGGTGGCCGATGGAACAAAAATTGAGATTATTAGGCTATTTCTGGATGGATCATGCACAGACTGGTATAGTTCTATGCTTATGAAATTTACTTTGGAATCAGAATGGGCGATATGGAAGAAGAAATTTTGTGAAACATTTGCAAGCAAGGGATGGAATCCAGTCACTCATGCACTGACATACAGTTATAAAGAAGGTTCTTTAATAGATTACGCTATGTAAAATATTTGAAAAGATTATACTCAATCAAATGCTCTCACACTTCAACCGTACAAACAACTCCACGCCAAACAATACGGTTTCACTAGGGGTAAATCGACTACGGATGCAGGTATTACCCTTATATCTCATATTAATTCTGCATGGGAGGCCGCACAGGATGCTATCGGAGTTTTTTGCGACCTGTCGAAGGCGTTTGATTGTGTTGATCATAATACGCTATTAATTAAATTAAATCATTACGGAGTTAGAAATAAAGCGTTGGATCTACTAAGATCATACCTAAGCAATAGAATTCAAAAGGCAGAAGTTAACGACGTAAAATTTGATGGATCGGGTGTTAAAATGGGCGCTCCACAAGGTTCCATATTAGGCCCTTTCTTATTCCTGGTATATATTAATGATCTGCCTTTCATGGTGGAGAAATTAACTGACATAGTGTTGTTTGCTGATGATACTTCACTGGTCTTCAAAATTGAAAGACAAAAAGGAGAATTTGATGATGTTAATGGTGTATTGTCTCTAACCTTGAATTGGTACACAGTTAATAATTTATTGTTAAACGCTGGTAAAACCAAGTGTATCAAATTCTCACTTCCAAATGTCAGGCAAGTTGAGACCAGTTTAGTGTTAGACAACAGCACGTTAGAATTAGTAAATGATACGAAGTTTCTTGGAATAACCAATGATAGCAAATTGCAGTGGGGATCCCACATAGATAAATTGGCTGGTAAATTAAGTTCTGCGGCTTACGCTGTTAGGAACATCAGACAAAGCACGGATGTGGCTACATCTAGGCTAGTATATTTTAGTTACTTTCATAGTGTGATGTCCTATGGCATCTTGTTGTGGGGGAAAGCAGCGGATATTCAAACTATTTTTATTTTACAGAAAAGAGCTATTCGAGCAATTTATAATTTAAAACGAACAGACTCCTTAAGAGAGCTTTTTAAAGAAATTGACATACTAACAGTAGCTAGTCAATTTATTTTCGAAAATATAATGTATGTACGCAAGAACCTTACAACATTTTCCAAACTTAGCGATAGCTGTAATGTTTACCTAAGAAATAATCACAGACTATGTGCGCCCCGTTTTACACTAGCGAAGGTTAGCAATTCTTTCAAGGGTCAGTGCATTCTCTACTACAATAAGATACCTCTGGAGATTTTGAAATTGCCATTTGAGCAATTTAAAAAGCATTTTAAAGCGACTTTGTCGAAAAAGGGATATTACAATGTTCAAGATTACTTAAATGACAGGACTGTATGGGGTTAATCTGGCTCAACACAGACCTTGCTGTTAATAATTTTGTAATTATTTATCCCAGCTTATTAAATAAAAATAAATCATAATTGTATTAGTTAAGCACAACCTATTTTTAAAAGAGATCTAAAAATCATTCTGTGGGAGTTTCTACGCCCTTCTTCTCCCACAGTGGTCCAATGTAGAGAAGAGGCAAAAAATGACGTTTGCTAAGTATATGTAAATATCTACAGTAATAAAGTACTTTTGAGTTTGAGTTTGAGTTTGAGTTATGAGAAAAGAGAAGCTTTTACGGGAAATGAGACGGTCTATGGACACAGGAACACTAGTGGATCTTATCGCAGCTGGTCTACCAGAGTTTGTAATAAATAAGATGGACAGAGAATTGTTGAAGGAATCTGTGGACTTGTTCAATGAGTTAAGAAAATATGAACACATGATAAAGAAAAAGCCATCCAAACCATTCCTACCTAAAAACGGATACGGCTACTCCAGCAAGGTCTTTTCGAATAACAATAAAAAAGATGGAATTGATCTGTGCAAGACCTGTGAAAAACTGAATAAAGGTACTCGTTATCATTCTGAAGATGCCTGCTGGTTCAAAACGAAAGGTGAAGAACAAGGGAGAAATGATATCAAGCATGTGAACAACACAAGAATTGAAGCAGAACTGAATGAAACTGATCAAAAAAACTAGGAATCACACCATTAATAAAAGTCATACTGAAACTAAAAGATACACTAGAAATATATGGGATTTATGATTCTGGTTCAAATGTTTCTCTGATAAACTCGAAATTATTAAAATTAAAAGGCAATGGAAATCATTCTAATGAAGCGAATTTAATAACGATTAATGGTGTTAGAAAAGCAACTGGTTTGACAAAAATATTATTATTATTATTATTATTATACCGATGAAATGTACAAATACAAAGAAGAAATACAAGAATACAGAGATAATTTTAATGAACATTTGAATGAAGAGGAGGTTGAAATAAAAACTGATCATTTAAATGAATATGAAAGAACTGAAATAAATAAGCTTATAGATAAATATGAATCAGTTTTTGCAAAAAATAAAAGAAAAGATTTATTGGTTGACACTTACTATAGTAAAAGACCATACAGATGCACGATAGAAGATAAAAAGGAAATTGAAGAACAAATAAGAAAGTTACTAGATAATAAACTAATAGAAGAATCGTATAGTACATTTGCTGCTCCAGTTACATTGGCATTTAAAAAAGAAGACAACAAAAAATCAAGACTTTGCATAGATTTCAGAGATTTGAATAAAATCGTTGTACCACAAGCACAACCGTTTCTTCTCATCGATGACTTGGTAGTCATGACAAGAAATTGCACCGTATTTACTACGTTGGACATTAATTCAGCGTTTTGGTCTATACCATTACGAATTGAAGACAGGAAAAAAACGGGATTTGTGACACAAGAAGGTCATTACCAATGGACATGTCTACCGTTTAGGTTAAAGACTTCTCCAGCAATTTTCCAGAGAGTTTTGAGCAATATACTAAGAAAGTATCAGCTAACGGACTTTACAGTTAATTATATCGATGACATACTGATTTTTTCAAAAGATTTTTCGCAACATATAGAACATCTGACTCGATTGATGTAAGCAATAAAAGCCGAAGGATTCAGACTGAAATTTACAAAATGCACATTTGCATCACACGAAGTCAAATACCCCAGGTATTTATTCATATAATACGAAGTAATTCGGTAAGACCATTGAAAGATAATTTGATATCAATTAGAAACTTTCCCGTAACAAAAACTCAAAAGAATGTTAGACAATTTATTGGAAAAATAAATTTTTATCATGATTACATACCCAGAAGTGCCATTATACTGGATCCATTGCACAATTTATTAAGGAAAGATCAGAAATTCATTTGGTCTGAGGAATGCCAGAAATCTTTTGATAATATAAAGAATCTCCTTTGTTCACAACCGGTTTTAGAGATTTATGACCAAGACTTACCTATAAATATTTATACGGATGCTTCCTTAGAAGGAGTTGGAGCAATTTTTAAACAAAGACAAACAGATGGGAAAGAAAAACCAGTGGCATATTTTTCAAAGAAATTGAAGAAGAAGAAAGCAATATACTTGGAATGTTTAGCAATCAAAGAAGCTGTGAAATACTGGCAATACTGGTTTTACTGGTTAACAACACACAATAACCAATAAAAGTAAATAATTGCAAGTTTTATTAATAACTTTTTTATTTGTTCAAGTTTAAAGGAGTAATTTTGGAGGATTTTTCAGAAAAATAAAAAATTTTAGAACAAAAAATTCCGTTGGCCAAAACTTTTTTTATGGACCTAGGAGATGGCACATGACCCTTTCTATCCGCCATTTAAATTTGAAAAACGATGCACCAAACATCCTGTATATTCTGCCTAAACATAATAACCTGTGCATTTATTTAACTGACAAGATGTTTAACACTTTCTGTCAAATGAGCGTACTTTGTTTGTCATTCATCAATGACATGCTTATCTTTAGATTGGCGGGAAAAATACTGGTAGGTATAAAAAAAACTTATCGCCTGAGCGCCTGTTAACTCTCTCTCTCTCTCTCTCTCTCTCTCTCTCAAACCCTTATATGCATCTCTCTTGAATTGAAAATTTATTTTAGTTTCATTTATCTAATTGAAGTGGAAAGAAAAATAATTAGCACGTTAAAACTGATCTGAACAAATTTTCAGAAATGCACATTCATCACCCCATCAAATTACCCTTGCTCAGTCCCTTATACTGCCTTTAATCGACTACGCGGATGTTCGCTGGGTCATTTCAAAAATTAATGCTCTAGTGGACCAACGAGACACCGTAATAAAATATAAAATATCGTGTGGGACGGTAAATATGACTGAAATAAAATACAAGGCCCAAAACAACAAAAAAACCAGAACAATATCCCTAAAAAAGACACGATACATTTTATTTCAATAAATTATACACAAATAAAAAAAGAGTCAACTCAAACTCAAGCAAATAATGAAATTCACTATAGATAAAGCATCTGACAATCAATGCACGAGCCTAAATAGTTACAATTCAGAGTATTGCACCAATATATCCAGAGTAATAAATTCCAATTAAGGGCTAGTAGAATTAAAATGCAAGACATGAACGAAATTAAAGAGGAACCAGACGTAATCTGCTTCTCAGAAACATTCATTCAAGCTGGGCAGAAACATCTGGTAAAATTTATAAAGTACAGAATGGCAAAATAATTTTCGCGAAATAAAAAAAGAGGTGGAACCTGTATCTTTACAAAGAAAGAAATATAAACTAGGGAACTTAGAATCTTATATCAAAAACATGGCGGTACCAAATATATTTGAATGCTGTGGAGTCGAGATATCAAATTATAAACTGATAATTATATGCTTGTACTTAAGGACGCAAAAATTTTAAATGGATAGGTGTTCCGAAAAACTAGAGACGCTTGTACACACTTTGAGCAAGAAAGGGAAAAATAATGTAGTTATAAAAAGAGACATAAATAATAATATATTGATGTATATTGTAAACACACCACATAATTATTAGACTTAATGGATGGTCATAATTTAAAAATACTTATAAAAGTACCTACAAGAGAGCAACTTTGTTTGGACCTTATATTTAATAATATTAAAGACGTGCAGGGGAAAAACACTACCTCTAGATTTACCTGACCATGACACAGCCCAAATGATCGCCTTCAACGTAAAATCAAAATCCTATCCAAAATAGCCCTGGCATATTATAAAAAGAGATTTTAAATCTCAGGAAATTTCATGACTCGATAACACAATTATCTTTTATAAAGAGCCACAGATCAACGAAACAATTGAAAAATTTCATTAATTGTAGTGTTTGTTTTATGAACTGTGTGAAATAAAGATAAAGATAAGTTCAATAATTGGGCAGAAATGGATATCACAAGGATTGAAAATAAGCTATAGAACAAAAAATACTCTATGATATAAATATTATAATCATAAATCGAACCAAAAAAAATTGGGTTACGATATTGACACTAAACCTAAAAAAAATTATATATCGTAAGCTCAAAGGGTACAAAACAGTTAACTAGTTTTAGTAAGTAAGAATATTTGCAAAGCATCATGGAGAATAATTAAAGACTTGACACAAAAAGGAATGGGTTATGAAAATAAATAGGATTAAAGTCAAAGATAAAATAATAACTGATCCCCTGCAAAGAGCAATATTTTTTTAATAAATATCTAAATGACATGACAAACAAAACCAAAACCAGCCTTGAAAAGAAATGCTTAAAGAACTGCAACAACAGTGGATCCAGTATTAAACCAGTGGACGAATTATAAATAAGGAAGATTATTATAACACATAAAACAAACAATAGGCTACGATGAAATAAGTACACAAATAATAAAAGATTGCCGCTTCTCTCTCAGCCCAATTCTGGCTCATATGATAAACCTATCATTTGAAACCGGAACCTTTAATGAAAAACTCAAGCTTTCCATAAAGCCGCTGTATAAAAAATGTAACAGAGATACAGGTGGAAATTACCGTCCAGTTACCTTTATTTTAAATTTTTTTTGAGATGGCAATGGCGAGTAATCTTAACTAATACTTTTAAATACAGGGACTTATCAGAAATGAGCAGTTTGGTTTCCAAAAACATAAATTGACAACCCTAGCAGCCTTCAATTTAGTAGCAAATGTAGCCAAAAGTTTTGATTTAAAACAGAAAATCTCAGTCCTGTTCTTTGACATGACTAAAGCGTTTGATTTTGTGTTTCATGAGCTATTACTAAATAAACTGGATCAATACGGTTTAACAGGACCAGCGGTGCAGTGGATCCAAACGTACCTTCAAAGTTCTAAATGTTTGCATGTCTAGTTTTTTTTTAATTTACTCACAAATATTTTTCAAGAAGTGAAATTCTGTAACGAATCATCTTTGACTTGCAATAAAAAGAGGCTTTTTTCTTGTTTTTTTTATTATATTTGCTAGTCTATCTTCTTTCTAATAATGTACAATAATGCTATAAAAACTATATAAACCAAATATTAGGTTCATTAATTTGCCAACTTTGTGTATTGGGCGGGATGGCGATACTGGTATCGCTGATTTCGAGAAGTTTTTGGTGAACTGGGCTGTTAAGGTAAGTCTTTGCCAAGCAGTGGGAGTGGGAAAAAAAATACAATAATTGAAAAAATTACATCCCCGTAGAGTTTCTTGTTCCTATCTTCTCTGACGGGCGTATTTCCGAAGCACTGCTAGAGTTCATGGAGCTTCTTTTTCCTGTGCAAGATTCAGCCATGAATCACCACTTGAAGGAGAAATTTCCTTTTTCAAACTCAAATCAGTTATGTACTCATTAGTTTAGTTGATCGTATTTGATTAATATTTTTTTTTTCATGTATATTAGACTTAAATAAGTGATTGACTTGTAAAAGTGCATTATTTTGCCTACTTGCAATAAATGATTTGATTTGGAGACAACCCAGAAAAAAAACAAAATTAGCGCGTTTTTCAAACATTTGTTTTTTTTTCGTATTTGTGTTTTTCATTCTTTGTGTTTTTCAAATTGGTTACCGCCACACACCTGTGGTTTTGATGATTAAATAATTTATACGTTATCTAAGGAAGAATACGCGGTTATCTTAATGTCATATGGAAGCACTAATGGTGTTGCACGAGAAGCGCAAAAAAGATTTCTTAACAGACGGTTACATTCTCGCCACACATTTCAAAACACATACCGACGCCTTCGCGAAATTGGCAATCTAAGGTGTAGTGAACCTAGAGGGATAACGATTTGACATAAAGACGAATTGGATGAATAGATTTTGGCGCTGTTCGCGGAACAACCGAGCAGGAGCATTAGGAATGTTGCTCTATTGCTCGACATTTCAATCTGGAAGGTGTGGAAGGTTCTTCGGCAAAATGACAAACATGCATTTCATAACACTTCTATACAAGGTACGCATTTTTTACAGAATTAAGTAGGTACAACTAATATCACATTGCCTAAAACCCAATCCTGATTGATCCAGTCATCACTCTGTCTCTTACGGGAGTGTATTTACTTCTCATTTTAATTATCTACATGTTGACAATAATTCATGAGTTCTCATCCGTATTGTATAGGTTTCGAAGATAACGACTTTGTGATACGTGTCCGGTTTTGTCATTTTCTGCTGCACACGGACCTGGAGGATCGTGGCTTTTTTAAAAGTATCCTGTGGACGGACTAGTCCAAATTTACAAAAAAGGCAAATCTAAGTCTTCACAATCTGCACTACTGGTCGTAGAAAGGACAGAACCTACGGGTCAAGATACAGAGGGGTTTCCAGATGAGAATCAGTATCAATGTTTGGGCAGGAGTCGTTAGAAATGAAGTCATTTTACCACACTACCTACCAAATATTCTGGACGGGGAAAATAACCTTGAATTTTTAGTCAATTTCCTACCAGAATTGTTGGCAGTGGTGCCACTTTTCAATGACGACAGGCCTATCGACTTCCGGCAAGACGGTTGTCACACTTGGAAACGCTTGGAAAATGTTTCCCAAATTCGTGGGTAGGGAGGGATGGACCTATTCCATGGCCTCCACGTTCTCCAGACCTGACCCTTTGGACTTATACATCTGAGGACGGGCGAAAGAGTTAGTCTACGCTACGGAAGTTAAATCTAGAGAAGATTTATCCCAAAGGATACAATCAGCACTCGCCGTAATTAAAGCGAAAATTCGCTTACGAACTACCACTATATAAATAAGGAATAGATGTAACGTATGCACGCGCAATGAAGGTCGGCAATTCGAGCATGATTTGTATATATTTTTTATAAATAATGTGTTTTTGTGGTTAAAGAACAATTGAAAATTTATTTCATGTTTATTCTTACATACCTGTCGAATATCAGATGTATGCGTACCGCCTGTCCGAAACAAAATAGGCAAATTTATGAAATTAGTAATGGTTTTTGTAGCATTATTGTACATTATTAGAAAGAAGATAAACCAGCAAACTTTAAAAAAATCAACAAGAAAAAAGCCTTTTTAGTTTTCTTTATTGCAAGTCAAAAACGATTCGTTACAGAATTTCACTTGAAAAAACAATTGTGAGTCTATAAAAAAATAGATGTTAAATTCCAGTATTTTTTGCTACGAAAGAACCGTACACAAACTTTAATAGTAAATAATTGCAGGTTTTATTAAAAAAATATATTTATTCAAGTTTAAAGTAGTAATTCTGGAAGATTTTTCAAAAAGGTAAAAAATATTAAAATAAAAAAATTCGTTTCGTCAAAACTTTTTTTTTTGTGGACCTAGGAGATATCAAATGGCCCATTCGGTCCGCCAATTTAATTTGGCAAACGATGCACCAAACACCCCACAAATAAATGTATATAAATCGAACACGGCAATTTGTGAATAAAAAGTATGCGAGGGAAAATATTTTTTTTTTTTAGTTACAAGCGATATCGTGTCTGAGTCGGCGTAACTTTACAAAATAACTTCCTGTATGTAAAGGTATAATGGCGTCTCGACTCGACAGTAAAATCTTTAGAAATTCTAAATCGAACATCGGAGTTTTAGATATCGACATTTCCAATTTGTACATTAACTGAGCCAGGCACAAATATTACTTTTCCTGCAAATACTTATTTTTTGGTACATTTTAACTAAATATGGCAGTGTATGTAATATGTATAGTGAAATTCCAATCTAAAGAGCAGATTGATTATGCAAAGGCTTTTCGCTCTCGACACTCTGTTACAGGAAAATTGCTCTTTAAACTCTTGTGGAATTGATAAGTACAACCTTTAACAGGGTTTGAGTAAATTATTGCAGCTGATACAGTAAGCACAGGCAGGAACACTTTGGATAGCTAGGTAGTAAAAAAATAAAAGTATTAATCAATAAAGTACAAAAAGACTCATCTATATCAGAATCATGGTTTCCAGACAGACCAGTTATTTTACTTCAAAAAATAATAAGACGTCATTACCAAGTTTTCTTGAGTGTTTGGTCAAGCCCCGCTGGCTACCCAGAGATCCATTAATTTTAAACCTTATAGCTTGGTAATATATTCAAAAAATAATGGAAAATAATGGCTCTATGAGTCGGTGGGTATCGAGGAGGTGTGACTTTCTGAATGTTTTCTCGTATGTTTTAATTGCACTACAATAAAGAAATTATGAAACCCGTAGCGCAATTCTGTATTTCTGACATCCTACCAAAGGGAGCGGCCCTTTCATCTTGATGTTTTACGCCCATATAAGGTGGTTGTGTGTTCATATATTTTGTATGAAACTATTTGAAAACCTTTGAATGAGCAAACTTGCTTTTGATAGTGTAGGAAGTTAGAAAACACAGGAATACCTTCTAAAAATCAAATGTTCAATATTATAATAAGACCCGCAGAATTATAATGCGCTTAACAGTTCCAATCAGTTTTTTCATGTGACGTCATTGCCAAGAGATGGAAGAATTAATTAATTTAGAATAGAGCTTGACAACGCAGTTATTTCGATTGTCGATACTCGATATAAACAACAGTATCGATAGGTACTCTACTACTAATGGACAAGTCGTGTCGCACAATGAAAAAATATAACATTGCTCATCATCGATTTGCTAATAAACATTTTTATATTCAGGGTTCCAATCCAACAGATGCTTCTGTTAAACCTGCTTGCTGAAGTTCGAGTGGTACTGGAAGTTCAAACACGGAGGATGGGTTCTATGATCGAGCGAAATTCTGGAATGCGTTTATTGGTTGTTTTTTCTTGTTATTTGTTGTAAACTTAAATAAAATTTCAAGGATTTTGTTTTATGATATGAAGCACATGCTTCTTAAAAACTGTGAGGTGCATCAAGATTGTCGATAATAAGATTAATTTAGGAGGTGTTCTCATTTTATGTATTTTAGTGATTAAACACTAACATTCATAAAAACTCGTCTCGTATTCACAGAGTAGTAATTTTTCAGAAAAAGGGTTCCTTAATCTGTGCTCAGTGCTTTAAGTAAATTCAACCTCTTTGGTATTACCAGTGCTTGATAAGCTTTTCCCCAGCTTTTCAAAGGAAAGGCTTTAGGGAACTCGTAAGAACCACTTTCTTCACTCACTGTAGAAGCACAACGCCCCATTGTTTACAATATCAGCAAAACAGCAAAGTTCCATGGATATTGATAATTCATTTGTAACCTCGGATTAACGAAACTTATTATTACTCACTTTTACAGACTCCATGTTTTTGGGCAAGCACTCAGCGCCCTCTTAGTGCAACTAGGTTCTTTGAAAGTTTTCTTCCCCATTTGAAAGGAATCAGAAAGCTCATAAATAAACAACATAAATAAATCACTGGATTTTCGCAATTAAAAAGAAGGTTGGTATGTCTTACTTTCACGTGTATAGGTAGTTTTGTAGAGGTATATATTCCAATGTCGATGATGATCAATTGTAACAAGAAACTATCGGATTTTCAGCCATGTGCGAGATTTTAGCTTAATTTATTGTTGCGTTGAGTTTTGTACATTGTGTCTATAGAGGCTATTGTTGCACAGTATAATTGACAAATAACTATAGTGAACAGCAGTTTATGTTTAACAGATTTAAATTGCACTGTAACTATACAGGATAATTGATTAATGTCACAAATATTGGCTCACCTTTACCGGATGACCTACTCGCTAGGGCGTCTTAATTTTTTTAGCGTAAAGTAGGGGTCATTTTCTTTCATCTTTCATTTCTGAAAGTTTCCGGTTGCGTTGTTGTTTAAGATATGATTTTTTGAAAATCTGAAAATACTTTGTAAAATTATGTGACGAAACGCAAATAATATGTTTAAATCTGGTCTGTGGTCAAAATACATTACATACGTTTCGCTGAACGCATATCAATTAATGCGAACATTTATGGGTTTTGAGTAATTTAGGCTTTTAACCAAAATCTAATCCAACATTTGAAAAAACTAAATTACTTTGGGTAACCATTTGACTGTCGTTCATTAGCTAATACTTTGTGGCCCTGTATTTGTACTAGGGTTGTTAAGGTTCTTCATAGCAAACAGCCTATCTTAGTTGTTAGTTTTCCATATCATAGAATCGCTGCATTATCGAAACGTGTCTGTCGGTTTGAGTGTTGCCGTACTATGATTTTGTGGTAAAATACCGGTTTCTTTCTTATTAAAAACGGAGTCGGATTGAGGTATAATTATTGGTTTGATGCCTTTACCTCAATGACCTGTCCAATGAGCCGTATAGCGATAAATATTTTGGTTGTGCACCAACAACCTATGGTTATTCGTTTATTGATAAAATCTTTGATGTTCTAAACTCCGTTCGGTTTTTGTCAGGAAAAGAGACATTTGGGAATGTCTTGTCCCGCCTTACGCCTTCGTGGCCGTATAAATAAGGATATTTCGCCTGAGGGCCTTCTTTTCTTCTTTAATTGACGGGTTGTAAGGTTGTCAGCCCCGCCTGGGGGGCCAGATCAATTTTGTTACGAAGCCCTGGTAAGCAGTTTGTTTCTTGAGATTTTGGGGTTACCGGCTTTGTTGTCGTGCGGTTGTGATTTGAATCGGTTTATTCTTTACAGCAATCCTGACCAAGGAAGCGAGGCGTGTTGCGAGGCGTTGCCCGATATGTATACGCTGATGACTTGAGACAAGGAACAAAGGAACAAGAAATGCGTCAACAGCTTTGAAAAACGAGTCCATGAGCCGTTCGCCAGGTTGAGCTGCGAGCTGTCGAGGGGGCGTACCTACGAGCCCCGCTGGTGGGACGAGGTCTGGCCAGCCGCTTTCAAGGTAAATTATTTGAGTAATAAGAGGATACCTAGTGCAATCTCCTCACAGTGGCGTAATCTGACACGTGATCCACATGGCCTCCTACGTTTCTACCTCAGTAATGCCGCGCACTCTTGAGAATTTACGCATACTTGCCATGTAAGCCAGCTTTCGGGTCGCAGTTTATTCTATGAAGCTGTGGTAGGAAATGTTCTGAGTTTGCAGTGACTTACCTTCGTGACATAGTGGACCTATGTGATGTTAACTCGATCATTCTAGTAGTAGAATCTCAAACCCTTGGTCCTTAGTAGAGAGTTGTCGGGATGAAGACCCCCGCTTATCCAATTGCGTTTCAGATCTGGGCGTCGAGGGAGACCATATTTCCCTTTAGGCTAAGAAGCTTTGTGTAGTTTTAAGGTCAATGGGATGGTATTTTAGGATAAATTCATGTGTTCATTATTCCTTGAGTAGGTGAGCAATCTTGTCGGTTGCTTTTAGGTTATAGTTTATATTCTGGGGAACGTTTATCAGTCTGAGCGCCAAGGAAACCTGAGTCAAACGTGGTGGAGAACTGTATCGCCCGTGATACATTTGTCCTTCGACAAAATATCTGATGTGTCCCAGGAGACACACTTGGGTCTGAACGTGTTAATGATTTTTTAATTAGTTGGGCATGAGTTCCCATTATGTAGTTATTAGAGAATGTTGTAGTAGTACCATAAATTGTGTAGTCGAAGAGGACCTATCGTTATTTGTCATCTGGAATTCCAGATAAGAAGAACTACGGGCGTGGTTCTCCTTCTCTTGTCAACGACCCGCAGATCCCTCCCCCCTCCCCCATTTTGCTGAGACGCTCTGTGTGAAGAACTGTATCTAAGCTAAGTTTAGTTATAAAGTTATTCGTTTAAGCCCGCCAACCAAAGAAGGGACTCTTACTTATTTACAAGCTTTTATTTAGTTTCACCCACAGATGTTTCACCTGTCCCTTTGTCTGTCTGTCTGTAATCAAATCTTGCAAGTTAAATTTGATCAATTTCCCGATTTCCGATTGAGCTGAAATTTTGCATGCATCTATAAATCGGATGACAATGCAATATTATTATGAAATAGAGCTGATCTGATGATGGAGCTGGAAGGTGGCCATAGGAACTCCGTCATTAAACGATGCAACCTCATCGAGTTTGAGCTCGTTTAATTTGTCTTGACGAGTACTTTGATACTAGATGGTAACCAGGGTCTGATGATGGAGCTGAAAGGTGGCCATAGGAACTTCGTAATTAAACGACGCAACCCCACCGAGTTTGGGCTCGTTTAATTTGTCTTGACGAGTACTTTGATACTAGATGGTAACCTGGGTCTGATGATGTAGCTGGAAGGTGGCCATAGGAACTCCATAATTAAACGACGCAACCCCATCGAGCTTGGGCGTCTTGACGAGTACTTTGACACTAGATGGTAACCAGGGTCTGATGATGGAGCTGGAAGGTGGCCATAGGAACTCCAACTTCCTCCAGGAAGCCATAGGCCATAGGAAGGAAATTGGGACTGTGATAAAAACGGGAAGATTTAACAATTAAAGTGTAAAGGTTTTAATGTTAAAAATATAAAATTATGTACGGTATGTAATTATTTTGTCGCAGACGAAGAAGCTTATTATCTTTAAAGGTTACAATGAACTTATAAAGTGATATTTTTGTTATTGGAGGTAATTTATTTTAAACTTTTCATTGTTCATTTTTAATAAAAGCTTGTTTGGGCATTCCCAAATGTTTTTGTTCTTCTAATAAATTCTAGAACTTCGCTTAACTTTAAGTTTGAAATGTCGTCCACTTTAATGCTATCCATCGCTAGTGTACGCCATATTATGTTTAAATACATTACGCATTCTCCCAAGAAATGCTCGGTAGTTTCCTCCAGGCCACAATGAGAAATTGAGGGGTTTGATACAAGTTTTAATAATGTTAGTTTTCGCTGACCTGTTATCACACCTATAGTCTTTACCAAAAAAAGACCCGGTAACAGCGTCCGTGTCACTGACGTAATGAGCTTGAATTTCGTTTGGGGCACCGGGCCTTTTATTTTGTGAAGACTGTACCAGTGCTGCTAAATGGACGATGCTAAATAAATAAATGTGTGAAATGGCCAAATGTTGCTAGACTTGAATAATGCTGTCACATATCGATTACCAATTAATACTCAAATTCATAAGTAAACCTCAAACACATTGGATAAGTAGATGAATGTTTATGAATAGATTATTAATCTACCAAATTAAGTAAATAAGACGATCAATCGTAACCTTATTTTATTTCGGAAAATGTTATTCTGTAAATACATGTTAATTGCCACATAAAACTATTGGCTTTGTGAGCACACGGATGTGGCTACATCTAGGCTAGTATATTTTAGTTACTTTCATAGTGTCATGTCCTATGGTATCTTGTTGTGGGGGAAAGCAGCGGATATTCAAACTATTTTTATTTTACAGAAAAGAGCTATTCGAGCAATTTATAATTTAAAACGCACAGACTCCTTAAGACAGCTTTTTAAAGAAATTGACATACTAACTGTAGCTCGTCAATTTATTTTCGAAAATATAATGTACGTACGCAAGAACCTTACAAAATTTCCCAAACTTAGCGATAGCTGTAATGTTAACCTAAGAAATAATCACAGACTACTTGCACCCCGGGTTAGACTCACGAAGGTTAGCAATTCTTTCAAGGGTCAATGCATTCTCTACTACAACAAGATACCTCTGGAGATCTTTAAATTGCCATTTGAGCAATTTAAAATCCATGTTAAAGCGACTTTGTCGAAAAAGGGATATTACAATGTTCAAGATTACTTGAATGATGGGTCTGTATGGGGTTAATCTGGCTCAACACAGACCTTGCTGTTAATAATTTGTAATTATTTATTCCTGCTTATTGATTATGATAATGACTAAATATTATGTTTTGTATTAGTTAAGCATAAGCAATTTTTAAAAAGAGATCTAAAAATCAATCTGTGGGAGTTTCTACGGCCTTCTTCTCCCACAGTGGTCCAATGTAGAGAAGTGGCAAAAAATGACGATTGCTAAGTATATGTAAATATCTACAGTAATAAAGACATTTGGAATTTGGAATTTAGCTGTAGACCTAGCGAGCGACACTTTCATTTAATAACACATATAAACTTATGAATGCACCTGGTTACGTACATACATGAAGTTCATACTTCATGTATGTACGTAGCCGCACCATAGCCTGTCTCACGGACACTACATACCTAACGCCACTTCATTTGTTAAAAACCGTCAAGCTCTTTGAACTGTAGCGGTTTTCTAAAACCCCTACATCTCTGCCATTTTGAAAAATTTCCAAAAACTGAATCACACCAAAAAACCTATTTTATTATCGAACCTGCTCACACGAGAATCAGCCTTTAGATGATAACATTCGCACACCCATCCGGACATACGAATGCATTTTTGCCCAATCCTGAAACGGAGACGCTTCGACTCTTCGCTCGCTCGGTCAATAAAATTCAATTCGTGGACGCATTCGCCTTTCCACCAATCCCCGGCCGCGACGTCAGCGCACAGCATCTGCCACGGTGCACGTTCGTACAAACTATTTACATTTTTTGGTTTTGAAGCCCCATATTTTCAAGTATACAGTCCACTAACTATCGGCACAATTTCCCCTTATCTGTAAAGATACTATTTAGTAATTTCATTATTAATATCTCCATCTCATTTACGGCATAAAGCGGTAACGTTTAATGTCTTCACGGTGGTCTAACTCGTAATTTTAAATCACCTACACATTCGGTTGGTACCTACCTACAAACTCACAGTGATAGAATTGCATCATTTTATACGTAGGGATAGGTCAGCTCAATAAAAGTTACCAAATTATTATAATCGACGGTTTAACAAATTTAAACTAACAAGACAGTTTTACAAATAGAAGGAAGGGCAGAAAGTATTTTAAGGTGAAAGATAAAAAATATTTACAGATTAAAAAGTAGGTATGTGTTAGAAAAATTATGATCACTTTGGTTTATTGCAGTAAAGACTCAGTTGGGCGGCGCGCGGCCCTTCGTCGCGAGACTTGCGCGCCGCGTCACCCGCGATCAGCTCCTGAGCGCCGCTCGCGTCCGCCGTGGTGCCACCACTGAAGGGTTGAACCTACCACTACCCGGCCCGCCACACAAGTTTAGCCTAAAAGAACTCACCAAAGCCAATAGGCAGCTGTTGGCTGAGCTCCTGAGATAGGGCTGAAACAACTCGAATGGAAGTTCGTGTGGACCCGCGATGGCAAGGTGTTTGCCCGCCAGGTCTTAGATATGGCCTGTGACAGGCTGCGAGGAGGAGGCGGATATTGCTCGTGTTTTTGGATCTACAAGAGCTGGTAGCTATAAATTGTAATTTGATCCTGTATTGCGTCACTATCTCAAATTTTGGAGTGTCAGTATTGATAGATATTTACTTTTTGATTATTAGTTATTACTTAATTAATATGTTTAATTCAAACTTCCACACAACCCTTTCTCACACTTTCGCATACATAATACATAATTACCTATACATATACTAAAACACAATACGTATTCTACACTTTACTATTACCACAGAAACAGATATTGTACCACTCAACCACGACTCACAAGCTTTCCATTATTATTATTCAATGGATGATCAAATAATCCAACAGGAACTTGACTCGCTTTCTATATCGGAGGTTGCCACCTGTAGCCACTAAACACCTCAGAAAAAATTACATTTTATATCAAAATATACGCAGTATAAATCACAACTTCAACATTTTCTTGATAAACCTGCAGAGAATAAAACTCAAATGTGATATTTTGGTTTTAACGGAGTGCTGGCTGTCATCAAATCACATTATTCCTCCCCTTAGTGGCTATAACACATATAACACTCAAACTAACCCATTGCAAAATGATGGAGTCGTGTGTTACGTAAAAAAAGACATCAAAGTTACTGTTAAGTTACCAGATTTCCGAGATGGAAACTGGACAAGGCAGCTATGTACGGTCGTCTATCAACGCGTACATATTCCGTGCGCGTCATTCACCTTCTTTTATATCTTAGTTGAATTTCATAGTTTATGTTATACCTCATTGTACATTGTATTATTTAGTTACCAATTACCAGCAAAATAAACTACCCGTGTCTACTTGGTGCTCATCTTTAACTACCAAAATATTCCTCAACTACTTCAGGTGTACGTGCCAACTATCTTCAGTGTGGCCCATACATCTTTTTGGTCCTTAGAACCTACAACGACATCGGTGTTTTAAGTTCTTGGTTTCGAAAGGTAGTCATTTGGTGTATCTTATTTTCGTTATTTCGGTAGCGTATCGGTTCGCTAGCCTCCCACCAGCGGGTCTCACTAGTCAAATTGATAAGACGCATATACAGTGACAGGGATTGTGAGTGCAACATAAAGGGATATCTTTCGATTCGTGAACAGTAAACCCTGACTATCGGAGAAGAACTACTAACTACTGAACATCTGCGGCAGGGCTTATAACCCTATACGCATAACTACGTATTCAAGATAACTACTGGAGCTACATACGAGGCTACAGGATAACTACTGAACATCTGCGGAAGGACTTCCAATCCTATACGCATTAAGTACTATGTTTTCAGAATTTTGTACGAGAAGAATAACTATTACTGCTCGTCAACTACAACATAACTAAGGGTGTTGGGATACGTCGTAAAACCACGGTCCGGCGCTACGACTAACTACGGCGTGAGGAGTCTCCTAGGCCAGGAGATATTTTGCAGCGGTTAAATCCGATAGGAAAATTTTTCTTTCTTCGACAAGTGCCTTCGGGATATTAATAAAGTGCGTGCTTCAATAAGGAAGAACCATGAAACCGAACTTTGACGAAGTTATAACTCGTCAAGAGAAAACTTAAGAAGATATCAAGAAAATCTGCGTGAACTTCAAGAACGATGGGGAATCAAGAAAACCCCTCGAGTAGTTGAGTAAACCCATAAACTCATTGGAAAGATTTTCTAGAGAATGGTGCCATCCTGCAAACAATGGAGGATAAGGACATCACTTACTTCGTCGACAACGTCTTCGAAATAACTAAAAGGAGTTACGAAGAAATAATGCAAGCTATGAAGGTTCGCAAAACTATACCAGTGCAAGCGGTGCAAACTCCTAGAATAATATAACTGGAGAATCATTTTTGGGGACCTTCGGGCTTCCCAAATCATCACCTTCGCCACCCCAAGGACGAACTTCTGAAAAGAACTGAAAAGGACGAACTTCTCACTCAACAACAATGCAATTTCAACGCATTACATCGAGCTGTATCCAAGATCAACTTTAAAGCGATGACCGAAAAATGGGATTTAGGAGACCACCTCAGCATCCTGAAAAGCAAGTGGGAAATGATCGATAAAATCCACTGGAAACTGGACAACTTACTACAAGGTTCCAATAAAACCTATGATAATGAATTTCCAGATGGGAAGAAACCTACGATATCTACAGACGAAAGATTCAACAGAAGGTCTGGGAGAGAACGCATTACTAAAAATCGACACCAAAAATTTAACATCCAGAGTTTAACGGCAATTATAATCAATGGATAACCTTAAAATATTTTTTCCACGAAACTATTCATTCAAATCCACTCATATCTAAAACACAAAAGATGCAGCATTTGAAAACTAAACTAAAAGATAAGCTGAGAGAATCAGTCCTAGTTTGGGACTAGATCAATGTATATAAATAGTGTCCAAGGTATTATTATTATTATTATATTTTTATGAATTTTTCATTTCACTCTTGTAATAAAGAGGTTCTGATACACGGGCTTACGCCAAGTGCTTATCAGTAGATAATCTTCTTAGTAAAATATCTTTAGTAAAAGATCACGGTCCTTGCCCATGAATTTCCGTACAATACTACATGTATTTAGTATTGTTGCTTTTTGAAGAAGTATGTGTGTGGATCTGGGTATATTTAGTGTTTTGAGACTAGTGTGTAACGTGTATGGGATGACTCCTGTGGATGAGATGACTATTGGGATGGTTTTGACAGATTGTACCTGCCATTGTGTTTTAATTTCAATGGCAAGGTCTGTGTATTTTGTGTTTTTTTCTGTAAACGTTGTGGTAAGGTTGTGTGTATTTGGTATGGCTATATCTATGAGAAATACTGTTTTGTTTTGTTTATCGTGGAGAGTTATGTCAGGCCTGTTGAAATGAATAGTTTTGTCTGTAATTATAGTTCTGTCCCAGTAGAGTTTAAAGTCTGTTGATTCTAAAACTGTTTGAGGTGTGTATTTATAGTAGGCTGGTTTTTGTGCAATCAATTTGTATCTGAATGCGAGGTGTTGGTGTATGATGGCTGCAACTTGGTCGTGGCGATGTTTATAATCTGATTGTGCGAGTGATCTGCAGGCTCCTGTGATATGCTGTATTGTTTCTGAACTATTTTGGCACTGTCTGCACATGTCGCTTGCCATTGTGTGGTCGTGTATGAGTATCTATAGTGATACCATCAAATTCCATTCCTGGAACATTTTTGAGAGCATGCTCGTCATCTGAGATCCATTTGCTATTATTGTGTGTTACTGGCTTTGACCATATGTTTGACCAGAAGTCATGTAATGCTTCTGGTGTAGGTGCTTCTTGTGATTGTGTGGGGCGGTTTGAGTTTTCGGTGAGCAAAGATCTATAAAACTGTTTTTCATTTGTGTAGAAAGTCTTGTTTTGTGTTTTTCTAAGAGTTGTCAGTTTGTAACGGCGTAGACGACCTGCTAATGCATTCAGCTTTTGTTTTAGAGTGTCTAAAAATTGAGAAGGGTCTGTGTTATCTGGTTCGTATTGGGAGTGTACCCTATATTGTAGCTTGATTCGTTCAACATGTTGTTGGACATTGGAGCTGGTGTTACCTTGTGTATAATGTGTTAACCTACTTATATCTGCTCTAAGGTCAGCTACATATTCTCTTTTCTAATCTTATTTGCCACGCTGGTATCCTATTTTTATTGGGGTATTGCGATTCGTTGGGTCCTCGTATTTTTCCACCATTGTAAGTGATGGCAGTATGTGCTGCGCAGTAAATTATTGTTTGTAATGTATTCAAATCGGTTTCAGTACTAATGTGTTTTGGTAGTATCTTTACGTTAATTGTGTGTACTAGAATAGCAAATTGTCTACTTGGTTTCTGTTTGGGTATATATGGCCTTGATGTAGGGTCGACGTCTTTTAAATATGCTAGTGTCTTGGTGAATAATTCGTCCAACTGTCCAATTTGTTCTTCAGGTAGTGCTACAAAATTTTTGCGTTGATTGTGTGGGTGTGTGGTATTGGCGTCACTTTGGTCTTCATCTCTTTCCGGATTCGATAACTGATGATGGGTGTCATTTTCTGATGGTGATGAAAGGTGTGTGTGAATCTGTGATTGAGTTGGTAGTGAATTAACGTGTACTTCGGTACCTGATTCTATTTCCATGGCCACTTCATCCCGTATATGCTTTAATCTATTGTCGGTAATGTATTTATTATTAATGATGGCTCTGAGTTGGTCAGAGATTCTCTGTTCAGAGAAGTGTGCTAGGTGAGGATGTGCAGCTATCACAGCGGCGTGTAGTGTTGGTCTGTAGGCAGTTTTGTTGGACTCAAGCCTGGTTATCTTGTAGTAAATGCGTATTATAGTCTCGTTGATATCATTGCTCCAGGTCATTCTTTGTCGTGGAGTATTTGTTGTGTTTAAGATTTGTGTGAAAAGTTGACTGTTTGATTGTGAGTTTTGGTTTGTTTGAGGCTGGTTATCACGAGACGTAGCTACTTCTATTCTAATTTCATCCAAGACGTTTTGTGTTAGTAATTTAGTTCTGAGGATTGCTCTTCTTTGGTCTCCGACCCTTTGTCTAGAGGCATTAATTTGTGGGAATTCAGTTGTAAATATGCGGTGCATTTCTGGTAGGTAAGATCTGGTATTCTGTTCAAGATTAGATGCTATGAGATATGCACGCCATATGGAGCGGTTCATATCTTCCGTCCACTTTATTCTCGTGCTGGTCCTGACAACAGTGGGTGCAGGAATATCGGCGAGTGCCCCCTGCACAACATCTGTCCGGTTGGATATTGTTGGTGAAGATGGGGGTGAGATGGGCGAAGTCTGTCTCGAGAAGCTATGCCGTGATGATACGCTCTCATAAGAGAAAAGACTTTGTGGTGATGATGGAGATGGAGATGATTCGGCTGTAACATTTTCGGGTTCAGCCCCAGCGAGAGCCCGCCTGTTCAGCTTCTCGCCACCGCTGGTTCGTATGCTGCGACACCCAGCACCGGCTCCAGGTGTGCCCCGGCGACCTCCGGGAAGCGGCCGTAAACTGTATCGTCCTCCTGTCCGTGAACTGTTGTGCCCCCCCAGAAACGTCGGGCTGCCCGAGCCGGGCGATCCAGGCTCGCCGGGCTCGGGGAGGGATTCCCCGGCAGTGCCGGTACCCTCCTGAGGAATTAAGTTTTTCTTCTTCACGTCCATGATTTCTTCCACCTCGGGTTGGGAACCGTTAGTTTGGGGAGGGTGATAACCAAGTTGGTGTAGGTTTTTGTAAACAGTGCCTCCTGTAAAGGGTATCGAGTCAAGATGGACAGACTAAAAATAAGTTTCTCCTCCCTGTAAGCCCCCCCACCACGTCAAGGTGGTCCCCTTGGGGGGGTTATTATTATTATTATTATTATCACTATTAAGTGTTGTTTTGTTTTACGAAATTATTTTAAATATTTCGGGAAATAGAGGTTTTTTTTTTTAAATAACATCCCTATAACGTCGATTTATCAACATTTTTAAATTGTTACTTGCGGCTGCTTGTTTCTGAAAAAAAAACAATGTGATTCACATTCAATATAACAAAATCATTTAAGAAAATTGAGCAAAAGGCAGTCAAAAATAACTTTTTACTATAGGGAAGTGAGTTAGTTGTTAGCCAGAACCTAAATAAATATTGTAAATATATATTTGTTTGTTTAAAGTGGTGAGATCTCAGATAATAATTTATTATTTAGTGAAATCCAAAATTAGATCGAGGCAATCATGCCTAATGAAAAAAATTAGTTCAAGGTCCACTTAGGGAGGATGATTATGCCACCTAAACCCTTAAAATTTCGGGACATTAATCGTGAGTTTTCAATAGTTTTACAGTTCATATTGTTTGGGACCTGTGTTGTTTGGGATACGTAGAAACGGTAAAACATCCATCATTTTATAAAATATTATATTTATTTACGTCCTTGACAGACGGCAATGACATTTGACATTTTTACAGGATTACTTAAAGGCAAAGAAAATTTGAGCCAAAGAGTTCCGTTCATCTGAGATTTGAGTAAACTACGCTGTAGATAAAAAATGAAGAACATTCTGTTTTTAATGAATATTTCATTAATCTTGTTATATTTTTGATGGGAATAACACCATTTATTTATTTATTCATTTACCAAGAACACAATTACCTTGAAATGGTTTTCTCGGTTATATACATATTTTAGGGTCCTTACTCGAGACAAACTGACCTGACTGCGTGCAGTGTTTGATGTCGGTTAGGTATCATATTGAAGATATTCTTGATGACTGTCGCTGTTATGTTTTATAATCTAAAATAGTGTAGCTAAAGGGTTTATTGCAAACTTCGGTACAACGTCACACTTCTTTATAGATGCTTAACCATGTGCAAGCAATTACCCATCACCTCTTTCATAAATATCTAACACGCATATCGATTCCGAATCCGAACCCACGAGGCACCTCGAATGACAAGGATAGTTGGATAAGTTACTTTTGCGTTTAGATAATATTTTATATAATTTCAAAAGTGCATTGACTCCGGACATTAACCCCGAGGCCACTACACCTACTTCACCTACACCTACTGCAGCACCAGGCTGCACAGCCACGCGTTATAATGCGGTAAACAAATTCACAAGACAAGTCCTGTTTTAAGGCGTTCATGCGAACGCCTTGGCTCACGACATGGTTTACAAACCAGCCACTTAAAAAAAAACCTCGAGAGGGGCCTCTAATCACTTCTGCGTGCGTTGCCGCGTGGATAGCCACACCATAAGGTATTGCAGGGCAGCCCCTAAGCTGGTGTGCTACCGCTGTGGCGAGAATAACGAAACAGCCAATACTTGTCCTAAATGTGCCTCCGGGAAAAATCAAGCAAAAAACTAATGGTTCCGAGTCAGAGGGTATGGTCGACCCGGATCCAACTAAACCCATAATAAAATACAAAACTACTACTACTACTACTAGTTCACAAGCGTAAAGCGGTTCCTGATGGTACTATCTACAATGACTCTGAAGCTGTAGAAGAGATCATCTTCGCTTCTAGGCGCGATTACTTTGATAAGATAAAGTTGCTAAAAGAAACTTATCCAAGCATGAAAGAGTTATTGCAGAAAGCTCACGATCGTAACATCAAGTATTACAATGCGCGTGACATAGAATTCAATGTAGGTGATGAAGTGTGGAAACGAACATACAAGCAAAGCAACGCTGGGATATATTTTGCTGCAAAGCTGGCCCCTAAATATGAAAAGTTCCGCGTGATACGGAAGGTGTCCTGGTATACGAACTGGAGGATGAAAATGGGAAGCGATTGGGAAATCAGCACATAAAAGACTGCAATAAGCCAGTTTCTGCTAACGCTACCTAATATTTCACTTAAACTTAATTAACACAAAAACCCCGGACCGTACGGTAAATTTGTAAATCATCCAGTAACTTGTAACTGCTATTTCTAGTTACTATTCTACTGCAGTTACCTTAGGCCGACGCAGTTGTTTCCAGCGTCGGCCGCGCGGACTCAATTGATGCCAAGGTACTGCAGGACGTGTGATTCTGGGCCGGGAGACCTCGTCAAAGTGTTCAGCTGTAACCTAGTTTAGGGATTTACCTCATTTATCAGCTTGAGGGCGAGCTGGAATTTTCCTGTTTCAGTTTACTTCTTCGTAAAATTCTCCTGGTTGAGGGGGCGTAATGTATACTTTTCAGGCGGGAAATAACGCCTCAGCGATACATAATTTATTCCATTCCTCGTCAACTTGTTATGTTAGTACCTTAAACTAATCTTATAATGTATGGTCACTTCAACTTCCAGTTTCGTTTCCTTTTCATTCTCCTCGTTTGAAAGTAAACCCAGGTCACGGTATTAGTATTGTTTTAAATCGTTATTTCCAAAATTGTTTATGTACTCAAGCTTTAGTCTTCTTTTTGATTCCTCAGTCGTTTCAGAGTTCCAGCATATTAAATGACAGACGAAGTCCCGAGTTTATGTCTACCCGTTTGACCTTTTGTTTTTACCCCGATAGGTGGCGGTTGGTTGGTCGATCTGTGGGATATCGATTCATCAATATCCCACAAATCGTAAAAGTCATCATTATTTTCTAATAAACCGGCGAGCTACCTGCTTCTTATTTTATTACTTACTTCGTCTGCTAGTCCCCGTAGTGTTCCTACATAACCTACGTAATACTATACTATATAAACACGAGTTATTTGGGAGTCTATTGAATAAGAAGAAATAATAACTGATGTGGCGTCTATCAGCGGTGATAAGCATCCACCTTGTGGGAATCTTTAATTTGCCCCAATTGTGCAAATAGTTCCAGCAAGATTTGCAGTAATTACCCTGTTTTGTTTTGTTGCATGGTTGCCACCCAGTTTGTTATATGTTTATTTATTCCATCCCGCTTTAAGGATTCCTCTGTAGCTTAGAAGTTTGGCCTGTCAAAAGCTCCATACTAGATCAAAGAAGGATCCGAGAGCAAATCCTATGTTTTCTAGTGCTCTATTCACTTTTAGCGTTAGTTATGCACAGCTGTTTCTTTTGATTTACCTTCCATAGAGACATGCTGATTACTGTGGAGGGGGGAGGCACTTTCGATCAGTTTTCTCGTCAAATGTCTATCCAGTATATTATCTGGTGATTTCAGTGTGAAGGGGGAAATACTTATGCACTGAAATGACTTGCTGTCTGAATGGACAGTCTTCTTTTCTGGTTTTGGAATGAAACCAGCTTTTAACCTTTTTCCTTTTGGAGGGATATTCTACAGTACTATACTGCTCCTGGTTAGTTCTACAATATAGTTTGTAATAAAACTGTAGGCCTTCTGTAAAAGCACTGCTATAATGCCACCAGGACCCGCAGATTTGAATGGTAGAAGATAATTTAAGGCTGACTCTACATTTTCTTCCTTAATTACTTATATCTAGTGGTTCCTCCCATGCAAAATGGTGATCCGATATATTGTGCTCTTTGTGTTCTTTGCAGCCCGGGAAGTGTGTCTCCAACATAGTTTTCAACAATGTATGGAGTTCAGATACAAGTACTCCGTCTAGTTGGCCAATTGTGTCGCTTGCTAATAGTTTCACCAGAAGAGCTGCAGCTGAGTATGTGCTCAAATCTTTGCAGTACAGGCGCCCACTTCTCCTACTTTCTCTTTGTTTTTTTTTGCTATATTTGTCTCTGATCCTTCAACACTCGTCCCAGCCATCTTCGTAATCCTTTGAAAGTTTTGTTTATTGAAGTCTTGATTCCACCAGAGTTGACCATTTCATTCAAGAATTCTTCTTAGGGGGGATTCCTGGTAGTATGCTTATATTTTAGTTATTACCCATTTATAAGCCCCTTTTGTCTTGTGCCTTTTGGGTAACTATCGACATCGTCTGGTCACTTAAAATGGACATTAAACTTATTATTTTTTTACTAAATTTATTTAGTTAAAAATATATGATATAGTGTATATAAATAGTTATAGATAGTATTTTTAAATCACGTAATTAAATAACATAATGTTAGGGCAGGCTTGAAAATACCTTTCGCGTTTAGTAGTAAATTAATATACAAGTGCGCTAAGTTGGTTATTATTCACGAGGTGGTCTTATTATCGGTAAGGTTATGTGAATGCACTCGAGTTTCTTACAAAGTTTTTCAACAGATTCGCGAGGAAAAAAACAGACTTTCGTTGTGTGGTTGTATTGATAACAACCACACAACGAAAACCTACACAAATATTTATGGAAAATCCCATTATCATATTCTGACCTGACGTCGATTGAACCAATTGGCAAGAAAAACATTCAAATCAGTCCAACCGTGAGAAATCACTGTACTGACATAAAAAACTTAAGAAACTCCTTTTTTTTAAGTCTGTTAAAAATCGGGCTCACTTTGTTTGTGCTATCGATTATACGATGAAACTTCTACGAAAACACTCACATTATCATACACACCATCATTAATGGATGTCACATTATACTGTAGGTTTGATAAAGTGATTCAGTATTTCTCTTGCAAGACGGGGTGGTACGAGCATAATAACTATTCAGAACTTTTTTTCTTGTTTACGACAGCAAAGAACTGTTATTTGTTCCAAGTCCGCGCCGCATGAAGCTCATAATAATCGTATTTACTTAGTTCGAAACTTTTCTACTCGTAGCTTCTCCTCGATATTGCAGTCGTAAATCAATCAGGGTGCCCAGACGAACTGTAGTACGGGAAGTGTAGTGACTGTTAGCAAGAAGTATCTATTACATAACGTAGCATCACAGTTTTCCCCCTACGGGGTGGCAGAGGCACAATTTTGCCCACGTTTAGCCAGCTACCCAATACTCCATTTCGCGTGACAGGGGTATAGCCAGTCGCCGCAGCTATGAAGATTGATGGTTTCCTCACGATGTTTTATATCACCGTTTGAACGTCCGTTCAGGTGCCGCCATTTAACTCTAGCGCTGATAAGAGAGAGGGAAATATTTAAATAATGAACGCGAAAGAGACGCACTGCTAAGGTCAGCACTAGAGTTTCGTGCCGCTACTTGTATGAATTTGTACATATGAATTACTTATCTCATTGGTACATGTTCATTACCGGATTCGAATTTGCATCTCTTGCATGAGCGGCGGGCGTGAAACCACTAGACCACGGAGCTCTCGCTATATCCAAATATAATAAGATTTAGGCTCAATTCCGAACTCAGCAGTATACAGAAGTGCTGCTGCATTAAATTCTCTATATATCAGTTTCAGTATAACCATGCCAGCGCGACAGACTTAAGTAGTGACGCGTTTACAACAGAGATATAGTAGTTGTTGGTATGTCAACTCAAAGCAAGTGCATGAATATAATACACAACTGCTATTATCAGTATTATTATTATTATACAAATATGATGTACAACATAACAGGTAGGGACCCAAAACGCCATACGAAAATAATAATATACATGATGAAAAATCAAATGATTACAAATACAAAGGTTACAGAAAAAATCTATTAAATGTCAATGTAAAAGTAAATCCAATGACAACACTTTCACACATTCATCTCGCAGAACCTGCCACATTCTCGCACAATGCCTCCATGCATTTCCAAACAGATCAGTCAGTGGTGGTGCAGCCCATAGAGCGTTGAAACTGTCCCGCGCCCTCACCAGCAGAGGCTGCGCTAATAGGCTGAGAAGAGCGCGTGAAAGACATAATGTTTAATTTCCCACGCCTACCGAACGGCGTGGAATCCTGAGGGCACATCCCTTTGGCCGCACGTGAGAGAAAATAATTGATGATTTTGTTATAACCTTGTCACCGCAGAGCTACCTTCAAAGCGTAGAGAGGTCTCACCGATGATCCTCGTCAGGTGCGACTTAGCCGATTTAACCGCAGCCTCAAAAATTCCTCCCCAATGAGGACATCCCGGCGGACTGAAAACCCATTCAATCCCTCGTCGGGAGCAAGCCGTACCGATGGTGTCCTGGTTACCGTTCAGGAATTGAGTGACCTCCTGCAGATATCGCCTGGCTCCGACAAAATTTGTGCCGTTGTCCGAACGGATTAATGTCGGGAGGCCCCTTCGTGAGACGAACCGATCTAGACAAGCGATAAATGCCTCTGTAGTGAGGTCACTGACCACCTCCAAGTGGACTGCCTTCGTGGCCAAGCACACTAATCTGGCGTTCCGTAGATGTGAAGACTTGTCCATGAATGGTCCCGCGAAATCCGTTCCGACACCCGCAAAGGGCCGGATTTCGTTAACCCTATCCGAGGGCAAATCGCCCATCTGGGGCTGCATCGTAGCCGCCTTGGCCCGATAACAAGGCTGGCACCGAAATACGACGCTACACACTAAGCGTCTTCCCGATAGAATCCAGAACTCGCGCTGGAGAAACGCCATCAAGGCGTGGCATCCGATATGCCCATTCCGAATGTGTCGATCCTGTATCAACAGTTCGACCAACTTCCCTTTCCTAGGGAGTAACAACGGGTGGCGAGCCGCATAAGGCAGGTTGGCATTCCGCAGCCGACCTCCTACCCTCAGCAATCCTTGAGGGTCAATAAACGGGTTGAGCCGAGCCACAGCTCCCTTCAGTTGGACGCGTCCGCGTCTCAGAATGTCCAATTCGGACTTAAAGTGCACCGTCTGCACGTTCCGTACCAATGCGAACAACGCATGGTTCCGTTCCCGTGGTGTCAGGACCGGTGTCCGCACTCGTTGCGGCTCAGAATTCCGACAATTCCGCGCAAATCGGCAGATCCAGGCGGTCACATTGACCAGCTTGTCGAGCGAGCTGTACCGTTCCAGCAGGCTGAACTCCTCTTCCGGCTCTGGTTGCATCGTACAGACACCGACTGTCAAGGCGCCGTTCGCCGTGGTAACGCGTGGACTCATTGGCCAATCCGATTCGGCTTGAGTCAACCATTTTGCACCCCACCACAAGGGATGTCCAACCAACTCCGGAGCATGACACCCACGAGACGCACAGTCTGCTGGGTTCATTTCCCCTGGAACATGTCTCCAGATTAAGGGAACCTCCGAAGTCAAAATCTGCGAAACCCGATTCGCCACAAAAATCTCCAGCTTGTGAACTGAAGCCTTCAGCCAGCATAACACGATCTGGCTGTCCGTCCAAGCGTAGACCGTATCTTCCAACGCTATTGACTCACGAAGAACCGTCATCGTGTGGTTGAGCAGACGAGTCAGGAGAGCCGCTCCCGAAAGCTCTAACTTGGGAATGGTCAGGCGAGTGCGCAACGGCGCAACCTTGCTCTTGGCCATGACCAACCGCACATCAACCTCCCCCGAGGAGTCGACCGTACGCAGATACACCGCAGCTCCGTAGCCCTTCTCCGATGCATCGCAAAATCCATGCAGGGTGGCGGTGTATCGTTTAGTGGGGACCAACCTCCGTGGCAGTGAAATCCGATTGATGCCAGGGAGGGTCGAAAAGAACAAGTCCCACTCTGAGCTCAATGACCCGCCGATCGGGTCGTCCCATTTCAGCTCAGCAGACCACAATTGCTGCATAAAACACTTGAGCTGAAATGTTACCGGGGTGATCCACCCGTTTGGATCAAATGTCCTAGCCACCGTTGAAAGGACGTTCCGTTTCGTCCAGACCTTCGGGGAGTCCAACTCGACCCGATACGAGAACATGTCTGACACCGGCTGGTACTGGACGCCTAATACCGACAACATATTTGGATTTTCCAAATTTTCAAAAATGTGGGGATCCTGCTGGTACTCATCCGGAAGACCAGTCAGTAACTCTGGAGAGTTCGACATCCATTTCCGGAGCTCGTAACCTCCACCCCGTAAGAGCTCAACTAGCTCGTCCCGTCGAGCGAGCGCCTCCTCTACGGAATCTGCACCGGTACAGATATCGTCCACGTAGAGGTCCTGCTCCAGGATCGCTGCCCCTCTAGGGAAATTTAACCGTTCTCGATCCGCTAAGTCCCGCAGAGTGCGAATCGCCAAATAAGGACTAGACCGTAGCCCGTACGTGTTGGTGTTCAGCTCTTACACCCTGATGGGCTGATCTGGGCTCTCTCGCCACAGTATCAGCTGATACCGTCTATCGTCAGGGTGAATGACCGTCTGTCTAAACATCATCCGGATGTCAGCTACAAACACAACATTGTGTCGACGGAACCGTGTGATAACATCCGCGATGTCATGATTCAACTTCGGCCCTGAATGCAAACACTGGTTCAGGTTCATGCCGTTAGATGTTGATGCCGATCCATCGAAAACTACCCGTATTTTGCCCTCCGGGGTCCTCAAGACCGCGTGATGAGGCAGGAAGCAGTGGTCTTCACGCTTCCAGTCGATACCCGAAACCGACATGTGACCGAGCGACTCGTATTCCCGCATGAAGTCGACGTACTTCTGCCGGAAAATCCCGTCACGCTTCATGCGTCGTTCCATCGACAGAAGCCGCGTCTCGGCTGCATGGTGTGAACTGCCCAGCGGTGGGCGATCACTCCGAAATGGAAGACGTGTGAGAAATCGACCTGACCGAAGGCGACCAGTATTGTTCCGATAAAACTGTTCACACTCTTCTTCAACCGGGTCCAACCGGCGGACCGTAGGTGGTTCCTCCACCTCCCAAAACTTCTGTATCACCTCCGAGAGTACAGAACCGAATAAGGGACTACGAGTCGCTAGGCGTGGGGCAGCCGGCATGACCGGACCCATTACCGCATGGCCCAGTCTGGTGTTGACCGAAATCAGACCAGTCGCCTGCAACACGTGGACACCTGGCACTAACAGGTATCCCAAGGCATCGACACCCAATAAAATGTCTACTGGGCCCGGAATATCGAACTCCGGGTCAGCCAGTGACAACCCAGCGACCAACTGTCGCACCGAGGGCGACAACCGTACGTGAGGGTGTGAGCCCATCACATTAGGCATGACTAATGCCGTGACCGTCAGATTCACCGATGAATCCACCCGTGACGAGAGAGTAATCCGACATACTCCCTTAACGGAACCGACTTCCGTGTTCCCAATTTCCCGAATGGAATGTGGATACTCCCTTACCGTAATGCCCAACCGTCTTACAAGGTTGCACGAGACTAAGCACCCCTGGGCCCCCGAGTCCAATAGTGCTCGTGCCATACATGATTTGCCGTCCGAACTCCACGCTATCACCGAGGCGGTGGGGAGCATGACCGTCTGTGGAGTGGCGGCACCCTGTAAGTGGGCGGCGTGTCCCTAGCGGGAACCTCCGTGGGATCCGAAACCGCTGGGACCCCCGTCGGCCTGGTAACTCGGCTGCTGATATGCCACCGGTGGCATATCAGACCGTATGTACATCAGGGGGTCCTAACCCGCATAATAGGCCCCTCGCTGTCCCGGTACCCGACCATACCGGACTGTGAACGGTGTGCCCGGTGGCCACCGTGGATGGAGGGGGGAGAGCGGATCCAACCTGGGGCGCTCTAGGAATGGGGGCGACATCCGACTGTTCGCCTCCCTGTTCGCCTCCCAGAGCGATGGGCAGGGTGGCGCAGAAGGTGGTGGGCTCCCAGCCTTCGCGCCACTCATAGGTGCCATCTGACACCCGCCCGTAACACGCGGTGAGCCAGCGGCCCGAAGTCCTCGCTGACCCTGGACAGCGGCGACCGAACCCCGGCTGTCCCGCCTGTTACCCCCGCGCTGCCCCCTTCCCCTCGGGGGGGGTCCCGTCCGCGGGTACCCCAGTCACCCCGTTGGTGACTCCCGTTGCCCGGAGGGGGACTGGGTCCGGCCCTGGTTGGGCCCTGTGACCGACCAACCTGAGTCCGGCCCTGGTGACCGTCCGATGGGCCTGACCGGTTCAGGCACAACACGACGTGGTGCCTGCCACCGCAGCCCTCACAGGGGGACGCCCGTGAGCACTCGCTCAGCGGGTGCGGCCCCAAACAACCGAAACACAATCGGTGGCGGAAGACCACCTTCCTGCGGGCAGCCACACCGAGCGCCTTAAAGTTGGCGCAACTGGTCACCTCATGACCGGCACTGTCGCAGTGCACACAGCCGTCACCCGACGGCGCGGCACTCAAAACGCCAAATTGTTTTGACCGACCACCCCCCCGTGGGGGTGGGGGGCGCGGCTCCTCCCGCATCCGCGCGGGTTGGCGCTGCACACTGGCCTCCGAATCCATGGTGTCGCATCGGCTGCATTCACCCTCCAAAAACTCCGTTAATTGGACGAGCGTGGGCAGTTCCGAGCTACTGCCCCCATGCAGCTGTTCAAACCGACTTTGAACAGCTGCAGGCAACCGTGACAAAACCATATATAACACAATATATGACCATTGGTCTACCGGCAGACCAAGGTTCTGAAGGGCCTTAGTGGCCACCAGCACAGGGTTGAGCACCTGTACCCGGATGTCAACATCCCGGGTTACTCTTGGGATGCTGAACAGCTTCCCCAGCTGCGCATCAACCAACCGCCTTTTGTGTTGGTAGCGGTCAAACAATATGACCCGGGCAATCTCATAATTGCCCGCCGTAACCGTTAGGTGACTGACCAACTCCTTCGGTTCACCCCGCAGTGCCATCAATAGCTGGGCCAACTTGTAGGCGCTGTCCAGGTCGTCCCGACCGTGGACCAGGCTATCGAACAAATTGATGAATGCCGGCCACTCATCAATTGCCCCACCGAAGGCCGGAATCTCCAGGTGTGGAAGCCGTCCAACCACACCCTTAGGGATGGGGGTCTCCGCTACCCTCCCCGCGGTCATCCCGACGCGACCGCTTAATTTTTTCGGCGCGACGCTCGATGTCGCCCAAGCACTCCATCGCTTGGTCAGCATCCGCGCAGAGCTGCCTCACTGCAGCCACCGAGGCCTCATCCGTAAGCCCGAGGGCTTCAGCCTCGGCAGCCAGCCGACACACCTTCCCGACGCGTGTCATTGCGTCCTCCACACGCTTGAGCAGGACATCGTCCATGTCGGGTCGCTCCACATACTTGTGAGTATGGGCGAGCCATCTCATCTCCTCACGGACACCATATCGCAGTTCCGTCAAGGGCGAAGGTGCCATGGTTACCGATTTAATTGTTCCTGGTCCTATGCTTCACTGCCGAACTAAGCACAGCCAGATACCAGCACTTTCCCGTCAGCGCTGGGCACAGAAATTAAAACTAAGTTGTAAAACCCAAGGCAACCACTAAACAATTAAATCATAAACAATATTTAATATGGTCGCCCTGTGGACATACACCTTATAATATACACTCTAAATCAATTAGAGAATTCCACCATGTGGTACAATACAAATAACACACAAAAGGTTATTATAAAAAAAAACTATTTTTCTAGCAGTGGCCCCTCCGATAGGAACCACACTTCCTTTGAGGTCAGCAAAATCAGCTTAATACCCCTTAAATAGCCTGACCCTGCTGTGTAAACCGAAATAACACTGTAGGACTATAGAACCCGACGTTCTATCGCAAGTAATACAATCTAGGCTTCGCAGAATGACTGTTCAATCCTTTATGCGCACAAACAGTAGTTTCCGACTACAATGTATAACAACTGATAACTAAATTGGCACTTATACTTTCACTTACCGAAAATGAACTTTAATAATAATAATAATAATAATAATAATACCTTGGACACCATTTACACACATTGATCTAGCCCCAAACTAGGATTCCCTGTATCTTGGGTACTAGACAACGATACAGGGAATACTTTAATCGTGGTATACCGACCACAGACTCATTGCCGACTTGAGCCAATCTGGGATATTCTTTTCTCCCAACTTAAATGTGACAAAGGCAAACCTACCGTGAATCGATGATTTCCCACTAGGAAACCGCGCTTCTGCTACCAAAATGTTTATTTTCCCACGCCTACCGAACGGCGTGGAATCCTGAGGGGGATGTGCCTTTGGCCGCACGTGAGAGAAAAGAATTGATGAATTTGTTATTACCTTGTCACCGCAGACAGGATAGATTGAAGGCTCGATTCGAGACAGGGGAATGCGGGAGAGGAGACAGTTTTGGAATGGGAGATGGGATCGAACCCTTGCCGTCGCTGTCCGACGCCGTTGCCGGCGCGCTGCTGGCGGCACGTGGAGTCGCCGCCGATACGACTATGTGCTTCACAACACAAATCACTTGACCGCTGACGCGAATCTAATTACAATCAATAGCCCGACGCTATGAGGTAGATTTACACTCCGACCAGGCCCGATGCCTGTATGATAATTGGTACACCGAAATACCATCAATGCCACGGGGCCCGAGCCGCCATGTTATTCTCCCGATGAGAAAAAGACCAAGAGCAAAGATAACCTACAATTTCTCCTCTCGTTTCCGATACGAGTGACAGCTGCGGTTCTGTTTCCGTTCCGAGTCGCGCAACAAGAGGAGGTGCGTTCCGAAGCATAAATATTAAATACATAATGTAACACTTAATCACCGCTGCCGAATTGGCAACTGCAAGTGAATTTAGAAATCATCTTTAACAACAGATTTATAAAGTAAAGTAGCCTTTAAGAATTCATTAAAAAAAAAACTCTTTTGGGCTCACAAAAGATGCTCCCCTAGTCCCGCCTGCATTATTAATATATAAATAAATTGTAATCAACTAATTATAAAATAAATTCAGCTATACTCTATTATTATTATTATATTCTATATTTTTTATTATCTACATAACAGTATTCTATATCGTATTCAATTAACCAATACTAACTAATCCTACTAATATTATCAATTTGTATAGTATAAACTTATACCTTTTAAACTAAAAGTATACACTAACAAATAAGTCAGGTACCTTCTGTTAATGCTTTCAGTTGAGCACGCCGTCTCCGTTGTTCCGGTACTGACGGAAGATCAGCGTCTGAGGAGTCTACTTCTTAGGCACATGCTGAGTCAGAACCTTTTTGCAGATGCCACACCACCCTCAGTTCTAATGCGATATAGGTACTTTGGTACCTATGTCCTACCTGTCTCAAGGTGTAATTACTTTAACTATAGTTTCTAGTTGTTTCTGAATGTTTATAAGTATTTTTGTTTTCTGCGATGTTATTTTTGTTAAGTGGTACCAATGTTATTTTTTGTTAAGTATCTGCAATGTTTTGTGTGTGGGTGAGCGCTTATGCAAATAAATAAATAAATAAATAAATAAATTTACACCCTAATAATACGCCGTCTGATCCGTGTGGTTTGTAAGTAAGGAATTAAGATGTTGAACTGAGCGAGCATGCTGCTTACATCTATTATCTACCTTCATTTAGGACAGGCCTTATTTTCCTGAGGCCCAGCCGTAAACAGCTCCGGCAGAGTATATGCCCTCAGACTATGGAGATGGCTTCTCCCTGGTCGATGTGGGACAAACAGATTGGGCGCATCGGAAAAGTAAGTGGAGTCATTCGAGGCTGAAACCAGAGTACACTCGGCGCCACGAATAAAGAGCTCTCGGAGAAACTGGCGGGGATTACTGCGCATGTGTACAGTCGCGGCATAATTCCGAAGTTCGTTTTAGGGTTAGTGTGAAGGAATGAGTGTTCAGGACTTTCTTCACTTCTATTTTTTCTCTGTTTGATATTTTGTTGATTGGGATATTAGCCGATGTAAATAATGGACTTTGTGTCAAATAAACTATAGGTACTCTCTATTGACAACATTTGTTAACGTCAAGGTTGAAACCTATATATAAATAACCCCCTAGCATAGAATGCCCCTAGTCACTAGGGCCTAGTGAATATAGATACTTGTAGTAATAGTCCTGCACACTCTTTTCTTCCCGCTGACTAATAATTTGTAACAATTAAACCACAATTAAGTTTTTAACACAAAAAATATTATTCATCTGACAGTAATGATATTCCTTCCATTAAATCATCCTGCGATAAGGAACAAGGCTGCTGTTGGATGCTGGAGGCACTCGTAGAAGGCACTTGTTCATCGTCATTGGAAGATTCGCCATCCACATCTCCATTATCGTCACTGTCTGTACTGTCATCACTATCATCACTAACCCTTATAATGAATTGTTCTGTCATTAGATCCACGACGTGGTCGCTTTTAGTATATTCTTCTTCTACTGCTTTCACCTTGTTACACAACACCTCCCATTCTTGTGCTCCTATTAAATTTACCTTTTCCTTTATAAGCCCAATAACAATATTGAGATTCCACTTCACATTTTTACTGCCTACATATTGTTTTATTGTAGACCAGGCCATCTCTATTGGGTTTAAGTCTGGATGATATGGTGGTAGTCTTAACACATTGTGGTTTTGTTCGGCCATTATTTTATCGATAGAAAATGACTTGAAATTTTCTTTATGGCCTTTAATTAATTTATACAATTCCGGTTTTAACAATTTTGCATCAAATACTATACCTTTCTCAGACAGCAATGCTTGCATTTCGGCTTTTTTTGAATTAGATGTGGGTGCGAGGTCATATTGCTTATTATGATAGGAAGCGTTATCAACTACCACGACAGAACCAGGAGGTAAATTTGGAATTAATTGTGTTTGCAGCCATTTTTCATAGTTTTCGAAGTTCATATTGTCGTGGTAGTCACCTGATTTAGAACCCGCTTTAAAAGTAAGCAACGCATTTGGGACGAAGCCTGTTTCAGATCCAGCATGTACGATTACCACACGTTGGCCTTTTGATATAGGCTGTTTAAGTCCTTTTGTAGAGCCATCCGACCAGGCCTTTGGAATCGAGTGACCTGAATCTACATATGACTCGTCTGTATATATTATGGGTCGCCCCTCTTGGCGGTATTGCTTAATCTTTTTCAGATATTCAATCCGTTTCAGGCGTAAATTTGAAGATTCAATTAGAACCTTTCGGTTATTTTCAGTTCTTTTCCATTTAAAACCTAATGCTTTGATTATGCGTCGGAGGCTTGTTTTGGATGCATCAAAATTAATATCCTCCTGTAATTTTCTTCTCAATTTTTCAATTGTTGGAAGTTCATTATTAGTTTTGTGGTAATTGTGAATACACCTTTTTACGACACCTTGGTCAAAATTATCTAATAAGGTCACTGGTTTTTGTCGCGGTATTTTTTTACGAGGGGTTCGAAAGACTGCAAGTAACTCTGAATTGTGTGCTTCTTTCGAAAGCCTTTTTACAGTTGCAACAGACGTTTTGGTAGCAGTTGCTGTTCTTTTCTGACCCTGGTTTAGGACATTAATAATGCCTTGCAATTTTAAGCTAGTTGTATTCATAGCTTGTCCAAATTCTTCGCGATTTTGCTCCAAGTTATGGCAAATTTCGGTTAATATGTTTTGGTCTGTAACACTTATTGACCTGTTTCTAACTTCATTTAAATTTTGAATTGTGGCTTCTAACAAGTTTTGTAGTGTGATGGAAGAGGTGGCTGATGTGGTCTTCGCCAGTTTTAAATCAGCAACGATTTCATCAGACAATTTTTTGATATAACAGTTCACATCGTAAACCATTTTTCTAGCTTGCCTAGTCAGTACTTTATTTTTCGGCATTTTCGACCGGGGCGAAAGATAACGTTGGGTAATATTGTATGCGACTGTACTCAAGAAGCTTCGAGACGTGCTTTCGGTACGGGCATCGGGAAGCCACTGATCAACGAATCAGGTGCCGGCGCTGACTACCGCCCCCGTCGCTCCTCACTTCCCCGCGCCAAACACTTGTGAAAAGTGACGACTGCGCATTCAAGGACAAAGCTCTTTAGTCGTGGCGCCGAGTATATACACATTTATGCAGAGGCACTTACTTTGATTGTGGCCCCACGCTAGGATATTCTGTTTTTCAGGAACCAGAAACAACGATACACACCCATATAAACATCCAGAAAGATTATCTTTCTGCTGAAATTAACATTTAAGCACGTACTATTAGATAGGCACAGCCGAATCACAACACTGGATTTAAACAATTACAATGGTCCTCGCCCCACACTAGGATACCCTGCGTCGTGGGAACCTGAAAGTAAAGCTATCAATAAATTTTGCCCAATAATTTCCCCGCCGAGGGGCACACTTATTTACCCGGATGCTAGTAAGATTGAGCCATACTCCACCACGCTGGCTCTGTGCGGGTTGGTGGAGGGGTTTTACGACTACTACTACCTTGGTACTATTACCTCGACAACAATCGGTGCACTGCAATCCTTGTAGGTACGCCAACCCCAACACTGAAAATAAGGTGTACAGACCGAATATCCGTTAAAATATATAATATATTTATTTCATAGAAAAGCGTATTGCCGTGACTTCTACTGACCGAAAATGAAGAATGCAACCTGACGTTTATGGCTGGCGTAGCAGGGAAATCATAAAATTGAATTCGAACCTCATAAACCTCCAAATTTTACCGACATACCCTAGAAGCTAGGGCCTAGACATGACCATACTTCTTCCGGTACGTACCGTCTATACCGTTGTTTTGACGTATGAAGATATTTCATACTCCATCGCGACTAAAAATGTTGGAACATTTTTGGGATATGCTGATGCCGCGATACCTCATCATAAGATCTTCAGTAAGGATATTCCGGAAGCAAAACCAACGGCTGTCCGATCAAGACGTAGTCCTACTTTTAAAATCCGTTGAATCCTAACCTACATAAAATACGAAAATTGTAAGGTAATTCCGAAGCCATTATGCGACCGCCAACCTTATTGATGTCATCCATAGCAATTCAAAAAGACAACTTTAAAACCTTGCCAAAATTTTAAAACGCCAAATCCTCTTTACTAAAATTTTCCAACTAAACAGTCCAAAGTAAATACCTACCTCTAGCTTTTTTACGTTCCTAAATAAGCTTTTTACCGAGTAATCGACCAACAGGCCGAGTTATATTTTTTTGCCGAAATGTAACCTAATTCTAAAGTTTTTAGATCCGTCGTAGAAATATTCCGATAACCCCAAAATGATATGTAATAATTAATTTCCGCTCTTCAAGAGCCGAAAGCCTTTCTCTTTCCAAGAGACGAATACCACGATATACTGAAACTCACCCAGCTGAGACAGACCTGAGCTAAGTGGCAGCCGAATCACATCCCCTAATCCGATGATTCGAATCCTAGGTTGGTTATAACTACCTAACTTAATACACCACCGCCGTAACAGATAAAATATTAACAGTCTTTAAATTGTTTTTCACACCTTTCATTCGGAAAAGTAAGTTTTGCTCCACGATGAGAGGGAGCAAAATGCTACTTTTCTGTTTAAGCATTTTTTTTTATTTATTCATTGGCATGTAGCATTTATGCAATGTGCCAATAGAACACAGATCTTAATGAAATAATCGATTGTAATTAAATCGTAATCGATTAAAAACTAACACGTTTCAAGTTTCAACTTAAATAACATTATATGAAAATTTATGAATTTTTCGTAATATTTAAAAAAAAACACATTAAATTATGTGTTTTACTGAAATCAAAAGTTATTGTGATGTAATGAATATTGATATCCGATACCATTGTAATAATCGATTCGATTATTTTTACACATCGGCAAAAGTAGCACAGGAATATTTTATCTGTGGTGACTTTTGCCTAATCCTTCACAATCCGCCATTATAAAAAAAAAGATTTCGTTGTTCGATTACTGTAAAAGTGTTGAAAGTATAATTCAAAGTATAGTTATTTCATTATTTTTAGAGCATTATATTTCAATTTTCCTCATAGTCGGTGTGAAAAATTGTATGTGTCACTCAGGAGCAAAATTTTTTTCGTCTTGAGCGTTAACGCTTGAAACCTTCGTTACGCTCAGGATTCTAACTTAGAATCCCTCGCTACGCTCAGGATTCTATCGTAGAAGCCTTCGCTTCACTCTGTGTTCAATGTACCGCCCTCGCCGTAAATACATCATTTTGCTCCCTTGTGACACAAATAACTATTGTGATAAAATTCAGTAGGAAATAATGGAAATATTGACCAGGAAATTTGTTTTGGGTACATGCACGGGAATGTGCCCGAGCATTTCCAACCTCGCGGGTACGTTCCCTGAGACGAACTCGGGCTTTTTTCCGTCGAGGGGAAAATTCCGGGAACGGCAAAGACATCAGAGGCAATGGAAACTGTAATTTGGGTGCTTACCTATAAAATTGGCGAAATTTTCTTACAGATTCAGGAGTTCATAATTCGTGTAATTCAATGGCTCTTTCTATTATTTTTTTAACGTTAAAAAGTTAATTTAGACCTTTACAACACATAACATTTTCTTTAAATTTTCTGTTTGATGATTAAAATTTAATCTTCAAAATCAGTTCGTCTGAAATGTCCTCCATTTTCATGAAAAAGATTTGTTTTTTTTTTAAAGCTGCACTTTTCGAAAATAATGAAATTTGCTGATAATATTGTCTCGTACACCAAAGTTTTATAAAATAAGGATTTCTCATTCCGAAAAAAAAAAAACTACTGAAAATTGAGTTTTCTTCAACTTCAACAAAACGCTGATTTCATTGGTAACACCTTATAATACTGTAGTTGAGAAACTGTGTAAGAAATTAATTTTTCATACAGAAATGTTTGCAAGTTCATGTGTCTGTTCCATCAGTCCGATTTTGAAATGTTGTCTCATACACACAAAGTTTTATAAAATAAGGATTTTTCATTCCGAAAAAAAATTCAAAAATACCTACTGAAAATTTAGTTTCCTTCAACTTGTCCGTACAAAACGCTGATTTCATTGGAAAGCATCTATTATTACTGTAGTTGAGAAACTGTATAAGAAATTAATTTTTCATATAGTAATTTTTGCAAGTACATGTGTCTGTTCCAGCAGTCTGATTTTGAAATAAACAAATAGTCAAAATAATATAACTATTAATAAAATCTTACACCCCGTTACCAATCAGGGGGCTCAAATTTAGAGAGTCAAGTTCACAGTGACTATAATTTTGTAACTATAATTTACCTTAATTTTAAACCGACTCCGTTTTTGGAATTTCTTAATTCGTTGGGATCTAGGAAAAACATGTCATATGGAACTTAGATGACGTCATGATTGACGTAAATAAACCTTTGCCTGCAGTTACACTGATGACCTCACTGTATTATAAACCCCAATAGACTGTATATTTTATTCTTCATTTGACGTTAAGAAAATTGTTTACAAAAGAGGAGCCAGTTGTTGACTCGAGTTCAATGACAAGGATCAGTGAATATTACAAAGTCCTTTGTAATTGCCGCAGCTATTGTTCCCACTTATTATAATAGCTTCTTTTTAAGGACCTGGATCGCCCATACACAAACAGTAGACTACATATGTTTCATAATCATCTAACATTTTTGGAGGCCTAACAATTCTGCCGCTTCTTATTTTTACCATATTTTCAGCAACGTCATTCTCCCAATTATGCCTTCCTTAGCCAACCTCAAATAATTCTTCTCGTTCAAAAGTTTCTTCATCAACATTTTTATTATCACCGACACCTATTCTCTGTCTTCATTTTCTTGATGAAGTTCAGCACCATTCTTATTTTCCAGATATATTTCTTGGCCAGTTTCATCGTAATCGTGTTATCATTTTCTTAATTATTTTCAAAAATAATAACTCTTTGCCTATCGTGTTGGTTATCGGTTCGATTACTTTAATTGTATAATTTTATTATTTTTAGAGTCCCTTCTGTCCTGATATATCCTACCATTCTTCACCCATGTGCTCTTTCTGAAAGCTTATCTGGTTTGAGTAAGATGCATGCCCATGCCTTTGCACCAAATCCAGGAAGTTTGCTTAAGTCTCTTCTCCTGTATGAAACTTCACAAGGAGTTTTGAAATTGATTAGAGGTGGAACGGTTTATCTGATGAGCTACACATTTTACAGCTTCACTCCAAATGTTCTTCGGTACCTTAGTTTCAATAAACATTGTCCTTGCTTTGTTACAAAAACTGCAATTCATGCGTTCTGCAACGCCATTGCTGGCTGGCGAATATGGTAAAATATATTCAAAAACTATGCTTGAAGAGGAGGGGGGCTCTCTCCTGTACCCAAGACTAGGTATATACACTAGCCATAAGAGAGCAGATGCGGAACATTTTGCTATTGAGCATAAAAATTGCGATCTAAGCCCCACCCCATAGCCGCCGGAGTCCCGCAAGGCTCTGTTCTCTCCCCTACCCTCTTTTCACTTTACGTCCTAGACGTCCCCCGCACGCCATACGTCGAGCTAGCTCTTTACGCCGGCTCTTTACGGCACTCTATTACACCAGTAGAAAGAGGACGCGCGTTTGTCAAGTACTCCAGAAAGCAGTAACCGAATTCGGTGAATGGGCTCTTAAATGGAGAATCAAGGTGTAAGACTCGAGCTGACCGCGCGTCCTCTTTACTACCCGAAATCACTCTCTTTGACCGCCCTATCCCCTGGGAGAATAAAGTGAAGTATTTAGACGTGACATTAGTCTCCCGACTAAATTTCAAATCCCACATTAAAACGGTCCGGGACAAAGCAGCCTTCTACATGGGTAGGCTTCACCCGCTCATGAGAAATAAAAGCAAACTCCCATTGCGCTGCAAAATAACTCTATTTTAAGCTTGCATCCACCCGGTCTTCACATAAGCAAGTCCAGTCTTTGCACACTGCTCCCACTTCCTTTAACCCCGACAGTTTTACAAAACCGCTTCATGCAAAAAGCTGTAGGTGCCCCGTGGTGCACACGCAACGTAGACCTCCATAGTGACTTTAAACTCCCCATAGTAAAGCAATATATGACAGAAGCGTCCGAAAGCTACTTCATTAATGCTTATGCAATTAAGCCACCCAAACCCGCTTGTCGTAAAAGCATCCCTTTATGAACCGACCCCAGATATAAATAAGAAATACCTTTACAAAAGGCGCCCCAAAGACGTCCTCTTAGAACTGGGGGACGATATCACAAAAGCTCTTAAAGCCCAACCAGGCACGTCAACTTGACGAAGCCTGTGTTCCCGAAGCACTACAGCGTCTCAGATACCAAATCTGGATTGAAAGAGATCGCCGTCTTGATTCGACGAACACACAGTCTTCCCCTCCCCCTTTAAACCTCCCGGACTGAGGACAGAGCCCCCCTAAATGACCCAAATATAAAGTAGTTTAGGATTAGGATAGGTTTTAAAAATTATAAATAACCACCTCTTATTAGCGGGGGTTATCTGCCCCCCTAACATGCCGCTATCATGCCCGCTGACTATGAGCTGATGTCCGCTCGTAAAATCCGGTAAGCAGGCAAACTCCTCCCATACATATCATAAACATAACATAACATAATTATCGCCCAAAAGGGCTAATTGCAGGTAGAAAGCCTTCAGCATATACCGCGGCCATGGCTAACAGTAAAATCAAATACAGATAACTCCTTATGAATCTGCCTATGTTGAGAGATATCAAGGTTACTCTAGATTAGCATCTGACTACCTAGTTACAAAGGTCAGCTATGTAGGTATGTATAGGTACCTAAATGCCTTTATGATAACAAAGTTGACCTGCTTTATTGCACGTGTATTCGCAGCCATTGTCACACCTTATTCTTTGAACCGTTTTTTTTCAAATTCATTTTCGTATCGAAGTATATAGTTGATAATATTGTCAGCAGCTTCCGATTTCCGTTTTAATAAGAAAATTACACAAAAATAGAAAAATCATCAATAATAGTTTGTAAAAAGATTTCTCCATGTAAAGTTGGAATTGTGGACGGACCTGACATGACTTAGATCTCTCTAAACTTTTAAATTGTAACCTTGTTGCCTTACCTTTCAAACACCCATTACATAGATTATTGTTAAGTAGTAGCTCTAGCCTTTGTAAAGTTTTTGAGGTACTATGTGAATAAAGTATGTGCCACTCCACTAAATTTATTGCCGCGACATCATCCTCTTTTTTTATTTCACTCTGTAAAATATAATGTTTGCCATTACTGCCCATGCAGTAGACCCATTAAAAAAAGGAAAATATTAAATTGCACTTCAAAAATGCTGATTTGCACAGAAAATATCAGGGCAAAATTCTGTAGTAGCTTAGGTGAAGGGTAAAGGGGGCTTCCCTTTATCCTTAGTATTAGGTTGAACATGCAAAAAAATAAAAATACTTAAAACAAACTTGAGTACACATATAATATTTAAAACATAGAAAGTGCTTTTGCACGTTATTTTTGTATGACGAGGCAGGAAACGATGTCGTCTGAGGGAGTGGAAAGTGGCTAAGAAACGCCTACTGACCTCGCTGACATGCGCTCGCTGACCAGGAAATTTGGTTATTATTATAAATTTCTAGATTTTTGGCCTTATGGTTCCCTCATAGAGTACGGGCGTAATGGACAGATTCTGTAACAAGTTAAGGGAAAACCTGGAACCAATAATCAAAGCCTGGGACTTACTAGGGTTGACAAGTGGTCCAAAAGAAGTGGCCCAGTCAGTGAATCGCTCGAGATCGGCATTTAACATCCCTACAGCAGAGACCATATCAGAGGATACATACAAGAGGAACCTAACGAGACTGAAACAGATGCCAATGTCCTATAAATATGCAACATATAGAAAGGGTCCCGAAATTAACCCCTGAGGAACATCAGAAGGGACCGCAATAATCAACTCTGACCGACAGCCACTAACGACAACAGCCTGACATCGTCTATTGATGTAAGATTCTGTCCATCGTAAGAGTTTGCCCTGGATACCCAGGTTTTCTAACTTTTTCAGGAGTAAGTACAATGTGGTCAACCCGGTCGAGCGCCTTCTCAAAAATCCATATAAACAGCATCAACTTGACCCCCTTATCCTTTCCTACGAGAACCGAGTCACACCCAAGTTGTTTGCTGGGGATTTGGACCTCACGATGCCATGTTGTTAACCTGTGAAATTCAGGGCAATTCACCTATACCAAAATTGGTATATGTGAACCACCGGCTCCATCTCTTTGCTGAAAACGTATAAAATTGATATTGGTCTATAGTTTTCCACCGGTATCTTAGAGCCTTTTTTATGGACTCACGAAAAGAACTGTTAAATAAAATTGATAGCGGCCCAGCTAGTGATTTGGTGCAACTCACGATTAATTAGGAGCAATTTTATCACTACTAGCAGCCTTATGGCATAACTAGATGAACTCATATAGACTTTTACGTTTGACACCTTGCACCAGCTACAACTGTCAAATTGGTATCACGCAAGTAGCATCCAAAACCAAGCTCATTGAATGAAGGAAATCCTATATGATTTGACGTAAATCGGTATCATGTAATGTTTCAAGCAAAACCCAAGCCCATATCCAAATGTCAAAAGAAGACGGGTGGGACCTACTTTGACGTTGGCTTTCCATCAGTGTTGCCGTTCTAACCACTTTGTGGCTAGAGCTAGCGGATTTTCAACGGTTTTAGCCAAAAATAATCAATTTTAGCCACGAAAACTAATTTTGGTAATTTTTATATTATTACTGTTGAAAGTCGACCGAGTAAGTAATTTTAAATAAATCTGAGGTTATCGCCTTTTACGGAGTATCATATCATAATATACCTACCGAAACGATATCATTGTTTATGATAATAATATTATTTTATCAATAGTAATAGAATATTAAGGTTGGCAAAGAATACTATGATATACTATTTAGCTATTTCTAGCCACATTTCTAAACTGTTTTTTTTTTATAAAACTGGCTACTTTATTATTTTATGTAGCCACAAACTAGATTGTCTTATGGCAACACTGCTTCGCATAAATCGGACACTGAATAATATTGAATAAATAGGACAAAGCTCTTATTTTAGTGATTTTGGAACGTTTAAACAATAATAATTAGGTTGGTGATTATTGGGAATATTGTTTAACAGTAAAAAACCAAAGGTTATAGGAACCAAAGGTGAGGTTAGGTTTATTGTTTTAGTTTTTGAGATGGCGTCGGCTGTCTTGCTGGCTGCAGCAGAGTAGGAACGCATCAGGTGTCTCCATAACGAGGAACGGAGGCTGCCGAGGGTCGCAAGTCAGCGGATAATGCTGCCGAAGGCTGAATTTGTTGAACTTCCAATTGAAAATTTTACCTGTTGCTGGCAAGCCAGCGCACTAGCGCTTTGCGGCCAGCAATTCGGGTAAAAAGATATACTTACGAAATAAATCAATAATTAATATATGTATGTGAAACTTAAAAATTATTTTCGCACGTCACATTCTCCGCCACAGGGTACTGCCAAAAGTGTAAGTATTGGGACTTAGGGTCTTCTCAATTTGGCAGTCTACAATGTCAGAGGGATATGCTTTAAACCACCCATCTATTCTAGGGAAATATATTGTTTCCCATGTACCAGAGTGATTGAGACATCGACTCAAGAAGATAACTTTTTATTGCAGGTTCATAGAATTGTCTTTTTCCCTGGAATAGTGTATTGATGGCTCTGGCCATAATCCGGCCCGTACAGCAAGAGGCATACTACCTCAGGAAACAGTACCACTCTCCCAGCACTTTACTTTTAAGTAATGTATTTATTTACTTCCTACTATCAGTACTCTTTGGAAATCCAAAGCATTTCTTAGCTTAATTCATTACCTACTCGTAAATATGCCCTGTAAAGCAGACATGGAGAGTACGACTGCTGCTGGGGAAAGGTATGGCTCATGGGTATTTTGCCACAGGCAATTATAAGGAGAGCGACATCTTCGGGAGTAAAGTAAAAGGCTTGAGATGCACGCAAATACGAGACTCTACTAGACTCTTTTATTTTAGGAAATCCTAGCTTATATACTAGGTTGGTACATGTTATTGATGACGTGCATAAGACATAGTACGTGATGAGATATTTCCGCATATCTGTGGCGGGCGTACGTGCCGGCACAGATACTCCCCCCTTTAGGGAAAATAAATAAATGAATGTACTTATAACAATGAACAAAAATCTACGTTAGAATCAAACAATAACCTTAAATGAATCGAAATAACTTTAGAAATATGTATACCATAACAAACTTATATCAACTGCAATAATAACTAGTAGTATTTTAATAAACATAAAACCAGATCTTAATTGTGCATACTTTAACTTAATCTATTTTTATATATACGGAAAGTTATTGTTAAATAAAACTAGACAGTAATAGAGCATATTTCAACTTAATCTAAAGGTAACTCTTACACGAATTAGGAAAATAAATGAACTACGGTTATGTGAATTCTACATAAGTTTAAAGAATAACATAATATTTACCTACAGGCGAGTCTTGTGTCTGGCCGCACACTACATAAAATAAACTTAAAACTGGAAAACAGAAAAACACTAGGATAATGGGGCTTCGCGGTTAGTAAACTAACCTAACCTATAACTGGAAAAGATCCGCAGGAGAGTCGTCTGATGCTGCAGCCGCCCATATATATTTTTTTCAGGAATCGTCAATTTACACCGCACGTCGTTGAAGTTGTAATCACTGTTTGTTTATAATTGCGACCGTACCTATACAAGGATGATTGTGCTGAATCAGCGTCAGCATTAAATCTGTAACCTTGGCTGTAGGCAGTCAATGATCTCGTACGTCATATGTACGTGCGTGCTCTTCACTCTTGAGTGAATATTAAGTTGTCGATTGATGAAATTTGTGTGCCTAAAAACCTTGGGATTTGGCAACATAGGGCACATCTTGTACACCAGTCGTTTATATATATATGTATCTCTCTCTCTCTCTTCAGTGATTTGATTATACTTCGTGCGATGTTCTTCCTGGGTGATTAGGTATATCGATGATGTTTCAATACTCTTCTGGGGGCTGGAACGGCTTCCTATGTCTTGAACTTGAAAAAAAAACTGCTTGCTGTGAGTGAATTTGCCGACGCGTTCGTTTCTGCTGGTGCGAGCTCCATTTTGATAAATCAGCAGTCGCCTGACTATCGGTTCATTATTCTTGCGGTATCTTGAGTTCGATGCGGGAAATCTTCAGTTGAAATCTTTTGGCTTCTGGTCCGTCATGGCTTGCTTGATGTCGTCTTGGTTTGGGTGGGGTCTTGATTATGGATTTCTGCAGCGTGGTTTGAAATATGTATGCAGAAGTCGGGGCTCGGCGATCTTGGACGAATTGCTTCTTGCTTGCACTTCTAAGGTGGCAGCACACGGAGTTTTCTTCGCGGCTGGGTCCATGCTGCTATTACCGAAGGTTGCTGATGTTCAGAAGTCAGGTCACCACTTTGCCAGAGGCAATTATAAGGGGAGTAACATCTTCGTGAGTAAAGTAAAAGGCTTGAGATGCGCGCAAATACGAGACTCTACTAGACTCTTTTATTATAGGAAATCCTAGCTTATATACTAGGTTGGTACATGTTATTGATGACGTGCATAAGACATAGTACGTGATGAGATATTTCCGCATATATATGGCGGGCGTACGTGCCGGCACAGGTATATTAAAAAAAGTTGCTTCTCACACAGGATTAGCAGTTTCAAATTCTTACAAGTGCACTATCGGACGTTCAGGACATTCAGTGTTTCGGTTGACACGTTAAGCTGTAGGTCCCAGCTACTATCACTATGTGGTAAACACCCCTCCACCAACCACTGAGTCAGCGTGGTGGAGAATGGCCAAATCTTACTTGTATCCGGGTAAAGGCCTGTGCCCCTCGGTGAGGATATTAATGGGCTACATTTATTCCATACCATATTTATTTACTTCCTACTATCAGAACCTACTCTTTGGAAATCCATAGCATTTATTAGCATAATTCATTACTTATTCTTAAGTAATATACTGTGTTGGCTCATGGAAGCATGGGTATGTTAAAAAAAACTGTTACAAAACTGTGTTTATAATATTTCAATGTTACAAAATAATAATTTTACTATTGATTGATAGGTGGGTGATTATGAGGATGCATGACTGTTTTCTTAATGCGTTGCTATTCTTTCCAGTGCCCGCACGCTCCTTTGTCCGCTGGCCGCAATGCCGCCATGGATTTCGCATTTAGTTCTTCTGCCGCTAGTCTGCACTCATTGATGTCATCTGCAGTAAAAATAAAATGTTCTATTTTTATTGCTTTTTTTTTATCTTAACTTCTTAAAACATAATATTGCCCATTAGCATGGAGTTTTAACATTTTGTTGAGTCAAAGTCAAAGTACTTTATTACTGTAAATTTTACATATACTTAGCAAATGTGATTTTCTCTACATTGGACCACTGAGAGAGAAGAAGGGCGTAGAAACTCCCACAGATTGATTTTTAGATCTCTTATAAAAATTTGGTTGCGCTGAACTAATACAAATATGAAAAATTTCATTATTATGATTAATAAGCAGGAATAAATAATTACAAAATTATTAACAGCAACTGACCTAGATTAACCCCATACAATCCCTTAGTAGGTTATCTCACCACATACCACTGAAACATTTCCATCATATTGAAGATATGAGACTGATGAATGAATTAGAGATTGAGTTTTTAGTAAATATAGTCACCATCATCATCATCATGAACAGCCTATAGGAAGTTAGATTGACAGGACGAGGGAATTTCGGAGGGAGTAGATCGTAAAGGGAAGTATGATTGATAGGGCATTCAAAGAACGATCAGGAGTACCGTCAGCCAGGCCACATTCACACAATGATGAATCCCTTATCCTAATTTTTGCGAGATGGACAGGAGTGTCCCAAACGAAGACGACAGATGACAGAAGTGACTGATTTATCTAGGTCCCTTCCGCCCCCTTATCGACACTCTGACCTAAAGATCCAAGGAAGTCTCAGAATTATTGATTGAATGGTACCGTAGTGTTTACCTTCTAAAGTTTTGTTCAGGGGCGGAAGCCCCCACTTTTTGAAATTTGTCATTTATGGTGCCAGGAATTGTCTAGTCGAGATTTAGCTACAGCAGCGACATCATGAGAGTGGATCTTAAAATGAGAAGGATCACCGGTCCCCACAGCATTCCTGCTAGCGAGTCACCCGCCTCGTTACCAACAATGCCAGAATGTCCGATACCAAGCAACGACAATATTGATGCCAAGAACATGACATCTGTATAACGCCTCACGGAGCTTGAAAATAAAATAATACTTTGATTTAGATTTAAATGGATTAGCCAAAATAGCATAGCTTAGGGAGTGCTTATGCTTGAAATTGTAAACAAAGAGAAACTTAAACCTAATAATGTACTCTGTGACTTGAACTGTCATGTCAACAAGGAAACAGTGTGCTTTTTTTTAGCGTTATCAAGACGCACTTGCAATCAATGTATTTTTTAAGCCAATCCTTTTAGTATTTGACTGACAGAAACAAAAAAAAAGTTTAACTAGATACAATAAATGTTTTTAACTTTAATTTCAATTATTTCCTCAATATTTATGAGAATCTATGCAACCGATTACATTATGCAACAAAACGCAACATCAAAACATCGCTCATCGATGCACGTCCCTATTTAGTTCGTTGACACGATGCTCAGAGCTGATAGAAGCCTTCGGTGATACCCAGCATGAGATGAACCATAGACACTCGCTCTGAACTTCAGAGAGTTACGCCATAAGGCTGCAGGGCCCTTACTTTTATCAAGTTTTCTTAGAAGTTTGAATATATCCTCAATCGAAAGTACAAATGCTGTTAGTTACTAACTGATGAGGTGGTTCCATAAGATCTGTGTCGGAATAGCACTAAGAGGGGAGACAGAACATTTTTCCGAAGCATTCATTGAAAGCATTGCATGTTTCCTGCTTAGAGACTAAGGGATTGTGTTGTAGGTCATGTTCTGAGGATACCCAGATTCATCCTTTTATTTAGCTTTAATGTAAGACCAAAAAGCCTGCGATTATCCTTTATACCATCCTGAGCCAACCTTATGTAGTTTGCGTTACATTCTTCCTGTACCTGTTTTGCCTACTACGATGGAGAGAAAAGCATCGTTGTCCAGAAGGCTTTTATATTTTTTTCAAAAAGTGTGATAGTTATTTTTCTCCTTGATAATGTTGATTAAGGCTTAGCTGTACCATAAAATTGTAATGTCGCGAGGTACAAGTCGTAGCTCTCGGTACAAACATCTCGATGGCATCATGTATTGTAGAGTTAAGGTGTGAGACAGCGTCGTCCACTGTACCATTCTCCAGGTCACTTCAATCTGTTTCACTAAAGACAGTCGTCATAGCGCCGTAGTCGCCCTTCCTAAACTGATTTTCCAAACGCTTCAGGTGGGATGGTTTTTACGCTCACGTCTATGCACTCCAGATGGAGAGTAACATGGAATCTGTCCTCCGCAAAAACTGGTGAACAGGACTAGCTAACTATCAACTGCAAAATTACTGTACACTAGGTCTAATAATTATTTTAATATTTTTTTAGTTCATTGTATTTCAATTTCATTGTATTCAAAGCCGAGAAAGTTCATACGGTTTACAAATTTTGTTGCAGAGATTTTAAACATGACAGTGCCATATTTGATATACACGGGATAGCCCGTGTCCCAGTTCAGACATGCCAAGTTAAAATCTCCAACAACATAAAAATGTCTATCTTCTATCTTCTACAAGGGGGTTGTAGTGCCTGCACCTGGCCCACTTGAGCGGGGCCTTTGTGCATGTCCCCTTCGCCTGCACATCTACTTCAGCCATCCCAACTCCTGCACTAGCTGGAGAAGGAGGCCTGGGTGTTCTAGGAGCTCGTGGGTGTTTGTTGTGTCTCCTAGGATAGCCATCCTGATTTCTGTTGTGGATGGACATGCCAGTAGCATATGCTCTTCTGTTTCATCCACTTCCATGCACCCCCTGCACAGGGGGCTGTATATTGCACCTGTAATTGTCAAGTGTTTGTTTAGTGTACAATGGCCTGTAATAAGGCTTGTTAGTATTTTTATTTTACTGCGTGGCAGTCTCATTAAGTAATTCGTAAATTTATGGTTATACTTGTCTATAAAAAGTTTTGTGTTTTTGCAGTCTTCTCTGCTAGACTATAATAGGTTTTGATGCTGTACTGTGGCTTCTCTGAGCCTTTTTCGTAGAGCTTCCGCTGATAAGGGAATGAAGGGCGAAAATGGTGTAGGGCCGATTGCTGGCCTTTCTGCCCCTAATTTTGCTAGCTTGTCTGCCTCCCAGTTGCCTTGGTCACCCTGGTGACCTTTTACCTACTAGACTGTGACCTTATTTTTCTCACCTAGCCTGTTGAGTGCCTTGTGGTATTCTAGTATGAGTTTTGATTTTGTCAACGGTCTTTTTAGTGAGCTTAGTAGGGCTGCGCAGTCCGTTTTAAAGGTTATGTCATTCCCCTCTGCATCATTTATCAAGTGCATTGCCCCTTGTAGGAGACTCAGTGTTTCAGCTTGAAACACTGTCGTCTCCTTTCCGAAGCTTAGGGAAAGTTTAATGTCAAGCTCCGGCGAGAAAAGACCTCCGCCTGTGTTCTTGCTTTTCTTTGAGCGATCACTGTATATTGTTATGCTTTTGTGATTTGGCATTTTTGGTGTTTCCAAGCCCTTGGCTGTGATTTCATATTTCCTACCGAATAGGAACTCTGTTTTTATGCGATCAATTCCAATAATGACTTCCGGCACTTCCCCGAATGCTTTCTCTAGAATTGTGTAGTGTCCTTTATCTGCTATTTATCCTTTCCATTGTCCTGTACTGTATAGCCTTATGGTCGCCGATTTGGCATCCTGCTGTACGAATAGGTCCAATGGTGGTATGCCTAGCATGATTTCCAGTGCCGCTGATGGCGTTGACCTCATGCAGCCTGTCATGGCTACACATGCCATTCTCTGGAAATGCTGTAGTTGTACATATTGTTGTTCGTTGCCACCATACCAGGGAGCCGTATGTGATGATGGGTCTCACCACAGACATATACATCCATCGACATATTTTGGGCTGGAGTCCCCATCAGTTGCCTACCATCTTCCTACACTGGAAGAACGATATGGTGGCTTTTTTAAGTGTTGCTTCCATGTGCTTGCTCCAACTTAATTTGTGGTCAAGCCATACACCTAAATATTTCACGTCTTTTGATAGTGTTAGTGTTTTATTAAAGAGTTTGGACAGCCTGTTACTGCCGTGGTTTATTTTTTTTTGTAAATAGTACCATCTCAATTTTGGCGGGGTTTACTGAGAGTTCGTTATTTTTGCACCATGTTTCTATGAACCGTAGTGCTAGTTGCATGCGGTCAAATATCGTGTTTATAAAAAGGCCGTTCACGAGTATTGTCACGTCATCGGCGTATGCTATTGAGTAGAATCCTCTTGTGTTGAGTTATGTCACCAGGTCGTTGGCTACTAGTACCCACAGCAGTGGTGATAGCACACCCCCCTGTGGACAGCCCTTGGCCACTTTGCATTTGATTTTATCGCTGATTTCCAGAGAGATTATTCTTGATTTCAGCATTTTTCTTATCCAGGTTATCATGTTAGGGTTGGTACCTAGTTTCTCTAATCCAGTTCTGATGCTACTGAAGTTTGTTTTATCAAAAGCTTATAAATCTATCACACACTCTTTCTAACGTTTTCAGAATGAATGATGTGAGACTTATAGGTCTGAAGGATTTAGGTTCAGTATAGTCGTCCTTGCCTGGTTTCGGCAGAAAGACTACTTTCACTTCTCTCCAGATCCTGGGCATGTAGCCGAGTGCTAGACATGCCTTAAATATTTTTACAAGTCTTGGTACAATGAGCTTTTCTCCCCATTGCAGTAGGGCTGGTATTACGCCGTCTGGTCCTGGTGATTTATATGGAAGGAAAGAGCTGATCGTCCATCTCACCTTCTCTTCATTTATCAGGTTTTTTACTTCCACCCATGCTTCCGGCTGGGGTGTTAATGTTTGCGAGGAGCTTGGTGTTTCCGCCGGTGTCTCTACCTCTTTTGCGAGTAGGATTGTACACCCCGGGAAATGCGTTTGTAGCAATACACTACAGAGCTCTTCTTCGCTCTTGGTGTATTCTCCATTCGGTTTCTTTATCGAACCAGGTTGGTGTTGTGGGTCTTTACCTATTAGCTTTTTGATTCGTGAGGCCTGCGACTTGCTGTTTATCGAGCTGCAGACATTTCTCCACGATTCTCTAAAATTGCACCTATAGTTTGTTTTTTAAACTGGTTACGTGCTTTTTGAAAAGCTTTCCAGTCGTCCTCTGCCTTCGTGTTGATGGCATGATTGAAAAGCTTTCTCATTTTAACCCGCATTCTCTCCAGTTTGTCGCACCACCAGCTGTCTTTAGATGGCTTCACTGTCATTAGAGGGCAGGATTTGTTGTAGCTCTCATTTATCGCTCCGTTGAGTTGAATGACCGCTAATTCTATTTCTTCTGTTGTCTCCAGTTTGATGTTGTACTCAGATTTAGATAAGTCCGTCTCTAGGTGCTGAAAATACTTACTTATGTTGGTTTTTCTAGGGTTACGAAATTGCCTAGGTTTTAACTTTATATTCTTCAGGCCGAAGGTGATCCATCTGTGATCCGAACACGATGCTTCTATGAAACTCTCCATCCCGATATTAGGTCTTGAGCCAAAAAGTTGGCCATTGTTATGTCTGGTATTGTTTGAGCCTTTCTTGTGACAAATGTGGGTTCTGATCCTCTATTTAGTGTCGACAGTTCGTATTTTGAGAGAAATTCCATGAGATCCTTACATCTTATAATAAAATAAATAAAAAAATAAATCTTTTGTTTATATCCTTTCCACCCCATACGGTGCTGTGCGCGTTGGCATCGCATCCTATAACGAGGGGTATGTCATTTTCTTCACACTCTCTGACTAGCACCTCCAGTTCCTCCGTAGGTATCTCCCCTTCGCCTGGCTGGTATGCCGAGGCGAGGTATAACGAGAGACCCCCTTGCCCCGTGTCAATTTTCACCACGGTTAGATCTGGGGAGCAGAGGTGTGTTATTAAGGTGGCTTTGTAGTGATTCGGGACATATATGGCCGCCCTTACTTTTGTGTTTGAATAGTAGGTATATATATTTCCAAATAAATTATTGAAACCACATACCCTGCTTTTATAAATTGCTGGCTCTTGTATAAGTGCGATCGTCTTCGGGTACTCTTCGAGAGTTCTCGGAAGGGCCGCTGCACCGGAGGAGCTATGTTGGATGTTGGCTTGTATGATATTTGTGTTAGCGCCTTTTGTTATTGTTGTTATATGTAGTGTGAATGTATATTTTTTTAATACATGTATACATATTTGACGACGACCCGAATGGCCGAGTCGGCAGTGACGCTGCCTACGAAACCAAGGGTCCCGGGTTCGAATCCCGGTGGGGGCAAATATTTGGTTGATGAGAACGAATGCTTGTACCCTAGTCACGGTTGTTTATCTATGTCAGTATATTATTTATCAATATAAGTTTGTGTATCGTTGTCTAGTACCCAAGATACAGGGAATCCAATTCAAGTCAAGTCAAAGTACTGTATTACTGTAGATATTTACATATACTTAGCAAACGTCAATTTTGCCTCTTCTCTACATTGGACCACTGTGGGAGAAGCAGGGCGTAGAAACTCCCACAGATTGATTTTTAGATCTCTTTTAAAAATAGGTTGTGCTTAACTAATACAAATATGAAAAATTTAATTGTTATGATTAATAAGCAGGAATAAATAATTACAAAATTATTAACAGCAAGGTCTGTGTTGAGCCAGATTAACCCCATACAGTCCTGTCATTTAAGTAATCTTGAACATTGTAATATCCCTTTTTCGACAAAGTCGCTTTAACATGCTTTTTAAATTGCTCAAATGGCAATTTCAAAATCTCCAGAGGTATCTTATTGTAGTAGAGAATGCACTGACCCTTGAAAGAATTGCTAACCTTCGCGAGTCTAAAACGGGGCGCACATAGTCTGTGATTATTTCTTAGGTTAACATTACATCTATCGTTAAGTTTGGAAAATGTTGAAAGGTTCTAGCGTACATACATTATATGTTCGAAAATAAATTGACTAGCTACTGTTAGTCTGTCAATTTCTTTAAAAAGCTCTCTTAAGGAGTCTGTTCGTTTTAAATTATAAATTGCTCGAATAGCTCTTTTCTGTAAAATAAAAATAGTTTGAATATCCGCTGCTTTCCCCCACAACAAGATAACATAGGACATCACACTATGAAAGTAACTAAAATATACTAGCCTAGATGTAGCCATATCCGTGCTTTGTCTGATGTTCCTAACAGCGTAAGCCGCAGAACTTAATTTACCAGCTAATTTATCTATGTGGGGTCCCCACTGCAATTTGCTATCAATCCTAGTTTGGGGCCAGATCAATGTGTGTAAATGGTGTCCAAGGTATTATTATTATTACATATATATATATATATATATTATATATATATATATATATATATATAAGTTATTTATTATGTGTGCAAAGCATGTGTGAAAGGACATTATTTTTATTTTTTTCATTTATTTATCAAATGACAGAGTTTTAAATACTTATCTAACTTAATTGTATGTAGCACAAAATTAGTCTCGCGTATTATGTAGGTAGGTCGATAAAAACAATATATATTAGCATGAAGTCAGTTGCTGGCTAAAAGGCAAAATACAGTTTGTGTACGACTATGGAAGTAATGATATAAAGTGTGATTTTAATTTGTGATTGATATTTTTGGGATGGATTGATGATTTGAGTTCCGGACCGACGGATTTGAGACCGTTAAGAAGACGAGGAATTAGATACCTAATTCAACGTGTCCCGTAAAAGTTATTTGCTCCTAAAGTCATCAGTTTTTTTTTTGTGCAGCTTCTGGTGCCGATTTTATGTGATAACGGTTTTTGGACGGATAACTTGAAGAATTGTTCTTTTAGTAGTGTGTATTCTACTTTGGTGTGTACTGGTAGTGTTTTACAGTATTTGAACAGTTTGAGCTTATCATTGGAGTACTGGAGTCTGATTTTTGGAGGTACTATATTTTTTTGAATTTTAATTTTTGTCTAGGGAAGTTTTATGCGTGAGTCCGTAGCTACTGAGCCCATAGGAGATTACGGAGTCTGCCAAAGCATTGTACAGCATTAACCTGTTGTTAAAGGGCAGGCGATTTTCATTATGTAATGTTAGCCAGAAAAGCTCGAAGCTTTGTACACACCCGTTCTATATGACTATTCCAGTTAAACTTGTGATCTATTACCAGACCCAGGTAGAAGTGCGAGTTGACGACTTCTATATTGGGGCAGTGGCAAGATTTTATAATATTTTGGTCATGCATAATATTGGGGTGTTTCGGGTTTGCTTTTCATGTATGGTGATTTAATGAGTATGAGTTTTGTTTTATTGCTGTTTAAAACTAAGACCGAGTCATGAGACCATTGCGTGAGCTTGTCGAAGTCAGCTTGAAGCATACACATCGTGGAGTTAACATCGTCACTGGCAATAATAAGGCATGTGTCATCAGCAAACTGATAAGCTGTGCAGGAGTCAAGGCATGTGCACATATCATTCACATACGTGAGAAAATGCAAGGGCCCGAGCACCGAGCCCTGGGCCGTTCCTACTGTAGCTGGCCTTTGCTCACTGAGGCTATCATCTATCTTGATACAAGAGGATCTGTTACGGAGATAGCTTTCACACCAGCGTAGTAAGGGTCCCCTGATGCCATTTGCGTCCAACTTACCAATTAGCTTTTTGTGATCAAGAGTATCAAATGCTCTGGAAAAGTCTATAAACAAGGCCAGGACTTGTTTTTTGTTATTTAGGTATGTATTAATATCATCCGTGAATTTGAAAAGTAACATTGTTGTACTTTTTTTGTGCTGAAAGCCAAATTGGCTTTTAGATATAATATATTTTTTTTGGCAGAACGAGTGGATTTGATCACAATCAATTTTTTCTAATATTTTGTCTATTGATGACAGCAATGTGATAGGCCGATGTCTGAAGCATTTTCGCGCTTTCCCTTTTTAAAAACTGGTCGTATGCATCCTATCTTGAGCCCATCAGGATATTGCCCTGTTTTAATAGCGGTGTTAATAAGATTACATATAGGCAATATTATTAGTAACTTTTTTTATGTCAATAACCCTGACTCCGGAAAGCCCCGGGGCTTTGTGATCGTTCAATTGTTTGATAACCTTCGATATTTTGTTTGGTATAGCTTTTTGGTAATATATACTTACACTAGACGTCCTATTGCGCTGTGCATCGCTTAGATTTATACTGCAGTTGGGTAGTATGTTCTGGACAGATTCATCAAAGGTATCAGCAAAAATGTTGGCTATCTCTTTAGAAGTAATATTTTGCGAGCTAAATGCGTTAAGAATGGCTTGGTCAATGGGATTTGAAGTTCTACCACAAATGCTATTGACAATTTGCCACATTTTCCTAGAATTTGAGAAAAAAATTTCTATTTGTTTTTTATAGTATGTATTTCTACTGTGTTCTATAACTTTATGTGTTTTATTTCGTATTGTGTTGTAAGCTAATCTTTTTTCTACATTACTAGTATCTTTTTTCCATATATTAAATGCTAAATCTCGTTTTTCACACAGTGTAATAATGTTACTAGTGATCCAAGGTACACAAAACCGTTTTTATGGTTAATTATGTGTTATTGTTTTAGCCACGTTTAACGCTCTGGTGAAGTTTGTTATAGAAATTTGTAAATATCGTCCGGATCTTTCATATCATCAGTGGAATCCTAGTTTATTTTGTGTAACTCGTTCAACATAATATCACCTCGGTGCATAGTCGATTTCTGTTTGTTTCTACGAGCAGCCAGTAGAAATTTGTAAATATCGTCCGGATCTTTCATATCATCAGTGGAATCCCAGTTTATTTTGTGTAACTCGTTCAACATAATATCACCTCGGTGCATAGTCGATTTCTGTTTGTTTCTACGAGCAGCCTGTATGTGAGTCGATGAGCCAGCAACCGGTCTTGCGCACGCGGCGATGGTCACTACCGATGGTCCGCCAGTACTGTATCAATAGCGGCTGAGTACTGGTCTAATGTGGGGAGGCGGGCAAAAATATGATCAATGCACGACTTGGATACTTTGTTTTTTCTCATTTCTATGCGTGTATAGTCAGAGACTCCACACATCAAACCAAACCCGGACAACATGTCTAGATAATAATCCCTATGCTTTGGGTCTTTAGATCTATATTTGTATCGTCTATGATCAGAATACAATCATCTTTACAATCGCTCATAATCAAGTGTTCAAGTTCCGTGATAAATAATGGTTTACTTAGTGATGGTGGTCTGTATACCACATGTACATAGACAACACAGTACGGGGTTTTTAGAGTACCTGTTATATTTTCGAAGTAATGTGTCTTAGTTTGTTAACGGGTGAATTTGAGACAGTTTTTAACATAAATAATAATACCGCCACCCTTACAATGATTACGTAGTTGTGTGTAGATTTTAAATCGAGGGATGTTGAACAGATTAGATATGCCTTCTGAAATATTAACTTCTGTGACCACAAAAACATCGAGTGGAGGCTTACACGAGTCGATGATTTGTATTAATTTAGGAAAATTTAATATCATTGAGCGAATGTTAACATGCAGACAAAATAAATGAATGTTTGATAATGAAGAGGTTGGTATTTTTTTCGGGTACGACTTTATATTTATACAATCAAAGATTTCGTTGATATTAGAATTAGAAGCCATAAGTATGGGATGATAGGTTTTATGTTTATGTGAGTAAGTATACTTAGTTATAGATGTCAATAGAATTACACAACAATCTTTTCAATGTCGGTTAGCGATCGAATTGCGTAGATTTTACTTTTGTCGGTCTTCCTGCAGAGTATTTTGCCTTCTTTGCACCAAATGAACCGAAAGGTACCTCCGAGCTGCTGCCTTGTATTATACAGCAGTGTCTTCGTGTGAGTGGTGAGAGCTTCTCGAATGTACTCTGGATTCGCAGAAGCAGGGTTATCACGCGGCGACGCCGATGAGCTCTGGATGTCTTTCAGGTCTCCCACGGTCAATTTGTCTCTTTTTGCAGCTGATATCCACTGTTCTCGAGCTTCCGGTGACTTCATCTCTATATAGATTTGACCTGGTTTTTCCTTATGCCCTGGTAGGCGTTTTATGGACTTCGCATCGGTTGCGTTGACATTCAGCTTGGTGGCCACTGTCTTGACTACATAAGGCCATTAGCCAGCAATCTTTGATCAGATTCTTGAAGGCGCTGTTCCAGAACTGCAATTCTGAGTTCAAGACTCTTATTTTGGTTGATCAGTGCTTGGTTTTTATTTTCCATGATCTTAAACTTAGCTTCCTGTTGGTCGACCTTCCCTTCAATTTCTACAATGAGATCGCCGTTGTAGGTCAGCGACTGCTGGAAGGCATCAAGTTGTTCCTTTATAGTCTTCTTCATTTCAATGCTAATGACATCGATAGTCACTGCTTTCGGGTCGGCACGAGTAGGCTCATCCTCGTTGTCGGAGTCATCGCCCGGGACAAAGAAGGAGGAGCGTCGCGAGGAGCTCAAGCACACCTCACAACACCACTCTAGGTTTGGCGTGGCGCGTAACGATGAGATTTGCTTGTTAGATATTTTGGCACAAACTGGGGAAGCATGAACCACTACCGAACATCGACTACACTCAAGTCCAGGGGACTTTTTTGTTATGTTTTTCTCGCACGTATTGCATTTCTGTAACACATAGCGAATTAGAGGGTAGATAAATAAAACTGGTATTTATTTAACGACACTTCTGTGCTTGTCGGCGTTGGAACGGAGACCTGATTATACATATAATTATTATTACTCCCCCTCTGCTGGAGTTGAACTTTCGTCCTCGGAGCCGAGAAGCGCCTCGACCTCGTCGGACATCGGTGAGCCAATCACTAGGTTTCGGATACCTAGCGCTTCCCCCACGCTGCCCGCCGAAGCCCTGCGTGTTGGCAGAGTGTTGCTGCTACCTTCAGCGTCACTCGGTGCGGGCTGCACCTCACTCGGCTGGCCGGCTGGAGCGGGTCTGGACCCAGTTCCGCCTGCCCTCCGCTTGAGCTCCACCTTCACCGAGCCACACTTGTAGCAGACCTTCAACTGCCTTTTCTCCAGCTCCGGGATATCCGACTCGGGGATTCCGAATACCATGATGGCACCCTGAAGCTCCGAGTCGGTGTTTTTTAGCTCCCCCTTTAGTAGGCTATTTGTATATTCCTATTTTGTGCTATGTGTTGTGTATTGTGACGCTTGAATAAACGCATATTCTATTCTATTCTATTCTAGGCGCCAGCGACTCATGTCGATGCCGCGTTGACGGTTTGCCCTTATAAGTCGGAGCCTCAGCCCCTCGATGTCAGTTCCCTGAACATCGGGAAGCCAGACCACCCCTTTGATGAGTTTTGGCAACTCCGTCATGCCAACCGCCATGAATTGGCAGCCTCCTTCCCACATTGGGAGAGTTTCTTGGTCGAGGCAGGTGAATTTAAGTCCGCCTTGCGGCAGACGTTGCGGCATATGATCGAAGCCCGGGACAATGTCTTGAGGCAGGTCATCTACCGCTTCTTCTTGTTCCTTCTCCATCTCTAGACGGAGAAGAACGCCTTGTTCGGCCGTCATATCTCGACTGTCAATGGAGACGATCACCATAATCAGGTGCGAGTTAGCAGCCTGGGCATAGGATAGTCCAGGTTGGACTCGCTTGTCCCTTACATTTGGGCCTGAATTACAGGTTCTTTTGAGTCCCCTCATCAACTCCCCGTTCGGCGACACCTGGTCATCAGACCTCATTCTTTTTGTCTGGGGTCTGCTTGTCCCGGCCACAGAGCTTGCCCCGTGGGCTTGCTCTGATGACCCCCCCGATCTGCCCCACCCCTTTGCCCTTACGGCGCCGAGGCGGTGGATGGGCAGACGGGGGAGGGCCCGAGATTGCACTTTCCCCAGTTGATTTTTCTTTTCCCGCAGGCACCTGCCCCTCTCCTTGGGCTGGTTGCTGCGAGAATGTATTTCGCCGTGATGCGGCTTGATTTAGGGGGTGGTGCTGTCCCGCACGCGGTCCCATAAAGGGAGCGTTGTGAGCCTGCCTTCCTGACCCTTTGGTATTGTGGTGCTGTCCCGCACGCTTTCCCGTATGGGGAGCGGTGTGAGCCTGCACCACAGTTTCGTTGGTGTTGTGGTGGTGCTGTCCCGCAAGCGATCCCATATTGGGATCGGTGTGAGCCTGCGCCACAGTTCCGTATGTTGGGTGTTGGTGCTGTCCCGCACGCGGTCCCATGTTGGGATCGTTGTGAGCCGGCACCTCCACTTCCGCACGGTTGACGTTAGAGGCGTCCGTGGCCCTACGACGTATGGCCGCGACTATAGCAAGCTCCTCTCGAGGCGCTGCTTACTCTTCTTTGTCTTTGAGGCACCACTTCTATCGTGCCTCTTATTTTTTGACTCGTTTATCCTCCGAGGCGAGCGCGTGTCACCACGCGAGCAAATAGGTTGGTGGCCCCTAGAAAACGACCCACCGAGAACCTGCGGGGGGGGGGGTCCAGTTCATTGTGTGAACTGGTTCCTCCCGCAGGGAGGGATTCCTCTGTACTGGTAGTACAGGAACCCTCCTGGGGTATTAGATGCTCCGTATTTGTCTCCATGGTTTTCACCCTTTCGGACCCCATCTTTCAAGTTTGCAGCACGTTAGCCGCCCGGAACGATATGGGTACCGTTGCTGACGACTAGGCGTTGTCCGGCCGGTAAACCGGCACGGTACTGCGGACGCTGCGCACCTACCGCCCGCAGGTCGTGATTTTTTAGAGTGCGCACGTACCATACACTTTATTTTCACCGCCAATCTTTGTCCCTCTGAAGGAGGCCGGATGGGCTGCCTTACGCCCGTACTTAAGAGTGTTCGCGCCGGAGAACACTAAAACGCCGATCTTCATACCTAGAGGAGGTCAGATGGGCTCCCCTTGTCCGCGGCTACCTGCTCATGGAACAGGCAGCTGACCCTACGATTGGGGGGCCATTCGCCATCCGCAACCTGCGACGCGCTTGGTCCCATGGGGAATGGGTCCTTCTAGATCACCATGTCGGTCACCCGGAGGCATTCCGGGAGATCTTGACATGTGTGGGTCCGTCAAGCAAGTAAACATAAAAATGTCATTGGAAATGTTCCACGTTATATCGCTAAGTTGATTGAAACTTTGTATGCGCTGAGGTAGATATTCGGGGTTTATATACACAAAGGTTGCGTTTATCTTAACGTGTGCCATACTGTCATAAACAGGGCTTCCACAGGGGTGACCTTGGTGGGAGGCTTGTGGAGCCCGCGGTTGGTGTTTCCGACCACACAGGTTAACAACAAGGCCTCCACTTAATTGTGCTGTCGACTCCTGCGTTAACTCGTACATATTGCGATATGGCTCCGTCCCTATCAAATTTTCTGAAAGTTGGTGAAGCACCTTCCTTTGGTAGGCAAATTTTAAAAGCGGAATTTTTCGTTGTACCTCTAAATAAGATTATGCAAACTAAATTCTGTCACTAATAAACTATGAGCATAACTCTTAAATGACTACACATCAAAAAACACTTGTCGCTCAAAATAAACATAAATCAAAATATATATTATTACAAAAATTATTTAAAACTTAAATTCTCATGACACACCTAAAATACTGACTTGCACACTAATTAATCAAATTGCATATAAAAATTTCTAATATATCAAAAGTTGCAACTCAATGATCTCAATGATGATTTACATCAAATCACATTCACCACTTTACTAGTGTTATAACTAAAAATCTATTTTGCAAACAAAAATTCTTTTTTGCGCACTAAATTGCTTTCTCTTCGATCTATTTTACTGAAAATTGTTTTGGCGTGCAACCACCTACTTGTTCTCGCTGATTTGCACAGAAAATATAAGGGCAAAATACTGCGGTAGCGGTGAAGGGTAAAAGGGGTGAGCGAAGCTTATTCTTCGTGTTAGGTTCAACATGTAAGAACAACAAAAAATAATTAAAACATAAACTTAAGTACTCATTAAATATTTAAAACATAAAAAGTGTTTTGTTGATCCTTTTTTGCTGTGCAAACCAGTATTTTTTATGTGCGATTAAATACTACCCAAAAAATTGATATACGACTTTTCTATATTTACTTTTAAGATTATGTTCCTAAGCGATGACGTGAAACATATGGTTTAGAAATTAAGGCTGATTTAGGTTGCTTTTTTGTTTTACATGTTTGCATAATTAGATATATCTGATTGATTAAATTGTGTTTTATGTATAAAACCAGATGTTGTTACAAGTTTATTAGGTGCTTGGTTCTAATAAATTAGGGTAACGATTTTAGTGGTAGATAAGTAAAAATATTAGGTATACTTTCAAAATATTAGATCATCACGTAGGTAGTATAACAATTTACATTGTTATTAGTGTATAAAAAGTTTGTAAATTCAGTATATTTTGGAATGCAAATTTAGTATGCAATCAGTACTTTAGATGCTGTTTTTTTTTATTAGTATTTATTAGTTACGCGTTTAAATGCCACCCAATTTAAAATAGTCGATTATCTTCTTAGTTGATATTTCGTTCGCTGTTGGGTCTTCGGCCTTTAATTTCTCTGTATACTTTATACCTTTCCCAGCATATTTTTAGGACCTTGTCTCGGTATGATATAATTATGTTATAAATATGTAAATACTTAGTTAAATTATATTAAATATAACTACCGCATTAAGTTAGGTTAGGCCTGTAATGTTAGTTATAAATGGAAATATAAATAAAAAATCGGAGGATAAGTCCTAGAGACACGGCATGTCTTTATATAACTTGATAAACTCGGTTAGAGCTTCTTTTCCCTCTCGCGTGGACATGTTAATAATTTCACAAGTTGGAATTTAACAACACATCCACGCGCACAGACTGCCGCTGCGCAACTGACCACCATGACCTGTGTGGTGGAACAAGCGTTGAAACTTGGAGTTGGGTATACTTCGCGCCACACTTTATAAGCGGTGGCCTTGAATGCGCAGTAGTCACGTTTCAATACATGTACATATGCTCAGTAAATCCCGCCAACGTCGCCCAACGCTTTTAATTCGTGGCGCGAGGTATACCTTGAAACAATTGTAGTTATCATAAGATGCTGGCAAAATGATATCACGGACAATCTTATGCAAAGTAAGTATAAGTATAAACTTTTATGCATATTAGGATGTTACATCAGTTTCTTTAGGTCTGTCCCAGATGCAATTAGTAAGTGGGGGACAGTATATTTTGCTAACAAATATAATTCAGTTTTTTGTCCACGTAAATGTGTAACCCTGTTCCGCGGCCTTCTTCCTGGTTTCATGGAGGAGTTTCTTATTGACGACCGTTAGATGCTCGTTGATTTAGATGCGCGTGGGTTCGCCTGGCAGTACCAACGACGAGGTCCACAGGTGCTTGCGTGCGGCGGCGACGAGCTGGAGCTCTATTTTTGAATCGCTCGCATGTTTTTTTTGTCACGCGAGCGCTCTTTTCTGCTGATTTTCCTTCGACCTCCGAAATTTCGTATTTTTCAGTCATTCGCCTGCAACGAGTGGTCAGAACCAGTCGTTGCGCAAGTCGAATAGTAGAATAAACGTCAAATACGTCAAAACTAATGTCAAAAGTGTCAACACAATTTGAAGTGTCATAGTTTGCTGGTTTCGTGCTTTTTTTCAAATTGGAATTCAAAACGTCAAATATGTGAAATTGGCGACAGATGGAACAGCCCGATTTGTTCCATATTATTGCTAGGATTTAGTAGGCAGCTTAATGGGGTTGGCCGGTGAAAGCTAATTCCAGATGGCGCTAGCACGTCTTGTACCTCTTCCTTCAAAAGTAGGGATGCTATTATTTTTTTCGAATCGAATCGTTCGAGATTGAATTTATCTGGCGCAAGGATCGAAAGAATATGTTTGTATTAAAAAAGATGGGATTACTTCAGGGAAATGCAATTCTAGTTCACACGCCCAAGGGTTAAGCTCGTTTAAGCTTCAAAAAATACAAAAAGTTCGAGAATAGGACATCCAAAACCGATCTTTGATTTAATCGATTCGAATGTAATCCCTATAATACAATGTCAGTGTCAACTGTCAGTCAATGTTGGTCTGGTCAATGTCTGTTCTGTTGTAGATTCGACTTAATCAATCAACTAGGTACATGGAATATGATAACTGAGTAACTCACCCGAGTATTTTCCCCGCTTTACGTAGTCTGATTCCACGAAATGATTCCGACATAACCTTGTTCCATTGCTTATCACATTTTTTTTACGACGTATCGCCTTCAGCCACTGTTTTGACAACTTTAGGTCTTTGGGAAAACTATGAATTCCAACTTCTGAGCAACTAATTACACTACAACGCGGCATTATTGCTTTTTTTGATAAAAATGCTAAAATGTTCATACAAAATATGTTTGTTATGAGTACAAGTGATGCTAGCGCCAATTTGACAGTTGCCAACCCCATTGAACAGACACTTGTCATATAGCCTATAATATGAGAGCATTTTACCTTCCGTTTCCTAAGCGATATTTACCGGTTTTTACTTTTTCTGCGTGCAAAAAATAGATAAAAATCAACATTTCCAAATTTATTGGCATCACCGATGACGAACGATTCAAAAATAAAGAAAATCAACGTCATGCGACTTGGTAGTCGAACGTGACATATGTCCCATGCGATATATTATGTCACGCGAGTGATTAAAAAATAGAGCTCCTGGTCCTTTGTGGCGTGCAGCCTGATGCGCATGACTAGCGCGCGCGGCTGGCTGTTCTTCGCCCGCAGCGGCTGCACTCGGTGTCGGCGATCAGCTCCACTCCGGTGATCCTGGCGACTTTTTCACGATACTGACGGTCGACCCTCCCTCAGTTACTGACACCCCGATGATCTCGATATTCTGCAAGCGAGTCCACTGCTGCTGATGTTGGCAAGTTTGACGTTATCAGCGCGCAAGCCTTTTATCATATCGTCTTTTTTATTGATGAGTGATTTTATTTCGTCTACGCAATCCTTAAAGCTGTCAACTCTCGTGCTGATGAGAGCAAGGTCACCCCTGCATGATGTGATGTCCGTCCGGTGTATGAGGATCTCATTGCGGAAGGAAGACATTTCCTTCCGCATAACTTCCATGTCCGAAGGGAAAAGACGTAGTTCCGACAGTAGCTCGGAAATAATTGGAGTGCTCTGGTCTTGATCAGCTCGCACTTGCTCTCCCTCGGGTGTACTTTTCTTTTTACATTAAAATACGTCCACCCGTTTGACCGGTATTCCTTCATAATTTCTTTATTGCACACAAATAATATACAGACAACAGGACTAACATAATAATAGTGTACAAAGGCGACCTTATCTCTGATTAGAGATATCTTCCAGCAAACGAAATTAGGATGAGAAAGGTCAATTGCTGAGCATTAGTAGACCACGTGTACAACAATATATTTACCTAGTACATAGGTACGTAAATAAATAATATTAAACAACACACGTGCCTACATAAATATTATATTATGTACTCGAACATGTTAAACATAAATACTAGCGATATAATATTATAAGCTACCTTGTTAGGCTTATGACTTTCGAACTTCTGAACAATTTTAATAAACATATCTAAGACCATCGCCGGGAAGTCTAGTACCATTTACAGAAAACACACTCCGACACAACGACATACACTTCAAACGTATAACAGCCCTCTGCTGGTAATCGGGGGTTAAACATTACAGATGAATCTGTTACATAGACTTGATCGAGACTATTCGGAACAGGCCACAAGTCTAACATCCTCACTATTGTTAGTTATAAAGTGCAACAACGCCGAACTGAAATCATTGTGGCACACTAACTTACGTAACCACCGCACCATTCAGAAATGCTTTTCCAATCAGACTGTAATAACACAATTTTTTATCGATAAACCCTGCATTGTTCCACCCCTTATATCTATCCCAGATAAATGGTTCGTGTCATGCATCGCTCCAGTGTTGAAAAAGCGTTTTGAAGCTATCTGATTAGTTGCAGATAACCGTGGAAAATTGCCAAGACTGAGCATCATTTATCAAAGACACGAATCCCCGCCGCCCGCCCGCCCCTCCACGGACGTTTTGTCACGTGGAGATAGAAAAGTGCTGGGCGAGCCCAGCCTTTTGTTCCGTAATGTCTCAAAATTCTGCGCTTTTCGAGCTGCCGCAGATGATTCCCATCTAGGTCAACAACGTGTTTATTTCACAAATAATTCCCCCAAGACGCCTCGCTCGTGCAAGAAGGAAATTATTTTCATTTACCGAAACAGGAGGTGGAACGACTCCGCTTAACTCCTCACAACCCGCCTGCTGATACAGATTTTTCAATAAACTTTATTATTAAATTGAAATGAAATTTATTATAGCATACGTTTTCCCAGCGTTTTATTATCTTCTGTTTATCAATTTATATGATGTCATAAAAAAGTCACTTTCTTCAGTAATGGAGTAAAATATACTCGTTTAATGTTTAGAAGCAATCGCGTTTTATTTTCTTGGCTATTTACGTTTCGTTAACTCCTTGAGCTAAATCCGCTAAATTAGCTAAGTGCTAACTCGATAACTCTGACATTGGAAGTACGACAAAAATATGTTTTATGTCCGCATTAACCGCGTATTGCAGTGGGCGCTAGAGGTATGACTTGCAAATATCTACACTCATTTTTCTAAAACTGACGGTGGCATACTTATACTTACTTATAAGCTTTTTGACGGCGCACCCACCTTTTACATTCGAGTCGGAATAAAATATCTCTGGGATGTCGCTTTAGGTGAAAAATGCAAAATTCTCGCCGCATATTGGCATTTCTTCATCTGTCTTCATATCTGTGACTAGCTGCCTCCTAGGTGGATAAGTTTTATTAGGTTTAGTAGGCCCGCGGCTTCACCCTCGTGGAGTGGTGTAAAAATAGCCAAGTGCGAGTCTTACTTGAACACAAAGGGTTGCGTACCAAAAATGTTATTAAACTTGCCTTCCTATTTATCTGATAACGTTGAAAGAAACACGATTCTTAGTACTTTATTTTTTACTTAGTGTTTGTGCCCCCCACCTCCCTTTGATATGGCCCTGTCGCTAAATCCGTTCATAGTCGCTTACACGTATGTCTTCCCTGCGTCTATAATACCTATACTTATCTGCCGTTCAGCTACATAGGTCAAGAAAATTTTGAAGTTCATACAATCTTTGCAATTTTTCATGATTCTGGGTTCACCGCTTCAGGCTGTGTGTTATCCGTTAGTCACTCAAATAAGGAAGCTCCCCCCGCTCCCCTCAATCCCCATATCATATATAATTTTCTCTATGCTATCTATCTGCAACATATCACTGAAAGCTCGTCGTAGATGGCAGCACTGTTGAGTGTTCCTAAGAACCGCCATATTGTCTATTTGTTGTTGTTTGCTAAAGTATTCAATATTAGATATCACGGTATAAATGTATTCGACCTGTAGTGTAGCTAAGTTAAAAGACGAGCTTAGAAAACGGGGAGCGTCGGCCATTGGTAAAAAAGCAGCTTTAGTTGAAAGGTAAGTTAAAAACTGGCATTGTTATGATTTAAAGGTTATGTTGCGTTTTTTTTGTCAAGTCCATTTTTTTGTTATAGATTCCAGGCGTACGACAGGAATAACCTTGTCGGAGTTGAAGACGAACTTGAGGTTGAGATTCCCGTTATTCCTGACTTAGAAGAGTTCAGGGATGTGAATGCCAGCACTAATCTTCCAGGTCTGTCGAGACGCCATATTCAAGAGTTTTCACATAGGTAGGAGAGCATTGAATCTTGATATCTTTGTCTTTTAGGATATTACTAAGACTGTTTAATATTTATGCGTCGGAAACGCACCGGTTTTTTGTTGCGCGAATCGATCGCGAGTAATCGAGACATCACTAGCGAAAACGGCACTAGCAGCTGTCACTCGTATCGGAAACGAGATGTAAAATTGGAGGTTAATTTTTCTCTTGGTCTGTCTCATCGGTGAGAATAACATGGCGGCTCGGGCCCCGTGATGGTATTTCGGTGTACCAATTATCATACAGGCATCGGGCCTGGTCAGAGTGTAAATCTACCTCATAGCGTCGGGCTATTGATTGTAATTAGATTCGCGTCAGCGGCCAAGTGATCCCTGTTGATTGGACATCGTCGCATCGGTAGCGGCGACTCCACGGTCACGGCAGGCAGCACGCCGGCGACAGCGTCGGCAGCAACGATAGGTTTCGATGCACTCCATATCCTATCCCAAACTGTGCCCTTTTCCCGTATTCCCGTCTCGAATCGAGCTTTCGATTTCCTGCCTACGGAGACAAGGTCAGTAACCAATTTCATCACTTCTTTTCTCTCACGTGGCAAAGGCACAACCCCTCAAGATTCTCACGCCGTTCGGTAGGCGTGGGAAATTAATCATTTTGGTAGCAGAAGCGCGGTTTCCTAGTGGGAAATCATCGATTCACGGTAGGGTTGCCTTTGTCACATTGTAGTTGGGAGAAAAGAATATCCCAGATTGGCTCAAGTCGGCAATGAGTCTGTGGTCGGTATACCACGATTAAAGTTCATTTTCGGTAAGTGAAAGTATAAGTGCCAATTTAGTTAACAGTTGTTATAAAATTGTAGTCGGAACTACTGTTGTTGAGCATAAAAGATTGAACAGTCATTCTGCGAAGTAACTAGATTGTATTACTTGCGATAGAACGTCGGGTTCTATAGTCCTACAGTGTTATTTCGGTTTGCACAGCAGGGTCGGGCTATTAAAGGGGTATTAAGCTGATTTTGCTGACCTCAAAGGAAGTGTGGTTCCTATCGGAGGGGCCACTACTAGAAAAATAGTTTTTTTTATAATAACCTTTTGTGTGTTATTTGGATTGTACCACATGGTGGCATTCTCTATTGATTTAGAGTGTATATTATAAGGTGTATGTCAACAGGGCGACCATATTAAATATTGTTTATGATTTAATTGTTTAGTGGTTGCCTTGGGTTTTACAACTTAGTTTTAATTTCTGTGCCCAGCGCTGACGGGAAAGTGCTGGTATCTGGCTGTGCTTAGTTCGGCAGTGAAGCATAGGACCAGGAACAATTAAATCGGTAACCATGGCACCTTCGCCCTTGACGGTACTGCGATATGGTGTCCGTGAGGAGATGAGATGGCTCGCCCATACTCACAAGTATGTGGAGCGACCCGACATGGACGATGTCCTGCTCAAGCGTGTGGAGGACGCAATGACACACGTCGGGAAGGTGTGTCGGCTGGCTGCCGAGGCTGAAGCCCTCGGGCTTACGGATGAGGCCTCGGTGGCTGCAGTGAGGCAGCTCTGCGCGGATGCTGACCAAGCGATGGAGTGCTTGGGCGACATCGAGCGTCGCGCCGAGAAAATTAAGCGGTCGCGTCGGGATGACCGCGGGGAGGGTAGCGGAGACCCCCCCCCTAAGGGTGTGGTTGGACGGCTTCCACACCTGGAGATTCCGGCCTTCGGTGGGGCAATTGATGAGTGGCCGGCATTCATCAATTTGTTCGATAGCCTGGTCCACGGTCGGGACGACCTGGACAGCGCCTACAAGTTGGCCCAGCTATTGATGACACTGCGGGGTGAACCGAAGGAGTTGGTCGATCACCTAACGGTTACGGCGGGCAATTATGAGATTGCCCGGGTCATATTGTTTGACCGCTACCAACACAAAAGGCGGTTGGTTGATGCGCAGCTGGGGAAGCTGTAAAGCATCCCAAGAGTAACCCGGGATGTTGACATCCGGGTACAGGTGCTCAACCCTGTACTGGTGGCCACTAAGGCCCTTCAGAACCTTGGTCTGCCGGTAGACCAATGGTCATATATTGTGTTATATATGGTTTTGTCACGGTTGCCTGCAGCTGTTCAAAATCGGTTTGAACAGCTGCATGGGGGCAGTAGCTCGGAACTGCCCACGCTCGTCCAATTAACGGAGTTTTTGGAGGGTGAATGCAGGCGATGCGACACCATGGATTCGGAGGCCAGTGTGCAGCGCCAACCCGCGCGGATGCGGGAGGAGCCGCGCCCCCCACCCCCACGGGGGGGTGGTCGGTCAAAACAATTTGGCGTTTTGAGTGCCGCGCCGTCGGGTGACGGCTATGTGCACTGCGACAGTGCCGGTCATGAGGTGACCAGTTGCGCCAACTTTAAGGCGCTCGGTGTGGCTGCCCGCAGGAAGGTGGTCTTCCGCCACCGATTGTGTTTCGGTTGTTTGGGGCCGCACCCGCTGAGCGAGTGCTCACGGGCGTCCCCCTGTGAGGGCTGCGGTGGCAGGCACCACGTCGTGTTGTGCCTGAACCGGTCAGGCCCATCGGACGGTCACCAGGGCCGGACTCAGGTTGGTCGGTCACAGGGCCCAACCAGGGCCGGACCCAGTCCCCCTCCGGGCAACGGGAGTCACCAACGGGGTGACTGGGGTACCCGCGGACGGGACCCCCCCCGAGGGGAAGGGGGCAGCGCGGGGGGTAACAGGCGGGACAGCCGGGGTTCGGTCGCCGCTGTCCAGGGTCAGCGAGGACTTCGGGCCGCTGGCTCACCGCGTGTTACGGGCGGGTGTCAGATGGCACCTATGAGTGGCGCGAAGGCTGGGAGCCCACCACCTTCTGCGCCACCCTGCCCGTCGCTCTGGGAGGCGAACAGGGAGGCGAACAGTCGGATGTCGCCCCCATTCCTAGAGCGCCCCAGGTTGGATCCGCTCTCCCCCCTCCATCCACGGTGGCCACCGGGCACACCGTTCACAGTCCGGTATGGTCGGGTACCGGGAGAGCGAGGGGCCTATTATGCGGGTTGGGACCCCCTAATGTACATGCGGTCTGATATGCCACCGGTGGCATATCAGCAGCCGAGTTACCAGGCCGACGGAGGTCTGAGTGGGTTCGGATCCCGCGGAGGTTCCCGCTAGGGACACGCCGCCCACTTACAGGGTGCCGCCACTCCACAGACGGTCATGCTCCCCACTGCCTCGGTGATAGCGTGGAGTTCGGACGGCAAATCTTGTGTAGCACGAGCACTATTGGACTCGGGGGCCCAGGGGTGCTTAGTCTCGTGCAACCTTGTAAGACGGTTGGGCATTTCGGTAAGGCAGTACCCACATTCCATTCGGGAAATTGGGAACACGGAAGTCGGTTCCGTTAAGGGAGTATGTCGGATTACTCTCTCGTCACGGGTGGATTCATCGGTGAATCTGACGGTCACGGCATTAGTCATGCCTAATGTGATGGGCTCACACCCTCACGTACGGTTGTCGCCCTCGGTGCGACAGTTGGTCGCTGGGTTGTCACTGGCTGACCCGGAGTTCGATATTCCGGGCCCAGTAGACATTTTATTGGGTGTTGATGCCTTGGGATACCTGTTAGTGTCAGGTGTCCACGTGTTGCAGGCGACTGGTCTGGTTCCGGTCAACACCAGACTAGGCCATGCGGTAATGGGTCCGGTCATGCCGGCTGCCCCACGCCTGGCGACTCGTAGTCCCTTATTCGGTTCTGTACTCTCGGAGGTGATACAGAAGTTTTGGGAGGTGGAGGAACCACCTACGGTACGCCGGTTGGACCCGGTTGAAGAAGAGTGTGAACAGTTTTGTCGGAACAATACTGGTCGCCTTCGGAGTTAGTTGGACATCCCTTGTGGTGGGGTCCAAAATGGTTGACTCAAGCCGAATCGGATTGGCCAATGAGTCCACGCGTTACCACGGCGAACGGCGCCTTGACAGTCGGTGTCTGTACGACGCAACCAGAGCCGGAAGAGGAGTTCAGCCTGCTGGAACGGTACAGCTCGCTCGACAAGCTGGTCAATGTGACCGCCTGGATCTGCCGATTTGCGCGGAATTGTCGGAATTTTGAGGCGCAACGAGTGCGGAGACAGGTCCTGACACCACGGGAACGGAACCATGCGTTGTTCGCATTGGTACGGAACGTGCAGACGGTGCACTTTAAGTCCGAATTGGACATTCTGAGACGCGGACGCGTCCAACTGAAGGGAGCTGTGGCTCGGCTCAACCCGTTTATTGACCCTCAAGGATTGCTGAGGGTAGGAGGTCGGCTGCGGATTGCCAACCTGCCTCATGCGGCTCGCCACCCGTTGTTACTCCCTCGGAAAGGGAAGTTGGTCGAACTGTTGATACAGGATCGACACATTCGGAATGGGCATATCGGATGCCACGCCTTGATGGCGTTTCTCCAGCGCGAGTTCTGGATTCTATCGGGAAGACGCTTAGTGCGTAGCGTCGTATTTCGGTGCCTGCCTTGTTATCGGGCCAAGGCGGCTACGATGCAGCCCCAGATGGGCGATTTGCCCTCGGATAGGGTTAACGAAATCCGGCCCTTTGCGGGTGTCGGAAAGGATTTCGCGGGACCATTCATGGTCAAGTCTTCACAGCTACGGAACGCCAGATTAGTGAAGGCATACCTGTGCGTCTTCGTGTGCTTGGCCACGAAGGCAGTCCACTTGGAGGTGGTCAGTGACCTCACTACGGAGGCATTTATCGCTTGTCTGGATCGGTTCGTCTCACGAAGGGGCCTCCCGACATTAATCCGTTCGGACAACGGCACAAATTTTGTCGGAGCCAGGCGATATCTGCAGGAGGTCACTCAATTCCTGAACGGTAACCAGGACGCCATCGGTACGGCTTGCTCCCGACGAGGGATTGAATGGGTTTTCAGTCCGCCGGGATGTCCTCATTGGGGAGGAATTTTTGAGGCTGCGGTTAAATCGGCTAAGTCGCACCTGACGAGGATCATCGGTGAGACCTCTCTACGCTTTGAAGAGCTTGCGACGCTGTTCTGTAAAATTGAAATGACACTGAACTCGCGTCCGTTGTGCCCGCTCAGTTCGGATCCAAATGATTTGGAAGCGTTGACGCCGGGTCACTTCCTGATAGGTCAGCCCCTTAACGCCCTGCCAGAATACCCATTCGGTGATGTTAAGTTAAGTCGGTTAACTAGGTGGCAGATGTTGCAGCAGATGGCTCAAGATTTTTGGAAACGGTGGTCCCTTGAGTACTTGCACATCTTGCAGCAGCGCCTTAAGTGGACTGACTGGACGAGCCCCCCTCAAGTCGGTGATTTGGTGCTGATTAAGGATGCGAACCTGCCATCATTGAGATGGAGACGAGGACGGATCGTCAATTTGTACACGGGTCGGGATGGCACGCCTCGATCAGCAGAAGTCAGGGTGGGGGACTCGGTCCTCAAGAGAGCGGTCGCAACACTTTCTCGCCTTCCTATTGATTAGGGACAGGTTCGGGCCTGTCCGGGCGGGTGACTGTTTAATATTTATGCGTCGGAAACGCACCGGTTTTTTGTTGCGCGAATCGATCGCGAGTAATCGAGACATCACTAGCGAAAACGGCACTAGCAGCTGTCACTCGTATCGGAAACGAGTTGTAAAATTGGAGGTTAATTTTTCTCTTGGTCTGTCTCATCGGTGAGAATAACATGGCGGCTCGGGCCCCGTGATGGTATTTCGGTGTACCAATTATCATACAGGCATCGGGCCTGGTCAGAGTGTAAATCTACCTCATAGCGTCGGGCTATTGATTGTAATTGGATTCGCGTCAGCGGCCAAGTGATCCCTGTTGATTGGACATCGTCGCATCGGTAGCGGCGACTCCACGGTCACGGCAGGCAGCACGCCGGCGACAGCGTCGGCAGCAACGATAGGTTTCGATTCACTCCATATCCTATCCCAAACTGTGCCCTTTTCCCGTATTCCCGTCTCGAATCGAGCTTTCGATTTCGCGCAACAAAAAACCGGTGCGTTTCCGACGCATAAATATTAAACAGTACATATTATCAATATGTTGTTTCAGGTTTTAAGTACCGAATAAAGGAAGACTTCTGTGCGAAAGTAGAAGCCTGGTAACTCTTCGTTTGATTTTGTTGCTCTTTAAATGAGCCATGGGACTTAATGTTGAGAATAAAAAATAGAACTTTGCATAGGTTTCAAAGCCAGTATAGAAAACAATTACACTATCATTGTCTTTATATCTCTCTATAGATCCATAAATGTGATGGAAGTTCACTTGAATGCTCTTTGATTCAGCTGATGAACTACATTCTTTACTTGTAGGCAGCTCAGCTTGTGGGCCAACGGGTATTTCTATTTCATTCTGTACTGTGAATTTTCATCTCTTAATTGAATTTCACACTTATTTTGGGTTTGGATGCCACTGGGTCCATGTATTTGAATTACCACAAGGCGTTTCAAAACAAAGTTTCTTGAGCATTCTCTGAAGCTGTCTATCGGATCGTCGTTGTGTTGTCTGTTTGACTGTTTTGATCTTAGAATATGAAAATATTGAGGGTACAGCTGTTTTCTTCAACACATTGTGTATAGATTTATCACATGTATACGAATTGGGTCCATAATAATCTTCGGGTAGAAAATGGGCAGCACATAACCTTGACGAAGTACTAGAATTCCATTTTTTTCTACGAATAGCTTTCTTCCACAGTTTTCTTCTTTTAGCTTCTTTGGGGAATCAATGAATCCCCGTATTTTTGCAATCAACAGCTGCACAAAGAGTAAATTATAAGAAATTATTCATAAACCAATTGGTTTGTTTCCATAATTAGTAAGAAGAACTGTCAAATTCATGGAACACTCAACACTGGTGACATCTGAAGTGAGCAAAAGGCAGTTTTTAACTCCATTCAAGTAGTTTTTCAATTTCACGCAAACTGCAATCCGTCATTTACCCTTAGGGAAGTTAATCTATTCTTAGTGCTACCCCATACTGCAAAAGGAACATCTGTACAAAGTTTCTGATTCTAGAATCACCGGGAACCTAGGTTTAGGCTGGGCTTTGTCTGTCAGTCACGGAAATAGCGTTTAATTAATTAGGGTAAGAGTGCCTTACATCGCACACGTCAAACGTTTTTCACTTTTAACTTCCTACAGCTTGTAACTCTACAACTTTAGATGTTAGCATTTTTTTTCCTGTGATGCTGTGTCAGAGGCCCTAATAGGGCAGTTTTATGACTTCCGGCAATCGGGTTGGCCACTAGCCATCATCCCGGACTGAGCCAACTTGGTGGAGTATGGCTAAATCTTACTCGCATCCGGGTAAAGGCCCGAGCCCCTCGGTTGGGGCATTAATGGGCTACATTTATTTATTTCATTATAAGGGTCTAACAGAAAAGTGTAGTAATTTTTAAGGGGTTGTTAGGGACATCATTCTGAACAACTTTTACTAAGACGCCGATTTGATCCGAGCAACTTTATTTTTAATTTCTCCTTACGTTTGAACCCAGGTGGTCTTGATTTTCATTTACTTTATTGCACAGAAATGTTAATGGTAAGGTAACAAAATATTTTATGATCAATGGCCAGCTTATGTCTAAAGGGAGATTTCTAAGAGAAAACCTAGGCAGGAAAGGAAAAGTAGTGTAATAGGACAGTACTAGTGCGCAACTCAACTATCTATATTAAAAAACTACTTCTTTTAAAATTTAGGAAACTAATTCATAATAATTTAATAGATGGTGTTTATACTAAATAGAATACTTACTTATATAGGCCTATATACATATATAAAAGTACCTATCAGGAAAGAGAAACGAAATGCTCTTTCAAACTTTTCTTAAAAGTGAAAATTGAGGGACTATCTCTAATAGAGCGCATGGAAGTGGTTTCCACAGTCGGATTGCCTTTAACCTAAACGTGTGTTTGTAAGCGGCAGTGTTATGCCGAGGAGTTGAAAGGAGAGACATCGTATGGGATCCTTGGGGGAGAGAAACTCGAAAGGTTTCTCAAAGATATGTGGGGTAGCGGGGATTTCACGGGAAGAATGTGCATATCACGACGAAGGCGGATCAGAAGCCACCCCAACTCCTTACGATACTGTGAGACATGGTCTACTTGCGCAGCCCGAATACAACCCGAATCCCGAGGTTATGAAGTCGTTTGAGCTTATTCAGTTGTTCTTCGTTACCAAACGTTAACGTAATTTTCGTATCAATTTGTTGCGAAAACTGAAAACATCACATGAAAAATCTGTGCTTGAAGCAGCATGCACAAGTAGTAGAAAGATTTGGAAACATTTAAAACAATTGACAAACAATCACGCCGCCCCCTCATGGCCGAGCCGGCAGTGCCCCTGCCTACGAAGCCAAGGGTCCCGGGTTTGAGTCCCGCTGGGGGCAAATATTTGTTTGATGAGAACGGATGTTTGTACCCTAGTCATGGTTGTTTATCTATCTAAGTATAATATTTATCTATATAAGTATGTATATCGTTGTCTAGTATCTAAGATACAGGGAATCCTAGTTTGGGGCTAGATCAATGTGTGTAAATAGTGTCCAAGTTATTATCATTATTAAGTGACAAATACCTCCATAAGTCATGAATCATCATCGGAACTATTGAAATCTGGATCATCACCGTCTCTGTCTGCAGATATTGTAAATGACTATTTTGCATACATTGTAGTCTCTAGCGGGTAAAATATCTTACTCTACTATGCCCCAAACTGAGACTCAAATTGATCCTCCTTTAAATTCCTTTGTTTAATTAGACACGGATACTGCAGAAATTGCAAGAATAATTACGAACCTAAAAGAAGACTGCGCAGTTGGTTGTGATGGAATATCTAGCAGCATCTTAAACACATTTAATTACATATTAGCACCTCCTCTAGCCCAAATCTTTCAAAATTGTCTCCCAAAAGGAGTATTCCCTCGAACTCTATAGAAAGCGCTTGTCACGCCAGTGTACAAATCTGGTAATAAAAAACTGATATCCAACTATAGGCTTAATTCAGTACTTCCTGCAATTTCTAAAATCCAAGAAAAAAATATAAATAACAAGCTCATGAATGACCTACAAAACACTCTACTTTATCTGACAGACAGTATGGATTCCGACCTAAACGCTCCAGCGCTGACGCCGTCGATTTTCTCACAAACCTCGTAGTGAAAGAATTAGACAAAGGAAATCATGCAATAGGAATCTTCTTAGATCTTGCAAAAGTATTCCATACTATTTATGTTCCCAGACTGTTGTATAATATGGAATGCATTGGATTCAGGGGAAAACAACAAGATTTATTTGCAAGTTAATTAGACAATCGTACACAGCAGTTACATCGGAGCACATAAGGAGCGAACAAGTTGTTCCTAATTTTGGGGTACCACAAGGAAGTATCCTTGGTCCAACTTCAAATAAATTCGGGGAATATTGTTTCATATGCAGACGATGCCGCAATTATCTTCTCGGCAAAAACAGAATCTGATTCATTTTCACTCGCGCAAGAAGGTTTTAATGCTGTTACAAATTGGCTGCAGCAAAATTTCCTAACTTTCAATAAAGAAAGACAGGAGTTTATGATATTTTCAATGGGTACCATTCATACTTGCGTGCCTATGCTTTCAAAAATATGTTAAGTGCTCATTGTGATTGCCCCACCATCTCTAACACAAACAGTTTAAAATATTTAGGTGTCATTATTGACCTCATTCTTTCCTTCTATGAACATATAAAGTGCTTAACTGGACGGATATGAAAACCCATTTTCATCTTTAAAAAGATTCACTCATTCTCTAAGGTTAACTTATTTAAACAAGTCTACTATGCACTCTGCCAGTCCTTGCTTAGCTACTGTATAACTTCATATGGAGGAGCCCCTAAAACAATCCAGATGCCATTAGAAAGAGCGCAAAGAGCCGTATTGAAGGTTGCAACAAATCGTCCTTTCCTATTTTCCACATCTGAACTGTAGAATCCTAACAGTTCGACAGCTATTTATTTTCAACACGATCTTAAAAAAGCATAAACGAATTCTCTTTTCTGAAAATATCCTATTACAGCGGAAAATAGATAGAATATGTAGGACTACATCCATACTAAACAAAAATTTTGCACTGAAATTCTTCGCATTTATGGGCCCTCTCTTATATAATAGATTAAACGCAAAATTACACTTATTTCCTATGACCTATCAGCAATGCAAAAAGCCAAACTTCGCGATCTCCTTCAAACCATGACATATACTGACACGGAGGAATTATTAACTATAGTTACGTTATATTAATTTAGGTATGCTTTAACTTTACTGCTTTAACCACATGATTATTTATTAGAACTAGCAAGTAGGTATGTCTAACATAGCGTTATAAGAGTAGTTTTATTGTATATTTGTATTATATGACATCAAATAGTAGAAAAGATCTTCAATAGTCTGAAATATAGGCTATAACGTAGCCTAGTTCAGATAAATATACAATATTAAGATATTTTGTACTAACTTAAGACCTAGGTTAAGATTTATACTTTTATATGTCTGGAAATAAATGATTTGATTTCATTTGATCCGCTTAGTCGATTAAAGGTAGTAGGAGGGACTGAGCAAGATTCATTTTAGTCTGCCGTGGCAGGAAGTATTGCCATCTCCGTAGGGAGTGAAATGACGCAAAGACTCGTCTGCTGATCATAAAACATGGAGCGACCAGGACAGCAAACCCTAAGATTCTTAGCCTTCTCGCTGTATGTAATTATGTTGCCATCATACACTATTGGGTCAACAGGCATTTTCTGAACTAAGTTCTAAGAGTGACGAGTACCCAAAATTTGCCCGGGTTCACAAGCAGACTACATTTCCTGATGTTATTGATATCAGCAATAAACGCCTCTATAGTCAGATTCACATCACACGGAGAGAAGTGCCGATATATTTGAAGGTCATCTGCATAGAGATGATAAGAAAAAGTTAGAACGTCAGAAATGATTTTAATTAATACTGAGAAGAGGAGAGAGAGAAGTCCGTTGAGATCTCCTCAGACTTAAAACGTTGCTGGCGGTCTCTTAGTGTAAGGAGATATTAGGTCCTTACATATGAAATTGGCGTTTCGCCGTCCTGGCCACTTTGATCTCAAATATCTCCTCTATGGTTAAGAATTCCAAAATCAAATTTATACAGCTATTTACTCATGTATTTGTGTTTCTAAAATTACAATTCATTTGTTTTTTCCTGAATTGTTTTTTTCTTGCGTCACTCAGCTTACAAAATGGAAAACTTGAAATGTCGCGTTATTTACGAGTATGAGTTCTACCGTGGCACCAGTGCTGCAAAAACGGCTCGAAGGATTAATGACGTATAAGGCGACGGTGCCGCGATAGAAAACACAGTGCGTTTTTGGTTCCAACGTTTTCGTTCTGGAAATTTCGACCTGCAGAACAAGCCCCGTGGACGGCCGGCGACCAAAGTTGAAAATGAAGAATTGAAGGCTATTGTGGAGGCGGATCCATCGCAAACCACGTCCGAGTTAGCTGCAGGCTGCGGTTAGTGATAAAACTGTTTTAATACACTTGAAGCAAATTGGGAAGGTGGAAAAGCTTGAAAGGTGGGTTCCTCACTAACTGAGTGAAGGAAATCAACAAAAGCGCGTTGACTGCTGCGTTGCATTACTCACCCGGCACAATAATGAAAGGATTTTAAATCGAATCACTACCTGTGATGAAAAGTGGATCCTGTACGAAAATCGGAAGCGCTCATCACAATGGCTGAACCCTGCCGAACCAGCCAAACCGTGCCCCAAGCGAAAATTGACTCCAAAAAAGTTACTTGTGAGCGTTTGGTGGACTAGTGCTGGTGTCGTTCACTACAGCTTTCTTAAATCTGGCCAGACGATTACGGCAGATGCCTATTGTCAGCAACTGCAAATCATGATGGAAAAGCTAGCTGCTAAACAACCGAGGCTGGTCAATCGCTCTAGGCCACTGCTGCTTTACAATAACGCTAGACCACACACTTAACAACAGACGGCTACCACATTAGAGGAGCTTCAATTGGAATGTCTAAGACATCCACCGTACAAAAGTTTAAGTGTTTTGGTATGTATGCTTATATACTGTGTGGAATACATCTGAGAATCGGGCTACTGAAGTTTATTTCCACAAGACGTCACAATGTCCACTCCGCGGTCGTCATCATCGTCGCCGATGTCGGGTGAGGCCCCCCGTACGGAACACGTGGCAGGAGCCCCCGCGACTGCGTCTGCGCCTCATGTGAGTGTGAACAACATTGAGAGGTTAGAAGGAGCCGCCAACTTTCACAAGTGAAAGTTTTCTATGAAAAATCTAATGATAGGTATTGGAAAACCTGTGGAATGCGTTCGAAGGGCGTGACAATGACCACGTGCGTGATCAACGTGCTCTGGCGCGCATTTGCCTTTCTATTAACACTAGCTTATTTCAATACGTGCGTAACGCTAAAACCGCCGCTGACGCTTGGAAAAGCCTTTCTGATATTTTTGAAGATAAAGGATTGTATCGCCGAGTTTTGCTTCTGCGACGATTGCACAAAATTCAATACACAGATTTCAATTGCATGTCCAACTACATCGAGAAGATGTCGACAATAGTACATCAATTGCATGATATTGGCAAGGTGATTGAGGATGCCGAAGTCGCCGAAATATTGCTTAGTGGCTTGCCAGCAGAATATGATCCCCTTGTGTCCAATCTATCTACAGTAAGATCTGTTACGAACGTCATATCAAGCGAACTCGTCAAAAGTCGACTGCTTCAAGAATATTCGAGAAAATCTATAGTTGATAGTAGTACAGCCTATAAAACCAAGACTAATTCTTTAGTGTGTGACTACTGTCACAAACAAGGACATACAAAAGCAAGATGCTTCAAGTTGAAACGATTCAAAAATAATTCTAAAACGGCAGCGGCAACTAGTATTGAAAAGACAAATATGGTGTCTGCATTCTTGACTCAATCAAATACACAGGATTTTTACATTGATAGCGGAGCCACCAGCCATATGGTTAACGATGGAAGCCTACTGGGAAATGTGAAGAAATTTGATTCAATTATTACTGTAGCCAATAACGACAAATTACAATGTAAAGAAATAGGGTCAATATCATTTCAGGTGAGTCCATTATCTTTATCCAATGTACTGTATGTACCGCGGCTATCATGTAATTTGATTTCAGTTTCAAAATTGACTGAAAGTGGTTATTCAGTTATTTTTGACCAGAGGGGCTGTTCTATCTTTTATTAGGGTCAAACCAATTGCAACCCAATTGCATGTGCTGCATGTGTGAATGGATTGTACAAACTGAATGTGCGTGTGTGTGAAAATACTAACAAGCCATCGCCAAAGGAGCTTTCCTTGCTTCTGGAAGCTAGGCAGGAATCATCGAGAGCCACAGTAGCAGCTGCAGAGCTATGGCATAGACGTCTAGGTCATCTGAACATAAAAGGTATGAAGTGTTTGCGGAATGGTGCATGTGGTATCATTTCAGGATGGAGAATTGAAAGACTGCGCTCCATGTCTTGAGGGGAAGATGTCGACCGCATCTTATCCCGTGAGACAAGGAAAGCGCGCTGATGAACCACTGCAGCTGATCCACTCCGACGTCTGTGGACCAATGCAGGAGCCCAGCTGGGGAGGGGCGAGATATCTTGTGACATTCACCGACGATCACAGCAGGAAGATCTTCGGATATTTGATGAAGGAGAAATCCGAGGTAATGCACCATTTTATTAAATTTAAAGCACTAGTAGAAAAACAAACAGGGTTTTCAATTAAAGTTTTACGATCCGACAATGGTGGTGAATATTTTAATAAACGTTTCTCTGAATATTTAGATAAGGAAGGCATTGTGCATCAGAGCACTGTCCCTTACTGCTCACAACAGAATGGGGTTAGTGAGCGATTAAATCGCACATTAATGGACTAAGTAAGATGTAAGCTCATTGAATCAGGTCTCTGCATTCGTTATTGGGGAGAGGCAGTTATGACTGCAATATACTTGAAAAATAGATCCCATACTAACATTTTAGCAGGACGAATGCCGGAGGAACTGTGGACTGGATCCAAAGTGGATTTAAGCCATCCTAGAGTTTTTGGCTGAGTTGCTTATTATTTGAACCTATCTGAGAAACGTAAAAAATTAGATGTGAAAGCAAAAATGGGTATTTTTGTAGGTTATAGCGACACTACCAAGGGGTACAGGTTGTCTGACCCATGTAACCCTACTTCTGTGATATTATCTCGTACCTACAGTAGCATTTATTGAAAATAAATTTTATAATTTTAAAATATCTAATAATTTGACTAATAAACATTTTAATACATTTGACATTTTAATCAATAATTGCAATGATGATAATACTATTAGTAGTGAATCTAATCGAAATTTATCTGAAATTCCAGATCTAAATGAAGATGAGGAATATTATAATAATAATAATACCTAATAATAATAATAATACCTTGGACACCATATACACACATTGATCTAGCCCCAAACTAGGATTCCCTGTATCTTGGGTGCTAGACAACGATACACATACTTATATAGATAAATATTATACTTAGATAGATAAACAACCATGACTAGGGTACAAACATCCGTTCTCATCAAACAAATATTTGCCCCCACCGGGACTCGAACCCGGGACCCTTGGTTTCGTAGGCAGCGACACTGCCGACTCGGCCATTCGGGTCGTCAGTGTACTGGAAGTGAGAATGGCTCACAGTCTGCTGACGAGTCTGCCGCCGTTAACTGCAGCGAGACGGTGTCATCTGGCCAGGTTTCGAGTGAAATACCTTCTGATAGGGAAGCTGTCACCATGAGACCGTCAGGACGTCCTGCTCGTACTGTAAGAGCTCCAAAAAGGTATGGAGATTATGATTATTCTATGCTAACCCAGCATGCCTTGATTGAGGTACCAGCGTCGTACGATGAGGCAATGGCCTCAGAGTTGCGTGAGGAATGGCTCGCCGCCATGCAGAGTGAGCATGCTTCCTTAATCCAGAATAAAGTTTGGAGGTTAGTAGATAGACCTGCTAATAAAAATGTTATAAAATATAAATGGGTTTTCTAAGTTAAGTATGATGCTGATGGGAAATTCGATAAATTTAAAGCATAGTTGCAAAGGGTTTCACCCAAAAACAGGGAATAGATTATAACGAAACTTTTTCTCCTGTAGTTCGCCATTTGTCAATGCGAATCTTATTTTCTTTGGCTAATGATATGGACTTAGAAATTGATCATATTGATGTAGAAACTGCATTTTTGAACGGAAACTTAAATGAGATCATACACATGGAACAACCAGAAGGTTTTTCAAATAATGATGTAAATAAAGTTTGTCTATTGGAGAAAAGTATATATGGTTTGAAACAGGCGAGTAAAATGTGGAATGAAAAAGTAAATTCTGTTCTTGTTGACAATGGTTTCAAACAGTCTCGTTGTGAACCATGTGTACCTACCTATATACTAAAAGAGTTCAAAATGATTATGTAATCATCTCACTGTATGTAGACGATTTTTATGTATTTTATTCTAAAAATAGCATCATTAAGAATGAATTATTGAATGTTTTAAATAAGGAATTCAATATTAAGAATTTAGGTCCATTAAAGAATTTTCTTGGTATGAGAGTGACTAGAGATAAATCTAAAAACATTTTGTGTTTAGATCAGACAGAGTATATTAGAAAATTGTTAAAACGATTTAATATGGAAAACTGTAAATCTGCAAGCACACCTATGGCTATAAATTTTAATTTATCTTATTGTAAAGAACCTAATTCTCTTATTCTAGATGAAAATTGTGACTACAGACAACTTATGGGTAGTCTTATGTATTTGTCTGTATGTACTAGACCGGATATTTCTTATGCATGTAGCCAATTAAGCCAGTTCAACAACAGCTTCAACATGTCTCATTGGATTGCAGCTAAAAGAATTCTTAGGTACTTAGCCGGTACAATTAATTACTGTTTATATTTTATAGAGTGTTGATTGGTCTTTAAAGGCATATACCGATGCTGTCTGGGGCAATGACAAAACAGACCGAAAATCATACACGGGGTTTGTCATAAAGCTAGGTAGTAACACCATAAACTGGGAATCTCGTAAACAACGATGTGTAGCATTGTCTAGTACAGAAGCGGAATATCTAGCAATAAGTGACGTATGTAAAGATATATGTTTTATCAAAAATTTGCTTTCAGAAATTTTGACTAAGGATATTCCACGTACAGTTTATAATGACAACCAGAGTGCACAAAGACTTTTACAATGTAAAGAATTATGTCATAAGAGAACAAAGATAGATATAAGATATCATTTTGTAAAAGAACTTGTTAATAATAATTCTATTTCAGTTAATTATCTCTGTACTGAAAAGATGATTGCAGATGTATTGACAAAGCCATTATGTCGGCAAAAGCACTCTGACATCATTAATAGTATGAGTATACGCGAGACACTGTAACTCTACCAAGCTAGAGATTGATACGTTACTTTATGTAACTTGTTTATCTTATTTCTCATGTTATGTTTAACATTCATATGTATCTGTTATACATATTGGACCAAATATTGAAGGCATAAGGGGAAGTATTGAATAGAACGCATGTATCTATGCCTTAAATATTTTTTTTTTAAAAAACTGATGTGTGTCGTCTATGGCCAATCTCACTTCCTGTAAGCCTCTCGTAATGGCGATTATATTTTGTCCCTATTTTCGTGTATTTTATAAGTATTTAATTAACCAAGTGACATTTACTGTTGTAGACATTTATTCTGATGAATAAACTGTTCGTACAAAGTTTAACTGTGTTTTGGTATGGTCGTGGCACACAATTCCACTGCCTGTCACTCGAAACCGACTAATCTTATACTATCCACGTTCTAGTGTGTTACGCCCAGGTATTGGATGAGAGAGTTGAGCCCCACTCCATTCAACGTTGAGAGGACGGTTAACTAGAATGTTGTGGAGATGGAAGCAGCTAATCTCTGTTTTGGCGGCACTGGGAGCTAGCGCCATGGTTTTGAGAAGTGGCAAAGAGTTTGTAGGTCTTTAGACAGCGTGGACTCGAGGTGATCAAAATCCTTGTACTGAACAACCAAAGTGATTTCGTCGGCATATATGAACTTTCTTAAGTCGATGACTGGAAGGTCTTGGATGATCCAATTGAACCGACTCGGAGCGAGAATAGAGCCATGCGGCCGGCCGTTGTATAACTTTCTTTGGCCGCTTTTTACCCAGGTGCAAACGGAAACCTTAGATAGGTAGGTTAGGGCCTGCTGAGAGCAATTTTGACCGCTGTCTTCGTACCGCTGCCTAAAGATCACGTAGTTCACATGAAGTTATTGTCTCACATCGATATTATTATTCTTTCAGAAACGTCAGTGAAAATAGTATTTAAAATGTCAAGTTCGAAGACAGGTGTCCGCAGAAATTGTGTCGCAGGATAGCAACGCATTAACACTTTCCTCAGATAATTTTAACAACTCCTTTGAAATAGTGTGGCGTAGTGAAACAGCCGTGTTCAAGCACATCAGTATTGCCTTTTAGGTATTATCTGAGTTATGTGAGCTGCCAGGCTAGAGTCATACATTTATTCACTACTGAAGCATGTTGTTAGGGGCCGGCCACTCAGTAAAGACGTAAGACGCGGACGCATCGCTCGCAGTGAAGGGGCAGGATGGGCGCCAACGCGACTTTTTGAAACCTAAAGAAGCGTTCGTGGCATAGCGTTATTTGCACATCGGAAACGATCATGCGGTAGCAATATCGGACCGAGACGGGTAGGGACTGGATGTGTGTGCGTTTTATTTGTGGCATTGTTTACTAGTTAAGTTGTAGGTCCCGGCTACTATCTCTACTAGATGATTGTAGTCGTAAAGCTGTATCAGAGGCCCTCATAGGGCAGCTTGATAACTTCCTACAGTCGGGTTGGCCACTAGCCCGACACCCTTTCATCGACCCGGACGCGTCTTCCGAAAAGCCCGTACAATGCTGGGCCGCGTTGTGGCCCACAGGCTTTTCAGAATTTCGAACCGTTTGAAAAGCCAGGGCGCTACAGTGCGAAGCTGCGTTGTACCACACGGGGTTTTTCAGCGCTATTGACAATTCATCTTCTGAATAGCCTGTGGGGTACAACGCGTATGTGATCTGCGACCCATGCATGCACTTAGGCGAGACAGAGAAACTGGATTGCGCACCAGCGTTGTAGCCCACGGGCTTTTCAGAAGAGGCCACCCGGACTGACCAACCGTGGAGTATGGTTCAATCTTACTCGTATCCGGCTTAAGGCCCGTGGCCCTTAGTGGGGACTTTAATGGGATATATTTATTTGTTTATATTATTTTATCTACCTACACACGTATCATAAACCCTCTTTACTGCGTTCAAAAACCGCACGTTACGATCAGCATTATGTTAAACTACTTGGTAAAAACTCATTTCTTATCTGGAAAACTACACATATGGTCATTATGTGTAGTTTTTCTACATATAATGACATTCAAATTTCGAACGCCGACGCCCACCCGCGTGCCGCCCCTAGTTTGTCTGTGAAGTTGGTACTGACATTCAAATTTCGAACGCCGACGCCCGTCTGCGTGAAGTTGGTACTAAAGAACAAGCTAAACAATTGTAGAACCACAATGCTGTTCAAACATGCGTTTCCTGAACACATCAAAGTGAGCTTATGATATGTGTGTAGATAAACTAGTGTATGTAACTGTACATAATTAGGCATTAAAACTCTCGAGTGATATTTTTATGAAACTCGCCTTCGGCTCGTTTCATAAACCCACTCTCGAGTTTTAGTGCCCTCCATTATGCAGCAGTCACATAAACTACTATTACTTATGTATAGGCGACATTCGGCGACCCGAGGTGTGTTGCCCGGTAGATGGCCACGCTGGAACATTCCAGCAGGACGACTCCTCGACTCCCATGCAGGCTCTGCACAGTGGGCTGTCTGTAACACCTAGAGTGTGTAAGTGTTTGTTTAGCAAAGCGTGTCAGTGTCAATTCAGCGCTCCGGTTACCAAGCGGGTTTCTTAGGTTGTTCTCAGACGGATTACCTCACAAATTACAATGTCGTGCGTTGGTGGCCGGATAGACAATCCAACCTATTAATATAAACGGTGTAACAGAAAGGAGTATTTTGGAAAATTGTTTGTGGCATCATTCTGAACAACTATCACTAAGAATCCGATTTGATCAGAACAACTTTATTTTTCACTTCTTGATGCAAAACAGCTGATCACCCGGCCCAAGCTGTAAGGAGAAGTGAAAATTAAAAATGCTCTGCCACCCGGACTGACCAACCGTGGAGTATGGTTCAATCTTACTCGTATCCGGCTTAAGGCCCGTGGCCCTTAGTGGGGACTTTAATGGGATATATTTATTTGTTTATATTATTTTATCTACACACGTATCATAAACCCTCTATACTGCGTTCAAAAACCGCACGTTACGATCAGCATTATGTTAAACTACTTGGTAAAAACTCATTTCTTATCTGGAAAACTACACATAATGGTCATTATGTGTAGTTTTTCTACATATAATGACATTCAAATTTCGAACGCCGACGCCCACCCGCGTGCCGCCCCTAGTTTGTCTGTGAAGTTGGTACTGACATTCAAATTTCGAACGCCGACGCCCGTCTGCGTGAAGTTGGTACTAAAACAAGCTAAACAATTGTAGAACCACAATGCCGGTCAAACATGCGTTTCCTGAACACATCAAAGAGAGCGTATGATATGTGTGTAGATAAACTAGTGTATGTAACTGTACATAATTAGGCATTAAAACTCTCGAGTGATATTTTTATGAAACTCGCCTTCGGCTCGTTTCATAAACCCACTCTCGAGTTTTAATGCCCTCCATTATGCAGCAGTCACATAAACTACTATTATGTATAGGCGACATTCGGCGACCCGAGGTGTGTTGCCCGGTAGATGGCCACGCTGGAACATTCCAGCAGGACGACTCCTCGACTCCCATGCAGGCTCTGCACAGTGGGCTGTCTGTAACACCTAGAGTGTGTAAGTGTTTGTTTAGCAAAGCGTGTCAGTGTCAAGTCATCGCTCCGGTTACCAAGCGGGTTTCTTAGGTTGTTCTCAGACGGATTACCTCACAAATTACAATGTCGTGCGTTGGTGGCCGGATAGACAATCCAACCTATTAATATAAACGGTGTAACGGAAAGGAGTATTTTGGAAAATTGTTTGTGGCATCATTCTGAACAACTATCACTAAGAATCCGATTTGATCAGAGCAACTTTATTTTTCACTTCTTGATGCAAAACAGCTGATCACCCGGCCCAAGCTGTAAGGAGAAGTGAAAATTAAAAATGCTCTGATCAAATCGGTTTCGTAGTCATAATCTTTTCACGCTAAACACTCCAAACAAAGTTTTTATGTTTTCACAAAACTGCCGCATCCGCTCCTCCACCTCAGACTGACATCACTATCCACTTATGTAACAACAGTAATATTGCCAGCAGTCGCGATGCAATCACCAAAGCAGATGAGATAAAATACCTCGGCGCCGTCGTAGATGAAAACTTGATTTTGAAAAGCCACATCGAAAAACTATCTGGTCGAATCCGCAGAGTTGTATACATCTGCGACAACTTCGTTACTCAGCAACTACAGAAGCAATGAAAACTCTATAATTTTCACTCTGCCAATCACAACTCATACATTGCATCATAAGATGGGATTGTGAAGTAAAGACAGATATAATTATAATGGTGTTTATTATAGCTGCATATCCGATCCGTTCTTAAAACTATGAGAAAGCCGTATTTATTCCCAATCGACACTCTATAAACGGAAGCAAAAGTATAGTGTACGTAAACTTTTTATCCTTAGAGTAACCCTAACTATGCATGAAACTACACTAAACTCTTCTAAATACTCGGAGTTGCTGAAAAACCGAACCTTTAATATCCCAACACCTCGCACTAGAACCGCTTTTGCTTCTCGTTTTAATCCATACTTATGTCGTAACTATATCGTAGAATTGAGTATAACATGAAATAGCCGACCATGGCTGAATTAGAACTTTCATTGAACTTAGAAATATTTTAGAGCAAAACACTGCGAAAGCTTAGGTTAAGACAAAGGGGGCGAGCAGTGAAGCCCCGGAATAGTCTTCGTGTTAGTTCAACATGTATAACGCAAAAAATACCACGTAGTACTGAATACAAATGCATTTAATAATACATGTTTTCGTGAAGTTCAACCCTTTCTCGACATTTCTTGAAATAATTGACTGTATCATGAAATAGTTGGTCTTTTCATGAAATTATCATGAAATAGTTGGTCTTTTCATGAAATTATCAACCCATGGTTGGCTATTTCATGAAATTCTCAAACTCTACGATATAGCTACGACACTTACATAAGCGCATATATTTTCAATCAAGTAGTGTCCTGCGAAATAAAAAAGGTCTCAAAAGGAATCAATAACAACTGCACAAAGATAGCTGGAGACACTTTCCTATGACAAAACAGAATTATTGTCTGAAATGTTTGTGGTATAAAAACATAAGATAACTTAAACATAAGATAATTAAAACTATATTGTAGGCAACTATACGTATATGCCACCGTAAGATAGATTATAAACTAACGGTTTAACTAACTAATTATTTTCTCGTTAGTTTACAAACTATCAATAAATTGTAAACTGTACTGCTTACGATATGACGCGTTAGTTTATAACAAAACCATTAAATTGTAAACTGGTTCAAACTTGAATTGAAAACGAAATACCAGGGAAAGCACTGCGGTAGCTTAAGTGAAGTAGAACTTAGAAGAAACTAGAGGGGGCTTCGCTGCGCTCGCCCCCTCTAGTCTTCGTGCTAGTTTGACATGTAAGAACAAAATAAACGTAAATTCGACAATCTTCGACAGTAAAAAATTGACAATCTTGCGTTGACATATATATGTCTGCACTGTATGTGTATGTATTATATTATATTTATAAAATGAACTATTTATATTTTTCCCTCATGACATGCAAATGGCGCGTGACGTACAAATCTTGTACCAATCTTTACGTAAATCACGTAAAATTAGACCCCCACGAGACAGGCGGCAAGCCTGTATATTTATTCATTAAAATTTTTGAATTTTCATAGTGAAAGAAGTTCAGAATGATGTCCCTAACCACCCCCTAAAGTATGACTACACCTTTTTGTTACACCCTGAATAGGTAAGAGATAGATATGTAAATATATAATGTAGTTGAGTCCAACGTTAGAAACAAATATGGGTAATAATCAAAAGAGAAACAAAAACTGAAACTGCAAATTAGACTTGGCATTGTCAACTCTTATTCACATCGCACTCAGTAGATATTCTAAATACGAATGGACTGGTGCTGTGGAATAAATTCAATTCGTTGGTGCAGGATCGGAGTGCAAAAAAGTACGGGCCAGAAGGGCGCATCAGCCCCCATTGAAATAGAGAAAAAAAAACCTTGCTGCAATTTACTTATGGGAAATATTAAACTGCACATCAAAAATTTGCACATATCCCTTATAATTGCTGCGGTAGCTTAGGTGAAGGGTAAAGGGGGTGAGAGAAGCGAAGCCCCCTTTATCCTTCGTGTTAGGTTCAACATGTAAGAACAACAATAAATACTTAAAACATAAACTTAAATACTCATTAAATATTTAAAACATAGTGTTTTTCTTATCCTTTTTTGCTGTGCAAATCAGTATTTTTGATGTGCGATTAAATACTAGCCTTTACTTATTTAAGCTGTCAGCCTTTTTACGACTGTTCATATAGACAGAAATATTCCCTTTGGCCCCGAACCTATTCGCTCACCCCCTCAGCCTTACGAAAATTGAATATAGCCCTGGTCAATCTAATAAGGATCAGGTGGAAAGATGATAATATTTTGCAGAACCGTTTCTGTTTAATGATCTTCTTAAAGTTAAACATCGAAAGGAGTATTGCACCGCCTTGCCACCTCTGGTGAACAATGCTATTTTTCCCTCTTTTGGCCTGTTCGCATAGGTTGCCGAAACCGGGATTACGGGTTCGATTGTCGCCCCAAAAGTTCCACAAGAGGTTATTGTACCGACCCTCTGCCTTGTTTCCTCTACAAGATATTCTAAGAAAGCCTACATACATGAGTTTACCTAATGCCCACCTTTTTCGTTCCTTATTTTTGTTTATGCACAATTATATAAGGTAAATCAGTAAATTAACTTTAGCCGAAAATATCGGGTTTTTCTGGTCTAACACTAGAAAACCTATCCTAGTGTTGGGCCAGAAGCAATGTATGTGCCTGTATATAAAAGTTCATGTTTATGTTCTACATTCTCTCATAATCATCGCTATTTACCTGTTAGTTATTAAAAAGGCCTCACGTTCACGATATCCTCATTACAAAAGACAACTATAATTATGCCAACCCCGTTAACTTAACTGTCAATCACATCACACACGCATTACCTATGCTAATGATTATATTTGCATTGACACGGTTGAGCATCACGTTAGTGTACGGCGGGCGAGGAACCGGAAACCGACGTAGCGTCATCCTGTATGGTCCGTTACGGTTGTTTAAAAATAGTATTATATATAAATATTAAATTTAATACACCCCAGACAAGACTCAATAAATTAACCCAAGCAACAAAAAGTGGTCATATAGAAGCTCTTAGAAAACACTGACTTTGGTCCTTTAAAATACCTAAGAACGTCACAGTTGTTCGAAAGTGGCGAAATTATATCACGTAACTGTTTAGTACCTACAATAAACTAATCAGTAGAAGTGTCACACATGACCAATCAGTTTTATAGAAACGACATAGCAGTATCGAAAATTTCAAAATAGTGATGTACTGGCCTCAATAGGACTCTTAATTACCGATACCCCTTTAGGATTCTTTTATTTAGGATTTACTATGTAGTATTTAAATCTGAGGCATTTATTCTTGTGGGAAGTAGCAGCAACTTATCCTAAAACACAGGGTTTCGCCCTATTTTAGGGAGTAGCGATACATCCCTTGTTTACCCTGCTAAACAAGCTTGTAATGTACATTTATTTCTGTAAATAAACGATTATTATTATTATTATTATTATTATTCCGTACCCGAAGAGTGCCAAACGGGTCCTTGTACCCTCAATTCGATTGAGAAGTAATTGAGATCGGAGGAACCCTTCGCGTGGGAGACCGACTCGCAGTTGACCGATTTATATCTTGTTACGTCCGCGTCGTCAAATCCATCTAATACGAGCGACGGAAGATTAAAAACCGGTCAAGTGCGAGTCTAAATCGCGCACGAAGGGTTCCGTACCACCGTTCAATGGAAGCGATGGTGTGGAGTGAATAGTTTGGATTTTACACAGCAAAATATTGTTTACAAAGTTATTGGTGCGGTTACTTTCACACTCCATGTACGTAACCAGGTGCATCCATAAGTTTGTATGTGGTATTGTTGTATGGGAGCCCCCTTAAATATTTATTTTATCCTGTTTTTTAGTATTTGTTGTTATAGCGGCAACAGAAATACATAATCTGTGAAAATTTCAACTCTTTAGCTAGCTAGGTTCTTGAGATACAGCCTGGTGACAGACGGACGGACAGACGGACGGACGGACAGCGAAGTCTTAGTAATAGGGTTCCGTTCTTACCCGTTGGGTACGGAACCCTAAAAACCAAGAAGGGTTCCGTACCACCGTAGAATGGCAGGGATGATGTGGAGTGAATTGTTTTAATTTTACAAAGCAAAATGTTGTTTAAAAAGTTATTGGTGTGGCTACTTTCACATGTACGTAACCAGGTGCATTCATAAGTTTGTATGTAGTTTACAGATAAATAAATAAAAAAAAACTATTTTTTTCTTATTTGTTGTTATAGCGGCAACCCGAAATGCATCATCTGTGAAAATTTCAACTGTCTAACTATCACGGTTCATGAGATACAGCCTGGTGACAGACAGACGTAAGGACGGACAGCGGAGTCTTAGTAATAAGGTCCCGTTTTACCCTTTGGGTAAGGAACCCTAAAAAAGATAAAAAGGTCTTTCGTAAAGTCCAACACACGAAATATCTGAATGGTGCGATAAAAAAATAATCCGGTGAGATTATAAAACAACGGATTGTGCGTGCCTTATGGGATATCCGAGGAATGAAGCGATGCGCATTTTAAAGTAATCAGTCATTACACTGCTATTTCGGTATGGGTTAACTGCCATCCCGGCTTTGGCAGCTATTGGCATGAAAACTAAGGATAATATTTTCTCGCACATCAAAAATACTGATCTGCACAGCAAAAAAGATCAACAAAAACACTTTTTAGGTTTTAAATATTTTATGTGTGCAGCAACAGTCCATTCCACCTGTCACTTTTAATGGTACCATAATCATTTATAGCGATAAAGCTAACAACATGGGTCTTATCTTTGACAACCAGCTGTCCCTGGTCTTCGCATGTCAATGAAGTCAGTCGCCGAGTATTTGCGACTTTTCACTCTCTTAGGAGACTTCAGTACTTCTTGCCTCGACAGAACAAAATCTCTCTCGCTCAGTCTCTCCTTCTACCCCTCATCGACTTTGCTGGAAGAAATCTCTTATTAGAGATAAGCTCACCTTTGTACACAATTTTTATGTAACTCTTTTTTTACATCATTTGTGTGCAGTAAAGAAATTATGACTTAAGTTATTTTTTAAATATTTTTTGTTGTTCTTACATGTTCAACCTAACACTGGTGAAGGGGGTGAGCGAAGCGAGGCCCCCTTTATATTTGTTTGATGAGAACGGATGTTTGTACCCTAGTCATGGTTGTTTATCTATCTAAGCATAATATTTATCTTTACACGTATGTCTATCGTTGTCTAGTATCCAAGATACAGGGAATCCTAGTTTGGGGCTAGATCAAAGTGCGTAGTGTTCAAGGTATTATTATTATTATTATTCAAAACATTTCGTATTATGCAAGGCCAAATTGAACCAAATTTAAGTTACCAACTCTATTTAGTGACGAGAGACATAGCCAGCTTAACTTTGAGGGCCACACAAATGTTGAGTTGGTACTTGCGGATTCTGACACTTATCATGGAATTGTGGCAGAGGCTGTTCCTCTGGCAGCATTCCATGATATGTGTCAGAATCCAGAATAACAGGTGTAACTGAATCAGATAAGAACCAAACTGTCGTATATTTGCTTCCGTTGCGAATTAATTAGTTATTAGGAAATATTAAACTGCACATCAAAAATACTGATTTGCACAGCAAATATCAGGGCAAAATGCTGCAGTAACTAAGGTGAAAGATAAAGGGGGTGAGCGAAGTGAAACCCCTTATCCTTCGTGTTATGTTGCACATACAAGAACAACAAAAAATACTTAAAACATAAACTTGAGTACACATAAAATATGTAAAACATAAAAAGTGTTTTTGGTGATCCTTTTTTTGCTGTGCAAATCAGTATTTTTGATGTGCGATTAAATATTCGCCTTAATTATTATAAATTTCAAGCAAGAACAAAAAGTTACAAAATTCTTCACAGCAAGTTCTATGTTGAGTCTTGTCATTTATGTTATCTTCCATGCGGTATTGTCATTTATGTTAACTTGAACATTGTAATATTCCTTTTTAGACAAAGCCGTTTTTGCATGTGTGAAATTGCTCAAATGGCAATTTCTAAATCTACAGAGGCATCTTATTGTAGAAGACAATGCACAATGCACCATGACCCTTGAAAGTATTGCTAACAACTTTTGCGAGCACTGGGGCGCAACTATTCCGCCAAATTAAAAGAAAATAAGAAGATTATTTCTTAGGTTAACATTACAGCTACCTATCGCAAAATGTTGAAGGTTTTTGCGTGCATCATTATTTTCGAAAATATTTTGACTAGCTACCGTTAGTATGGCAATTTCTTTAAAATATACCATAGGACATGCCACTAACATAAGGTCGCGCTGCCTTTTCACGTGCCGCCTCTTGTCAAAGGATATAAAACCTTGCCTGTATAAGGATAATAATCACATTTGCCTACGGGTGTACGACACTATACAAACGAGTAGACGGTCTACGTTGCAGTTTACTTAAGGAACGGTTTGTGTATTCTGCCATCAAATTTTCATAATAGAATCAGTTTCTTTAATTAAAGCAACGATTCCTACTGAAAGTAGGAAAGTTAGTGACATAGGAATGGACCACACCGGTAAAGAGTCCGTTAGACGCCGCATACCTTCCCATATGGTCCTTCGAGAATATCTAATCAAGAATGCAAGGGCTTATGCACATCGTCCGAACTTCACTTTTGGTTTCTAATCGAGCCAGGCATATTAAACAATCGAGCGACTCATAGGCATATTAAACAATCGAGCGATTTGTTTGTTAAAAAATGGTAATTGATAAAAATTCTACTCGGTGTCCCCACATTTCGTACGACTTGCTGAGCTTTGTATGAACGTGGTCATGTAAAGCTCAGATTCATCTATCATTTTATATACAAAATGTATGATATATCTGTCCAATAGGGCTTATCGGGACTTCTTGAAAAGGATCTAAAATTTGGCTGATTTATTTCCTTGCAAAGCTGATAACTTTCGAAACATTGAAATCCTTTTAATATACCAGGATTAAGAAACTATCAAAATCTACAACCATGCAGAAAGCCACATCAAAAACTCTCCACCCGTTTCATCGCTAGGGTGCCACAGACAGAATTTAAGAGGGACACACAGACATACTCCTTTTTCGACGTCGGGGTCTAACAACGATAAATTAAAAATTTAAAACACTTCTGACACAATAAATAAAAAATTAAGTAAAAAATTTGCCTGACATGTTTCCTTGCTAAGCTGATATCTTTCGAACCACTAATCTGATTTTTATAAAACATGACTAAGAATCATTGCAAGGAAGTCTACTTTTAAAGAAACCCGCATTAAAATCGGTCCACCCTTTTGAGCGTCAGGGTGCTACGGATAGACCCTCAGACAGAAGCTTCAAATTTATAACACTCCTCCCTTTCGGTCAAAGGGGTTTTAAAAAACTCAAAACTCGAATCATTATTGCAAGTTGGCAAAAATAAAGCACTTTTAGAAGTCAAACATACAAGGAGAAAAATAAAAATAAACAAATATGATCATCTAAACTAATGTGAAACTGATTATGGTTTCTCGAAACAAATATCAAAGTCATTTTGGTTACAAGGCTGAGAAATCAAAGCCGGACACCCAAGAAGTGCGAACTTTCTCTCGCTCGGGAAATGACAGCGTACGGCTTAATTTGAGTAGGTTCTGTGTATTCGTTACATTATTCATCACCATTTTTTATTAACACGCCACGAAAAAAGCGAGTGTTATAAGTTTGTAGCTTATGTCTGTATGTGTGTTAGTCCGTGGCATACTGCCTCTCAAGCGGATGGACGGATTTTAATAAGGTTTTTTATTTAAGTAGGTTTCAATGATCGGTTCAGCAGCGGTTCAAAAGCTGAATGAATAAAGCTGAACTAAAGTTTTCGCCTCATTACCCGTGGATGTTATCGGCAACCTGCCTGCAAGGGTCAGGCACCTTGCCTGACCGACCCACATATATCGACACCTCCCGACAGGCCTCCGGGTGACCGCAGAGCATGGTGGGTTTTGAAGACCATGGTGATCTAGAAGGACCCATTCCACATGGCACCAGCGTGTCGCGGGTTGCGGATAGCGAATGGCCCCCCAATCGGAGAGTTAGCTGCCTGTTCCATTAGCAGGTAGCCGCGTATGAGGGGAGCCCATCTGACCTCCTCTAGGTATGACGATCGGCGTACCTAACAGTACTCTTCGGCGCGAACACTCTAAAGTAAGTGCATAATGGAACCCATCCGGCCTCCTTCAGAGGGACAACGATTGGCGTTGACGGTCCCATGAGAACCAATCCTATACACCCAAACCACCACTTACCAGGCGGAAAAATCCACAGAGACCGCTGGTCAGGAGAATAGAAAGCTCAACACTAAGCCAACAATCATGCCTGGCGGTATTAATAGATATCGAAAGAGCTTTTGTTAAAACAAACTTCAGTAGCATCAGAACTGGATTGGAACAACTAGGCACCAACCCTATTATGATAACTTTGATGGAGATTTGCCTACAACTGAAAAAGTTATGAAAGCAGTCAATGAGGATGACAGTCTACCTACGTTTTCTCATACAACTATGCATAGAATATTGAAGAAATTGAATTTTTCATACTCAACGATCCAGAAAAAGCACAGTTACAAAATTCGTAAAGGAAAAGTATAGAACAAAATATGTCGATGATCTCGCCGCATCTAAAGCCTTCAACTGTTGCGCCTTCCTCCATATCACTGTGAGTTGAATCCAATAGAACTGATTTGGGCACAGGTCAAGTCTTATGTAGGAAGAAATAATAAATCTTTTAAAATGGCAGTAATAAAAAATTTGCTAAAAGGATTGGCGAGTCGGAGCAGAACAATGGGCAAAATGCGTCGGTCACGTTGAAAACGAAGACGAAAGGATGAAAAAATTAGACGGCCTTATGGATGTGGCTAGCGACGCTGTAACTCAGCCTTTTATTATAAATGTGACCGATGATGACACATCAAGTGATGATGAATCTGTCACAAGCGAATGACGCGCGTCAGGTTGGGATATTTCTCTATCTACGCTTATTTTCTATTCTACAAAATTTTCTAAAACAATTTAATTAAGTTTTTTAGTATGATGCTAGAGCTCGTCTAAGCTGAAATTACGCGCCCCACTCCTTGGTTTTGTACTAATTATAGAAAAAAATCGATCGAAAATCGACAGCGAACTATATATCTTTGATCAATGCCTTTGACATCAGTGTAGGTTAAAGATCGCAGGGTTGCCTTTAGACGGCGCCACTCGGAGGGGGTTATTATTCAGAGTTCGAGTTATGAGCGGAGGCGTTTCTTGTGCGGGCCTGTTATGCTGAAATGTAAGAACGAAATTTGGATTTAATTCATTTGAATGAAATATGGATCGATGAGAATGAAAAAAGCTGTACATGGCCAAGACTTTGGAAAGAAAGGCTATAAATTTACAAATGAAGCCTGAAAATGACTGTATAAAATATACAATTGGATATTATGGTAAGAATTTCAATGTTCATTATTTATTACAAGTTAATACTTTAATCATTGATACAATTATTTTTTTACCATTGATTTCAGCAACCCTGAAAGAAGCTGTTGCAGTAGAAAAAGCCAAGCAGTGTAGTAGTTCTTCAGAACCTGAAGAGCCAACATTAAAGAGAAAAATTACCCTTAACAGAAGATACCGGGACAATTCTTTATCTCCTCCACCCACTCCTCAAACAATTCAGAAGGGTATGCAGCTCAACTATAAGTATTTGTATTGTCTGTGTGCATTTGTATTATTAGGCTCTACATTTTGTGCCGGCGCCTACTGCCGCGGTATCCTCAATGCGCTCTTCAATGCCTCGGTCAGTCGGCCTCAGAGATGCCCTGCCTGCCCGTCCGCCAGTTGGCGCACACAAACAAGGGCGCAATCTGCATTCCCGGCCGCCGGCCCCGCGCTCGCGGCATCGGATTTTTCCTCGTCAGTGTGCGCTGCGTAAATTTCGATGCTCTGCTCTGCCGTCCGCTGGTTTGCGCCGGCCTTATGTTAATTAATTTACCATTTCAGCAATCGTCAAAAAAGCTGCCGCAGACGATAATGAGAAGCAAGTTAGCAGTGACTCTGAATCCTCAGACCACACAGACACGAGTAAGTTATTATTTACAATTAAGCCACAAGTAATGCATAAACCATATACTCGCACGCCAAGCACGTCTGAAAAGAAACACGAATTTCAAACCATCTAATTTATGTGCCCAGATGTTTGCCCTGACAAATTGATATTAGTGGCGTGAGCACTTGAGTCATTTATTAATACGAGTCTTAGAATGCTCGTGGACTTCTTATTCTTCTTTAAATAATTTTCTAAAATATAGGTCTACTATGAAATGAACTCCAAATTGATACTGTATTTTCGAGGTATCACTTAATTCCCATAGCATAAAGTACTTTTGAAGGAAGATTGATCTTGCTAGGTTGTGTGTAGACTTATCTCTGGGCTCTAGATTTTGTTTAAATCTCTTTTACTTTTTAATGAAGTTGCGTTATGTTAATTAATTACTATTTCAGCAACCGTCAAAAAAGCTGCCGCAGTCGGCAATGAGATGCAAATTAGCAGTGACTCGGAATCCTCAGACCACACAGACACGAGTAAGTTATTATTTACAATTACGCCACAAGTATTGCATGAATCATTCATTCGCACGCCAAGCACGTCTGAAAAGAAACGCGAACCATCAACCATCTCATTTATGTACCCAGATGTTTGCCCTGAAAGTTATATTGGTGGCTTTATGAGCACAACAGCTCTGAAGAGACTTCTTCGACTGTCCACCTATTTCTGCTGCTGACTGTACTAAAACATAAGTAGTACAGTCAGCAGCAGAAGTAGCTAAGCGGTCCTAGTGCTCAAAATGATCTTCACACGAACACTAATTTCAAGGGAATAAGGATCTGTGTAGGTCATTTTGAGCTTGTTAAAATGCTTAGGTACTTCTGATGCTGACTGTACTCGGCTAAGTACCTGATAGGGGTATAGTTCAAGTTACGAAATATAATATTTTAGAATGATCACATTGTATCAATGTATTTCGGTATTTGCAGATCATAGTTTGTACGAAGCAGATAATCAGGACTTGGATGTAACCTTAACACACAGACTTGAATAGTCGGGACAGGGCACGGAGCGCTTGAAAGTGTCGCTACAAAAACAGTACAAAATCGGGAAAATTGGACTGTTTGCAATCAGTCGCGCTTGGACGGTGACAGCCGATTGACATATCGGCAGCAAAAACAAAAATGGTGACCTGCGACGTAAAAAGGTGTAAATCATACCCAAATCGCAAAACACAAAAACAGGGAGTGTCGTATCACAAGTAAGTATTATATTTTCAATTACTATTGGCTTTAAATTGATTATCTATAAAATATTGTTCTCGAAAAAATCCTCAAACGAAAATCAACCATTCGACTGACGTAACTTTGTAGCGACGCGCGACGCAACAGAATAATATAAGGATAAATAATCTAACCGGATGTCCTAACGGTGATGGAAAACATCGCGAGGAAATCTTCATTACTCCGGCTTCATTACATTAGCTGCGGCGATGGGCTTGCCCCCTGACACGCAAGATGGAGTATTAAATCACTAGCTAAGAGGGCACAGACCGGCACAGTTGTGCCTCTGCCAGCCCGTATGGGAAAAGGCGTGACGCTATGTTACGCGTGTAATGTATTGCTAAATACTCTATTTTATACACGATGACTTAATCAGTGATATCAGGTACCAATTTTCATAACTTTTTCTATGATTAGGTATTTTATTAGGTATTACGTGACCGAACGTGACGCCGTTACAATTTTTCGTACTGTCTTGGTTCCGACGAATTCCGACAGGGGCGCTATTTTTCTTAGCCTCAAAATGGTAAGAAATTGAGTACGGGAAGGCCTATCCTTAGTATTTATATCGATGCCTTAACACCAGAAGATATTCAACGAGCAGATGTGGTTTTTCAAGATGACTTGCAATTTATTCCACTGAAATCACAGACTTGAATAGTAGGGACAGGGCACGGAGCGCTTGAAAGTGTCGCTACAAAAACAGTACAAAATCGGGAAAATTGGACTGTTTGCAATCAGTCGCGCTTGGACGGTGACAGCCGATTGACATATCGGCAGCAAAAACAAAAATGGTGACCTGCGACGTAAAAAGGTGTAAATCATACCCAAATCGCAAAACACAAAAACAGGGAGTGTCGTATCACAAGTAAATATTATATTTTCAATTACTATTGGCTTTAAATTGATTATCTATAAAATATTGTTCTCGAAAAAATTCTCAAACGAAAATCAACCATTCGACTGACGTAACTTTGTAGCGACGCGCGATGCACAGTGAAACTGCCCGCTTCCTATATTTGAAAAACGATCCGATTTGGTTATTTTTCTATTCGTAATGTCAAGATTACTATTTCGTAATGTCATTTGGTTACCCCCCCCCCCCCCCCCCCCCCCCACCCTAACTAATTCATAACTTTTTCTATGATTAGGTAGTTTATTACTTATAAATTAAAATCAAGATCTTAAATTCCAAGTCACGCTACTAATGTGTATCTGTGAGCTTACATCCTCTTTCATAATTTAACGGCAAAGACAAAAATTAATATGCCTATTTAATTATGTTTCAACTTTTTATTAATTAAACATAAGTTAAATGCGTGAGACCTCGCCCCTTAAGTAAAATTTTAGCTAGATATATTTTATTTCTACTCCTAATCACCGATTAAAAGTCACCGGGTATTTGAGAGTTATCCGTAGATCAACTTTCCTAATATTGTGTCTATACACCACAAATCGGAACGTGACCGACCGTGACGCCGTTACAATTTTTTGTACTGTCTTGGTTCCGACAGGGGCGCTATTTTTCTTAGCCTCAAAATGGTAAGAAATTTAGTACGGGAAGGCCTATCCTTAGTATTTATATCGATGACTGAAATGCAACAATGACGAGCAGAGTATTAGTAGAACAAGCAATACTGCTTCAGAGTATGGTACATAAGGGAGAAATACATAAAATAAATCGCCTATTTATATTCTTTCAACACTTTGAACGCCTTCTGTCAGTCAGCCGTGTGTCACACATGCCAGACTCTTTTGCGGAGGAGCGAGGATATAGCTTATTAGCTAAATCCACACCAGTGCGTTTGCACATTCAACAAGGTATGCGTCATATTGCAGTCACACTCAGTCTAAGTAAGAATAAGTTTGACAACAATATGACGCATGCCTTGTTGAACGTGAAAGCGCACTGGTGTGGACTTAGCTATTTGACAGCATGTAGGTTCCTTTAACATTTTACCTACGTATGAACACCTACTTGCACAAAGGTATGGGGAGGCCTCGCGCGTGACCCCGTTGCCTTAATACGTTCCCAATCCAGTGGTAAAAAATATATCGCAATTGATATATTGTTGACCAGCTTCTGCCCGCGATTCCGTCCCCGTGGAACTCTTATATTGTATCTCCATACAAACTGTCACCCCCCCACATGATTTCCGGGATAAACATGTTTTTAAGGATTTTAAATATTTCAAGCCCCAGCACGGTTAGCACAAGACGGTGCGTGAGCTCTCTCGCACTATCCATCTCTCTCATAAATTAGAAAACTTCTTCGCGCGCCGTCTTGTGCTAAACGTGCAGGACTTTACTCTACAGGATGCTTTGTCATTGTTAAATGTTTATTTCTTATTGCAGGTGATATAATGGCTGAATTAAAGGAAATACGGTCCCTAGTTACATTTACAATTCACCGGGTTCGCAAGATCGAACAATTACTGCAAATCGGGCGTCAGTCTGAGATAAAGAAAAGCCTTTTACCAACTTTGCCTTTAACGGAATTAACACAACTTAAAACATTTGAAGAAAATTTGGCTGATGAAAATATAAAGCAACAACTGGTATGTCATCTTGAGCTTTATTAAGTCATTGTCAGATTTAGGTTCGCGTCTCTTCGGTGGACATTGCTAAAGTTAAGGGCTATAAAGCCTAATTTTTGGTTGAACTCTGAATCAGCATAAACGGCATCGCCTCTTTTAAAATTCTATGTGATAAAAATATGTTGTATATAAATACGAGCCCTCTATTGGCGACCAAAAAGACCAATTTAGTTTTTGTGACTGACAATGTGACCCTTTTAGTAGTTTATGCCACTGTACATAATTAAAGGCATTTAAAACATGAGTGATTTTGTTTTGAACCCAAATTATGTACAGTTATGTACACTATTTTATCTAGACTAGACTATCTATCTAGACTATAGAACGTTACTGAAACTTAGATGGCACTATCCGAACTTCAATTTTTAGGGTAACGCCATTGGGTTTGATGATTCAATAAATAGGGTAGAACCGCCTAATTTTGACACCCCTCTAATTATCGACACCACAAGAAGATTTTAAAAATAAAACGCTTTATCTAATACTTTTATTCAAACAGCAAAAACTAAACGCAACTTATATTTGTCTATTTAATGACAACACTGTCAACGTTCTTTCTGTCAAGATGGCTGTGACATCGTTGGTGTTTTTGTGAAGGCCGTACGATTTTTCTACAAAATCCTTACATTCACAGTGATTTTGATAGTGGTAAGTACTCACAAATGTCGCTAAATAATCGCAGTTTCATGTTTTTTATGAAGAAACAAGGCTTTAATTAGTCGTTTATGCAGTTAGGTGCCTAAAACGTAACTTTATTTTCATTGTTTTTTAACGGTTTTTGTGAAAATCCCAGTGTCAATAATTGGTGTTCGTTTCTATGTATTTGCCTAATTTGGACATGGTGTGTCAATAATTGACTTGAGGGTTTCACGTTTTATATAGGATTTTAATCGCTGAGAACTTAATGTTATGGTTGAGAACCGAATGAGCACTTTAAAAAACAACATCAGTAGCCCTATTCCAAATATTGACTCCATGTCGAATGTGTGGAAATCTATTTTTGACACCATGTACATAATAGGTTTTAAGGGTGTCAATATTTAGGGATGTTATGCTTATTAATTTTATATGTTCATCTGTTGCAGGTAACCACGTACTACTACTACTTACTACTAACTCCTACTACTACCTACCTAACCGAATATAATGGCAAAACCAAAACCCAAAAGTGATCCTCCGAAAAAAAGGAAAAAATATAGTCAAGAATCTGTAAAATTGGCTCTACAAGAAATAAAAGACATACAACGTGCCTCGATCAACATTGATTTTTCAAATAAACAATCCTAATAGTAAAGACAGACCAGGGGGCCGATCGCGCTATTTTGTATAGTCAACGAACGTCAAAGGTATGGTTCTGGTTTAGTTCCAGTTGTAATTCAACTTTGGTTCGGTTCAATGAAATTCGGTATCGCGCTAAAGTTTTAGTGGAGACCGAAGCTGAACCTTATCCGAACCATTGTCGTAATCAAAACATTAGAGATGTAGCATCGATTGTGTATAATCGACCATCGATTTCGCCTTTTTGTTGTTAACTACTCTATTTATGACCACACTTGGGTGGGAATTCGTGGAATTTGATGTGTACAGATAAAAGATTCAAGTGGATAGAAATGTAGCTTTATAAATAAGTGTATTCCAGCCTCCCCCTGAGGGCGAAGCTCGGGATCTACAAGTCCTACGCGAGATCCCGCCTCCCCTACGCGACCCCAGCATGGTACGCCCTGTGCTCGGAGACGAACAAACGGAGATTCCGAGCCCAAGAGAACCTCTCTCTGCGAACCATCGTCGGCGCCCCCCGCTACGTGAGGAACGCGACAATCCAGAGGGACCTAAGATGGGAAACCGTGGACCAGTTTGTCCAGAGGCTTGCGAAGGGCATGTTCGCGCGTGCAGATGCTTCACAACACCCGCACATCGCCGAACTGGCGCCGCACCACGCGCGCCAGCCCGACCGCCGTCGCCTGCCACGCGACCTGGTTGCCTAGCCGGCGATCACCCACTGCATACCAGCGCCACATGAAGACCACCGCCCGCAAGGGCCATCCCATGACCTGGGTTGGAGTCTTATCGACACTCTGACCATGACCTGTCCACAGGTGTGGACAGAGGCGATTCTTCGGGAAGAGGTTCATTGACCTGACCCGTGGGGGGAGTGCGCAGACATCCTCAACCCCTTTAGAGCAGTTAGGACTGCAAAGGAATGAATCAAGGTATGTAGTTTTCTTTATCTTAAACTTTGTCCCTATCAGAATATAATGCTTTTGTAAGAAGGTGTACAAAGTTTAGATAAATAAGAATAACAATGTTAATTGTTTTCATATCTTAAAGGAAAATGTACAGCAAATTGTTTTATTAATATTCCAGCCAGCATAAGCATGTTGGACGTATCAAGGCTGATGGGATTGAAAGTTGAACATCTTAGGGCAAAGGCTGCACAGACTTCCCAGGCTGCTCTGCAAAATGCTCAGACCCCTATAGTATTAATACTATAGCAGTCCTTCAAATGAATTTGTGAAATAATAGATTGACGAAGCAGGTAATTCTATACTTTACTATCTGTTTGGGTAGGATATAGTTATGTAGGAAATATGCCCTGAATCATTACTTAATATAAATTTTAATTTTAAAAGTACCCTTAGTATAATTTTTATGACATTTTCCCCACGAGTTTTCTAAACAATGTTTACTATTCCTGTAAATATGCTGTAGAAAATATTAGCTATAATTTATTAATTCATGCAATCATGTAAGTATAGTATACTTATATAGTTTTATGTAAAATATTTCTACTAACTTGTACATTATTTCTTTTTTCAGTGTTGTACCCAACAAAGAGAAGATGTGTGAAAAATATTTAATTATTATTACTAACATATAATATCCCATTGCTGGGCAAAGGTCTCTAATGTGAGAATAATTAAAGTGAGATAACTTAAGTACCAAGACATGAATAAAACAAATTTACCTAGTTAAATATCATTTATTTTAGTCCTTAATCTATCAACAATTGCCCTCCCCGCAATAGACTTACTATCATATCATTCATAGAATGTCACCCTTTTTTGTTATAGTATCTCTCCTCATGTTCATTAGGGGTAACTATAGACATATGAGTACCATCTCCATAAGCAAGCCAGCCAGGGGGGCAATCTGTACTTTTTGAAAAATCTGAAAATAATAAACATTTACATACAGGCACATACAGTGCTCCTGGCCCCACACTAGGGTATCCTGGGTTGTGGGAACCAGAAACAACGATGACAAGACTGGGTTTTGTTTTCTTTATCCCCAGCCGGGGATTGAACCCAGGACTTCTCTCATGGTAGGCAGGGCAACAACCGTACATGGTAGCAGCACCACAGTTGTCCTATACCTATATTATATTTAGTACAACTTCAAATCAAATCAGAGACAGTCCGTCAACTTGCATTTTTTTAAATTGTTTGTTTGAAAGAACACTATCTTTCTCATCAATGCTAAGTATAAGCATGTATTAGTATGTATTTGATATATTAGTATATAATATATATTTTAGTATTATGTAGATATTGGTAAGTAGTAGTATTTAATGTTGTGCACATATGTAGCTCTACCTGTAGTTTCTTTTTTACCCCTCCAATCAAGGTTTGCTGGGAGAAATTTCCTGTTAGAGATAAGCTCGCCTTTGTACATGTTTTTACCTTTATATATTTTTTTGTATTCTCTGTTTTGTGCAGTAAAGTATATATTTAAACTTATAGGCCACACAATCTTGGTATGCTTTTTTTTGTTTATTACCAAACCAAAAGTAATAATCTAAAATAAATTGTGATAGACAAACTAATAAATAGGAATTGTATGATGTATGAGGCAGATAGGCAGACCACCGGATAGATGGACGCTGAGACGCTGGCTGGCAAGCAGTGGCTGCGGGAGGCTCAGGAACAGAGTAGATAGTGTGGTAAAGAGGAGGCCTAGACCCAGCCGTAGGTAAATGTAATCTGATTTGAATTTAATGGAATGATGTTAACATATAGTTACGTACTTCCTTTTAATTTGCTCCCTATCACGAAGTTGAAAGGGAAATTTAAGATTTCTGGCTTGTTGAATGCTAAGGTGACTTGTTTTACAATTTTGGAGACACTTGACTGGTAAACACAGTGTTTCTCATCCAATCGTCTGGTAGGAGCCTGTGGCAAAATGCTAAACAACCAGTACCTGAAACAAAATGAAAGCACTGTTACTAAGCTCACTTAGTTCTGTTTTTGGGAAACAGGGAACAAAAATTGATCATGTCCAAAGAAAAGTAAATGTGCTGTGATACATTCTAGTACTTTGTATAGTGTTACTAACCTTCGTGTCCACATCCAAAGCACTGGTTGGTGGCAAATTAAGGGTCAACTGAGTAATTAACGTGTCCACAAGCTAACTCCTTCGACCGTCAATATCGCTTGATAAAATCCGATTCTCTGTTTTAGATTGGGCTCGCGCTTTAGCTATATCACACTCGTATGCCATTTCCAAAGTCCAGACACATCAATTTCACGATTTTGACCTACTTTTCATCTCAACAATTCTAAACCAGTCCTGAACAAGTAGCTCCACAATAACTTTAACACAACCGTTCGTTTGACAGCGGTTACGGTCCAACTCCAATCGAACTTCGGTTCAACCATCTGTCAAAACATTAGCGCGATACGAAAAGTCCTTAAAGTTGTGTTTCGGTTATGGTTCAGCTATGGTTCAGTTGATATTTTTTACCGCGATCGCCCCCCAGGTCCACCAACAGTCCTAACAGTTACAGAAGAGAACGAACTCGTTGAGTGGATTGAAATAAATAGCCGAAAAAGATTTCCAAGACGAAAAGAAGATCTAATAGCAAGTGTTGCAGACTTTTTGAAAAAAGTAAAAAGACCTAATCCATTCAAAGATGGAATACCAGGAAACAAATGGTATGATTTATTCATGAAGCGTCATCCTGAGCTGACTATGAGAACACCAGAGAGCGTCACCGCCGCAAGCTCATGTGTGGCAGAAAATGATATCAGAAAATGGTTTTCTGAAATAGAAACATATTTAAAAGATCATCAGTACATGGAAATATTATCAGACCCTGGAAGAGTTCTAAATGGAGATGAAACTAATTTCTTGCTTTGCCCGAAGAGTGGAAGGGTTATAGCTATAAAAGGAGAAAAAAATGTCTACGAAGTGGACCAGGGCCAATCAAAATCATGTCTAACAGTCATGTTCACATTCAAAGCTGATGGAAGCCAAACTCCACCGCTAATAATTTACCCGAACAAGCGATTACCTAAAGATATTACATCGAAAGTACCGAGTGATTGGGGAATAGGTCTCAGCGAAAATGGATGGATGAAAACAGAGATTTTCGTCGACTATGTAAAAAATGTTTTACACCCCCATCTAGTCGCTACAGGAACTATATTTCCTGTAATATTTTTTGTGGATGGGCACAAGACACATGTGACGTTGAGTGTCAGTGATTTATGTACTGAATTGCAAATAATATTAATAGCCCTTTACCCAAATTCCACGCGGATCCTACAACCAGCAGATGTGTCAGCTTTTAAGCCATTAAAAAATGGTTGGAAGGACACAGTACATGCATGGAGAAGAACCCACCAATCAGAAGCTCTCACTAAAACCGAATTTGCCCCACTTTTGATTACTGCTCTCGAAAAATCCATCTTTCCTGATACATTGAAAAATGGTTTCAAAGCAACTGGTCTTTATCCGTGGAATCCAGACAATATAGACTTCACAAAATGCCTAGGAAAACAAACAACAGACAAAAACAGGATTGCTACTGAAACTACTACTAGTCCAACTATAACCATGACTCGACAACAATTTCAACAAATTGTTAAAGAAAATTCGACAGAAGATAAAGAAAAACTGTTGAAATCAATTTTCAACTATTTCCAACTAGAGTTTCTCGAAGACAAATCAAACAATATGAATGAAGTGATTATGGCCTTTGATACATTTCAAACAAAAGCAAACACATTTGCCGCAGTCACGGAAATTGAGAACTTGGACATTGATAACTTGTCTTTTTTACTTAACGATTATGACGAAGATTTCGAGTCTCAAAGTCAATCTGTTCACTACCGAACCCTAACCGGCTTCAGATCACAGAGAGGGCTGAGGAGGCGGCGGGGGGGCAAGACGGGCCCCGACCACCGCGAAGGCACTCCCATGGCAGACGACAATCACAGTTGTACACGCAAATACGTACTTAACCTTTTTATCTAATAAACCATAAAAACGCTTCTAAATAAGTATTTTATATATATATATGTTAGGCCTGAACATATTTGGCGACCGTGACAAATAAATAATAAAGAAGATTTGCAAAAACCGGCGGGAAATTTATGTCGAGTCATCTGAGCGGAGAACAAAGGATTTCGAATACCTAACTGAAGAGGACTGTTGGAGCGAAGATTTGGTGTGCTGCAGTTAACCTGGAGGTCTGGAAGACTGGCCCGAGGGAAGTACATGCCCATTCCCGTATTTTTCTATCCTGTTCCCCTTTTATTTGTGTGAATAACTGAGTCACTTTAAAACCGTTAGGTGACCTTGCCACGCTAGCATCGCTTTGGTTTACTTAGGCTTATCGCTTGGCTATTTTGCAAATAGTTTACGTGCGCTGGAGTTATTTACTGTGCATAGATTATAAAAATAGAAGTAAAAGGTGCGCGGCTGTTCATCAAAGGGCTAAAGTAACCTTTTTTAATCTTATTCTCGTAATGTGGAATAACAACACCGTAGCTTTCCATAAACTTCTATAAATCCCTATTCTCTTGCTATTAAGCGGATTAGGCATCTATGCAGTAACTCCTTAAGACTCGTACCTGCTTATAAACGCATTCTGTAAACAGACTATAAATAACGTGTTGTGTGTGCTTGGTATGCTGTGATTGCAAAGCATCGTCTCATTAGTAAACTAACTAAGCATTAATTTAATTGCTTATAGAACTTTAACTGAAGTTCAAAGTCCAAAATTTCATTACAAAATAATTAGTAAATTACCCTCAATAAATTAATATTGCGACTAGATATCTAAACGGTTTTGCTGAACATTCCAGGATCTGCGCTTGCGTTTCGCGCCGCCGTTGTGACCCCGCTCGACCTTGAGCTGTGTCCAGCAGCTGTAGCACGTGATCGCTGCGTGATCTCGCGCGAGTCTTCTGTTGCTGGACTGGACGTGTTCGCTCTTCAAGGGTTCGGTTGCACAATTTAACTTTATTTACTTCATTGCTATACCATAATATAACTGTAAATGCTATCGGACAAGGAGGCTGGTACTGGGGGCACCAAAACTGGTTTTCCTGCGTCATCAAATCACACAATGACGTCTGGCGATGTTGGGAAGGACCTCATTAAAAAGCGCAGCGCTATAAAGGGACAAGTCACTATATTTAAGGACTATTTAACTCCTTTCCTGTCTTGTGAACCTGGGATGGCCTTGACTAGTCTTCAAGTTGGGGAACTAACAAGGAGATATACTAAATTCGAAAATTTATTTGCCTCCTTTGATGAACTGCAGACTAGCATAGAATTTCACTGTTCGGACTTAGAAGTGCAGTTGCAAGAACGGAACGCACTTGAAAGTAGATTTTTTTCGCTTTTGTGTCAAGCACAAAATATGTTGGACAAGTCATCAGGGGTTGGCAAGGCTGATCAGGCAGACCAGGACTCACAGCTAGGTGCTAGCAGTGGGATAAAATTACCTACCATAAAACTACCTTCATTCGATGGCAATTATCTAAAATGGTTAGAATTCAAGGACACATTTGACTCAGTCATACATTCAAACAATTCTATTCCACCGATAAACAAATTTCACTATCTGCGGGCCGCTTTAGAAGGCAGTGCTGCAGTAGTTATAAAATCGATTGAGTTTTCTGCCAATAACTACATTGTTGCGTGGGAACTGTTGTGTGACAGGTATAATAATAAAAATACTCTGATAAACAACCATCTCAAAGCTTTGTTCAATATCGACCCTATAACAAAGGAGTCATTCAAGGCAATACGATACGTAATTGATCTTGTCTCTAAAAATCTTAGGGCGTTAAACACACTTGGTCAGCCAACAGATCAATGGGACACAATAATAATTTATATGGTCTCAGGAAAATTAGATCCCATCACCAGTAGGAAGTGGGAGGAATTCAAGAGTAATTTATCAGAATTGCCTACAATGGAGGAATTTAAAAGGTTTCTTAGCAGTCGAGCGGACATATTAGAGACTTCATACTGTAGTAATCGAACTGATAAAGGTGACCATAAACCTGTGTACAAAGAAAACAGGATTACCAAGTCTCTTGTCGTAGCAGCCAACAACAAACAAGCAGCGAGTTACTCCTGCGTTGTTTGCGGTGAAAATCACATGCTCCATCAATGTTCCCAATTTAAAACTATGACTGTAGAAGGCAGACTTAAAGAGGTAGAAAGATTGAAACTTTGCAGCAACTGTCTTCGAAGTGGCTATGCTACAGGCCAATGTCGTTTGAAAGGGCTTTGTAGGATGTGTAAGAAAAAGCATAATAATCTTGTTCACTGGCAGGTCGATAATGATCAGGACATAACAACCCAATCCACATTGCCAGTATCTCTATCAGTTCAAGCTTCGGCGCAAGTTCTCCTTTGTACGGCACAAGTTGAGATCTTCAACGAAAATAACAACACAAGTCACTTAGCACGTGCTTTGTTGGACACAGGAAGTCAGTCATCTTTTCTTACGGCAAACCTGAGAGAGAGGGCTGGTCTAACTAATATTCCTGGTAAACCAATAAACGTCGCTGGTATTGGCAATGTGGTTTGCAAAATTACTGACCGATGTCAGTTTATAATAAATTCACGAATCAATGCGTTCGAAATCAAAGTTACGGGCCTAGTCGTCCCAAAAATTACAGGTACTTTACCAAACGTAGAGGTAAATGTCCAAGAGCTAAAAGTACCGACCAACGTTGAGTTAGCTGACCCGGCTTTCTATCGTCCCTCCGAAATAGATATACTTCTAGGAGCAGATGTCTTTTGGGATATTGTAGGTGCGAAACAAATAAAGTTAGGTCTCCAGAAACCTACCTTGCAACACTCAATGTTTGGATGGTTGGTGTCCGGTCCAACAAATGGAGATGGTCACCCTAACCCAGAGGTAAACTGCAATTTTAGCCATGAAATTGACGATTCCCTTACAAAGTTTTGGGAGATCGAAGAGTTACAAACTATGAATAAGTCATATTCCATGGAAGAAAAATCATGTGAGTCCCATTTTTCGGAAAATGTCCGTCAATTAGATAATGGCCGATTTTCAGTCAAAATTCCATTCAAAGAGGAGCCAGAAAAGGCACTCGGTGACTCTTATTATATCGCTAAGAAAAGGTTTCTAAATTTAGAAAAGAAATTAAACAAATTTCCCGAACAAAAAGAGGCCTATAGCAACTTTATACATGAATACGCCAATCTAGGTCATCTAAGTGTGATAGAACGGCCAAAATTCGGGTGTTTCTTACCCCACCACTCTGTAATTAGAGAAAACTCAGAGACAACTAAATTAAGAGTTGTTTTTGACGCGTCTGCGAAAACTTCTTCCGGTAAATCACTTAATGATATACAACTAATTGGCCCCGTAGTTCAAAGCGACCTGCTATCAATTTTATTGCGCTTCAGAGTATATCGGTTTGTCTTAACGGCCGATATAGAAAAGATGTATAGGCAGATAGCTATAGATGAGTCACAGCGGCACCTACAGCTGATAGTGTGGCGGGACGACGAAAGCCAGCCATTAAAAACAATGCAGCTAAATACCGTTACATATGGGACGGCGTCGGCGCCGTTTCTAAGTACTCGATGTCTTGAACAATTGTCACAAAACTGTAAAGACAAAGTTATATCCAATGTAATAAAAAATCATTTTTATGTAGACGATTTGAATACCGGAGCCTCATCGGAGGATGACTTAAAATATATATACAACAATGTTAACAAAGTGTTGCAGTCTGCATGCTTTCCTTTACAAAAAATTAGAACAAATTGTCCTCAAATTTTTGAAGGTGAGAAATTAACTTCCGATTCTATGGAATTATGTAAAGAATCGTCCGTGTTAGGCCTTAATTGGGCCCCAAATCTTGATACGTTACAGTTTTCAACAGACATTGAATGCAACGCTCAAATTTCCAAAAGGACCATAATTTCAATGACATGCAAAGTATTTGACCCGCTAGGCCTACTTTCGGCATGTATAATTAAGGCTAAAATTATCTTACAAAAATTGTGGGCTGCAAAGCTGAGCTGGGATGAGCCAGTTCCACAAAAGTTTCACAAATGTTGGTCAACCTTCATAGATAACCTACCTCAGTTATCTAAAATAATAGTGCCAAGATATGTCTTATGCGATTTTCCCGAGTCTGTGGAGTTGCTTTGTTTTGTTGATGCTTCTCAAGTCGCGTATGGCGCGTGTGTTTACCTGCGCTCCACGGACAAAAATAATCACATTCAAGTCAAACTATTGTGCGCTAAGGCCAGGGTTGCACCCTTAAAGCCAATGACGATTCCGAGATTAGAGTTATGTGGGGCTTTGTTGGGAGCTCGTTTATGCACCAAGGTCACAAAATCACTTACGTGTACTATCACTATCACACAAAAAACAATGTGGACTGACTCAACAGTCGTTCTTGGTTGGTTAAAATCGCCGCCAAGAAATCTAAATGCCTTTGTGTGTAATCGAGTGAATGAGATAAATGAATTAACGTCAGAATTTAAATGAATTAACGTCAGAATCACATACCTACAGATTTGAATCCCGCAGATCTCGCGTCAAGGGGTGTTGACCCACACCTGCTGCAGTCGTCTCTCCTGTGGTGGGAAGGTCCTTCCTTTCTCATGAAGGAGCACTCTGAATGGCCTAAAAGTACCTACTTACCAACTTTTAACTTACCAGAAATTAAAACACTGCCTGTCCCCACGTTGTCACTCCCTGTTAGTTGCAATGATAATTATATAATTAACAACAACTGTCCCATCATAAATATCGATAATTATTCTAATTATCAACGATTAAAAAGGACAGTTGCTTATGTGTTGAGGTTCATTAACAATTGTAAACATAACAATTTAAAATTAAATGGTCCATTATATTCAAATGAACTGGAACAGTCACAAAATGTTCTAATCAAACAAAGTCAATTAGAATCATTTTCAAACGAACTTCAATGTTTGAGCAAAGGTGAGCAACTACATTATAAATCAAAATTGATATCACTAAATGTATTTATCGACTCAAACGGCATACTCCGGGTAGGAGGTCGTTTGCACAACTCAAGTTATAACTTTAACAAAAAGCACCCCATTTTATTAGATTCTAAAAGTAGATTTACCCAATTATTAATGAGATATGAACACTTACGGTTATTTCACGCTGGTCCACAACATTTACTGGCTTCGGTTCGCGAGGAGTTCTGGCCAATAGGAGGTAGAATTCTCGCCCGAACTACTACAAAAAAATGTGTTGTATGCACACGTTTACGTGGAAAGACATTACAACCAATAATGGGGAATTTACCTTCAGTAAGAACAAATCCCGACTTCCCATTTCATACCTGCGGAATTGACTTTGGTGGGCCCTTCCTTATATCTAGCCGAAAGGGGCGAGGCAATCGAATTACCAAATGTTATCTGTGTTTGTTTGTCTGTCTTACAACAAAGGCAGTTCATCTGGAACTAGTCAGTGACCTCAGTACTGAAGCTTTCGTCCTGTGCCTTCGTAGATTCTGTTCTAGAAGGGGCAAGCCCTATGAAATCCATTGTGATAATGGGGGAGCCTTTCAGGGGGCAAGCAATGAACTAGGTAGGGTTATTCAGTCCAGCCAACAGTCCATTTATAATTATTCTGCAAATGAGGGTTTTAAATTCATATTCAGCCCCGCATATTCACCTCACTTTGGAGGTATATGGGAGGCTGGTATAAAATCAGCTAAGCACCACTTGAAGCGTATAGCTGGCAATGCTTCCCTGACGTTTGAGGAGCTAGCGACGTTATTCACACAAATAGAAGCTATCCTTAACTCACGTCCGCTATCTCCTCTCTCGTCAGACCCAAAAGATCTCTCCCCTCTGACTCCAGGGCACTTCCTAATCGGGCGGCCGCTCATGTCGGTGCCGTCCCGGCCGGTTACTGCTGCAAGACCCAACAGGTACCTCCTCATCGAACAACTTCGTCAGCAGTTCTGGGAAAGGTGGCGCCTGGAGTACGTGGCTGAGCTACAACAGCGAACCAAATGGCGAGTCGGGCAACAACAAGCGCCCGCCGTCGGCGACTTGGTCGTCATAAAAGAAGAAAATCAACCACCATTAAGATGGAGAATGGGAAGAATATCACATCTACACCCCGGACAAGATGGCATCAACAGAGTAGCTGATGTCCACACCATAAGAGGCTCCATAAAGAGAGCAGTAAACAAGCTGTGTCTCTTACCAACTTCTACTACATCTCTTTGAAACCTGAAGCTTTCAAGGCCCCGGAGTATGTTCACTACCGAACCCTAACCGGCTTCAGATCACAGAGAGGGCTGAGGAGGCGGCGGGGGGGCAAGACGGGCCCCGACCACCGCGAAGGCACTCCCATGGCAGACGACAATCACAGTTGTACACGCAAATACGTACTTAACCTTTTTATCTAATAAACCATAAAAACGCTTCTAAATAAGTATTTTATTGGACATATGTTAGGCCTGAACAAATCTATTATTCACATCGTACATGATGTTGAAATTCATGAAATTCGAGAAAGCGACACCACAATACAGGAACAGGACAGACAAACATTGGACAGGACAAATGAAAACCAAGATTATATGGACAGCATCGAAAAATTTACAGAAACTCCTCTTAAAATTCCCACACCAACATATATCAGTGAATTAAACCCAGAAGATAAATATTACTCTACCGTTAAGTCCATAAAAAAAACCAAGTTGAAGGATTGTCTTGCTTACGCAAAAACTCCAATTAGAAAAGGTGTAAGAACGATAGAAAGAAAACCATTTGTACTAACTTCTAAGACGTGGCAAGACGGTGAAAGAGCTAAGCTTGAAGATAAAAAAAAGAAATTAGACGGTATTCAAAAACGAAAAGAGGAAAGACTTTTGAAGAAAAACCAGAAAGCTGAAAAGAAAGTTGAAAAGAAAAAGAAAAAAGTAATTCCTGAAACGAAGAAAATAAGTGTCATATCTGATATTACCTTGACTGAAACTGAAAAAAGATGTACAAAAAGTAGTTTAGCAATTAATCAGGAAAAAACAAATGGACCACAAGTATTCAGGACACCTGAAAAAATTGAGAAAGTGAAGTTACGACTTTTCCTTGACAAGACAGAAGACTTTCTAGAAGAAAAATCTGAAAAACTGCAAACAAAAGAAATACCTATAGAGACTAAAATGGAAACAAATAATACACCAAAGACTGATCTCAAAGAAAAGACTGAACAAGTTCGTGCTAAAGCTAACAGGAAAGAGACTAAAGAGAATATTATAAAAAAGCGGACACAGTTTGTAGAAGAAAAGCCTAAAATACTGCAAACAAAAGAAATACCTAAAGAGAATAAAACGGAAACAAAAAATACACCAAAGACTGATCTCAAAGAAAAGACTGAACAAGTTCGTGCTAAGGTTAAAGACAGTAATAATAACTCTCGAAGGCAATTACTGGGCCAAGCTATTGAAGCAATATTAAGAGAAAATGATTCACAGTAATTGATTAAATTTGTAGTGATAGACACTTATGATAGACACCTATACCTACCTATTCAGATTGAAATAGTAAAACAAATTACTATTTTGTCTCAAAGTTGCATAATATTGCTTCACTATTTATTGTTTAAGTGAGATTCCTAATTGATAGCTGAATATAATACTAAATAGAAATATAATAATACCTACCTTAAACATCGTTTTTATTTCGTTTTACCCTCCTCAGGTGATTTAAGACTAGGTATATTGATGTATTTTAAAACTAGGTGTCAATATTTGGAGGTTTCACTGTCAGAATTAGGGGTTTCTGTGTCAATATATGATAGAAACACTATTATTTTTATTTAATCTTTTTTTAATGACTAACGATGAAAAATATGTAAATAAATGTTATCACGGTATTCCCAAAAGTCTAAACAAGTGGATTTGGAAAACAAAAAGGCGTAATTTTATTTTTCAAATATATTAAAGACTGTTTTTCTAACATACCGCTAAAAGTGTCAATAATTGGGCCCATTATTGACACTTTTAGCGTAGCCATAAGTACTAGGGTAGTTTACCCTAGTACTTATGGCTCCCTATAGGATACTGTACGTTATTGTAATCAATTTTCGGAGGCGGCATTAGCACTAGCTGAGGGTTAGGCTCCATTTTGAAGTGCTCTAAATCATTCAACAGATCGGTCTGATTATTTTCACTCAACTTATTAACAAGTTTACTCATCAGTGAATGCTTGAATATACTTCTATCAGTGTTCTTCAAGACTAAAATCAGAGAGCTAACCAATGTCTCCTCAAAGGGCAATATTAATATTCTCTCAAGTAACATAGTCGCAACGTCGACAGGGAATATTCTGTTGGCTTCAACCATAAAACTGGTCAGTTTGACAAAAACTGGCTTGAATCGGGTGAAGTTTTCGGTCTCCGCCATAGTCCTCATAAGAGCATCACATATTTGTTCAGAATCCAACTTCAATTTGAGCAGATCCGCGCTGTCGTTTAGATTCCTCTTATTAAGATGCAGCAAAGTGGCTTCTCGAACGTAGGTTTTCAGCACTCCTCCTTCTTTATTCGAGTCAATTACCATTTCAAGAAGGCAATTCGTCAGACCGCGTTTGTCGCACTCGTCTACGAACGCTGCTGTATACCGCGCCCGCAATGAAGGGTATTTCCTCACGATCATATAATCACTGATGACATCTTCGTCTCTTAAGTTATATATCATGTGCAGGACATGCGGCCACGACGGTTCCTGGTGTATGTAGTGGCAGCCATTTCTTTTGCAATTTGAGACAAGGTTGAAAAAGCAGACGCCTTTTAACACGCGGCATTTGACATCGGCGGTGGCTATGACGTATCTGTCTTTCATCAATAGAGGTTTTTTGCTTTTATTGAGGACTATCTTACGCTTCAATTTACACACATTTTCTAGATTAGTGTTCGTTATTATCTCTTCTCTATTTATAAGTTTAGAAGTCGAGTCGGGGAAAACGATTTCTTTATCTATGGCTGTGTTCGGTATTTCATTAGGCTTTGTGAATTCGAATTGACTTTTGACAGGTTCAACATAGCTTTGATCTTGATCCTCATCTTTGAAGTGGTCATCGAAATTGGTGAACTCGTCGAATTCTAGCGGCGAGGCCACCGATTTTCTGCACTCAGTGAAATCCCCAGCTAGGCTGTCACCGGCGAAGAGGGAAATGACGTCATCATCATCGCAGAAGGAGTATTCGTTAGACTTGCGTCGGACGGTGTCGCTGAATGACTCGTCGCCGAATAGATCGTCGTCGAAACATTCTGGAATGTCTGTAGTATCGGTGACACGCGGTTCTGGTTCGTCTGGAGGTAAGCTTTCGATATTTTCGGTACCAGTCGCTCCGAGGCTATCACAATCATTGGTTACGACATCATTATTGCTAACGGACGGCACTGTACAATTTCTTCTGCTTTGGCACAGTTTTATAAACTCAATTTCCGGTTTCAAATACTGTACATTTAAGTCTTGGGTGAGGTTCTCGACGTCGTCATCCAACACATTGTTGTCGCCAATCCAGTTGTGGAATTCTATGTCTAACCTGCTTATCGTCTGATTGATGATATCTAGTTTAAGTTTAAGTTTGTCCACTCTAACTGCTTTGCTAGGTGTGGTTGTGAGGGAACTCTTTTCCGAACTTGACAGAGAGTCTGATGTTGATGTCGTCAGATTTCCTGTTTCTACCCGACATATTTTTGGCTGCATTGACCTCCTCGGAAGTCTTCTTTTGCGCCTGTTAGTGTTGCTTAGATCACCATTAATTACAGTCTTAGTTCGGTTAATGCTGCTATGTTTTTCGCTGTGGGAGGTGGTATCGCTGTCTATTTTTCTGTCGATGATGATTTTGACATCTTTGGGGCAAAATTCCCTGGAGGGAGTTGTGGCTGAGCTGGAGCTAGAGATTTCCTTCGCCCATGAGAATGTGTCGGAAACTGAGGTGTTTCTTGACCCTATTGTCGCGGGTTGATTCGGGTCATTGCTCTGTTCTGTTTTTACAGCCACTATCATGGGCAACATTTCCTTCTCGGCTTTACATGTTTCTTGAATTTCCTGGAGATTTTTGTACTCTTTTGTATCTTCTTGGACTATACTTGTGATAAGGTTTCCGAGAGAGGGTAGGTTGACGACTTTTTTTGGTCTCCCTCTTTTCTTCTTCAGGGGAAGCCGAGAGGCTTTACATGTTTCTTGAATTTTCTGGACATTTTCGTACTCTTTATTAACTTCTTGGACTATATTTGTGGTAAGGTTTTCGAGAGAGGGTAGGTTGACGACTTTTTTTGGTCTCCCTCTTTTCTTCTTCGGGGGAACGTCTTCAATTCCTGTTATGTGATGCACATCTAGTTCGTTGCTACAATTGGTGGTAGAAGCTGTAAAAACGAAAAGAGATGAGATAAAAAGGCTCCAGGAGGATCACAGGAAGTCTCCTGTGATCCTCCTGGATTAATGTCTATTGATACAACACATATTGAACTGTACACTTTTAGTTGGATCGAGTAATTTGGATAATCAGCAGCACTCATTTAACGCTTCTTGGCGCAAATATTAGTGTTAGTGGACGACATACGACTACTTAATAAACAGTTAAACAAGATATTAATTTCAGTTAACTATTTGATGATTATGTCGGTATTGTCACACAACTCAAATATATTTATTACCGATACAACATTACATATAGAAGTGAGATCCATATATTACACGCAAGTTAGACAAACAAATATACAGTGTGGAAAAATCTATGGGCCTTGGATCTTTTTATTTATTTATTATTTATAAGACCAAATGTTTATTTGAGAAATTTTATCCTCGAGAATAATCCTATCGTTTAGTTAAATAAAATAGCGAGTGTTAATTTTTCTAATTTTTATCTGGTTCGATTCCCGGGTGAGACAAGCGAATTTTTGTTTCTTTAAAAATATATATTAGCTATCTTATTTTAGGCTTTACAGTTTCCCTCCAGGGCCCATAGATTATTACCACCCTGTAAAGGTAGTTACTCCAATCTACGACCGCATAACATTATAAAAACATACCGTGTTACCACAAAAAATATTAAACAGCGTTTAACCTCAAAACAAATGTCATATCTCATACATTGTTGTTGTTAAACAAGTTTTGAACAGCAGTTTATTTTTTTATAGTAAGGCCCCTGTTTATAGTATATGGATACGGCAACACGCGATTGTATCGCATATTACCTCTGACAGTATCCATTACAATAAACAGTTCACAAATCACGACACAAACAAAAATTACTCAACAATTATCCCCAAAAGTTATCCGTTCTTCCGTGTAAGTATGGGAAGGTCAATGCTATCTGCCGCGGTAAGCGGGTGTCCGTGGGTCGTTCAACGTCCGCCCGCCCGACCAATCAGATGGCGCAATGTTCTCCTTGCTCAGCCAGTGAGCGGCCGATTGTATATGTTACACATCCCTATCCGCTAACTAGCGGAGTTTCAAATATCAAATCATTTACTGCGGCGAAATGGCGGAATTTTGTCAGACGCGAGAATAAGTCCACCAAGTAACGACTGCCGAGGCTGACTTAGTCTTCAAAAAATAAAAGGCCCGGTGGCCCAAACTAAATTCAACCTTATTACGTCAGTGACACGGATGCTGTCACCGGGCCTTTTATTTTGTGAAGACTGTAGTCCGTTTTTTGGGTTGTGACAGTATTGGCGCGAAGTTAGACGGCTGTATCATTCGCCTATCGACTTTTTATCTTTGTTAGGTCTAATACTACTGCTGAGTATGTTTTTGAATTTCTTTACCTGAATTATTTTCTCATGTTAATTACAAGAGCCGTGTTATTTATCGTAATTAAGTTATAATGCGTAACAACCTCGAGTACATGTCATATGAATGTGAAGGTTTTATTGCTATGTGGGCCTGCGGGGCAGTGGTGGGGTTCGGGTTGTGCATGATGACAGCTACAGTTTCACAAGTTACGCACAATCTCAAACCATCTATATATATATATAAGATAACATAACATAAACTTCACATAAACTTCACATAAACACTAATAATATTTAGAATAGCTCACAATATAATCTTCACAGATACACACAAATTTGCAACACATTCTGTATACGATGTTCTGTTATATTGGGATTAAAATCATAATTAAAAGTTTGTTTCTGGAACACGGGTTCCTTAGGCACTGGCCATGACGAGCTCACAGTTGCAGTCGAGCAAAGAGCCCCTTATTTAATTGCCATCAACGAGACGTGGTTGCGACAGGATGACGTAGGTGACGCCACTGACACTCCCGGCTTTAGACTGCGACATATCGCGCGCCCACGCAGCGTCAGACTGGCGCGGAGTGGTCGGGTGCGCGCCCGCCCGACCGCCGCCGCCTGCCACGCGACCTGGTTGCCTAGCCGGGGATTATCCACAGCAGACTTTGACAGTTTGACTGAACTTTTGAGCTAATTATTTAGAATTGAATATTATCATTATAAAAGTAAGATTAATTATTTTCAACACAATGTCTATTGTACAGAAATAAACTAAACTGAAACTCTACTCTGCTGTGTAATATATTAATACGTGGGGCGCACTGTAAGTTTCCGGAATGAATATGAAAAAATACTATTAAAGGTACAAAATTAATTTATTGTTTTTCAAAATAATCTCCCTTGGCGTCTATGCACTTTTTCATTCGATGAAACCAGTTTTGAAAACTTTTGTGCCATTCCTCTGTGGTGACCTCTGAAACGTGTTTTTCATACTCCTCGACAGCCTCTTCTGGTGATGAAAATCGTTGACCGCGTAATTGGTTCTTAATTTTTGGGAACAGAAAAAAGTCACAAGGTGCCAGGTCGGGACTGTATGCAGGATGACTCATGAGTTCTACATTTTTCGCCTTCAAAAAGTCGTTTGTCTGTCTGGCCGTGTGAGAACTAGCATTGTCGTGGTGCAGGATGATACGGCGTTTACGGTTATTTTTACGGAGTTCGTCAATAACTTCCGGCAAACAAATGGTCGTGTACCAGTCACTATTCACTGTACGACGATTCTCTAAAGCAACAGTAGCCACGTGTCCAGTTTTATTAAAAAAAGAAGCAATCATCCGCTTAGATGCACTTTTCACGCGCGCCACTTTGGTTGGTTTCGGCTCATCTTGAAAGACCCATACGCTCGATTGCTGCTTTGTTTTGGGATCGTAGCAATAAATCCATGTTTCGTCACCTGTTACTATGTCCCACACCAAATTTGACGCACCTTCGTTGAATCTGGTAAGCATGGCACTGCACCAAGTGACGCGGTCCGTTTTTTGAGCCTCGGTCAAGTTGTGTGGGATCCACCGCGAGCACAGCTTTCTCACACCCAAATGTTTGTGTAGGATTAATTGTATTTGACTCATGCCTATTTCTAAGGATGCGCGAATTTCATGGTAGGTCACATGCCTGTCTGTTTCAATCATACGGCGCACAGCATCGATGTTTTTGTTGGTCACAGCGGTGGACGGCCGACCATCGCGAGATTCGTCACTGAGATTGATACGACCACGCTTGAATTCTGCAAACTAGCTATAAACAGTTGTCTTGCATGGTGCTTCATTGCCAAAAGCTGTTTCAAGCCGAGCGATGCTCTGTTGAGCTGTCAAATTACACTTAAAATCGTAGAAAATCATACTACGAAAATTTTCCCGAGTTAAATCCATGTTGATGCAGACACACAATTTTTTAAATGGCGCCACAAGGTAAAAACAAAAGGCAGTCAGATGAAACAAACTGCATTCTACAGCCAAAGAGTTCTATTTTCAAATGTTGCAATAAATTTTTAAATATTGTTTATGTAAGTGGCTAGTTCCGGAAACTTACAGTGCGCCCTATGTACTACGCAATGAATTAGTAAAACTCCATCTGTGTTCTGCCGCCCCGAAGTATAGGCGTTTAGTTTACCACGTTCGGTAGAGTAATTCTGTGTTACCACAGAGTGCTTATCCCATTCTGATTAGAGTTAGTAACCCTTCGCAATTCAGAGATGGCGCTGGTAGTACCGATTTTAATTTAAACGCCATGGCCTCAGTCAACATACTTCTAGATGGCGCTGGACCAATGTAAAAATAAAAATGTTACGGAGTTGCAAAAAGGTTCGTTTTTGCCCAATATTTTCCACAAAACATATTAAACAGCCTTTAACCTCATAACAAACGTCAATCTTTTTTGTTTTTAAACAAATGTTGATCAGTAGTTTTTTTTGTGATAAGGTCCATAATCTTTAAAATCTATTGAATGTATATAAAAGTGTCAAAGAAACATCGGTTGTCCTCTTGTTAACCTCCTAGCGCCATCTCCTGGTACTTACTGATGCTTTCGTGGCATCTCTGATTACGTCGGTGACATATTTTGTTCTATATGGTCTATCTGTATTAGTATATTGTTATAGTATCTGCGATGTTACAAAAGATGAGGCATTCGGTTTTTTTGTTATCTTTTAGATTTTTGTGCAACTGAGTAAATATCAAAAATGGTGATCAATATAAATAAATAGGTATCAAAAACCTCGGAATGTTGGTTTTTTTTTGGTTTCTCGCTCATAAATTCTCGACACTGCATCCTAGCGAAAAGTTACTTTCTAACATAATAAAGAATATAACATTTGCGATTGATAAGTACCAATACTTAATAATTCGGTCAAGCCATATACTAGAAAACCATGGTCTCTTTTAATTACTCAGTTGCACCTATATCTACAAGACGACAAAAAAATGCACCACCTTTTGTAGCAAGCCTTCACCTTCGAACCTCTGCTGACTGAAGTATTATGAATTAGTGACTTTCAGCTTACCGTGAGTATGGTTAGTAACTGGTATTATTCGACCAATAGTTTTAGGTCTACATTTTCCTTTCTTTGCGGGCGGTGCGGGGACTGCAATACAGGTCTGTGCTGCACCACTGTCCGGTATTGCAGCTGTAACAACAAGAGTCAATAATAAAACACGAGTGATTAATGAATATTTATAAATACAAGTAAATAATTTATATTTCACCGTAAGATAGTCAAAACCGTCAGTTGATCAACTAACGGTTTTTTCTCGTAAGTTGATCAACTATCGACAGATAGTAAACTGTAGCGTACTGCGTACTATATGACGCGGTAGTTGATCAATTATGGTTAAAAACGTTAAATAGTCTGGTTTAAACTTGAATTACAAACGAAATACCAAGGCAAACACTGCGGTATCTTAGGTGAAGACTAGAGGGGGCGAGCGCAGCGAAGCCCCCGAATAGTTTTCGTATTAGGTTGACAATTGACATGTAAGAACAAAAGAAACGTAAATTCTAAACCCTGTCGGTCTGGTTTACTATCTGTCGATAGTTGATCAACTACCGCGTTAGTTGATCAATTGACGGTTTTGACTTTTTTTTATATTCGTCTTTTCGTTTCGGTGAAAGCTTGAACCAATTGTGAGTTTCTCTTATCATAAATTCTATATTCCTTGGTATAGTCTCACATGACGCATGTGACACTGCCAATTGAATCGAATGGCAGACACATCTTATCAACACTAGATTGGGTAAAGCATACCTTTCCTGCAATATTTTATGGATACCTGCGTTTACTGCAGTCATAACCGAAGCATTATCTGTTCCGATTCCAATTCACTTGCTTTTATCAAGTTTAAAAGCTTCAAGTTGTGCTGTTAACGCCGAAACTATTCCTTCGGCATCTGCAGATTCCAATTCAACCAGCCCTAAGAATGTGGAAACTATTTCGTTGCGACTGTTGCTAAAATATTTAACAACAATACCGAGATATTTTCGAACAGAAACATCAGTAGATTCATCTATAATCAAGCTATACGAATTATCACCAATATCATTTCTCAAAGAATCTGTAAAATGAGGTGCTAATACTTCCTGAATTATTGCTGTACATTTCGTTCGGTGCAATTTCATTTCTGTAGTAGCCTTAGAATCCGAAAATTTATTCTTACACAATTCGGTTAGGTGATCAATTGCTTGTATAGCTGTGTGTTCTGCAACATACATTGAGAGAGCACCTTCAGCCTCAACACAGAGTTTATCGACGGGTTTTTGCAGCATTGAAGAGATTTGTGTTTGTTTTTTGTCCAAGAAAGGTTTCGCCTGCTTCTTCTGATCAACTGAATCATAATGTCTCTGGATATCACTTAACTTGGCAAGAAAATCTTTCCTACAATACAAAGACATTGCCCTTGTATCATCTCCAGACACAGGTTTCAACCATTGTTTAAAGTTGGGCGATTTCTCCCATTCGACTTTATATCTTTGTTTCCATTTCGATTCGCTAGAAAGTGTTGGTGGATGCACATTGGAGAATTGAAAATTTAGTTTCTTTTGCCGATTTCCGCTCGAAATTAGTACTTTTTAGTATCTATATATCTTGTGATTGTCCTGTGTTATTGTTTGTCTTGTTGTTTTTGTGCTTTCTACTTGGTAAGTGGTACACAGTGTTTGTTTTTTCTTCCGTGTTTGGGGATGTAACATTCCTTAATCTTGGATGAAATTGAGCCTGAACCCCCTGACAAAAATAAAGCTTCCCAGGATTTATTCGATGGGTCCTCCAACGCCTCATCTCCCCCTGCTCCGCCCTTCTCGCCCGTGAGCGATAATAATTATTACAAATCTTCATCTGACTCAGAGGACATTGCTTGTGCTGGGCAGGCTAAGAAACTTAAACGTCCCCGTGTTGAAGACCCGAGTGCAATCGAAAAATCAACACCAGTAAATAAGATTCATAAAAGCACTGGCAGAATGAGGTACTTGACCTCCGATAAAGCTCCCTTCCTGGTTCATGTATCCCGATCTGATACTGATGAACGTTCTGGACCATGCACCCGGTCAGGTTCGCAAAGTTTCTCATGAACAGACACACTATATTGGTATCAAACCTGATGGGATCAAGCGGGTTTGGAGAAATAGAGTCTCTGTGGAGTTCACTAATCCAGAGCAAGCTAACTGCTTCCTGATCTGTACCAAACTATTTGACAAAGGATATATTGCCAGCATTCCCACCTATAATATCACCCGCATGGGTGTAATAAGTGATGTCCCGCAGGACTGGACTGATGAAGAGGTCCTACTAAACATTCAAGTTCCCGATGGAATAGGAAAAATACTGAAGGTCCGAAGAATTAACCGGAAGGTTACTTCTCAGGATATATCGGAATGGAAACCTACCCAATCGGTCATAGCCACCTTTGATCGGCAAGTGCTCCCAACTAGAGTTTTGGCTTGTTATACATCCTTACCTGTGAAACTGTATCAATACCCCACAGTCCAATGCTTCAACTGCTGCCGATATGGGCACACGAAACCAAAGTGCAGGTCCAAGCCTTGGTGCTCGAAATGCGGTGAAAACCATACTACTGATTCTAGCAACAAGAACCCATCTTGTCTCTTTTGCTGTGGCAATCACTTGGCCACAAGTAAAGATTGTCCGGAGCAATTAAGACAAAAGAACATTAAAACTATTATGGCAGAGAAGAACATTATTATGAAGAATCATCTAAATGCTTCCCTGCTCCATACAGGTCCTATGCGGAGGTATCAGCCTCCCAAACTTACCAAACCCAGACTTCTCCACATTTCTCTGCTCCTTCTTCTTCTGGCTACAGAAAAACTATCTTCAAATCCCCAAAACCTAATAAATTCACCCCGTCCGGGTATGACAAGATATCTCATCAGAACATTATTAACTCCTTCACAATCCCCGAACCACAGAATGGTTGTGCTTTACAAAGCCAATCTCAAACTCAGTCCTCTCCAGCTGATAATGTTATATCATTACTGCTGTCACTCCTCACCTCAATGATTTCCAGTAACAATTCTATACCTGACCACGTAGCTTCACAACTCCTCTCATTTGTAAACCGTTCCAATGGCTCCACTGGCCATTATTCAAAGGAACGCGAGAAGCGTTGAATTAAAAATAAATGACATAATTTTTTTAATAAATAAACTTTCCCCTCTTGTCGGAATGTTGGGTTTTTTTTTGGTTTCTCGCTCACAAATTCTCTACACTGCATCCTAGCGAAAAGTTACTTTCTAACATAATAAAGAATATAAAATTTGCGATTGATAAGTACCAATACTTAATAATTCGGTCAAGCCATATACTAGAAAACCATGGTCAAAAAACGAAGTGTTTTCCCAACTTTGTAAATAACTGGAATATGGTCGTCCGTGAACAGCTCTGTGGTCTAGTGAGTCACGTTTGCTTCTCACGAAGGAGATGCAGGTTCGAATCCTGGTGCTGAGCAATGAGATAAGTAATTTCTCCCAATATATTGCGTGTTGCCATTTCTGATAATTACTCAGTTGCACCTATATCTACAAGACGACAAAAAAAAATGCACCACCTTTTGTAGCTTCGAACCTCTGCTGACTGAAGTAATATGAATTAGTGACTTTCAACTTACCGTGAGTATGGTTAGTAACTGGTATTATTCGATCAATAGTTTTAGGTCTGCCTCTTCCTTTCTTTGCGGGCGGTGCGGGGACTGCAAAACAGGTCTGTGCTGCACCACTGTCCGGTATTGCAGCTGTAACAACAAGAGTCAATAATAAAACACGAGTGATTAATGTATATTTTAAATACAAGTAAATAATTTATATTTCACCGTAAGATAGTCAAAACCGTCAGTTGATCAACTAACGGTTTTTTCTCGTAAGTTGATCAACTATCGACAGATAGTAAACTGTAGCGTACTGCGTACTATATGACGCGGTAGTTGATCAATTACGGTTAAAACCGTTAAATAGTCTGGTTTAAACTTGAATTACAAACGAAATACCAGGGCAAACACTGCGGTATCTTAGGTGAAGACTAGAGGGGGCGAGCGCAGCGAAGCCCCCGAATAGTTTTCGTATAAGGTTGACAATTGACATGTAAGAACAAAATAAACGTAAATTCTAAACCCTGTCGGTCTGGTTTACTATCTGTCGATAGTTGATCAACTACCGCGTTAGTTGATCAATTGACGGTTTTGACTATCTTCCGGTGACATATATATAGACGTCAAGAAAAATATCCACCTGTTTAAAAAAATGCGATAACCATAGTTTTACTTTCTAAAAATAAACATAACATTGGCTATCTTAAAAATAAACATAAATGGAATGAATATATTATTAGTAATAAGTATTTCCTTTGTAAAGGAACTACCAAGAGATTCTTGTGCGTTCTTCTCTGAGAAGTGTCTGTTTTTGGAATGTACACCTAGTATTAAATGAATGACGGGCTCTAAGAGATATGTAATTATCCAACAGAATAAAGAATATAAATAAATAAAATTAAATCAGCCAAGTGCGGGTACTGGCACACGAAGGGTTCCGTACCAATACGATTAGTATTTCATTATCGCTCGACACTTCTCGGCACAGATCAGAAAATGCACATTGCTGCAGTATTCATCACAATACCTTATAGTAGAAAAAAGTAGTGTACTGAAGAATTTAGAAGAGTAGACCTTTAAATTCCATAGAAATGGAACTCACACAAAATCAGACACATTGATTATATAAATCTGTTCCTTACGACGACCCGAATGGCCGAGTCGGCAGTAACCCTGCCTACGAAGCCAAGGGTCCTGGGTTCGAGTCCCGGTGGGGGCAAATTTGTTTGATGAGAACGGATGTTTGTTTGTAATTGTAATGTAATTATCCAACAGAATAAAGAATATAAATAAATAAAATAAAATCAGCCAAGTGCGGGTACTGGCACACGAAGGGTTCCGTACCAATACGATTAGTATTTCTTTATCGCTCGACACTTCTCGGCACAGATCAGAAAATGCACATTGCTGCAATATTCATCACAATGCCTTATAGTAGAAAAAAGTAGTGTACTGAAGAATTTAGAAGAGTAGACCTTTAAATTCCATAGAAATGGAACTCGCACAAAATCAGACACATTGATTATATAAATCTGTTCCTTACGACGACCCGAATGGCCGAGTCGGCAGTAACCCTGCCTACGAAGCCAAGGGTCCTGGGTTCGAGTCCCGGTGGGGGCAAAAATTTGTTTGATGAGAACGGATGTTTGTTTGTACCCTAGTCGTGGTTGTTTATCTATCTAAGTATAATATTTATCTATATAAGTATGTCTATCGTTGTCTAGCACGATACAGGGAATCCTAGTTTGTGGCTAGATCAATGTGCGTAAATAGTATCCAAGGTATTATTATTGTTATTATTATAATACATCCAGTTTTTCTTCTTCACTTAAAAATTCATCCTCACATTTCGTTGCGTGATTGCAAACTTTTGTCAATTCTTCAGGTCGCAGCATTTCATTTTTTTAACAGCAGCTCCTTGATCATCATTCATATTCATATCTATATTTTTAGAAGCAACGCCAAATATAAATAAATCTACTTTGTTGATTTTATTCTGAAAAATGCCTTATCCTCTTGAATACCACCGGCCTTAGATTACGCCACAATTCCGTTATAGGTTTTAAAATTTATTACCGTGGCATAAGGTTAAAAATTGCGACCGTAAAACCGAGAGGTCTCGAGCGGAAAAGAAAAAATAATTGTACTGTACCATCGTAGAAGTATAAACGCAAAAACACGTCCCTTATATGGGGATTGGGGACCCCATTAAAGCGACAAAAGAGATACATATTCTGTGAACATTTCAACTCCCTACCTGTGTTAGGGTTCATGAGGTATATGCCCGTTGACGAACAGACAGACGGACGGACGGACGGACGGACGGACGGGCAGCGGAGGAGCATTGAACTGAACTAACGTGCTCGTAACTCTACATCTGCCACCCCCTATTGTAAACCATGACAATACAAAAGAAAGTGACATGACAATGACTTTTTTTTTATCTTCAGTATTTTTTTACAAATCTGGTTAAATAAGAAATTAAATAGCGTTACTTCAATCCGTGATCTCGGCGTTATGCTGGATAGTCGGCTAAAGTTTGATGAGCATATCGACAGGATTGTAACCAAGAGCCTAAAGACACTTGGTTTTGTGATACGTAATACCAAAAACTTCAAAGAGCCTCTAGCAAAGATAACTCTTTAACACATTGGTACGATCACAACTAGAGTATTGTAGCGTGGTTTGGAACCCCCGATACAAAATCTACTCCGACAGGCTAGAAAGTGTACAGAGACGTTTCCTTTACCATTTAGCGTACGGTGATAACAAGGCCAAAAAGTTACACAGTTATAGTTCGCGTCTAGAACACTACAACATTGACACTCTGGTGGCACGCAGAAAAAGACTTGAATTAATATTTTTACACAAGCTAGTCAATGGCGCTCTCGACTGTCCTGACTTACTGGGGAAAATTACTTTTAATGCACCAAAAAGACTACCACGATCGAACTTTAGGTTATTTTTCAATGATACTGCCAAATCCAATCTAGGCTCAAACGCTCCGTTGCACAGATTATGCAAACTGCACAATGAACTCAGCACGGCTCAGTCTGAAAACGTACCTATCCCAAAATGCACCCCATGCGAAAAACGTGGCACAATGCACCTTGCTCAAAATGCACCTATCCCATAATGCACCTTTCGCAAAATGCACCTATCCCAAAACGCACCTTTCACAAAATGCACCCATTGCAAAATGCACCTATTGCAAAATGCACCTATTCCAAAACGCACCTGTTGCAAAATGTACCTATCCCAATACGCACCTATCGCAAAATGCACCTATCGCAAAATGCCCGACTTACTCGTGGCCCCCCGGGTTGTCCTCCTGGGGGGACCACGAGGAATTTGAATTTGCTTATCGTCTCCCCGGCCTCACACTTGACGGAAAATGAAGTTATGATGTGGTAAGTAGTACGTAGGTAGTACATGATATATTTTTTGCGTGGTGGAGTATGGCTTATACCCGGTTTCTCGTACAAGAACAAACCATTAATCAACCGTCAAACGGCCGTCAATTTTTTTTTTGTATGCTGTTTTGACAGCTGAAATTGGTTAAGGACTGTCAACAACGGATTAAATATACGAGAAACCGGGGGTTAATCTTACTCGTGATAACTCTTAATTATTTAATCATTTCCTTCAAGTTCTACAAACTTACTAAAGACGCAGTAATTTATGAATGAATATTTAAATGCTATTGGCTGTTGAGAAGTCTTTGTATATGTCTGGGGCAGTCATCCATGCATTGATTTAGCCATCTTCTTTTACAAGTCCATGTCCCATACATAATCCTGCACAAATTATTCTAAGTCTTTTCTGGCATTTCGCTTTTCTGGCATTGTGCGTGCATTGCTAAAGACGCATTTCATTGCATTTCTAAGACGGTTAGAGTACAAATTCATCAATAAACAATTAAATGAATACGTTAGGATCGAATTGACAACTAACCTCTTTTGTACTTTTGCCATACTGGTCGGTCGGCAGTCGTAGTTTTGACTTCTGTCATTTCACAAAAAAGTGGGTATATCTGTACTTTGAAAAGTTGCATATATCTTTGCTTCGCAAAGGTGTGTGATGTGTGCCGAGGTTTTTTACAATTCACAACTATGGAACAGGATTTTTCTTTTTCTATTTTCTTTTTCTATTAATCAGAAAGGAAAATGTACACTTATTTGTGGTGCATATAGATTATATAAGCATCGGACTAATAAAACTGGTAGTACATTATGGCGATGTGTGTGTCGTGATGAATGTATTGCCTCACTATCACTGGAAGAAACAGGAAATACTCTAACACGGCAAACAAAGTACACATGTACGGTTGATATTAAAAATATTATCCATGAACATGTTTCGTATTTGAAAAAGGCAGTATGCAAATATTTCCGACCAGTGTAAGGCATTTTGCAATGGGTGCATTTTGCGAAAGGTGCGTTTTGGGATAGGTGCATTTTGCAACAGGTGCGTTTTGGGATAGGTGCATTTTGCAATAGGTGCATTTCGGGATATGTGCATTTTGCGAAAGATGCGTTTCGGGATAGGTGCATTTTGCAAAAAAAAAACTATTCCTTGCGGTACATTTTGAGATAGGTACAGTATGGGCCGGAAGGCTCAGCGGCGGCTACAAAACACCGTGAATCTGAACTCGACATATTTGCAAGTCTTAACTGCTTTAAAGCATGTTTGAATAAAATAATTTTAGACTAGGCCTCGATCATAATTCATTAGTTTTAAAAATTAAAATAAATTGTATTAATTAAAAAAATATGCATTTATACACAGTAGTCTTGACTTTTAAAAGTGTATAATTAACTTTAAAATTGTCGCATTGCATGCTGTGTTCCTTTTTAATTTAAAAAGCGCATGTCCTCTATATTTAAGTCTCTGTCTTAAGCTAGCAAAGCATATTTTTTGTAAAGGATCCATAATACATAAATAAATAAATAACAAATGACTTAATGTTTTACCTTCCATTTGATTAATTTGTTTCTTTGGTCTTTGTTTTCGGACACGTTGCTTCGCATGATTCTTGGTGGGGTTATCTGAAATAATAATTCTTCTATAAACATTTACAATACATAGTGGTGTGGACAATGCAACTTGAATTGATCTTATTGTTGCTTTCATTTTCAGGGTTCCGTACCCGAAGGGTGCCAAACGGGACCCTATTACTAAGCCTCTGCTGTCCGTCCGTCTGTCACCGGGCTGGCTCTACCAGATCAACCGAAATAGGTAGAGAGCTGAAATTTTCAGAGTGTGTATTTCTATTACCGTTATAACAACAAATAATGAAGCATGCCGGTTTTTAGGAATTAAAAGAAGTACCTATACAAGAAATTATGAGTATGGCAACTTTCTTAGCCATTTTGTTTCACTTGTTTAACAGTAAACCTGGACTCTCCCGATATTATCAGAAAATATTTTTTATTGCAGGTGAGTTTAGTACTTATTTATCTGTCATTATACGATTAATAATTGCTCATTCGAATTATAATAAATTATTACATACACCATGTTGAATAGACGGTTACTCCTATCTGTTGATCGGGATCGAAGAATAGCCCAGGTTCGCCAGCACAGCACCTGAATAGGTTTAGAGGCGTGTTCTATCTCGTGGCATATTAATTTATTGCCAAAAATCCCGGTTTCAAACTGACAGTTGACAGGTTGGTGCGAAAACGGACTTACAGCGGAAGTGATTTAATTTGCATTGTCAATAAAGGAAGCTAATAGAAAAGGAAAAGGGGACTGACTCATACGTGACTTACTGACAATGCAGAGCACGTCACTTCCTCTGATTGGTTTAAAATACGTTCCGTTCCAAGTTACTTTGAATTCGCAATTTTTGTAGAAAATCAATACTAAATAATATTAAAGGTGCAAGAGGGTGATTTTATTTAAAATAACAGTTAAAATATTACCTTCCTGACTATTTACCCGAAGTGTCTTCTTCGCCAGTTGTGATTGGGCCACTGAACAATGGAATTTGATTATTGGCTAATGTGAAGATGGTAGTATCTGGTTACAATATTCTATTTATTTATTTGGACATCACCAATGGATATGAATGTAATGGGAGTAAAATAAACAATCAAGTTTGAAGTGGTTATGATTTAATCATATTATTCTTAATTTGTAATATCTTTAGTGGACCACACTTATCAGACATTATAAGTCTTTTTATATTTATATTGTAATAAGGTCCACTCTTTTATACTCCATTATTGTATGAATTACTTATATCATAAATAAATAATGTATATATATTTAACACAGCAAAGACAGATATTCCATGGCAGTGTGTTGTGTCCATATCCAATGGTCTTCATTTTGGTAATTAAGAGTTTTAATATTGTATGGTAAATATTTGGTAGAATTGGGTCAATCTTATGGTATTAAAGTACCTTCATTTGCCAGTATGACATAAGCGGCAGCTGGCAGATGTTTGGCAGTATCAGAAATTTCTTTCTCTTCTAGTGCAGCGGCTAGAGGGCATGCAAAAGTATTTGTAGCTGAAATGCAAAACAAGGAAGGCTTGGAAAGATACAACAGAATGACAATATTAAAGAAAGGACACTAAAGATGGTACCTACAACCTATATAATACCTCTAAATCTCGCGAAGCAGGCGCACACGAGGTGGATTTACATTCCTTCCCACAAAAAAGGGTCAGAGTGTAGGGAGTAGGTAAATGAAAATCCTAAAATGGTGCTAACACAGCACCATTTTAGGATTTTCATTTACCTACTCCCTACTCTTACCTGTTGGCTTTGGAAGGTTCAATTTAATTTTTACAGTATTGATTGGCTTTGTATGTTTAATCTTCGTCACCCTTGCGACTGGCTTTCGGGGTAGCTTGGGATTCTTCTCCCGTGGCCTCTTCTCATTTGGAGTTGGAGCAGCAGAAACTTCTTTCTCTTCTAGTGCAGCGGCTAGAGGGCATGCAGCTGAAATGCAAAACAAGGAAGGCTTGGAAAGATACAACAGAATGACAATATTAAAGAAAGGACACTAAAGATGGTACCTACAACCTATATAATACCTCTAAATCTCGCGAAGCAGGCGCACACGAGGTGGATTTACATTCCTTCCCACAAAAAAGGGTCAGAGTGTAGGGAGTAAGTAAATGAAAATCCTAAAATGGTGCTAACACAGCACCATTTTAGGATTTTCATTTACCTACTCCTTATTCTTACCTGTTGGCTTTGGAAGGTTCAATTTAATTTTTACAGTATTGATTGGCTTTGTATGTTTAATCTTCGTCACCCTTGCGACTGGCTTTCGGGGTAGCTTGGGATTCTTCTCCCGTGGCCTCTTCTCATTTGGAGTTTGAGCGGCAGAAACTTTTGTGGGATATTCGTCCATGCTGACAGCGGTGCTTTTTTTCGGCGGCATGGTTTATGGTTAATTATGTATTTCGCACAGCAAGGATACGAAATCTACACCGTAAGGTAAAAAAAACACTTCTTCGTACAGAATAAATGATAAATTGAATCACAAAGTTGAGCAAAAAGTAGTAAAAGTGCAAAACACGTGCCAGCCGGCGGCCTCACACTTCGACGAAAAAAGTGGGAAACGAACGATGTTTAAGATCCCACATTCCGAAGTATTGTAACGACCTTTGGTTTCAGCTAAAATAATGTATTTTTAATTTAGCCGTATTCTTATGGTCGTAGTTAAGTTCACAGAATACATTATATATTAAGTTGACGACTTTCAGAGTTCGATGCAGTAGCGAATTGTTTGATGCAGTGTTGCCGGTTTAGTGTCTTTGTCGCTAGAAATGGCGAAATTGATACGAGGATCGAACGGGGAATTTACTGAGAACGGTAATATACTTTTTTAGTTTAATTAGTACTCCCACCACTCCCAGTCATACAAATTTAAAATTTTCGATAGATTCTTGACTCCGGAGACCATTCGCAAACTTTCCTTTTTCCCATCGCTACATTCGCTACTAGACTAACCACAAAGTACAATACTATATTAACAGCGACACGAAATTTCTGTAGTTGCCAACACTGTATGACATAAGCTAGAAAGCCGCACTGAAGATATATTGGCAAGTCCAAAGTGTTTTATGCCTGTGTATAAATACATTTAAAATACAGTCAAGGAATTATAATAAATATAAGTGAACAGTGGACATGAAATAAAATCTGGTGAAAGACTATTTAAATATAGACTGGCTGTAAGGACTAGCATCAAAAGCCTTAAGCCAAAATAAAAAAAAAAAAAAAGCTAGAAAAAAAGATGGCTGTTTGTTGTCCTGTCGTGTCTTTTGCGAAGCGCAAGCGCAGCGAAATTTTTGTTTTTTTGGTAAATATTGCCTTGTGTTGGTGTTTGATATATACGTATCCCGTTGAGTTGAGCCTTGGCTCCTCCGGTTGATTTACTACTGCACATCTTTGGTGACTAAACCGCAATAGAACTGAGACAGGACTCCTAAGTATTGTTGAGAAAAGGCTAAAGTGTTGGTACCATGTCCACGACCAACCACTGCTGTGTTCCTGGGTGCACGAGTAAGGAAGGTAAGTCGGTCAGATCTATTGAATCACCACACTGTATAAAGCCGGTCACTCACATTCGCGGAATGTGCGACGTTTCATTTCTGCTTTCCACCACGATGGCAAACTCCAGTGCTGAGTTCAGAAACATCGCCCGCTCATCGCCCGCTCACGCCCGCCGACGCACCAGCCCGTTCAGAAAGCCAGTGCGATCATAGATTTGTATGGGGAACTGTCATCGGGTGACTTTCGCCCGACGATAATCACACTCGGTGCGATGTTTCTGTACTCAGCCCAGACTTGACAGCCATTGATACCTACGCTAAGAAATAGCAATGGTGAGTCAAGTAGAATCAATCAGCTCAATTAGATACCAGGAAGTGTGGGTCAGAGTGTTGACAAGGGAAAACGTTACTCTCAAGATATCAGCGAGATAACTCATGTGATTTAGTACTTAGTAGGGTCAAAACGGCGGTGAGTCGCATATTGGTATTTTTTTGCGGTGGCTATGGCGAGAGCGCTAAACAGGTTTGTTTGTAGCCCGCTCGGCATCGTTGACAAGTCAAAACAGGTTTTTTTAGCGCTTCGCTATTAGCCACTGGCACGCAATTCCCTACGCGAATCCCGGACCAGAATAGCTGCATTACAACTGCATGCTAACTGCAAAATGGAGGTCAGTGTGTAGATAAGGGGGTGGAGTTTCTTTTCCTTGGCACCCCCTTAACTACACTGCAACCCAATTGTGTTGAATAAACGGAAACTAAGTATGCCATTGAAAAAGTGGCCTGTGTATCGCGCATACCTATAAATCTTGTTATAAGCTCGGCCAACTGTGTCTGCTGGTTATAGTAATACCAGTAGTCTCTGTTGGTGCCTGGAGCTGCCGTTCTTATTATTTTTATTTCTTTAAGGTCACGGGTGTGGTGCATCATGGGTTTCCCGACCCTAAGAAGGAACCTAAATGTTTTAATACATGGTTATATGCCATTGGTGGTGACATCTTAGGCTTAGAGAATGAGCAAATATATATGAAACGTTGCGTGTGTCACTCACATTTTGAAGAGAAATATTATTGTCGCAATAATAGAATCAGCAACATAGCTGTTCCAACATTGAAAATGCCAGGTAAGGTTTTTTCTGTCCACATTTCATAAAAGCACACTTGTCAGTGCTTAAAATTGCCAATTTGCTGTGCCCACACATGGTATAAAAGCCCAAACTATATTTCTCTGTTAGAAGACCTGCGCCCTGCATTGGGACGTTTATTAAGCTGTTTATTAAATTAATAATTTCAAGCTCATGAATTTATTATAACAATTTTCTTTCTAGAAACCAAAATGAAATTCAAGCATCTTGAAAGAAAAACAATGCAACAGAATCCTAGTCTGCAAATACCATCAAAATCTACAGGTAACAAATAGTTAATTGTGTATAATTGTCCAAATATCTTTTTAAAATGTTTTGTTCAAATGTGGTACATTTTTTATAAATGGTGTGTTTAAATTATAGTTGACTATGGATATTGTGCCAAATTGATGAACTGATATGCAGCATCAGCTTTAAGCTGCTTGTGCATCCTAAATAATAATAATATTCAAATTGTTTTCCAGATAGTAATATACTGGCCAGAATGGAAGTTACACAATACAGTGTAAGGAAACCTTTGGAAGAGATGACTAATAAGTTGGCAACATTTACTACAGGTAACTTATAACTATATACTTCATGCTAACTGAGTTATTACCAAATAGATTCATCCGATAGAGTCAAATTATTACTATTATAGTGCGCTTTATTTATAGGCTGGGTAGGAAACTGAGGAAAGTAAAAAATGTTGCTACTATGATTTTTTTAAGAGAAATCTTATTTATGTTCAGGACCAGTACTTCCGTCACAGGAGCAAGGACAAGTAACGAGCAATCCTACTTTCTCCATAAAGACAAGTCTCCCGCAAAAACTAGGTAAGACGAATTATTATTGTTTACCTTAGAAAATTAAGTAGGTAATTAAATTTAAAAAATACAATTATCGAGCACAATAAAGAATAGAAAATAATAATCTATCAACAATAAAATAAAATTATCCAAATGTCAAAAACTCAATCAAAACAAAACAATCCTCTGCATGAGGAATGCCCCGGAGGGGTGGTCAAAAATAAATAGAGTTCTTTCTTACGTTGAGTTGCAGAAAAAATCTTAACATTTTCATGGGCCGTAAAATTTAAATGAGCATAACGTCAACTGTCATGAAAATTATGTACTCAAAAATTAGTGCTTTGCTTTAAAAAATAAACAGTCAAGTGCGAGTCGGACTCGCGCACCAAGGGTTCAACACACTCTTGTAGAGATTTATACACGTAGAAACTAAAAAAAATCTTTATCAAACTAAAAAAAAATAAAAAAATATAATAACATTATTTCAGAACCCGAGAACGCGCCGTTGGAGCAGGTGCAAGAGCTGCCACATTCCCATCCTACAGTTGCTAAAAGTTCCCAACAAAATCTAGGTATGCGTAGTAGCGTGGTTCTTTCTTTAATTGAATGGGTTATTCAGACTGGAGGGATGTTGTTACAAACTTCTGGCAAAAATATAATTATAAATAAATATTATTAACAAAAAACCCTTCTATATGTTAACTTTTATTTTTCAGAAGGAAAAAAAACTACAGTTAAGAAAAATACCCGTCGTATATTCTTTACACAGAAGGAACGAGACGTGAATGCAACTATAACTGCTGCAAAAATTAAAATATGTAAACTGAAAAATAAAGTAAAAAGACAGACAGCTGAAATGAAGGCAGCAAAGAAAATAATTTCTGACCCATCTGCATTGAAAGTCATACAGAATTGCTCCAGCACTGCCAAACTTTTAATGCAAATTCAGTGGCGGGAAAATAAAAAAAAGGGAAAAGGTCGGCGATTTACATTGCAAGAAAAGATACTTGCTTTGTCAATGTTGAAGCAAAGTTCTAAAGGGTAAAGATTTTTAAGAAAAATATTTGTCCTCCCAGCACCACCAACTCTTATAAAGCTTGTGCAGAAAAGCAATCTTGAACCTGGCGTCAACAAAAACATTTTCTCGCAGATGCGAAAAAGGGCGTCTTCAATGAAACTTGAAGTGAAGCTATGCGTTTTATTGTTCGACGAAATATCCCTTAAACCACATTTGTCTCTCAACGAAAGAAAAGACAAAATGTCGGGATTCGTTGACAACGGGACCGAAAGAACGCTTGAATTTGCTGACCACGCCCAAGTTTTTATGTTGCGTGGGCTCATAAATAATTATAAGCAACCTGTGGCGTACACATTTTCGGCGAGTGCAACGAAAGGACCCGAATTAGCGAGGCAAATGAAATAAATAATAACCCAAATTCAACAAGCGGGGTTGATAGTAGTGGCTACAGTGTGTGACCAAGGCACTAAACAATAGATATGCTATTAAATTGTTGATGAACGAGACCAGAGGGATATATCTAAGAAGAGGAGAAGACCCCAAACAAAATATTATGATGATAAATGACCAAGAAGTTGTTCCCCTATATGACCCACCCCATCTTCTCAAAGGGATCAGAAATAATTTACTGACCAAAAACGTTCAGTACACCAAGGAAGGCGTGGTCAAAACCGCCAAGTGGTCTCACTTGAAGGAATTATATGAGGAGAACCCTGGTTACAAAGGTATAAGAATGATCCCTAAATTAACTCAAGAACATGTGAACCCTGAAAATAATAAAATGAAAGTCAAGTAAGCGTCTCAGATTTTTAGTCGCACTGTAGCGTCTAACATGGGATACCTACCTCGCAGGTAATTATCATCATATTGTTTTGCTTTATCTACCACCAGTAGTCACATTGTGCCTTTCAGATGTTATTGCATAGAATTTTATCGTATTTAGCATTTGATTTCTTACGCCCTATCAAGCAATGTTGCATTTTTTGTGTGAACTAGAATATAAAATATGTATAATATTTGCCTTCCAGACAAGAACATTTTCCCGACAGAGTGCAGAGACACGGCAGATTTCCTGTTAATTATGGATAATTTATTCGACTCGGTTAATGGGTGCTACCGGAAAAAAAAATACGCCAAACCTCTACTTGGACCGGCAACGCCATCTTCAGTCCACTCAAGAACATGGGACGAGACAAAAAAAGTTTTGCAAACTGTAAAGTTTTGTAAAGAGGTTAACGAATCGGGAAAAGCGGAGTCAGTCCCATCTGTGGTAAATTGGGTGTGGACACTAAATGGCATGCAAGTTTTGCTAAAAAATCTCCATGAAAAATATGGCGTATATGGATGCGGCACCTTAACCAAGACCCAGTCGAAAATTTCTTTGGAGCCATTAGGAGCCATGGGTGCCGCAACACTAATCCGACGTGCGAACAATTCGAGGGAGCATTCGCTTGATTGCTGATAAACAGCCAAAATAGTGTCCACACCCAAGGAAATAATTGCGAAGTAGATTTTTGCGAAGGCTTGTACGAAAATTTAGCGTTAGCGTTGCCGTCGATGACGACCTCGTCATGGACGGCAACGCTGAGCCATCGTTTAATAATATCAGTTTAAATCTCGAAATTGTCTTTGTTCCCATCGAGGATTAAGAAAAAGACCCAAGAGTCATTGGGCATCAAATCTTTAGAAATTGCCAAATGTGCAAAGATGATTTGGTGAACAAAAACGAAATTGAGTACATAAAATATAGAGAATATGAAAGTAAACGGTGGCTCTGTACTCCCAGCAATCAATTAATTAAATTAATATCAAACTTACAAGATCTAATCAATCAAATTTTAAAAGAAAGTTCGGAAAAAAGATGATTTGCAAAATAATAAAAACAACTGCTTGTACGGAGTGGTGTGACCTCTCTTCCGGTGTCCCCCAAGGTGGCATTCTCTCTCCTCTTCTATTCTCAATATTTATCAATTCCATATCCGATGTCCTCTCTTCTTCCTATCATCTCTACGCGGATGACCTTCAGATCTATCGTCACTTCTCTCCTGATGATGTAAATTCCGCTGTGGAAGCGTTAAACGCTGACTTGGCTGGTATTAGTGGATGGGCATCGTCATTTGGGTTGCTGGTTAATCCGAATAAGTCCCAGGCCATAATTATAGGTACCAGACACTCTTTAAACACGTTGCAGCAATTGTCTGTCCCTTCTGTAACTTATAACGGTACTGTAATCATGTATAGCGATAAAGCTAAAAACCTGGGTGTCATCTTTGATAATCAATTGTCCTGGTCAATGCATGTTAATGAGGTCAGCAGGCGAGTTTACGCAACTTTTCATTCCCTCAGGAGACTTCAGAACTTTCTTCCTCGCCAGACCAAAATAACTCTCGCTCAGTCCCTTCTTCTCCCCCTCATTGATTATGCTGATGTTTGCTGGGTGAGCGCAAATGAAGAACAACTGAACAAACTCGAACGACTTCAAAATCTCGGGATTCGGTTCATCTTCGGACTGCGCAAGTATGACCACGTATCTCAGCATCGCAGGGAGCTGAAGTGGCTACCGATTCGGCTTCGACGGGACTCTCATATCCTGTGTTTCCTACGTGATCGCTTCGAATTTCTTTCTCCAAGCAGGCCTCGGAGAACTCATATGGCGTCTACGCTCAAAGCTCCAGATCGCTCCACTGCAGCCTACGAGCACGGGTTCAGAATCCGAGCCGTACGACTGTGGAATGAGCTTCCTTGCACTATCAGGGACAGTCGATCTCTAAATATATTCAAAAACCGGCTAAAGAAGCACTATCTCTCCCTTTCCAGTTAGATAATATATATATTTGTATGTATTAGTTTATTATACGGTTTATTCATATTTTTACGTTGTATTTAAGTAATTGTGTATGCAGTCTATTTTTAGCAGTTAGGGTTATCAGTATAATACATACTGTTTGTAGTATTATTTTAGAGTTAAGTTAGAGTTTATTGTACGCGCAGGTCTTCCCCCGCTCAACCATCACCTCTCCTACCATCTTGGTTTGCTGGAAGAAATCTCTTTTGAGAGATAAGCTCGCCTTTGTACATGTTTTTTTTTCTATTATAAGTTATCTGTATGACTGTTTTGTGTAGTACAATAAAGAAATTACAACTGCATTAACATTAAGGATGCAAATGCCTTATGAGCGCCGTAGCCGTATAATAAATGAATAAATAAAAATAATAATTTCTAACCATTTTGGATGATATTTACAGAAAAAATATATACTTTTTTTAGTAATATTAGCATAACGTGATTAAAACTCCATTACTTAGCACATTCGTACATCGAAATCAAAATGATTAGTAAATTGATAGAAGCTACAGCATAAGTACCGAACAAAACAAAAAAGTGGCCAAGTGCGAGTCGGACTCGCCCATGAAGGGTTCCGTGGTAGCAAGTAATGATATGACTGGATGTTTGTCGTAACTTTGTTTTCATAGTGTTTGTATGAATGACAAAGTTATTTTTGCATTTATTAATAAATGTTTTATATTAAAAACTGCTTATTTAATTTTGTACAAACAAATTTTCGTTGAAAGTTTGTAATGAGATACACAGCATATATTTTGTTTAGATTTTTCACTCTCTTACTTTAGAAATTAGAGGGGGGGGGGACACTAATTTTTGCACTTTGGAAGGGTCTGTCTCTTCAACGATTTACTTTGTGGAAAAATGGTTAGAGGAAACTCAACGTCATCTTTAAAGACCTATCTATAGACACCCCACGCAGGTAGGTCTGATGAAAAAATATATTTTTGGTGTCAGTTTCATGTATGGGGAGCCCCCCTTATTATTTTTTTTATTTTTATTTTTGTATGAAATTCGTAAAGCGGTTTATAGCATCCATCTACATATCAAGTTCCAAGTGTGTAGTCTTAATAGTTTCGGAATAAAGTTGCTGTGACATACGGACGGACAGACAGACTTGACGTAACTATAAGGGTTACTTGTTTTTCATACGGAACCCTAAAAACAACATCTATTATGATTATGAGAAACAAAAGTAGTCTAACTAAAAATATACTAAAAGCATGTTATGCCAACCAAGAGTTTGTTAAAGTATTGTCATGAGAAAGTACTAAAACGCCATTAAAGTTATGTTAATATGTCAAAGTCATTATGCGAAGCAAAGGTATCCTTTAATTAGGTATAGTCAGTCTGTCTTATATAACAGGCAACTTGACAGCTAACCTAAAACTTCATAACATCCTAATAATAATATCTCTGAGTGCTGATAGCAGTGATGGCGATGACAACTCTTCTGTTAGTTCAACTGAATAAACAAACGATTCTTTCCGATTGTTTTGGTAACATCAGTAGTGTTTAAAAAGTGAATTTTACAAAGTCTTAGGTTAGCTGTCAAGTTTCTGTTATATTAGACTGACTATAGTGTCTGCATTTTGTTTTTGTTTAATAAAGTATAAAAAATCGTATAACAAGATGTACCTATTGTTTTTTCATTTCGTATTCGATTCTCGCGCTTTCGATATTCGGATATCGATAGATATATCGAGTGATTCCCATACAAAATCTCGATATGGCTTTGGATTTTGGCTATCCGTATATCGAATGGGCGAGAATTGGCCTCCAGACCCAGATCCGTATATCGAATGCATGATAATAGGCTCCCCGGTGGTGTTGTGATACAGGTTTATTATAGTTATATAGTGTGTTAGTTTGCTTGGAAAATAACAGATGGCGCTAGCTATGCACTTCCCATTTCTGGGTCAAAGATTAGTCTCTATTTCAGTATATAACAAGGTACTCTGTGACACGTGCAAAACAGACCATGTGTTCTGTGAAACAGCAGGGTCAACCTTTTTTTTATTGTAATGTTTTTTCCTTTTTGGAAAAGGCTAAGAGCTTAAGCCCATACCGCCTGGTTATTTTAATTTCTTTTCTTCTCTTCATATTGATTGAGGCTAAAAGCCTTGTCTTTCCGTAGGTATTTTCTTCAGTCTTTATTATATTCATTCATTTATTCATATTCTTTATTGCACAGAAATCTTAATAGTAAGGTAACAAAACATTTTATGAGCAAAGGCGAGCTTATCTCTAAAGAGAGATTTCTACCAGCAAACCTAGAGGCACATAGCCTTGTATTATATTCGAGGCACATAGCCTTGTCTAACGTATTTATTATTTAACTTCATAATCCAGTATGTTTAGGTCAATCCGTGTTGTCAAATCAGGTATCAATTTTCCTCCAGTATTTATAGGTCAAATCAGGTAGTGTAGGTCATATAATGTATTCTGTGGTATAGGTCTATTCCGGTGTATTATTATTTTTCAAATAACTCCAATGGTACTCTTGATAAAATTATAAAAAGGGTAGATAAATATAAATAATATAAATAGGAGATCCTGAATAGAGCGCGGGACATCCCTGGGCTTCTTTGTAAATGTTCAATAAGCTGTCAATGAATACTAGTCTTTGTATATTGAATTGAAGGCATCAAAAAATATATGATTTAGAGATTGGTTTTCAGAATTACAAAATGTACAATTTGGGGAAGGATTCATTTTCAATCTATGTAAATGTTCATTAAATCTGCCGTGTCCAATTCTCAAACGACAAATTGTTGTGTAAAAGTTTCTATGTAGATATTTTCCAACGATAAACCATGGTCTCTTAATGTCCGAGTTAATATAGTTGTACCATTTTCCTTTTATTTGTGTCGTTTCTCTCCAATGAAGCATCCATTGATGTTTAATATTCGTTCTAATGTCGGTTTTGCAATCTGAAGCTGGCAAATTAATGTTCTTGACAGGTATTTGGTAAATATTGGGGTTTTTTATTATAGAGCTGGCAAGTTTATCAGCGAGTTCGTTGCCAGATACGCCAATGTGAGATGTGTCCAAAACAAACATATTTCTCTATCTTGATTGAGCCAAAGCCTACTAATTTTCTGCCTTATGTTATAAATAATATAGTTTGTGCTACCATTGTACGTGGGATTTGACAGTGCCATTAAAACGCTCATGCTGTCCGAAATTATCAACCATTTCTTGAAACTGAGCTAAATGCATGCAAAAATAACATACAGCAAGAGTGGTGAAGGTACTTATTGCACAATATTCTTAAGATCTCAAAAAGTTTTAAGTAACTGTTTTTCGTGACAACGATACTAATATAAATGATTTTTTCCAGGTTCTACCAGTTTAAATTAGCTACCCTGTCGCCATTAATTTATATGATGACGTTTTTTCGTATTCATTGATAACAAAGTAAGTTGTAGTAGGTATTAAAAGAAATTACTAAATTGCTTGGTTTTATTCAGACACAAATGATTGATTATGTTTTTGTTTTTCCGCATCACCAGTCGATGAACAATTATTACGATTTTTTTGACGTTTAACAAATGGGACAGAAAACATTTTTATTTTTAGTCTAATAAAGTGCCATAATAAAGTATTGTGTCGTTTTCCACATAATATAAGGTCATGTTACTTTTCTCGTGAAAATGTTCCTTTTTAGCTGTCTCATGTTATATTCGACTATCTGCCACTGGCAACACTGCGAGCCCCCTGTCCCACTAGTATAGTTTTTTCTGCGAGGAAATGTATAGTTTTTGAGTAATAAATTATTTAATTGTTAAATTTGATGTAATATTTACAAAATTATCTCTATGAAAGTGACACAAAGCAACCCATATATAGTCATATAACTAAATGTTGTTTTTATCTGCACACGCTTCACTACGCTCCGGTTTTGATTCTTCTAAGTTCTAACCTAACCTATAACCTATAACCCAATTGAAATTTTGCCACAATAACCTACTCTAGTAAAATTTGACTCAAAAATATAATGCTACTTACTTGAACTCAGTCTTCATAGTGTTTATTTTTTTAATAAATGACAGAATTGAGTTTCATTTCGAGTACCTAATTTTAAATTTAAATAAAACCGAGTCTCCGGCAATAAAAAATACGCTAAAATACGAAAAGACCGCATAGGACTGCTCTCCTCCAACCCTCTACGGGTTGCATACTTGCATCATATCACTTTCATAGCAAAAAATATGTGAACATAACCTCAAATTTTAACAAAATTCATTTATATCTCAAATACTATACATTACCCTGCAAAAAAAACTATACTATGGGGACATACAGTTGCTCGAGCTTTTGAAACATTCTTCACCAATGTACCCGTACTCACAACGGACCGTCTAAATTCATCTCCATTTGAAGCAGAGACTTTATTAAAAAATAACACTAGCGTCAGTAATGTATATTTAAAATTTCATCATGAATATCCCCAGGACATTGTCAAAACGTTTAAATTACTTAACTTAAAAAATACGGAAGACCTGTGGTGTTGTTGACACGGCAACGTTATGAAGTGATGTTACAGCAAAGTTTAATCTATCAAAATAACAGTTGTTACTACGGCTAAATGATGTTGTTGATACGGCAACGTTATATACTAACAAAATACGAAGTAGATGTTTTGACAAAGTATTCTTAGATTAAATTACAAAGTGACGTTTTATACTTGTTCTCGCAAGCGCAAACAGTTTCTCCTATTCTGCCAGTTTCAACGTGGATGTCGTGCAGAGAAGTAGTGTTTGTGCTCAAGAGTGATACGAAATATGGCATTGGAGACTTTTTTAACAGAAAATAAACTGCGGCATCTGCTGCAGTCTATGCTCGGTAAGTAACAGTGCCCTAACACAATTATGAGGTTCATGTCGTTGTTTTGCGATATTGGTTGTAACCTGTGCTTTGTTTCCCATCACAATTCAAACAAATATCTTCGAAATGATTTCGGACCTTTGACTGCAGCTGTTAGCCTGGCGAATTTCCTTTCCGCCAGGATTTTAGGTTAGGTAGCTGGCTCCATTCATTTTTGCAGGATAAAAGTATCCTTTTTTTCTCAGGGTTACTTACTTTCATTGCAATAATATCAGTAGGTATACCTCACCTAACGAGTTATGAGCGCTGAGCAAAAACTGGCGCCTTGGGGCGGGGGTTACTGCGTATTTGTTAACATAATCAGCGCCCAGTAAACCGGCCGCTCAAAAAAGTAGTCAGATTAGTAAATTTTACCACCTAAAGTAACTAAATGTAGGGAAGTTCAGTCCTCAAAAAGTAGTCAATTGTATGAAACTTCCAAAAATTTTAGTACTTAACTAAATGACAAAGTTAAGATGATGGTGGTAGTTAAGATGGCAACACCGGCCGTTCGTTGGACTTCGTTGGCCCGGTGAACACTCAGCATTTGGTTTTAAAAGCCACTAAAATAACCTAACCTAACATATGGCCAAATTATCAAGTCTCAGATAACTTAGGCATAAAATAACAACGTTCTTCTTTTTCAGATCAAGAACTGACGTTATAATTACTAATGAAATCTGGAACGCACTCTAACTGAACACATAGAAGAATTAAGAAAGTATTTTGAAATTTGGCGACTAACACCTAGTTCATGCAAAACAGAGGTCAGATGCTTCCATCTACCCCCCGACAACACTCAAATGTCAAAGATATCAACAGGATAGGTTATCTGAGTTGACAATGTTTATACTTTGTTCTGAATTTGTTATTTTCATCCGCGGAACCCCATCGATCAAACAGTCTCCCTATGCCTTGACAACCTAGGTTCAGCCTCAACTAAACTCCTGCCTAGCCTAGTCTAAAATCCTAGTGTTATACCACGTCCATCATCGACACCACTCGAAGATGGTTGTGTGTGAATTGAATGTGCTTGTATGTTTAACGACTTATGTGTGTTGGAATTTCAAAACTCGCTACACGAAGGGAATGAGGAAAGGATTAACCCGCGAATTTCCTAAGAGCTAATCTAGGAACCCTATGGTGAAGGAAAAAGGAAATCAGAGTCGCTCCAAGCTCAGACTCAGACTTAGATCAAAATTACCTAAAAGTTCTTATCTAACGACCCAAGGATAGTTTTGGAATTTGGGTAGGTTGATTTAAAGGATAGGAACCGATGTATATCTCGGCGCTTCAGACACACACGAAAATCCACTGTAGCACGCAATCACAAATCTTCCAGTTCCAGATGCGTAAAACAGCAGACCGAACTGTTCAGATTACCGAAAGACACGTGTACCACAGTGGTTTGACGTACGGACTGCTCCCCTTCTCCACTCGTATTTATAGGAGGCCCACATGGGTGAGATGGCGTCCTACCCCGCAAATACTGCCCAAGCGCAAGCTTCTTATCATTAACTACACAGGGTCTAGTTTCAATCAAACATGCCATGCACGCCTGCTGTCTACAATTTTGTGTATGCATAGTTCCTATAATCAACCATCGGTTATCACTCACGTCATTTGGTATTGCCGATACACAAAATTTGTCGATCACTGGCTATAAAGCGGTCGCAATTAATTAAGCCTGACTGCCCGATCGCTAGCGTCTAAGACAAAGATCACTGGAAAGATATTATGCAAACCCGTGATGTCAGACTCACCACAACTCAATCAATCGCAATTGTATATTTGCAGTCAACACATTAGCTTTCTCAGTATAGTTCCATAAGAACCTTCCATTATTTAGTTATCAATAATTTATTCAGCGCGCATCCAAATCGGCTCTGATTCCTACACATTTCGCAGGGATGCGACAAAAAAAACCTGACCCGACTTCTTTTCCCCGAAATTAATTACGTTCTCAGGCTCATTTCTTGCCAACTTACTTCGAATTACTCGATAACCCAAGCGTTAAATGAACTGACTCTTGTATTCAATGTGTGTACCATTACAGCCTGGGCATAGATTTCTGGCGTTATTTTAGGATATGCCTAAAGTATTTAGGTTGTATTACCCACTCTAGTTCACCCTTAGCTGAGATTAGCGTTTCTAATCCAGATGTTTTCATACATTCTTGTGAAGACTTAGACGATCCTCGGAAATATTTTGTTGGCAATAAAATCTGCCAATCTCATGACGTTTCGACTGAAGTCAAAGGTTTAGGTAGGACTCCTTTGATCTCTCAGAGAATTTATACTGGCGACGCTCCTCCTATTGTTAACAATAAATTATTAACTGTGAACCAATTCAAGGTTAAAGACAATACACCATTAACATCATCAAATTCTCCTTTTTGTCTTTCAATTTTGAAGACCAGTGAAGTATCATCAGCAAACAACACTATGTCAGTTAATTTCTCCACCATGAAAGGCAGATCATTAATATATACCAGGAATAAGAAAGGGCCCAATATGGAACCTTGTGGAACGCCCATTTTAACACCCGATCCATCAGATTTTACGCCGTTAACTTCTGCCTTTTGAATTCTATTGCTTAGGTATGATCTTAGTAGATCCAACGCTTTATTTCTAACTCCGTAATGATTTAATTTAATTAATAGCGTATTATGATCAACACAATCAAACGCCTTCGACAGGTCGCAAAAAACTCCGATAGCATCCTGTGCGGCCTCCCATGCAGAATAAATATGAGATATAAGGGTAATACCTGCATCCGTAGTCGATTTACCCCTAGTGAAACCGTATTGCTTGGCATGGAGTTGTTTTGTACGGTTGAAGTGTGAGAGCATTTGATTGAGTATAATCTTTTCAAATATTTTACTTAGTGTTGGAAGAACAGATATTGGTCTGAAATTTGAAGGATCGCCCGTATCTCCCGATTTGAACAGCGGTATAAGTTTACTGTGTTTCATGAGGTCTGGAAAAGCCCCATCGTCAACACATTTATTGAATATATAAGCTAAGTGTGGGGCTATAACTAGAATTACTGAACCAATGACTTTGACTGATATACCCCACAGGTCTTCCGTATTTTTTAAGTTAAGTAATTTAAACGTTTTGACAATGTCCTGGGGATATTCATGATGAAATTTTAAATATACATTACTGACGCTAGTGTTATTTTTTAATAAAGTCTCTGCTTCAAATGGAGATGAATTTAGACGGTCCGTTGTGAGTACGGGTACATTGGTGAAGAATGTTTCAAAAGCTCGAGCAACTGTATGTCCCCATAGTATAGTTTTTTTTGCAGGGTAATGTATAGTATTTGAGATATAAATGAATTTTGTTAAAATTTGAGGTTATGTTCACATATTTTTTGCTATGAAAGTGATATGATGCAAGTATGCAACCCGTAGAGGGTTGGAGGAGAGCAGTCCTATGCGGTCTTTTCGTATTTTAGCGTATTTTTTATTGCCGGAGACTCGGTTTTATTTAAATTTAAAATTAGGTACTCGAAATGAAACTCAATTCTGTCATTTATTAAAAAAATAAACACTATGAAGACTGAGTTCAAGTAAGTAGCATTATATTTTTGAGTCAAATTTTACTAGAGTAGGTTATTGTGGCAAAATTTCAATTGGGTTATAGGTTATAGGTTAGGTTAGAACTTAGAAGAATCAAAACCGGAGCGTAGTGAAGCGTGTGCAGATAAAAACAACATTTAGTTATATGACTATATATGGGTTGCTTTGTGTCACTTTCATAGAGATAATTTTGTAAATATTACATCAAATTTAACAATTAAATAATTTATTACTCAAAAACTATACATTTCCTCGCAGAAAAAACTATACTAGTGGGACAGGGGGCTCGCAGTGTTGCCAGTGGCAGATAGTCGAATATAACATGAGACAGCTAAAAAGGAACATTTTCACGAGAAAAGTAACATGACCTTATATTATGTGGAAAACGACACAATACTTTATTATGGCACTTTATTAGACTAAAAATAAAAATGTTTTCTGTCCCATTTGTTAAACGTCAAAAAAATCGTAATAATTGTTCATCGACTGGTGATGCGGAAAAACAAAAACATAATCAATCATTTGTGTCTGAATAAAACCAAGCAATTTAGTAATTTCTTTTAATACCTACTACAACTTACTTTGTTATCAATGAATACGAAAAAACGTCATCATATAAATTAATGGCGACAGGGTAGCTAATTTAAACTGGTAGAACCTGGAAAAAATCGTTTATATTAGTATCGTTGTCACGAAAAACAGTTACTTAAAACTTTTTGAGATCTTAAGAATATTGTGCAATAAGTACCTTCACCACTCTTGCTGCATGTTATTTTTGCATGCATCATTGCTTTTGAAGGCTCAAATTTTGTGGCTTTTTTAATGTTTGCTTTAGTAGCCATCAAAAAAGAAATGGTTGCAGTGTTTAGCCCGTTCCTGTTTTCACATTTGATTAATTTAAGTTGACTGAAAACTTGTTCAACGCATGCATTCGAAAAAGGCAACACAAGTGAAAGCCCGATAACCTTTTTTAAATTTGGAAATATTGGAGTATCATTCAAATCCTTCAGCTTCAAAGTTTTCCTCCAATATTTTTCAATATTTTGAGACAAATCTAAGTCATTATGGTCAAGGAAAGCATGCTTCTTCCATTCTTTTTGTAGTTCCATATGGTTAACATCATCTTTAATGTTTGGGGACCTGATCACCACGCTAGATAAATCTTTTATTTCTAATTTTTGTGCCACGCTTGGTTCAATGACTTCAATAATGCCGTATATTGGGTCAGCAAAATCGTATCGTTGCGATATTTGTTTTGTTGATTCTATGTAAAACATAAGACAGATTCTTTTGAAATCTGTGAGTTCGGTTTTCGGTTCAGGAATTTCTTTTGACAGTTCTTCAATTGATGATTGTGCAGCTACTCCCAAATATATTTTCTCAAGGGGCACAAAAAATCTTGGATTGGCATATTCTATTCGGTAGGCATCAGTAGTTTTAGAGTAATTGAACTGCATGTAGTTTGCTGGCTATTGTTTTTATTAATTTATGTGTTTCAGGTTTTAATTGGTGGAGTAATGGTTTTTCAGACTGGAACAGGCGGTTGAAATCGTTGAATAGATCTAGGACGTACGACATAAATTCTAGGTAAACTTTTGTGAGTTTGTTATCTAGTACGCCAATTATTTCCACTGTGACTTTACTAGGATCTTCTAAAACTTCGAGTCTAAAGTACTCAGAGAGTACATTGTACTGTTCTAATACTCTGTTGACGCAAGCCTCTAGGGACAACCATCTTGTAATCGAAGGACTCGAAATTTTATGGACATCAACATTAAATAATATTTGTAATTCTTTAAGCTTATCTTGCCCGAGTGAACTGCGGCTAAAATGTGATCCAACATTTCTTAAAAAAATCCTCCACAAATCTCGGAAGCTTGAGACAAGCTTTAGACCACGAGATAAATCATGTGGCAGCTACACTTTACACATGCAATGTGTGGTACTTTTTCTTTCAAGTGGCTGAAAACGGAATTGTGTTGCCCAACCATACTGTTCTTGGTGTCAGAAGCAAAGCCAACCAAGTTTTTCAAAGGGATTTGTTTGTTTGTAAGCCAATTCAATAAAACATCTGTGGGGTCTTTAGCTTTTCCAGAAGTGACTTCATACATGTCAAGGAATTGAGTACGAACCAAGAATTCGTCCTCATCAAAAAATATCCCTGCCATCGGACATTGCTTTTTAACGCTTATATCTGTAGTCTCATCCATTATAACACTAAATGTTGTTTTTTTGAGTTTTGATACAATTTCTTCTTGGACCAAGTACAGTTTTTAAGATATTTGTTGCTTTTGTTCTTCCTAAATTTACAGATTTGATTATTGCTGAATCAGGAAATGTACTAGTCAAAAAAGGAATTAAGTCGTCTGACAACAACAGTGGCAAGTTATGTTCAGCGAGAAAAGCACACAGTTTAAGTTCAGCTCTTTTCTTTAGCTCTTCTTCTTTTTTCGGTTTAAAAGCTTCGTCCATGGATGTTGTTTTACTAATAACGTTAACGTTTTGTTTATGTTTAGTTGTATTTTGATGATTTATAAGAGCAGGCCTATGGTTGAGTATATTGCAATTACAAATTGCACAAAAGGCTGTGGTTGACCCGGTTTGCTGCTCCCTTTTTGAAATCTAATTTTTAAATGCAATGTCTACCAGCCATTTTTCGTTAAAATTATAAATTTGCTTCTTTTTTTCAGGGGGTGCCTTATCAAATGAGCTAACGATATTTTCTCCATTGTCTTTTGTTTCTTTTTGAGTCGAGGCTACAGCAGTCAAAAACCTCTTCATAATCTTTAGATACATGTTAATTTTGTTATCATAGCAAAACATGCAATACATACATTATTCACCACCACATCATTCATGAAAAAAGAGCGATATTCAAAGTTAGTGCATTAAAACAAGACAAAAACCATGAATCCGGAAAAAATCTTAAGATTCGATACTGTGATTACATCACGGCATCACCAAAAACGGACGTGAATCGAATCAAATAAGTGTCTGTCCATATAAAGGCTATGGACAATTCGTATGGCAAACTTTGCATGTATAGTCATTTACGTAAGTAGGTGCACATAATTTTTACGAAAGAGACATCAACATGAATAGGTATAAAAAATACCGTCTGCGACAACTTTTTGACTGGCAACACTGGGCACACTGGAATGGAAGTCGTGCGCATTGGTTTGAAAGGCTTTAAGAGTGGCACAAGCACTGTTATGAATATTTTGGTTCATATACCAGAGAGAATAAAAACTTTACGCAGAATTATGTAGGTAGATAGTATGTGTATCTATTTACCTTGGATTAGCGTAGGTCGATTAACAAAATCAAATATTCTAGAGCCAGGCTTGCCGATACTCAACCAAATCCCAATCCCTGTTAGAAATCAAAACTAAAGTTACTAAATAAAACATAATGTAAATATGAAAAGCTATAAATAGCAACACCAACTTCTTGAACCTATATAATGTGCAGTGAAAAGGCACACTAGGTATATGCTTATTTACTAGTAACTTGGATGAAAAATAAAAAAAACTTATTTCAGTTGCAAACTTACATGACTTTGTTGTTGAATTACTGATTCCTTAGGTAGGTAGGTACCTACTTTCTTAATAAATTAAAACTAATGTAAATACATAATTTACTTGCCAAGTATTGTTAGCAATACAAGTCACTGTACAAACTGTTTAAAGCAATCACTTGTGAAATTAATATAAATAATACTCTATCAAACCCAACCAAAGTTGAATCACAACACAAAAAAAACACGATAATGATCACAGACTATCTATATAGAGCGTTAATACTACGCGCAATGATCGATTCGCTGCTAGCTAGTCACCACTCGCTTACTCGCTCGACACGACTAAGTAAGCGGAATGGAAGATTTAGAAATACACGCGAGTGAGTGATTTTCGCTCGGACGTCGCATTCCAACAGGCCAGGCCACAAAATCGAATGCGCCAACATGACGAACAGAAAAAATATATTTGGAGTTCCATTTCACGATATTTTTTTGTTTGCTGGAATATAATTAATTATATAGTTTATTTATCCTAAAAGTAACACGAAAGTAACATATTGAGTCTTGTAACATGGAGGTAACATGAGAGGCTCAAAAGTAACGTAAAATGTTACAAAAGTAACATTCTGGCAACGCTGGGCTCCGTTCCACCAGCAGGCTGATGAATAGCCCTACGCAGCGGTTAGTGAAGCAATCCACTAACATCTTATAGATGTGATGTCTGATGGTATCTCCCGGTCAGTCTGCTTCGAGCTCTCAAATGAGGCAAGTATCAGAAGGCCAGATTCTGAACTTTTGAAGCACTCGGCCGGATCTTAAGAAGTGCTGCTAAACCTCTAGCCTACAAGCTCCCTGGGAACTTCTGAGGAACTATGCTAGAACTTCTGGAACTCTTTCTACCACAATTCCACTAAGAAATTCATCATATTCCTATGATCTCGTCGTCTGCTTCAGGCTATTGTGAGGCTGCATGTATAGGTAATGTTACCCCTCCCACAAAGCTTCACTGCTGCGGGAACCTCTCTACTTAGTTATTTACAATAGGTGTAATGTCTTAAAGTCTTTGCTTACTTATCATGTTACAGAAACCCAAAACAGAGCGGAAAGTCTGAAGGGTTCCCGCCTGGTAGTGCTAAGTGACCCTAATACAGTGGTGGACCAGTGGGGCGATGAAAGGTACCTGGAGCGAATCAGGAAAATGGTCTTCAGCCCGGACGGGACCAAACTTGGTAAGTACCGTAATTCAATTATTGAATGGAATGCAGTTGTGATTAACTTTGGTGGGTTTGATTATATGTTGAAATTTACTATTATACTTGACGTCACCTGGCTTTAAGCCTAATATTGAGAGTAACATACTTGACTTCCTTTCCGGTGCGACGAATTTAGCCCTAAACAGCTCACTTCCTGTTTAAAACTCCTAAAATACATGTCATATCCGTTTGGAACCTCAGCAACATTGCGCGCGTAAAGTTTCAGAAATGGCGGCAATTGTAGCCAGCGTTATTGCGCGCGCTCAATTTTCAGGTCATTGGCGTTTTGGATTTCCTTCCGTGCGCACGCGTTTAACAAATTTGAAAATATTCCAAGTTACTTTTCGAAATATCCTTGGAATTTTGTTACGGTTATAGTGTTAATTGTTCAGTGTAACAGCAAAAAATAATCCGTTTAATAAAAACCGCGGCAAATAGCCCCGCGTAGTGAATCATCGAGGAGTGATCGCTACAGCAGTTCCACTTCCAAGTCTCCGGAGAGGAGGAGCAGCCGAAGGAGAAGACATCGGGGGAGTAAGAAAGAATTCAAGGACAAGTAATCTGGAAAAATCGTTCCAAGATTCAGCTAGTAACATCTCGGCAATGCATGATCGTATGCTAAACCGATCGAGTGATGCAATGTTTAGTAACTCACACAATCTCGCAATAAGATGTGTTTAATTCTGACATTGAATTTGATAGGAATATCACTCCCTTTAATATAGGAGTGATATTTATAAGTAGCTATTTGTAACTACCCTCGAAAGTACAAACATTGCATTCATCCGAATCTCACGCTGAGAAAATCATAAGTAAATCCAATCCAATCTGGTTAGGTATTTGCCGTTCGCATGAGTTACAAACTTTTATTTTTCTGTGCTGGGGTTCATTGAACTCGAGTGCGCCAAGTCCTTAGATGGCAATCATACTTGGCGGGAACGAAGTGACCGCCCATGGTTATACCACATGGTTTGATCAAGCAGAAGGAGGCGCAAAAAGGGATATTTTCGACGGTCATGTCTTGGCTTGTTTAGCACCAAGCAGATTCCGGCTACTGGGATAAGGTATGTAATACAATCAACGAGAGGTCTTCCGAGGGGGAAAATCATAAAATCGATTCTTATCAATTGCGAACTATTGACGTTGGACGAGTGGATCTCTACACAATCTATACTCAATGCATTCACGACCATCGCGTAATGGTAACCTCGTGCAAGATTTTGCCCTCGGTGGATAGTCCATAACTAATCCCAGTTTTACAGATTTTATGTCCGAGGAAGGGATTGTTCGTGAGTTTGCCATCCAGAGCAAGGCAATCAGAGAAGGTAAGCCCGCGCCCGCGCGCAGCGGTGTCGCGCCCCCGCCGCCCGGAGCCCGGCTAGCGCTCCGGGCCGCCAGCCTGCGCAAGGCTGGCGCGTGCGCGGAGGGGAATCAGGAGACAAACGACGACACGGCGACTGCGTGCATTTTCGTGAGTTCGACCTCCTGCTACACTTAGCCCGCGCCCGCGCGCAGCGGTGACGCGCCCCCGCCGCCCAGAGCCGGCTCCGGGCCGCCAGCCTGCGCAAGGCTGGTGCGTGCGCGGAGGGGAGGCAGGAGGCGAACGACGACGCGGCGACTACGAGCGGCAGCCACGTGTTGGTACCGCAGCCCAGTCTGAGCGCCATGAGTACACCAACCAGCGCGGCTTGGCTACAGAGAAATTGAAAATCCCGCGTGAAGTGACCTGTTGATCAATCTTCGATGGTAAGATACCGCTGATACAGTTTCTGCAAGTTAGTCCACCTGCAAGGTTTAAAGCGACATTGACATGCAGTTATGTCAGCCGTTCGCGGTTATGCCGGTAGTGCCGGCGCGTAAGGGGACATCGCTACTAAACGCTCGTGTGAGTATGAAATGAATCAGTCTATGCGAGACTGTTCAATTAAACATCTTGCGCAAAGATGTAGATATCTGATGGCTGGTTGTCGTGCATTTCTAGTATCCCGGCGAAACTTGAGATCTAACTCAGTCTCTGCAACGTTTCCATCTGTGCAAGGTTCAAAGCGACATTTTCATACAGAAACATCGCCTGATGTTGGTAGAACGAGGCGGAGGCGGCGTTTGAGTGGAGGCAAACAATTTTCCTACAGTTTTATTGTAACGTTTTACTCATTTACGTGATATCTTAACCCTTTTTAAGCCAGTGTCGAAGAAATATAAAATCAACACTATTTTATTTTCCATTTATACTAATTACTTTATGTAACTTTCTTTACTTTGAAATCAATAATTTCCATTTTAGCGCTGCTGCTTTAAAGGGATTAAAAGGGAGTTCTAAACATTAGGTATGTGGCTGGAGGACCGGCTATCTATATAATACAATACTCAAAGGGTAAAAGGGTAATCATAAATTACTCTTATTGTGGTGTTGGTCTTGCCTTTAATAAGTTAAACCACATTGTTAAAGAACTTTGAGTAGCTACCTAGCTGATTTCCTCCAACCCCTAATACAACAACGCGTTACAATCTAACAGAGCCGTCGTTTTTCAACCCGACTACTTTCATCAATCCGGCAGTATATGGTCGGCAATATGCCTACTTCACTGCTTCAGACAATTATCATTGTAGCAGTCACCTTTCAGATTCATTATCCAAAGATATAGTCTGCTAATATTATTCAGACAGTTATCCACCAGGATATTGTCGGAGCCATATAGAGAAGTTATCTACATTACTTCTCACAAATGACCTACGTGTCACTGGACCGCGCAGGTCTTCATAAATCACTAGGTAAGTGGCTTTAAGAATGCACTTTTCAGTATATTATCCAAAAGGAGCTGATGACAGTCCTCGAGTGTCTCAGGACATTAATAGAAATTTGAGATTATATATACATCGTGATTTTTTCACATCTCCACTATTTATTTAGTTGTTTCTCAATAGTCGCTTTACTTCGACATATCCCAAGCGAACAGCAAAGGCAGCTTTAACCAAGTCGACGAAATCGAGGTAATCTAACCATAATGTGTCTTGGATGTGGCCGGTGCGGCATACAGACCACAAGCAGAGTTCCTTAATATTTCTACAGCTGTTCCGTAGAGTACCTACATAGTAAAGGAATAATAATTATAAAGTAGCAATGGAGTATTGAATATCGGACTGAGCATGATATACATTAGCATATTGAGCGTGGGCGCCATTGTGCCTCTGCCGCCCCGTATGGGAAAAGGCGTGACGCTATGTTATGTTAGGACACCAACCTGGTATTTCTACCAGTGAACTAGCATAATGACAGTTTTTCAAAACTTTTATAACCATTACACATCATTATTTTAATGAATGTTATGGCCATGCGGGATTATCCCAATGAAATATGTATATTTGACTTTTATCAGTTAATGTTGTCTACACAGCTGCGGGTAATAATGAAAACGCGTTCAGATACTTGTATTAGGTATCTGATCAATGATAATTGAATACGATGGATACTAAACTTCTTTATCACTGTAGGCATTTACAAATATGCTTATTACGCGTAAACTTGTCTTTTTCACTATGCTTGCCCACTGTAGAAGCATCTTCAGTTGAGTCAGATAGCCACACTAGCTCCTGTAATAGAATCAGCCACATCTAGCTATTCTTCTCAGAAGCGATACGAAAAGGTATTTAGATTAATTGAGTAACTTTATCATTAAAGTCAGATTACACAGTTGTTCGCGAGTCTTTTGCAAAGACCAATCATATGTGGAAGTACAAAATCAGTTCAATTCAAAATACAGCAATTGTAATTTGATTATACCTACTGCTAATCACTAATTTCATCAATGTTTTGTGTTTAAATCAGATTGGCCCTGCCTGTGCAAGGTACAAATTATAATAACTCATTTTCACACGTATTCGATTCGGCACTCCTACGTCTCTAGCTCCGAGTTTCGTAGGTCAGGCGACCGACCTGATATCCTGACCTCACAACTGCAGTCTTGGTAGTCGTCGAACAGAATGGCGAACTAGCAGCCAACCACCGAGCACCAATCTCGGTGAACTTGTACGTAAGTGATGACTAAAGGGAAAACCTACTGGAGGTAAAGCTTTGCATATTCTTAGATTCATATAGATCAGATGAGTCTCGATAGCCAGAAACTAACTAACCAAGTCTAACCTAGCCAGCACGAAACTCGGCTGGCTTCAAAAGATGACTTCATCAGACCTTTCTTAGTCTGTGTTTGTTTATATCTATTTGCCTTATTTTTGAGTTGCATTTGCGCAGCCTATCTTTGCATCACGTACACGATGATGCATACACATTCAGTATCATAATTTATATAAGGTTTCCATAAAAGAACTCCTAGTCATATCACATTGGCGTTTTTAACTCAGCAATCGATACCAAACACTACTCAATATTAGGCTTAAAGCCAGGTAACGTCAGGTATAATATAGCAATTTTACCTGAAAATAAAATTGTTATTATACATACTTACCTGGCTTTAAGCCTAGGTAAATCGCTGCCTGCTGTGCACATTACTGTGCATTGCATGATCGTGACACATTCTTAGACACGATCAGCTCTTTATTGAGTTGCCAATGACCTGAAAATTAAGCGCGCGCAATAACGCTGGCTACAATTGCCGCCATTTCTGAAACTTTACGCGCGCAATGTTGCTGAGGTTCCAAACGGATATGACATGTATTTTAGGAGTTTTAAACAGGAAGTGAGCTGTTTAGGGCTAAATTCGTCGCACCGGAAAGGAAGTCAAGTATGCTACTCTCAATATTAGGCTTAAAGCCAGGTAAGTATGTATAATAACAATTTTATTTTCAGGTAAAATTGCTATATTGTCCCTTACTCAAATCGTCCTTCATTTGTAGATGTAGATATATCATCGTAAGATAGTCAAAACCGTTACTTGATAAACTAACGCGTTAGTTTTTCGACTTTCGACAGATGTAAACCATCAGGGTTCAGAATTTACGTTTCTTTTGTTCTTACATGTCAACCTAACGCTGCGCTCGCACCCTCTAGTCTTCACCTAAGCTACCGCAGTGTTTGCCCTGATATTTCGTTTACAATTCAAGTTTAAACCAGTTTACTATTTAACGGTTTTAACCGTTAGTTTATCAACTCATATAGTAAGGTATGCTACAGTTTACTATCTGTCGATAGTTGACCAACTAAAGAGGAAAAAAACGTTGGTTTATCAACTAACGGTTTTGACAATCTTACGGTGACAGATATAAGACGAACTATACCAAATTGCCATATGATTAATTCCACGCCTCAACCGAACGGGCGTGGAATCTTGGTAGGGTTGTTTTTCACCAGGAGTACTGACCTTTGACGCCGTGGACCGGAATTCGAAAGCTCAATTCGAGGCATGAACACGGGATGAGGAGCACAAGGGTGGGGGGAGAGGAGTCGAATCTTACTCTCGTCGTAGCCCGATGCTGTCGCCGTCGTGTTGCTTGCCGACACAAAGGGTCGCTGTCCGAATGCGACGAATTGATCCCCGAATCCCTTCAACCTTTCACAACACGAAGCACTCACTCCGATGACGTGAATCTAATTATTTCCCGACGATTGTTCCGTGATGATTATTACAAATTAACATTCCGACCAGGCCCGACACCTGTGTTAGACAATTATTACTAATAAAAATACAGCCAAGGCCCGAATGCCATGTGCCGACATTTTTTTCATGTGCAAAAAAGTAACCTCTAACTCGTCATCTCGTTTCTATACAAGTGACAGCTGCTAGTGATGTCCCGATCACTCGCGGTCGATCCGCGCAACGAAAAACCGGTGCGTTCCGAAGCATAAATATTAAACAGTCACCCGCCCGGACAGGCCCGAACCTGTCCCTAATCAATAGGAAGGCAAGAAAGTGTTGCGACCGCTCTCTTGAGGACCGAGTCCCCCACCTTGACTTCTGCTGATCGAGGCGTGCCATCCCGACCCGTGTATAAATTGACGATCCGTCCTCGTCTCCATCTCAATGATGGCAGGCTCGCATCCTTAATCAGCACCAAATCACCGACTTGAGGGGGGCTCGTCCGGTCAGTCCACTTAAGGCGCTGCTGCAAGATGTGCAAGTACTCAAGGGACCACCGTTTCCAAAAATCTTGAGCCATCTGCTGCAACATCTGCCACCTAGTTAACCGACTTAACTTAACATCACCGAATGGGTAGTCTGGCAGGGCGTTAAGGGGCTGACCTATCAGGAAGTGACCCGGCGTCAACGCTTCCAAATAATTTGGATCCGAACTGAGCGGGCACAACGGACGCGAGTTCAGTGTCATTTCAATTTTACAGAACAGCGTCGCAAGCTCTTCAAAGCGTAGAGAGGTCTCACCGATGATCCTCGTCAGGTGCGACTTAGCCGATTTAACCGCAGCCTCAAAAATTCCTCCCCAATGAGGACATCCCGGCGGACTGAAAACCCATTCAATCCCTCGTCGGGAGCAAGCCGTACCGATGGCGTCCTGGTTACCGTTCAGGAATTGAGTGACCTCCTGCAGATATCGCCTGGCTCCGACAACATTTGTGCCGTTGTCCGAACGGATTAATGTCGGGAGGCCCCTTCGTGAGACGAACCGATCTAGACATGCGATAAATGCCTCTGTAGTGAGGTCACTGACCACCTCCAAGTGGACTGCCTTCGTGGCCAAGCACACGAAGACGCACAGGTATGCCTTCACTAATCTGGCGTTCCGTAGCTGTGAAGACTTGACCATGAATGGTCCCGCGAAATCCGTTCCGACACCCGCAAAGGGCCGGATTTCGTTAACCCTATCCGAGGGCAAATCGCCCATCTGGGGCTGCATCGTAGCCGCTTTGGCCCGATAACAAGGCAGGCACCGAAATACGACGCTACGCACTAAGCGTCTTCCCGATAGAATCCAGAACTCGCGCTGGAGAAACGCCATCAAGGCGTGGCATCCGATATGCCCATTCCGAATGTGTCGATCCTGTATCAACAGTCGACCAACTTCCCTTTCCTAGGGAGTAACAACGGGTGGCGAGCCGCATAAGGCAGGTTGGCATTCCGCAGCCGACCTCCTACCCTCAGCAATCCTTGAGGGTCAATAAACGGGTTGAGCCGAGCCACAGCTCCCTTCAGTTGGACGCGTCCGCGTCTCAGAATGTCCAATTCGGACTTAAAGTGCACCGTCTGCACGTTCCGTACCAATGCGAACAACGCATGGTTCCGTTCCCGTGGTGTCAGGACCTGTGTCCGCACCCGTTGCGCCTCAGAATTGCGACAATTCCGCGCAAATCGGAAGATCCAGGCGGTCACATTGACCGGCTTGTCGAGCGAGCTGTACCGTTCCAGCAGGCTGAACTCCTCTTCCGGCTCTGGTTGCGTCGTACAGACACCGACTGTCAAGGCGCCGTTCGCCGAGGTAACGCGTGGACTCATTGGCCAATCCGATTCGGCTTGAGTCAACCATTTTGGACCCCACCACAAGGGATGTCCAACTAACTCCGGAGCGTGACACCCACGAGACGCACAGTCTGCTGGGTTTCCCCTGGAACATGTCTCCAGATTAAGGGAACCTCCGAATTCAAAATCTGCGAAACCCGATTCGCCACAAAAATCTCCAGCTTGTGAACTGAAGCCTTCAGCCAGCATAACACGATCTGGCTATCCGTCCAAGCGTAGACCGTATCTTCTAACGCTATTGACCCACGAAGAACCGTCATCGTGTGGTTGAGCAGACAAGTCAGGAGAGCCGCTGCTGAAAGCTCTAATTTGGGAATGGTCAGGCGAGTGCGCAACGGCGCAACCTTGCTCTTGGCCATGACCAACCGCACATCAACCTCCCCCGAGGAGTCGACCGTACGCAGATATACCGCAGCTCCGTAGCCCTTCTCCGAGGCATCGCAAAACCCATGCAGGGTGGCGGTGTATCGTTTGGTGGGGACCAACCTCCGTGGCAGTGAAATCCGATTGATGCCAGGGAGAGTCGAAAAGAACGAGTCCCACTCTGAGCTCAATGACCCGCCGATCGGGTCGTCCCATTTCAGCTCAGCAGACCACAATTGCTGCATAAAACACTTGAGCTGAAATATTACCGGGGTGATCCACCCGTTTGGATCAAATGTCCTAGCCACCGTTGAAAGGACGTTCCGTTTCGTCCAGACCTTCTGGGAGTTCAACTCGACTCGATACGAAAACATGTCTGACACCGGCTGGTACTGGACGCCTAATACCGACAACATATTTGGATTTTCCAAATTTTCAAAAATGTGGGGATCCTGCTGGTAGTCATCCGGAAGACCAGACAGTAACTCTGGAGAGTTCGACATCCATTTCCGGAGCTCGTAACCTCCACCCCGTAAGAGCTCAACTAGCTCGTCCCGACGAGCGAGCGCCTCCTCTACGGAATCTGCACCGGTACAGATATCGTCCACGTAGAGATCCTGCTCCAGGATTGCTGCTCCTCTAGGGAAATTTAACCGTTCTCGATCCGCTAACTCCCGCAGAGTGCGAATCGCCAAATAAGGACTAGACCGTAGCCCGTACGTGTTGGTGTTCAGCTCGTACACCTTGATGGGCTGATCTGGGCTCTCTCGCCACAGTATCAGCTGATACCGTCTATCGTCAGGGTGAATGACCGTCTGTCTAAACATCACAACATTGTGTCGACGGAACCGTGTGATAACATCCGCGATGTCATGGTTCAACTTCGGCCCTGAATGCAAACACTGGTTCAGGTTCATGCCGTTAGATGTTGATGCCGATCCATCGAACACTACCCGTATTTTGCCCTCCGGGGTCCTCAAGTCCGCGTGATGAGGCAGGAAGCAGTGGTCTTCACGCATCCAGTCGATACCCGAAACCGACATGTGGCCGAGCGACTCGTATTCCCGCATGAAGTCGACGTACTTCTGCCGGAAAATCCCGTCACGCTTCATGCATCGTTCCATCGACAGAAGCCACGTCTCGGCTGCATGGTGTGAACTGCCCAGCGGTGGGGGATCACTCCGGAATGGAAGACGTGTGAGAAATCGACCTGACCGAAGGCGACCAGTATTGTTCCGATAAAACTGTTCACACTCTTCTTCAACCGGGTCCAACCGGCGGACCGTAGGTGGTTCCTCCACCTCCCAAAACTTCTGTATCACCTCCGAGAGTACAGAACCGAATAAGGGACTACGAGTCGCTAGGCGTGGGGCAGCCGGCATGACCGGACCCATTACCGCATGGCCCAGTCTGGTGTTGACCGAAACCAGACCAGTCGCCTGCAACACGTGGACACCTGGCACTAACAGGTATCCCAAGGCATCGACACCCAATAAAATGTCTACTGGGCCCGGAATATCGAACTCCGGGTCAGCCAGTGACAACCCAGCGACCAACTGTCGCACCGAGGGCGACAACCGTACGTGAGGGTGTGAGCCCATCACATTAGGCATGACTAATGCCGTGACCGTCAGATTCACCGATGAATCCACCCGTGACGAGAGAGTAATCCGACATACTCCCTTAACGGAACCGACTTCCGTGTTCCCAATTCCCCGAATGGAATGTGGATACTCCCTTACCGAAATGCCCAACCGTCTTACAAGGTTGCACGAGACTAAGCACCCCTGGGCCCCCGAGTCCAATAGTGCTCGTGCCACACAAGATTTGCCGTCCGAACTCCACGCTATCACAGAGGCGGTGGGGAGCATGACCGTCTGTGGAGTGGCGGTACCCTGTAAGTGGGCGGCGTGTCCCTAGCGGGAACCTCCGCGGGATCCGAACCCGCTCAGACCTCCGTCGGCCTTGGAGTAACTCGGCTGCTGATATGCAACCGGCATATTAGACCGTATGTGCATCAAGGGGTCCCAACCCGCATAATAGGCCCCTCGCTGTCCCGGTATCCGACCATACCGGACGGTGTACGGTGTGCCCGGTGGCCACCGTGGATGGATGGGGGAGAGCGGATCCAACCTGGGGCACTCTAGGAATGGGGGCGACATCCGACTGTTCGCCTCCCAGAGCGACGGGCAGGGTGGCGCAGAAGGTGGTGGGCTCCCAGCCTTCGCGCCACTCATAGGTGCCATCTGACACCCGCCCGTAACACGCGGTGAGCCAGCGGCCCGAAGTCCTCGCTGACCGTGGACAGCGGCGACCGAACCCCATCTATCCCGCATGTTACCCCCCGCGCCGCCCCCTTCCCCTCGGGGGGGGTCCCGTCCGCGGGTACCCCAGTCACCCCGTTGGTGACTCCCGTTGCCCGGAGGGGGACTGGGTCCGGCCCTGGTTGGGCCCTGTGGCCGACCAACCTGAGTCCGGCCCTGGTGACCGTCCGAAGGGCCTGACCGATTCAGGCACAACACTATGTGGTGCTTGCCACCACAGCACTCACAGGGGAACGCGCGCGAGCACTCGCTCAGCGTGTGCGGCCCCAAACAACCGAAACACAATCGGTGACGGAAGACTATCTTCCTGCGGGCAGCTACCCCGATCGCCTTAAATTTGGCGCAACTGGTCACGTCATGACCGGCACTGTCGCAGTGCACACAGCCGTCACCCGACGGCGCGGCATTCAAAACGCCAAATTGTTTCGACCGCCCACCCCCCCGTGGGGGTGGGGGGCGCGGCCCCTCCCGCATCCGCGCGGGTTGGCGCTGGCACTGGCCTCCGTGTCCAGTGTGTCACATCGCCTACATTCATCCTCCAAAAAATCCGTCAATTGGACGAGCGTGGGCAGTTCCGTGCTACTGCCCCCATGCAGCTGTTCAAACCGACTTTCAACAGCTGCAGGCAACCGTGACAAAACCATATACAAAACAATGTATGACCTTTGGTCTACCGGAAGACCAAGGTTCTGAAGGGCCTTAGTGGCCACCAGCACAGGGTTGAGCACCTTTACTCGGATGTCAACATCCCGGGTTACTTTAGGGATGCTAAACAGCTTCCCCAGCTGCGCATCAACCAACCGCCGTTTGTGTTGGTAGCGGTCAAACACTATGGACCTGGCTATCTCATAATTGCCCGCCGTGACCGTTAGGTGACCGACCAACTCCTTCGGTTCACCCCGCAGAGCCATCAATAGTTGGGCCAACTTGTAGGCGTTGTCCAGGTCGTCCCGACCGTGGACCAAACTATCAAATAAATTAATGAATGCCGGCCACTCATCAATTGCCCCACTGATGGCCGGAATCTCCAGGTGTGGCAGCCGTCCAACAACACCCTTCGGGGGTGGGTCTTCGTTACCCTCCCCACGGTCATTCCTTCGCGACCGCTTAATTTTCTCCGCGCGACGCTCGATGTCACCCAAGCATTCCATCGCTTGGTCAGCATCCGCGCAGAGCTGTTTCACTGCAGCCACCGAGGCTTCATCCGTAAGCCCGAGAGCTTCTGCCTCCGCAGCCAGCCGACACACCTTCCCGACGCGTGTCATTGCGTCCTCCACACGCTTGAGCAGGACATCGTCCATGTCAGGTCGCTCCACATACTTGTGAGTATGGGCGAGCCATCTCATTTCCTCCCGGACACCATGCCGCAGCACCGTTAAGGGCGGAGGTGCCATGTTGACCGATTTAAAAGATTCTGGTCTTATACTTCACTAACGAACTGAGTATAGCCAGAGACCAGCACTTGCCCGTCAGCGCTGGGCACAGAAATTAAAACTAAGTTGTCAAAACTAAGGCAACCACTAAAACAATTAAATCCTAACAAATATTTAATATGGTCGCCCTGTGGACATACACCTTAAAACTATACACTCTAAATCAATTAGAGAATGCCACCATAAAGCACAATAAAAAATAACACACAAAAATTTAAGAAAAAAGGCTATTTTTAATATAATGAAGGTAGCTGTGAGCCTTCTAGAAGTGGCCCCTCCGATATGACCCACACTTCTACTGAGGTCAGCAAAATCAGCTTAATACCCCTTAAATAGCCTGACCCTGCTCTGTAGTCCGAAATAACACTGCAATGCTGTGGAACCCGACTGCAATACTATAGTCCGACCAAATGACTGTTTCTTATGCACACCGAGTAGTTTCCGACTACAAATTTATAATAATTGTTAACTAAATCGTCAATTATTCGTTCACTAACCGAAAATGAACCTAAATTGTGGTATACCGACCACACGACTCACTCACAAAATGGTTGCCGACCAATCTGAGGTATCCACCCTCTCCCAGCTACAATGTGGCAAAAAACAACCCTACAACCGTCCGTGAATCGATTTCCCACTAGGAAACCGCGCCTGCTACCAATATGATAAAATTCCACGCCTCAACCGAACGGGCGTGGAATCTTGGTAGGGTTGTTTTTCACCAGGAGTACTGACCTTTGACGCCGTGGACCGGAATTCGAAAACTCAATTCGAGGCAGGAATACGGGGTGAGGAGCACAAGGGTGGGGGGAGAGGAGTCGAATCTTACTCTCGTCGTAGCCCGATGCTGTCGCCGTCGTGTTGCTTGCCGACACAAAGGGTCGCTGTCCGAATGCGACGAATTGATCCCCGAATCCCTTCAACCTTTCACAACACGAAGCACTCACTCCGATGACGTGAATCTACTTATTTCCCGACGATTGTTCCGTGATGATTATTACAAATTAACATTCCGACCAGGCCCGACACCTGTGTTAGACAATTATTACTAATAAAAATACAGCCAAGGCCCGAATGCCATGTGCCGACATTTTTTTCATGTGCAAAAAAGTAACCTCTAACTCGTCATCTCGTTTCTATACAAGTGACAGCTGCTAGTGATGTCCCGATCACTCGCGGGCGATCCGCGCAACGAAAAACCGGTGCGTTCCGAAGCATAAATATTAAACACCATAATAGCGAAATATGTCTGATGAGTCAAGATCTTTTCGTAAAATTGTTTTTTTCACGCTCCCGGCCTTACTGTATTCAGCCCATAGCACACGTGATCTCTATGGTAAAATCATAAACCCATCACTCGGTGATGTGGAGGTCACGTGTCTGGCCGAGGCCAGGAATGCCTGGTCGCAAGCCTGTCCGAGGCAAAATTTTCCAACAAACTTAAACTCTCAACGGCTATGGGACGAGCCGCTATGCATTAAAACCCGCGAAGATCTGGTAAAAACGGCTAGTGGTCCTGCAGTGCGCGCTCGTCTCCTAGCTACCAGGGAGAAGGAGTCAGGACACTGGCTTCGCGCAATCCCATCAAAGGACATTGGCACCCTGCTTGACCGTACCACCCTTACCCTCGCCGTTTGCCTGCGACTCGGCGTAAAGACAAACGAAATCCATCGGTGCCGCTGCGGTGCTAGGGTGGACCAACTAGGTCACCACGGCCTCTCCTGCCAACGCAGCGCCAGCGGTCGGTGGTCCCGTCATGCCAATCTTAATGACGTCATCCGTCGGGCCCTTGCCAGCTGTGGCGTGCCAGCAATACTTGAACCCAATGGGCTGGCACGCGACGATGGCAGGAGGCCGGACGGAATGACGCTCATTCCCTGGCAGAGCGGGAGGTCGCTAGTATGGGACGCAAACTGCGTAGATACGCTGGCATCGTGTCACCTTTCGGCAAACTCAGCCACAGCCGGCGCTGCGGTGGCAGCAGCAGAGTGTCTCAAAAGTCGCAAATACGCCGCACTCGGCGACGACTATTTGTTTATGCCGTTCGGCTTTGAGACCCTTGGGCCGTGGGGCCCTGGCGCTCGAAGAGTCCTCAAAGACATCTCTAAGAGGCTCGTCGAAGTGTCAGGGGACCGCAGAGCTGGCGCCTACCTCGCTCAACGCATCAGTATTGCGATACAGCGAGGTAACAGTGCCAGCGTCTTGGGCACCCTCCCGCCCGGCAATATAACTACACTAAACTAAATTTTTAATTTAGTTTAGTGTAGTTATATTTTAGTTTTAGTTTTTACTATATAATAAATATGTAATAATTAAATTCATGTAAAAAATTAATAATTTAGTGAAATCGCAATTAAATATGATCATTGTTATGGTTGTTTTTCATGAAAACATTTATTTTTAAAAGCATTTTGAATCAGCATCTACGTGGTATTTTTAGGGTTTCGTACCCCAAGGGTGCCCAACGGGACCCTATTACTAAGACTCCGCTGATAGTTAGACAGATGAAATTTTCACAGATGATATTTCTGTTGCCGCTCTATCAAATACAAAAAAATCGATATCGATAACGATAACAGGTAGACTGTTGTCGTTATCAATATCGATTTTTTTTAAATATCCCTTGAAATATTCACAGAATATCTAGTTATGTATTTATTTCAAAAATATATAATTACATTAAAATAAAACAAATATTCAAGGGGGGCTCCCATACAACAGAAATTATTTTTGCCGTTTTTATAGATTGCGCACGGAACCCTTCGTGCGCGAGTCCGACTCGCACTTGGCCGTTTTTTTTATTTTTTTTGTTATACTTGGCGGACAAAAAAGCGCTTTCGCTCTCCCCTTTTGTCTTATACTAAGGCTACCACAGCGTTTCGCCATAAACTTTTTCTTTGTTCGAAAATACTTAAATATCTGGGGACCGAACCCTCGGTAGTTGAAAACTATGCAGAGTTTTACTTTATAAATTAAGTTGTTTACATTATTTTAAAAAGCTAACTTCTTGGTTTTACCACAGATACTACAATACTAACTATGTTTATCTACACACGTATCATAAACCCTCTTTATTGCGTCCAAAAACCGCACGTTACGACCAGCATATAATGATATACTACCTGATAAAAACACATTTCTTATCTGAATATTGATACAAATTTCCCACGCCGACGCCCGCCTGAGTGCCGCCTCTAGTTTGTCTGTGAAGTTGGTAATATTGAACAAAATTCAAAATTCAAAATTCAAAAAGAGTTTATTTCCATAAGAAACACATAGGTAACATTTGGAGAATGTCAAATCTTAAACTAACACATGTATAAGGTACAGGGAAATATAGAACTCAATTTGAATTCCGTCACCTCAATGTTTTAGATGCTGCAGGCAAAGAGGCGACTAGAAACCTCCAGCTTTATACGTTATTTTTTACAGAATTGGAGCAAACACCTTCCCAAGCTTTGTTGTCTTCTACATAATCTGATATTTTGTAGTAACCTTTTTTACATAAGTAATTTTTAACAACATTTTTAAATTTATTTACAGATAATTCTTGTAACTCAGTCGGTATTTTGTTGTAAAAGCGAATACATTGCCCTTTAAAAGATACATTAACCTTATGGAGCCTAGTAGTAGGTATAGCTAGTTTATTCCTATTTCTAGTGTTGACATTGTGCCTGTCGCTATTCTTAGGAAATTTATCAATATTTTTGTGGACGTACATTAGGTTTTCATAAATATACTGACACGGCACTGTCATAATGTTAATTTCCTTAAATTTACATCGCAGTGACTCTCTGGGACCCACATTGTAGATTGCACGAACAGCCCTCTTTTGCAGCACAAATATTATGTTAATGTCTTCCGCGTTCCCCCACAGCAGTATGCCGTAAGACATAATGCTATGGAAGTAGCTGAAGTAAACTAGTCTAGCTGTTTCCACGTCCGTAAAAAGACGGATTTTTTTAACTGCATAAACTGCGGAACTGAGTTTTTTTGATAGCTTATCTATGTGGGGGCCCCACTGAAGCTTATTATCTAAGGTGATTCCTAGGAATACCGTGCTATCTACAATTTCTAAATTTTCACCTTAAACATTAACATTAGCCGAGACTTGTTTAACATTGGGGAGTATAAACCGAATACATTTAGTTTTGTTATTGTTCAGTAAAAGATTATTAGCACTAAACCAATTGACTACTTTTGAGATTGCATTATTCACATCGTCAAAGTTCAAACTGCGTCGTTTCATTTTAAACAAAAGTGAAGTGTCATCTGCAAACAAGCAACAAGTGGGGTCAAGCTGATAACATAAATATCATGTATTTATTACAGAAGAGGGCGATAAGTTCCATTTCCAATAAAACGCTATTTCCTATAATAAAATTATGATATGCATAATATAAATACTAGAAATAACAATAAAATAGTGCAACCAAATTTTAGATTGTGTACACAATTGTGATATTGTAAATCTGTCCGATTCCCAATTTCAAACTAAAATTAAAATATGTTATGTTCTAAGGGCTACTATACGATACATGATTATTTAGATGATAAAAAGTTCTGGTCAACTGTTGTTCCAAATCAGTGGAATAGATTGTAATTATGGCTTATGTATGATTATTTATATATTTAAAAGAAAGGTACAAGATATACGATTCCTGTTGAGTTTCTCCACAGCTTGCGTACACTGGTAGTGAAAGTGCCATCCATAATTTGTAAAAATCTTAATTCGAATTGAATATTTTTGACTTTTGACTTTTGGCCGAAGAGTCGAGCTGATTGGAATCTTTTTTCATGTATCATAAAATCTCTTTTTTTACCCTGTAAAAATTTCAAGTAGTTCTTTTACACGGGTTCAGACATTCATGAATCGTCTAAATTTCCCAATAGATTTTCACACTCCATCATAGTAGTTTTTGTTTTTTTGGTATAGAACCCCAAGAAATTACACATATTCCGTACACAAAGAGGTACAAAATCGTACAACGCATAGAAGAGACCAAATGGTCTCATGTCAGTCAGATACAATATTTTTAATTCCATTAGATACCATAACATCAAATAGATTCCTGTTTATCCGTCTACTTTGTGTACCTGCTTTAAAATAACTCTAATAAATTGTTAATTGTGAACTTTAATTGAGTTATTGAGAACAGGAAAACAACAAATTATTATACGTAATTCATATTCAATACAACCAATTTCGGTCGCAAAATATTCAAAAAGTCACATTTCCTATTTAGAGTCGTAACTATTACTTAACTTAATAACTGTTTGGATTTTGGATGCAAAAACTAGTAACTAGTAGTAACTAAGACAAAAATGTGCACTGAAAAATAATAAGGTAACTATGTGTTCTCTTTGTTTCAATAAGTTTCGAGATTATATTTCTTAATTTAATCTCGCCACCATGTGTTTACTTTGGATTCATGTGTAAATATAACGATAAAATTATTGTTATATTGTCGCAACAAATTTTCAATAAAATGTGTAGTGAGAAAAGAGTAGTAACGGTCACGACAGAAAGTGTTGTATTTGATTGTCTTTGTTGTTTGTAGTCCTGCTGTGAAAATCAGTCTGCAATTTATTAATAACCATGAGCCATAATTAACGGAAACGTTTTCGTCTATCGACGAGCTTTAACAGAAAAGTGAAGTCTAAGTCAAGTACAGACTCTTCGCTTACCCCGCTGCCCTCTATCTCGATTGATGCAAGTCAAGATTCTGATTCAGAAAATACTACTACTTCAACAACTGCTACTTCAAATCAATAAACAGAAAATTTGGTCATTGCCGCAGAACTACCTGATACTCGCAGACATTCAGATTTCGAAGAAGAAGAAATGGAATCATTAAATCAAATAAACTAGGTACGATGATAATGAATCATCATGCCAAACTGGACTGTCGCAAAGTGCGATCAAGGACCAAGAAGAATCAACCTAAGAGTTCTGCGCCCTCAACAGCCATGAAGTTCTACGCTGGCGTAACCGCGGATCAGTGTGACCAGCGAGGCGAAAGAACTATCCAAACCGAACGGGGGCTCAGAAAAGCCGGACGATTACTCCTCTGGAGAGACTGGAGATGGTAGTGACTGGAAAGAAATAAAGAGGAAACCGCGCCTACCGAAGTCTTTGTTCTGCACGGCTGGACCTGATGTGACGACGCTGAAAGCAGTGAAACGGTGTCGTTTCTTCCATCTGTGGAATATGCTCTCTGGAGCAGACATGTTACGGTACGGCTGCATAACTACGTGTACTCTGAATGATTGAATACCTGTGCCTAAAACATGTGACCAAAAAAAAACTAAAAGCAAGCAAGCAAGGAGGATGCAGCGAATTTGGATTCGAGGGACTCGACCTCATTTGAACGAAATTTTTTTGGTAGGCTTCTTTGACGAGAATGTGTCACGTGATGTTAGCGCGTAATTTTTTTGACTGTCATTGAAATTTCTGCCTTATTTTTATTGAGATAAAGTGAAATTACTAAACTTGCGAAAACTTGGGTACGAAGATGTTTTAATTGTTATTAGAATATCTGCCTTATTTTCATTGTCATAAAGTGACATTATCGATCCCATTGTGCGGGAAAGTCGAAAACGTGAAATCTAGGAAAAACGGGAAAAAGTAGTTTTTCCGGTTACGAGACTAAGCTAGATAGATATTTTGCACCCAAAAACCCCTATATTGCAAATTTCATCGAAACTTAGGCGTCGTTTTTGAGAACTCAAATCATATACAGGGTGACTGGTAAGTCGACCTACATACGTTGGAAGATGCTAGCACGGTTCAAAACCAACCATTGTTACTATGAAACACCCTGCCCGAAAATTTACCGTTTTCGAATTAAGGGCCTTTAAAGATTTTCGAGGAAAAATCCCACTTTCCAACATATTTCGCACCAATTTTCCTAATCTAGGTGATTAAGTCCAGGTATTTTGCACTTTCACTATCAGTGTGGTAGTGAAAGAGCCATCCATAATTTGTAAAAATCTTAATTCGAATTGAATATTTTTGACTTTTGACTTTTGGCCGAAGAGTCGAGCTGATTGGAATCTTTTTTCATGTATCATAAAATCTCTTTTTTTACCCTGTAAAAATTTCAAGTAGTTCTTTTACACGGGTTCAGACATTCATGAATCGTCTAAATTTCCCAATAGATTTTCACACTCCATCATAGTAGTTTTAGTAGTTTTTTGGTATAGAACCCCAAGAAATTACACATATTCCGTACACAAAGAGGTACAAAATCGTACAACGCATAGAAGAGACCAAATGGTCTCATGTCAGTCAGATACAATATTTTCAATTCCATTAGATACCATCACATCAAATAGATTCCTGTTTATCCGTCTACTTTGTGTACCTGCTTTAAAATAACTCTAATAAATTGTTAATTGTGAACTTTAATTGTGTTATTGAGAACAGGAAAACAACAAATTATTATACGTAATTCATATTCAATACAACCAATTTCGGTCGCAAAATATTCAAAAAGTCACATTTCCTATTTAGAGTCGTAACTATTACTTAACTTAATAACTGTTTGGATTTTGGATGCACCAACTAGTAACTAGTAGTAACCATGACAAAACTGTGCACTGAAAAATAATAAGGTAACTATGTGTTCTCTTTGTTTCAATAAGTTTCGAGATTATATTTCTTAATTTAACCTCGCCACCATGTGTTTACTTTGGATTCATGTGTAAATATAACGATAAAATTATTGTTATATTGTCGCAACAAATTTTCAATAAAATGTGTAGTGAGAAAAGAGTAGTAACGGTCACGACAGAAAGTGTTGTATTTGATTGTCGTTGTTGTGTGTAGTCCTGCTGTGAAAATCAGTCTGCAATGTATTAATAACCATGAGCCATAATCAACGAAAACGTTTTCGTCTATCGAAGAGCTTTAACAGAAAAGTGAAGTCTAAGTCAAGTACAGACTCTTCGCTTACCCCGCTGCCCTCTATCTCGATTGATGCAAGTCAAGAATCTGATTCAGAAAATACTACTACTTCAACAACTGCTACTTCAAATCAATAAACAGAAAATTTGGTCATTGCCGCAGAACTACCTGATATTCGCAGACATTGAGATTTCGAAGAAGAAGAAATGGAATCATTAAATCAAATAAACTACGATGATAATGAATCATCATGCCAAACTGGACTGTCGCAAAGTGCGATCAAGGACCAAGAAGAATCAACCTAAGAGTTCTGCGCCCTCAACAGCCATGAAGTTCTACGCTGGCGTAACCGCGGATCAGTGTGACCAGCGAGGCCGGGGCAGCCAGGGTGAGACGAAACCAGTGGGCAACTCTCCACCTGTGAATGAACCACTTGTGAAAGAACCACCCGCGAATGAACCACCCGTGAAGGAAGCAGCCACGAAGGAACCACCCCCGAAGAAACCATACGCGAACGAACCACCTGCGAAAGAACTATCCAAACCGAACGGGGGCTCAAAAAAGCCGGACGATTACTCCTCTGGAGAGACTGGGGATGGTAGTGACTGGAAAGAAATAAAGAGGAAACCGCGCCTACCGAAGTCTTTGTTCTGCACGGCTGGACCTGATGTGACGATACTGAAAGCAGTGAAACGGTGTCGTTTTTTCCATCTGTGGAATATGCTCTCTGGAGCAGACATGTTACGGTACGGCTGCATAACTACGTGTACTCTGAATGATTGAATACCTGTGCCTAAAACATGTGACCAAAAAAAGCTAAAAGCAAGCAAGCAAGGAGGATGCAGCGAATTTGGATTCGAGGGACTCGACCTCATTTGAACGAAACTTTTTTGATAGGCTTCTTCGACGAGAATGTGTCACGTGATGTTAGCGCGTAATTTTTTTGACTGTCATTGAAATTTCTGCCTTATTTTTATTGAGATAAAGTGAAATTACTAAACTGGTGAAAACTTGGGTACGAAGATGTTTTAATTGTAATTATAATATCTGCCTTATTTTCATTGTCATAAAGTGACATTATCGATCCCATTGTGCGGGAAAGTCGAAAACGTGAAATCTAGGAAAAACGGGAAAAAGTCGTTTTTCCGGTTACGAGACTAAGCTAGATCGATATTTTGCCCCCAAAAACCCCTATATTGCAAATTTCATCGAAACTTAGGCGTCGTTTTCGAGAACTCAAATCATATACAGGGTGACTGGTAAGTCGACCTACATACGTTGGAAGATGCTAGCACGGATCAAAACCAACCATTGTTACTATGAAACACCCTACCCGAAAATTTACCGTTTTCGAATTAGGGGCCTTTAAAGATTTTCGAGGAAAAATCCCACTTTTCAACATATTTCGCACCAATTTTCCTAATCTAGGTGATTAAGTCCAGGTATTTTGCTGGTATTAGATAAAAATAGAGTTAATTTAATATTTAGAAACAAAAAAAGAACCAACCACAGCAAAAAAAACCTATAATACAGGCTTATGGTGAAAACCGAATTTCGCATGTTTACTTAATGGGTTGACCTTGAAGCAGAATCACCAAAAAAAAAAAAATACTAGTATCTGTTTGGGCAAACAAAACCTAAAACATCTCCAGTTCTCTCGCTATTCAATGAGGTACAATAGTCAAATAAAATGTTTATTATTCTTGGGAAAATTGGGCGACAAAGTAGATAAGGTAGCGGACTCTAAGATGACCGGTGATTTAAAAAAAAGGGTTTTAAGATGTTGTAAGGGCAAAATTATTTTATTTTTATCGCCCGATGTCCAAAAAGGGGTGTTATAAGTTTGAAGCGTCTATCAGTCTGTCGGTCTGTCTGTCTGTATGCCTGTCCGTGGCACTCTAGAAGTCAAACAGGTTGACGAATTTTCTATGCCGTTTTCTGTAAATAAAAGTAGACATCTCTGCGGTGGTTCATCATATAGGAACTGTAACGCTCTTGGTGCTAATGTAATGCTCGTAGCACTAGACGTCACTGCCTAATTGATAACCATGAATATAAATACGTTGGTTTGCGTTTGTGGTTGTTTTTATTTGATCTTTTAGTTATATACACTTTTTATTAAAGGGATCCACAACTGGCTCGATAGCCATTACTTTAATCCTCACTATAATTTAGCTCAGTCACTGGCCAAAGCCTACGGTGAAGTGTGTCACATTGACTTCCACATCCAATCCTCTTTCTTTTTAAAATTACAAACTAAGTAACGGTGCCAAAGTGACACCCACTCCAAAGAGGCCCCTATACAATATACAACCTACCTTACAATCATTCCCCCCTCCCTTCAAAAAAAATTCCAACGGTTTTTTTTTTTTTTTTCAAAGTGGCAACCCTAACTCAAGGTCTAAAAACTAAAAAATATTAAATGTTACCTTTAAGTTAGTTTGCTATGCATGAAATCTAAAAGACAGTAAATATGCCGCAAGCATAAATTTAAATAACATCAAGTACCCTAATCCTTATCTGTCCAACCATCCCTTTGAACCTACTCAATTAAACATTAAATAACAAAACCAAACTACACTTAAGGTGTAGGCTATGCACCTTAAAAACTTAAATTATAATACCCTATGATCCCATCATACAATTATTCGCGGCCTAACACTAACCTAACTAACGCTAGAAAACTCTCAATTACAATGCGAAGGCAAACAGCTGAATCTAGCTAAGATTTAGCTTCTCGAATAGTTATCATTCGACAAACTTTCTGACAATAAAAACTAGCAAAAAACTTATCAGACAACCATAATACCTCCGTTCCTAAAATTTATAATAACTCGGATCTTTGCATATAACAATTGTGAACACATTGTAAATTCTTTCCACCGAATGGAAATATTTCAAAAATTAACGCAGGCAAAGATCAAAGAAAAAAATTACCATTTTCAAATATAGGATTCAACGTCAACCATATTAAAAGGATTAATCTATAGAACTGTATTACTAAGCCACAGCCTAAGAATGAGTTCATTAAAATTCGTTCCAATAATACGATGAAATCAACTAGCTTTAAAACTGATACTAAATAAACATAAACCTCAACTAATCCATTGGAATTCAGTAAACTATCTTTTACTATTAACAGTTTAAGATAATCGCCGTGAGTTGCAACCAATTAACCAAGTAAAGACACTACAAAGAATCTCGAATGTGTATCGAATACCCGAGTTATCCTACATCAGAAATTACTTTCATTGAGAAACCTTCGTTACTAACTTCGTTATACAACCCATAGTCTCCCCTTACCAAATCATCCCAACTCTATACTTTAAGAACGCGGGAACCAAAACAGAACCCTATGACGAATAGCTATTGCCTCGTCATACTGCTCTCAAAGATAAAACCAGGCGATCGGTTCCAACAATTATTCGAACTGTCGTTTATAAAAGTTTCTCATATAAAGGTAATCTACCACGGAAATCTAGTATGTTACAGATATTTCTTGGGTCTTTGGTGTAAGGTCCTCATCAGACATCATAGTTCAGCAACAACATGAAAAGAAACACCGGTTAATAAACAATTCATAACACTACCGCATACACAAACCACAACCATCAACCGGGATAATATTGTATTATACTCCTAATGTACAAATATTTAATATCAGACGAACCCCTCAACGCAGCACAAAGCGTTTTAAACGATTTGTGTTAACAATAACGCCCCGTGACCGTGAGTTCAGACGACGAATCAGCACATTAGACCTCCCAACGATCTCAATGACCTTGTATGGTCCTTGATACAGACGTGCCAACTTCATACATCTTCCCGTTATCCGCCTTGGTACGTATAACAAAACTAAGTCATTCATCCGGAACGATCTGGGTTTTGATCTCATATCATAATACCGCTTTTGTACACGCTGTGCGTTCGCAATATATCCTAACGCCCTAGTCAGCAGCCTACCCACACGATTTACCCTTTCATCTATCGTTTCGTCTAAACCAACCGCGTTTAATCCTAATGATCGATCCACCACTGAGCACGGTTCCCTACCAAATAAAATATTATACGGCGACACTTTCGTTGACGCCTGCACGCTAGCGTTATAAGCGTGTACTACCAAAGATAAAACCGAGCACCATTGCCTTTGATTACTACCTAAATATTTTGATAACATCGAAGTTAACGTTCTATTCATTCGCTCTACCAAACCGTTACTCTGTGGGTGAAACGAACTTGTATGTATCATTTTAGCCCCAAAGTGCTCTACCGTTTCTTTTACAATTCCCGCCGTAAAAACTGTTCCTCTATCCGAAATAATTTCCCCAATCGGCCCGAACCTACAGAAAACTTCCTCAACTAAAAACCGCACTACATCTTCCGATGTAACCCTAGGTAACGCCTTACATATCGCAAACCGCGCCGCATACTCTACCGCGACTATAATAAAACGGTTATCTCTCGACGAACGTGGAAACGCTCCTAACACGTCGATTCCTATCTTCTCAAAAATATCCGAGACCCTAATCGGCATCAAATCTGCTACGCTTTTAACTAACTTCCTTTCTTGACACGGCACGCACGAAGCTATATAACGCTCTATCTCCTTATCGGCTTTCGGCATGAAATATTTCGACCGAAACCTCTTCAACGTCTTTGCGAGACCCAAATGACCTCCTGTCCATGCCTCATCATGTAATTCGTTCATTACATTTTGAAACAAAGACCTAGGCAATACTAATACCTCCCTAATTTCTCCATCTCTACGTACGCTTTTATATAATAAATTATTTACAAGCAAAAACCGCTACGCCACGCTTCCGGACGTTCGCTCAACCGCGTTAACCATCTACTACAAAATGAATCGTTCGCTTGATCCGGCTGTAACGACTCTACATTGATACTAAAAACCTTCCAAACCATCATCATCAGGTTCAGAACGAGAAGAAGACTGAGGTCCTTCTGTTTCCCGTTTCCCTTCTTCCATTAGCGGATTCCTACTCAAAAAATCTGCCACTACATTGCTTTTCCCCGAGCAATGAACTATCTCGAAATCCCATTCTTGTATCGCTAACGCCCATCGCGCTAACCTACCAGACATATTTTTTTTCGACTGTATCTAACATAACGCGCTATGGTCTGTAACAACCTGAATACGATCCCCAAAGATAATGCCTATAGTGCCTTAATGCCCATAGTAACCCCAGACACTCTTTCTCCGTCGTACTATATTTTTTCTCCGCATCCGTTAACTTCCTAGACGCATAGGCAACCGGACTCATTTTTTCAACGCCCTGCATCAATACTGCACCCAACGCCTCGTTAGACGCATCCACATAAACTCTCGTAGTAACCGACTTATCCCCCGAATAATAGGAAAGTATTGGCGCACTACACATAACCTTCTTAATATACTCGAACGAATTCTGCAATTCTTCATTCCATTGAAACTTTACCCCCTTTTTCAATAATTTAGTGAGAGGTAACGATATTCTCGCAAAATTCGATATAAACTTTCTATAATAAGAAAATAAAACTAATAATTGTTTCACATCCTTCGTAGATGTGGGAGTTGGAACCTGTTGCATAGTCTTCAGCTTTTTCTCACTAGGTTTTACTCCTTCATTCGAGATTAGATAACCTAGCATCTCAATCTCGCAAAAACCGAATTTACATTTGGATGGCTTGAAGGTCAAGTTCGCTTCTCTAAACCGCCCAAAAACTTTCTGCAACGTATCGGTAAACTCCTCGAACGTTCTACCATACACAATTACATTGTCTGAAACCATAACACCTTTAAATCTTAAATCCGCTAAAACTTTATCCATCATCCGTTGGAAAACCGCTTGACTTGTTGCCAAACCGAACGAAACAACATTAAATTCATAAAGACCCGTGGTCGTGACGAAAGCCGTTTTATGCCTACCTTCCGTAATAACCGTCTGCCAATAACCTGAATTGAGATCTAACTCCGCAAAATACTTGGCCCCGGCCAAACTATCGACAATGTCTTCTATCCGCGGATTAGGATAATTATCCCTACAAATTTTCTTATTTAATTTCCGATAATCTACACAAAACCTCCATGAATCATCGGGCTTTTTAATTAAAACAACGGATGCAGCATACGAACTATTGGATTCCCTAATAACACCTAGTTTCAACATCTCCGCGACCTGCTCCTCTATAATTTCTCGTTGCACCGGCGAAACGCGATACGGGTGACAATGAACCGGCTCTTCATCATAAGTCTTAATATCGACCGACACTATCTCCGACCTACCTAACTGGTCAGTTGCAAACGCAAATCTATCCGCATTCCTATCCAACAACGCCAATAATACCCGCTTATCATTCTCACATAAATCCTCATTTGCGATAAACCGTTTATCTTCTACCCCAAACGAAAATTCGCACGAATCCGATAACCCCGAGAAATAAACGTAATCGCCCTTTCTTAACTCCTGAAAGTCGAGAGAATTTATCACGTCACGATCCTCAATAACCGTGGTTTCCCCGAAGTTCACTTGTTTCCTTCTAGAACCGTCTAGAAAGTCCGACCCTATCTTTTGTTTTGAAAGAATCCCTACGCACATGACATTTCGTTTTACCGGCGTCGTGTTTTGTTTCGTATGGAAATTATTGAAAAACGGTATTTTTCCCTGGAAAAAACTCATACACGAATGAACAAAATCAATATTCATACCGTTCTTTATTAAAAAATCCACCCCTAAAATAATGCTACAATTCAAATCAGTTACTACTAAGAATTCCCGTGAAAAGCTAAAATTGTCCAAACTAAAATCTATAACATATTTCCCTACAATTTGCAGCAAACTTCCATTTACCGCCTTAACCCGTCTCTTCTCTTCTTGCATACATCTCGCACCCACTTGACCTGCCACGGCTGGGCTGATGCATAAAGCTGTAGCGCCTGTATCTAAAAGAGCTACCACATTTACTCCCGAAGAATTTAATAAAACTAATGGTCTGACCTGCTGATCCGCCCCGACTGCGACGACCTTCCCCATTGGTCGTTCCGCTTCCGTGCTACGCTGCTGAGCTCGTCTGAGGCCCTCATTCCACCGGTCAGCCTGGTCACCGCTATCGGGCTCTAGCACTTAATTTCTCCATCTGTACCAGTACCGCCCTTAGCGCCTTCTTATCTACAAAATGGCTCAACATTAATTTATTTCTAAGATGGTTTTGCAATCCTCTTAAAAATTGCGTTATAAAAATGTCATCTTTAGTAACTCTAGCCTTCCTCGCCAGGTCCCCTAAATAATGGAAGTAGTCCAACAAACTTCTTTTCTCTTGGTTGGCATTGTAGAACTTCTCTGCAAAGTCTGTGCCTCCAAACTCCTCATTAAACTTATTCACCACCTCGTCAAATGTCTGGGCACTGCCCCTAATTTCCCAAAAAAAATATAAGGCTCCACCTTTTAAATACGAAGGAAATAATAATTTTAATTCCTCCGACGATATAAATCTCTTCCTCGATGCAGCATCTCTGAAGTCTTCTAGAAAATCTTCAAAGGACTCCTGAGGACTCTCCGAAAAACAAGTTGACAACTCCTCCATCATGAAATAATTTCATAAAATTTTTCACAAAATGTCCGCCACTATAAAACAATCTTCCCACAACATTTTTCTAATTGATTCTTCACTCGCTTGGCAGGTCGAGGTAATTCCTAAATATAAAACCTAAGTAAAGAAATATACTTCCCAATGCACATTCGATCCTTCCTCGATTCAGCAAGGTCTGGATCGACGATCTCCTCTCCTCTTCAATTGACGTCACCTTCCTTCCTCCTGAAGCAGCCTACCCGGCGCCTCCACCAATGTAACGGTCTTGGTGCTAATATAATGCTCCTAGCACTAGACGTCACTGCCTAATTGATAACCATGAATATAAAGACGTTGGTTTGCGTTTGTGGTTGTTTTTATTTGATCTTTTAGTTATATACACTTTTTATAAAAGGGATCCATAACTGGCTCGATAGCCATTACTCTAATCCTCACTATAATTTAGCTCAGTCACTGGCCGAAGCCTACGGTGAAGTGTGTCACATTGACTTCCACATCCAATCCTCTTTCTTTTTAAAATTACAAACTAAGTAACGGTGCCAAAGTGACACTCACTCTAAAGAGGCCCGTATACAATATACAACCTACCTTACAGTACTAACATTCCTCGTTTAATAGTAATAGGCGGCGGCGCGGCCGGTAGGGCCACCTGCATCTATAGTGGAGATATGGCCACGACATGTGCATCACAGTAACACACAGTTCATAATATCTGTTCGCCTGGATTTGTGACCTCATTACGGCAAGGTGCAGAAATAATGTGCCCGTATTATGCACTGATTCTGCATAGCATCGTTGAATTCACGGCTATATCTGGAACAAGACAATAAGTTCAAAAATAAAACCCGACTACTACTTAAACACCGCGCTAACTTTTGACTTTTCAGTGGCCTTTACTGAGCGACAGTTTGAAAAAAAAAAGAAGGCGGAGGGCAACTGGTACAAAAGATACAAAGCCCAGATTTATTAGGCTGAGTTGCTCAAATAAATGTGATTAAACAAATTAATCTCAAAAACACATGGATTCTCGAGATTAAATTAGTCTAATCGCAACTTAAATTATTTTCGATCAACTCGGCGTACCGCTATTAATAAAAAATTGAAGTTAGTAAGAAAAACGTGTTGGGTTTTTCAGCGACCGCAAACACAGATGAGGATTCACCTATCACCTATCATTTGGAACTTCCTTCCCGAGTCTAATGACAAGAAGAAGGACACTGCGAGGCGAAGATTCACAGCACCCCCCGTGTTAATAGACGCGGCTATGTTTGGTATTTCTTTAAGGTAGGCCTTCTAGATGATGCGGTGATAATAAGTAACACATCAACAGGTTTCGAACTGCCTTTATAAGTATATGTTGTCATGAGCCTTTATCTCTAATTTAAAACATAATTAAGTAAGGAATATGCAACTTGTCGTGCTTCTAATGGTATTGGATAGGAATAACGGTCAAGTGATAACTAGTGATAAGTAAAGGTTTGATGGGGTAAAAACCGTGATACTCCAAAAATAATTAAACTAATCTAAGCCCTAAAGAAACGCCAAACGGAGTACATTTTTTTTAAAGCATGTTATAAACAGCAGTATTTATTTTTTGTTGTAAGATCGCTTATTTTATTTGCTTCCCTCATCAATTCGGTAAAACTATACTGCTAATCAATCAATAAGCACCCACAATTCTATTTATTGTTAAGTTTCATGTTTTTACATATTATTATTATTAGCACGCTGCATTTCGATACTTTTTATTTCTATAATTAATTTATTTTATTGTTAATATAATTTTATACTGCCGGGAGGTATGTTTGATTTATGACCACTGCAAATCGTCCATTAAATAAATATATGTGTAAACATTAGCTTGTTGAAGAAACTACAAGGTTACAAGATAAAATGAATGAATAGGTATACGGGAGGAGAAAATGGTAGCTTACAACACAAGACACGATACACAGTACAATTTGGGCCCGGCAGTCACCTAATTTGTATGGAGTAGTAAAGAATAAAGTTGCTCTGATCAAATCAGTTTCATAGTATAGTTAAAGGTGTTCGAAATTTGTCCCTACAGCACCTTAAATTATGACTACACATACAAATATACAAATAACATATATACACTTCCATTTAAATCATAACAAATGATAGTATTTTACATGTCAGTTCAATAAATGTCAATAATAATAATAATAATTATACATTAATTACATAACACTACCCTGTCATACATTCTCCTCGCAGAACCTTCCACATTCTCGCACAATATAGCAATTTATATATACCTATATACTAGTGGCTCTATGAGCTGTAGACCACGCCAGTCTGTTGGTGGAAAGCTGAACTTCCAACATACAAACTTATGAATGCACCTGGTTTTTTCTGATATATAGATATACTTTTTATTTATTTTGAAAATAGACCATTTTAAGAAACTAATTAAAATATTTTTGGGTTTTATTCCGTTTAGTCCGTTTTCGTAATTACAGTTTCATTATTGGCTACGAAAGAGGAATTATTTTTCTCTGTTTTATAATTAATTATCAAACAAGAATTTATTAGCCGTGTTAGTAATTGACTTTCATAATTTTGTCTTGGTTCTCAGTTAACTATAAAAGAAGTTTCCTGTCTTTTGCAGTCTCAAATTATACATATATCTAGATTTAATGAAATGAAAAACACTGATATCCAAAGATACTATCCTAATATAATAGTGACACTAATAATGTGTGGGTGTGATAGTTTACTTCATATAGTTGATAAAATAGAAAAAATAATTTGCACACACCTGCCTTTCACGTGAATAAGAGAAAATAACATGCATAGTGTAAATTATCGTCTTTATTTCTCTCGACATGCACAATTTAAAGGAGACATTTATATGTCACCGTAAGATTTTCAAAACCGTTAGTTGTTGCGGAAACCCAGAACGAAAAAGAGGAAGACGGAGGAGCAGATCTTCCTCTTCCTCAAGTTACTCATCCACTAGGTCTTCCTCTAGCAGCTGTAGCTCGAAATCATCCGCCTCAAGCGGCGAGCGGTGGCAGCCATGTCGGGAACAGAAACAAAGAAATAAAGGCGGACATTTGGCGACTCTCTCGAATCAAGTGAGTAATATTTTGAACTATCTTAAGGATTAGGGTCATAATATGGTTAGACCGCAGGATAATGATTTGGACTTAGATAGTATCACATTGCATCCATTCGAGACGCTAAAAAACGCACTAATCCTAAGAATAGCGACAGGCACAATGTCAACACTAGAAATAGGAATAAACTAGCTATACCTACTACTAGGTTAATACTACTCCATAAGGTTAATGTATCTTATAAAGGGCAATGTATTCGCTTTTACAACAAAATACCGACTGAGTTACAAGAATTGTCCCTAAATAAATTTAAAAATGTTGTTAAAAATCACTTATGTAAAAAAGGTTACTACAAAATATCAGATTATGTAGAAGACAAGAAAGCTTGGGAAGGTGTTTGCTCCAATTCTGTAAAAAATAACGTATAAAGCTGGAGGTTTCTAGTCGCCTCTTTGCCTCCAGCGTCTAAAACATTGAGGTGACGGAATTCAAATTGAGTTCCATATTTCCCTGTACCTTATACATGTGTTAGTTTAAGATTTGACATTCTCCAAATGTTACCTATGTGTTTCTTATGGAAATAAACTCTTTTTGAATTTTGAATTTTGCACTAGATAGTTAGGCTGTTCGTAACGAGCTCTGTGCCTTTTCGGAAAAGCCCAAACATTTCCGCTCCCGACCCGTGGTACAACTGCGATGTCCAACTGGTTGTACTACGGGGAAGTAAGGTTACCCTTAGTTCTCACACCTGTGCAAGGAATATAATACCACCTGTGTGCCACAAATGTCGTAGAACTAGATGTTAATAATGCTTCCGAAGCGCGTCAAGACACGCAGACAAGACATGAATTATATAATTTTGATTCAAACAACTGGGATTGTGTGAGATACATTGAAACTGAAAAGAAGTGCCATAGAACACATAGGTCAAAAAAGAGAATGATGTACGCATGCTTCGATAGTGAAATGGCTCAAACTCAATATCTAATGCTACAGCAGAGTTGCAGCGCTGTTTTCAGTCGAATCCATTTGATATCCGTGCAGGCACCTCTCAACGATATATTAATAAAGATAGATATATGCTTAGATAGATAGATATACAATAGACAGATAAAATATATAATGATCAACTGAGTAGGTACTGTGATTCTGTTTGTACGGAAGTGAGCGAGTGTGAGTGAGAGTGAGTTTGAGTGAATTTAAAAAGAGCGTGGCAAAGGGCTGAAATATAAATAAAAAGGGGGAGACATTCGAGTTTTTATTGAACTTAAAATTAATGTAACATAATAAATAATCGATTGATGTAAGAAATGTTGATAGAATGTTTTATTGTGATTAGGTGTAATGTACGTATATAATTTTATTGTAATTTGTAAATTAAAATTTAGCAAATTATAGGACTAGCCTTTTACTTACCCTTCATCAGTTTCTTCATGGATCAGAAGCTCTTTGAGACATTTGAGACTCTTCTCTCAATTTCCATGTCTTGCATATTTTCGAAGGACGCTATCTGGCCCAAGTATATACTCGTCGACATAGTATCCTGCCCTTCTACCTCGGTCCTACGTCTTTTGCTTTTAGTCATGACTTCTTGGGTTTTTGACCAATTCATCTTCAGTCCAACCTCATTAGTTCGGGTGCCGCTGGGGCGAATAGGACAATGTTGTCGGCGAAACGAAGGTTCGTAAGTCTTCTTTCGCCGACATCAATGCCTTGTCCGCCCATGGCACCGGCACATTGAACACTTTTTCTAGGGTGCTGGTGAAGAGTTTCGGACACCAGGGGTCTCCCTGTTTCACTCCCCGGTCTATGCAGAACGCTGGTCCAGCCAAAAGCAGTTTTATATCTACAGTGCTACAGTACTGTCATGAAAAACTATCTCTAAAATTTGGATGTATAAGGTTTAAGATATTTATTTCTCAAAAGGAATACAATATTCACTTAATTGAGAAACAACACAAATAAATAATTACACAAATAGATTTCTTATATCGAGCGAGACATTAAAGTGGGGTAGTCCTTGAAAAATGTAAAGATTTATAATGAATGTGGTGACTTCGAGATGTATGTTTTTAAAAGTTTTTTATAAATTGGTAGTCATCCCGCCTCTTCTATAGCTTTCGGGAGTCTGTGTGTGGGATGTATGAAGGATGGATATCGTGTGTTTAGGGTGTAGTGAAAATGGATGTGTGATTAAGCCTGTCGAATGCTTTGAAATAGTCAACAAACCCTAAGTACAGAGGTTTGTTAAAAACTTGGTACTTTTCGATAATTTTATTAATGGTATCTATGTAGGAGGTCTGTCGTTGAAAATAAAGGGCGGAAATCTGCCTGTTTTGGAGGTTAGTGGGAGTCCGTAACTTGAAAGGAAAAAAAGGAACTGGAAGAAAAGGATTGTCCGTCTGTTCGTCTGTCACAAGCATTTTTCTCAGGAACGCGTGCAGGTATCAAATTGAAATTGATGTCAATTACTCATGTCTGTGAACCCTTGGAGCTAACAAAAATTCCAAATTCTAGGTCCACGAAATCCAAAAATACGGCCGTTTATGACCCGAATTTGCTGAAATTGCTGAATTTTTATTGAGACTCGCAAGGGAATCAAAACCTATAGGGTCCTTCCGGTTGACCCAGGATCATTAAATTTGGCAAAAAGCAAGGAATTACAGCACAATCAGAAAACTGTATTTATTTACTGTCTGCCCATTTGTCTGCCTATATGTCTGTCAAGACCATTTTCCTCAGGAACGCGTGGAGGTATCAAGTTGAAACTAATATCAATTGCTCAAGTCTGTGATCTCTTGAAGTAATGAAAAAATCAAACATATAGGTCAAGGCAAACAAAACATACCGCCGTATGTCACAATTTTGCTTAATTTGCTTGATACTCGCAAGGGAATATAAACCTTACTTCCCGTTGACCTAGAATCATGAATTTTGTCAAAAAGCAAAGTCAAAGCACAAATAAAGGATAAAATCCGAAAACTGTAAGTCTGGTCTCAATAAAAAAATTTTTGGTGAAAATACATACCTACTTTAAAGACCCTATCGTAAAGGTATCTAAGAGCTTCCGTGGTCTAGTAATTACACCCTCACCTGTAACACAGGCGATGCAGGTTCAAATCCCGGTTCAGACCACGTATCTATGCCTCTGCCACCTCTTGTGGTAAAAGGAGTCGCGCTATGTATTAGGTCATTACATATCAATGTGTGTAAAAGGTGTCCAAGGTATTATTATATATATTATTATATGAAATTGGCGTTTTGTATGGAGAAATTGAAGTTAACTCAATTTTCAGAACAAACATTTTTGTATTTTTTTTTAGGAATGACAGATCCTAATTTTATAAAATTTTTGTTTATGAATGATACAACATTTAGCTAAAAGAAAACTTTGAATAATTTCGTATCAGCTGTAAAAAAATATTACGAATATTATCATGAAAATGGATAACATTTAGGAGGCACTGATTTTGAAGATAATATTTTAGTTATCAAACTGAAAATTAAAAGAAAATTTAATAAGTAGATGTAAAATATTGGAATTAATTTTAAAACAATAAAAAAAACTGGAAATAGCTATTGAATTACTCGAATTATGAACTCCTGAATCTGTAAGAAAAATTCGCCAATTTCATAGGTAAGCACCCAATATAAACCTGTACAATTACCTAACAGCGTACTCACTACTAACGTACTTAATTTATACTAGCTGTACGTGGGCACGGCTTCGCTTACTCGTTTTTAGGCTTCTCATAGTTTACGACCACAAATTATACGTCCTTTTAAGGTACCTAAGCATCATCATCATCATCATCAACTCAGTTCTGGTAGAGTTAATGAAATTTCTTTTTCCTGCGCGAGATTCAGCCATGAATCACCACTTGAAGGAGAAATTTCCTTTTTCAAACTCTATGGTTTGAGTTTGAAAAAGGAAATTAAGGAAAAGGTATTCATTAGTTTAGTTGATCATATATTTTTTTCCATGTTATGAGACTTAAGTAAGTGTATGACTTGTAAAAGTGCATTATTTTGCCTACTTATAAATGATTTGAGTTTTGAGTTCATATCGTTATAATTTTGTAGGGCATGGGCTTTTTCAGATAACATACAAAACAGCTTCACGTCCCAGTTCAGACAAATGGCCGCTTAAAATAGACAAATAAGGTCGAATCCAAACAAAATAACTCTAGCAAGCACCCTTTTTTTGGTAAAGTGATTCAGGTACAGATATTCAAACATTCAACCTACATGTAAGTAAACATCCTATGATGTGCAGTCTGATGAGGATTTAATTATTAATTGGCTATGGAGAAGGGAGAATAAAATCCCGGTCTTGGATGTTTATGTGTGTGACGTCACTGTTTCTAGTTCCCACGACATCGAGACAGGCTATCCTGATGATTATAATTTTTCGGTCCGACCGTTTTCGGTCTATTGAGAGCTTCGCTGGTGTGCCCTCATATGGCTCATGTTGCCTATCTTGGCTTTAAATGTTTTCTCAAACAGGTATTCCTCGAACGCAGTAGTAGAACAGTGTCTGGCCGGCCTTGATTTCGTCGCACTTAGCGTCTAGGTCTGCTCTACGATGCCTCTCAAACTGGAAAACCTTCTGCTGAACAGTCAGCCCCCGTGTCCGCTTCCGTCTGTTGTCTGCCTGCTCTTCCCATCATGACATCCTTGAATCTTAGGATCTGGCCCCTACTTTTGGTTTCCGGACCTCATCAATCTGTGGGTTTCTCCTCCCATAGTGGTCCAATGTAGAGAAGTGGCAAAAAATTACGTTAGCTAAGTATATGTAAATATCTACAGTAATGAAGAAATTTGACCTTTGAATTTTGACTAGTGATGCTTTTCTTTAGGGTTTAATTTATCGATAGATATTCCTCGACACAGTCGTCCAGATCACTTGTTGTAACGTAGAAAGTAAAGCTGTTAGCATTATCTGTCGTCTCTTCATCATCCTGTTCGGACTCATTTTTAAAAGTACCCGATTCGTCATCCGACTTCCGATCCATATAAGGCTCTAGATGCTGCTTGATGTGTCGACTTAAAGACCTGGAAAAATACCACACTCATTATGAATACAAATTAAATCAAACAATAAAGCATGAAGAATTTGGTTGGTCTTTTATCTCCATTCTGATTAAAGTTTTTATATGGTCCCGGCTACTATCGCTACTCGCTGGTAGATAACCAGTTGCCCTGATAAGACAGCTTGATCACTTCAGACAGTCAGGTCAGCCACTACTAGCCCGACACCCCTCCATCAACCCGCAATGAGCCAGCGTGGTGGAGTATGGCTCAATCTTTCTCATAACCGGGCTTATTTGGCATTAATGGTCTACATCTATATTTATTAAAGTTTCTGTAATATTATTACCACCAGAGATACAAATCAGAGATCAGTTCCATGATAATTCCGCCGCCATTAGCATTTCTATGTCTCGAAAGCGGGCAATCTATATTTCTTATACTCTATTTGCCGAAACAAGTTAATGTAAAAGAAATGCCCTGGCGTCTGATAGGTAGAGCCACGACGCGACGCTGAGACCGTGTTCACAAAGCGAGATTTTTTTCAGTTTTTTCGTGTGACTCGTACCGTTCAGACGTGCTTTACTGTCTTGTGTTAGTGTACTGATAACTTTTTCATATGACCCAGTTTGTTTTTTGGACTTTGTCATAGAGTGCATTACTGACGAGTTCGCGCTTGTTCAACGGATAAGCCAACTATAAGTTGAAGATGGCTGAGGAAGTAAGCGGAAATTACTATGTGGAAAGAAGACGCAAACGAGCCTTAATTAAGTAGAACTAAGAATAACCACCTTACTAAAGTTAATATAATTATTATGTGTGTAATTATCTGCCTATATGTAGCATGAGCATACGCTTACGCTACATATAGGCAGATAATACATACATATATTTACATACATACATTCATACATACATCGACGACCCGAATGGCCGAGTCGGCAATGTCCCTGCCTACGAAGCCAAGGGTCCCGGGTTCGAGTCCCGATGGGGGCAAATATTTGTTGATGAAAACGGATGTTTGTACCCTATAGTCATGGTTGTTTATCTATCTAAGTATAATATTTATCTATATAAGTATGTGTATCGTTGTCTAGTACCCAAGATACAGGGAATCCTAGTTTGGGGCTAGATCAATGTGTGTAAATAGTGTCCAAGGTATTATTATTTATTATTATTATTATGCATGCATATTTTTATGTTATACATTTATTAGGTGTGTATGTATTATATGATATTAGAAAAAAGCTGCTAAATAAAGGTTAATATAAAATCGGTTATTTTTTGTTTGTACAATACATACAAGTATTTGTATTTTAGTAATACACCTCATCTGTCTGGTTAGTCAAAACAGAAAAAATGGTTAGTTGAGAGAACAAAACATATGTAGGCACATCAATAATGCGCCTTTAATTTAACAAGTTTGGTTAACGCCCACTAGCGATTTTTTTTCCTTGTCTTTTGTATGAAATTGTGTAACGAGACAACGCTCTATTAACTTGTTTCGGCAAATAGAGATCGTTTTTGTGTGTCTGGCGGCACTAACCGCACCCGAGCCGCACTCACTTCTGACTGCGAAAGCCGCATTCACACAGCGAGCAACAGAACGGCTTGTCCCCCGAGTGAGCGAGCAGCCGGTGCCGCTGCAGCGCCGCGTTTGTGCGGGCGCGCACGCCGCACTCGCTACACTCGCGCTCGCGGCTGTGCTACCTGCAGCACCGTCGTGCTGGGGAACGTTAATGAACTCAAAATAGAATCGTTCGTTCGATATGGTGGGTACTTACAACCACACGAAATATGATGATGGTATTTGTCAATTGTCAATTGTAAGACGGGCTGGTTTCCGCAACTCGACGACGAAAGCGCCTATTTTGCGTGTGGGTGGGAATGCAACATCATTCGAGCCAACCCAACTCCTCCAGGAACGCCAGTAGGCCCTTTACGTTACCGACTATCCCTGGAAGGTCCCTCGATTGACCGAGGTGTTCAGCCCTGTAGTCCGCTACTCCTGTGCATTCCATGAGGACGTGAGCAGCCGTTTCTTCTGCCTCCAAGCAGGCTCTGCAAAGGGGGCTGTCGGTAACACCTAGGACATATAGATGTTTGTTAAAGAAACCATGGCCAGTAAGTGCTGCAGTTACCAGTCGCATGCGCGGCCTACTAAGTCGAAGCAAGGTCTTAGCCAGCCTAGCGCTAGGGGACGGCAAGGCCAGCTTAGCCTGCCTGCACTTCTCATGGTTTGTCCAAAGAGTGGCATGATCATTCCTGGTCGACTCTCTCAGAAATGAGCGTACCATCTTGAAGGGAAGAGGGATGATAGGTTCGGGACCATACGCTGTCAAGCTAGATCCTTTACGCGCCAACTCATCCGCTGCATCGTTACCTCTTGATCCGCTGTGTCCTTTTATCCATTGAAGGATTACGCGGTTGTGTTGACATACCTCCATTAGTCGTTTGTGACACTCGTAGATTAGCCCTGAGTTAATAGTGTTGCTATTTAGGGCTTGTAGGACGGCCATGCTATCCGAGAGGATTCGAATGGAGGAATCTCTTACCTTTCTCGATGCTATGGCATTAGCGGCCGAGATGATGCCCATCATTCAGCTTGAAAGACAGTATTATGGGCACCCAGTGGAATGGCCATCTTGATGTTTAGGTCCTCCGAGAAGGTGCCTGAACCAGTGCCTGCTTCAGTTTTTGAACCATCGGTAAAAATTCTGAGCTCTTTAACGTCGAGCCCCTCAACCCGATGGTCTTCATGTAACTGTATATTGTATTTTTTGTCAAAAACAAATTGTTTAGGGATTCTGTTACTGCAAGCCATAGAGATGGGAAATTTTTTGTAAACTTCCCCTAGGATGGCGGTGTGTGAGGTCCTGTTTTTCCTCCAAAGTCCTAAGGTGTTGAGTCTCACCGCAGATGACGCGGCCTCCTGCTTAATATATAGCTGGAGTGGCGGAAGACACAGCATGGCCTCCATTGCTGCTGTTGGAGTAGTTCTCATACTACCTGTGATAGCCATGCAGGCCAGCCTTTGGAAGCTTTGGAGTTTGCTTACCATTGTGGTTAGTTTGGTCCTGGTCCACCACACCACAGCTCCGTAGCAGACAAGAGGACGGATCACCGTTACGTACAGCCAAAGAATGATGTTGGGAGAAAGTCCCCACTTTTTCCCCACCATTCTCCGACACTGCCAGAAAGCAATACTCGCCTTCTTTAGTTTGTTGTCGATGTGGCTACTCCAGTTGAGCTTGCTGTCCAAGGTTATGCCCAAGTACTTCACCTCAGTTGCTAGCTGGAGTTCCGTTCCAAAGAGCTTAGGTAGGGTATACCTACCAAGAGCCCTATTGTTAGTGAACATGACCATTACCGTTTTTGTTGGGTTAACCGCCAGGTCATATTCTAAACACCAGCGCTCCACGATGCGAAGAGCTGTTTGTTTAAGGTTGCATACTGTGCTCGCAAATTTACCTGTGATGAGGATTACCAAATCGTCGGCGTATCCTACGGTGTAGTATCCATTAGCGTTAAGCTTGGTAATCAGGTCGTTAATGACCAGATTCCACAGAAGCGGGGAGAGCACTCCTCCCTGCGGGCATCCCCGCACTACCTCCGCCGATAGGGACTCTCCAGCTAGACGCACGATACGTTTGTTAAGCATGTTTGTGACCCAGTTGTTTACAGCTGTTGACACCCCATGCCTTGTTAGAGATGCACTTATACTGCTATACTGCGTCTTGTCAAAGGCACCTTCTATATCAATAAAAGTTCCAAGACAGATGCATTTGTTTTGAATCGCCTCTTCAATTGTGGATACAACTGCATGGAGAGCCGATTCAGTAGACTTACCCAAACTATATGCATGCTGATTCTTGTGTAAGGGTATATGTTTTAACGCTCCATCTCTCAGGTGTCTCTCGCACAAACGTTCGAGAGTTTTAAGCAAGAACGAGGTGAGACTAATCGGCCTGAAAGATTTAGCGTTAGTGTAGTCGCTCCTTCCTGGCTTCGGTATGAAAATTACGTTTACTATTCTCCACCTTTTGGGAACGTATCCGAATCTAAGACATGCTTTCATGATTCGGACCATTATATTGATGACGGGTTCCCCACCCCACTGTAGAAGTGCTGGGAAGATTCCATCTGGTCCTGCTGATTTAAAAGGTTTAAAGCTATTAATGGCCCATCTTACCTTGTCAGCAGTGATAATATTATTAGTTATGTCTAAGTGGTCGACAGCTTCATGGTGAACCTCTTTCGGCCACATAATCTCTTGAATAGTTCTACTTCCGGGAAAGTGAGTTTCCAACAAGAGACTGTGTGTTTCTGTGGTGGAAGAGGTATATGTTCCATCGGGTTTTTTAAGCGACCCTAGCCTGGAGTTTCCTTGTTGAGCTAGTATTTGCCTTACCCGATTTGCTTGATCAACGGTTTCAATGTCGTTGCAGAATTTCCTCCATGAGTTGCTGCTTTTGAACCGTAGTCGTTTCTTGTACTTGGATTTGGCATCTTTATAGTTGTCCCAATCCTCATCAGCACTGGTGTTCATCGCCCTGTTTAGCAGTCTTCTGATCTTAGCACGCATCCTATCTAGATCAGGACCCCACCAAGGCTGCCCCTTGATGTTGGTAGGCGCTGGTGTGCTAAGCGGGCAAGTTGAATGGTAGCAGTCTATTGAAGTATTTGTAAAATCTGTTACCTGTTGTTCGATTTGTTCGGGTCCCTCCGGATCTGGTAGAGTCTCAGCCCAAGCAAGTCTTTCACCTAGGATAGCTCTGTACCTGGTTCTGTCAGTCTTGCGTGGGTTTCTCTTAGGGACAGTTGGGGAGAACGCTGCGTTGATCTCGAAGCGTATCCATTGATGATCAGAGCATGACGCCTCGTTGGACACATGCCAGCCCCCAACGTCGTCGGATAAGTCCGCCGTTGCCAGGGTAATATCAACGATAGTTCTGCTCCGCTTGGTAACAAAAGTTGGTTCAGAACCTATGTTAAGCACATTGAGGTTTGTAGTAAATAGGTATTCAACAAGTGTCTTACCTCTGCTGTTCATATCTGGCATGCCCCACAGTGGGTGATGCGCGTTCGAGTCGGCCCCAACGATGAGCTGGAGGCCCGACTTCTCGCAGTGGTCCACCAGCCGGCACAGGTCGTGTGGAGGCGGGTTGTCCTCCGCAGGCATGTAGGCGGAGGCCACCACGAGCTCGCGGCACCTAGCTGTGTCGGGCAGTTGCAGCCTTATGGCACACAGGTCCCTGGAACAGAACTCTGTTAATGGCTGTGCTGGGATGTTGTTAGTAGTTATGATGCACGTTCTAGGGTTATCGTGATCAGTTGTACCGAAAAGCTTACCTCTCAAATTGGCGAGCCCTCGAATGCTACCGCGGTTGATCCACGGCTCCTGGATCAGAGCCACGGCAGTGCTGTTTGCCCCCAACCAGCGTCTTAACTGGGCCGTTGCAGTTTGGCTGTGTTGGAGGTTGGCTTGGAGGATTTTACAATCGCGGGAGAGGGACGCCATTTTTGGTCAACCCCTCCTCCACCTCCAAGACGAGTTCCTCCTCCAGCCGCATGGACAGCTCCTCGCCCTCAGAGGGCACCACTGCTGGTTCTGGCTCATCGCCTTCACCAAGCAGCATGGCCTCCCAGTGCGCGTGCTCGTCCTGCGGTTGAGCAGCAGAACTTTCCCCGACTGCATCGGGGCCTGTTTGCTGCCGCTCTGGGGTGGAACTCTGGGGCTTGGCTGTTCTTGAAGAAACCCCAGTGATGACCAGCTTAGAGCTGGTCTGCGCTACCACCGGTGGTTCCTTCACAAATTTCCCACCGGGTCCCTGAAATTTGAGGTAGACCGAACCACTACCAAAAAGGAGCTGTCTGCCCCTTCCCAGCAGGGTCGGCACCACATCTTCAGGGACGTCTGTGATGAGAAACAGGTTGTCCTGCTGCTCATCCACTTTCTGGAGGAGCCATCGGTCAACCTGTGCCCACTTGTTCATAAAGTGGAGGACTACGCCGACGTCGGGCGCAGACTTCCACTTGCCTCGTTCGTTGGGTATGAGCACCCCACATCGAACCCTGCGGACCATCTCCGATTGGCGTTTCACCACCAACTGTACGTTGGATGGTGTAGACACACCGGAGACACACTCCCGCAGCCAGTTCAGGGAGTACTCGTCCTCCACGAACAGTTTAAGGTGGCCGTCCTCGTAACGAGGCTTGCCACCGAATTTGGGGTTTTCCTTGCTCGGATCCGCCAACGCTTCCCTCAAGATTTTGTCATCAATCTCGTTGAGGATGAGCGTTGACAGATCCTGTGAAATATGACCAGTAGCGACGTCAGTTACGGCGATGTACTGGTCAGATTTCACCTTCTGAGCATAGGTGACCCCAGCTCTGCGCGCTTCCGTGCACTGCTTTTTAGGCTCCACTCGAGGAGAAATACTATCCTCTAGTCGAGCCCTCTTAGCAGCCGCGCGCTCGTTTTTGCCGGATCTCTTGGCAGATTTCAACTTCTTGTTAGAAGTTGGACCACCAGAGAACGCTACGGTAGGTTTAGCCCCGTTTGAGTCTAGGGTTGCCCCTTTGACACCACGGGAGCCGGTCACCTTACCCGCAGCTCCAGCTGTATTAACAGCGGGACCGCCATCGGTCGTCACCGTGGCAGATGGAACCCCATCTACGCCGGCAGCGGCCGATGTGGCAGCCAAACGCTGTTTTTTCTTCCACCGACGATTCGCCTTACGCCCTGGTCCGGTTTGCACCGTATCTGGACGTTTAGTCGATGGGCCCTTCCCTTGCAAAGATTGCTTGGGTGGTTTACCCTTTCGACCAACCGTCGTCCAGGCGCTGGCGAAATGCTCGGCGATGTTTGTCGAATGGCTCCGCGCACCGGGTTGCCCAGTGGCCCTGCCTCTCGACTCACTTTCGGGCTTTTTGCAGCTAACCTCCACAGTGGAATCACTACCGGTTTGCACCGGTAGGTCACTGATGGTGGCAGTGCGCCCAGTTGAGGCTTGAGGATCTGCCGAGGCAGATTCTCGCACCTGTTTGGAGACGCTTGCGGTTTTCACCGCTGGAAGCGTTCCAGATGGGTTTTTTGACCTGACACGATCCATGGCCAAATGTATAGAGATTCGTCTACTCGATTTCCCACCCTCCACGGAGCCCGCATAATTGGGAGCGCCTACTCGCTTGGAACAGCTTTCAGTCGCTAGGAGTACCGAGTAGATATAGGAGCATAGGGCTGGTACTTGGCGCGACATCGGGAGCTCGCTTCTGTGGACGATGGGAACCAAGGTGTCAGCGACATGGTCCCACCGCCGTAGTCACCGAAGCTTACCCCGTCAGCATGACCCATCCCTCCGCTATGACTGACGCCTTAGCGGACCCTACACCCCTAGCCGTGGCCCTCTGACGGGACACTTGGCCGTTACCCCAACCCGCGGCTACGGGCGAGGCTACCGTTTTGCCTGAAATCCAGGCCAAAGAGGGCGTGTTGCCTTACGAAGCTAAATCCACAGCAACGCTCGGCTCAACCCCCCAGGACCCCTTCATCCTGGCCTACGGTGGTCAACTGCGCAGACCACAAGACGCAGGTGAGTGTAGATAGTCTGCCGGGTACACCCACTTTAACCGACAGAACCGGAGCTACTTTTAGCCATCGGCTAGTAAGAGGTCCGGGGACCAGTCACTAGCCGCTGTTACTAGGGTGCACCAGGAGGAAGCAGAAGTTATGCAGGCGGACGTATCCTTCTGCATCACTTCAGCACCCCCACACTAGGAGGTAGTCGCTCAGAACACCCTATGATGATGGTAACATAAATACATACAGCGAGAAGACCAAGAATCTTGGGGTTGTATTTGATAAATTGTTGTCCTGGTCGCCCCATGTTTGTGAGGTCATCAGACAAGTCTTTGCGTCATTTCACGCCCTAGGGAGATAGCAGTACTTCTTGCCGCGGCAGACTAAAATCGCCCTTGCTCAGCCCCTCCTACTACATTTAAAAGATTACGCGGATGTTTGCTGGATCAGTGCGAACGAAGAAGTAACTAAACAAACTCGAACGACTTCAAAACCGCTGTGCAAGTATGACCATGTCTTACAGTATCGCAAGGAGTTGGGGTGGCTTCCGATCTGTATTCGTCGTAAAATGCACATTATCTCCTATCTGTTCAAAATTTGCAAAATCTCCGCTACCCCACATATCTTCGGTAACGTTTCGAGTTTCTTTCCCAGGGATAGCGCAACCAGAGATCCCACACGATGTCTCTCCTTTAAACTTCTCGGCATAACACTGCCGCTTACAAATAATAGTTGAGGTTAAGGGCGTTCCGACTGTGGAACGCACTTCCCGGCGCTATTATAGATAGTCCCTCAATTTTCACTGTTAAGAAAATATTGAAAGAACATTTCCCTTCTCTTTCGTGATAGGTGGTTTTATATTAGGTCCTTACATATGAAATTGGCTTTTTGCATAGGAGGAACTTAGAGTCGTTTTTTTAAATATAATATATTTATTTAATCAAACGTGCAAGAAGACTGGCTTGGCGAGAAAGGCATCCTGACTGCTGATAAGCAACAGTGGTATGGCGGACACGGCGAGACAGCAAGGCAACGTGGAAGACTTAGTTCGATGGTAGAGGACATAAGCAACCATCGATCAGAAACTACATCCGAACTCTTCTCTAATCGTGGTGGTCCCCGTCCCATTAGACTAAAAGGAGAAGGGACAAGGGAGTGCATCCGTACAAGCGTAAACACCTATACACTATAATATGACTGCTTTCCACAAAAGGACCCGATTCGTCTACAAGTCCTGTGGCGATGAAGATATGTAGAGAGGTCTCGCTGTGATGCTAGCGGGGCTTTGGCTGATGTTTGCATATGGGCGGCTTAAGAAGAGTGGTCGCTTCTTCACTGCAACGGGGTAACAGTGCGGATTCGGCTTGAAAAGTAGTAGTATGGTAGTAACCACGGCTGCCGCCACATCATTTCAATGTGGTCGACACAACGATAAAATTAAAAATAGAAGAAAACTAGCTATGTTCACATTCGGCGCGTGCAATGTACGCACTCTCCTTGATCGAGATGGTAACCTGTGTCCTGAGAGGTAGCCCGCGAGCTTCGCCGCTACGACGGGGATATCGTTGCCTTAAGTGAGACACACCAATCAGACGAGGGCGAATTGGTTGAATAAGGCGGCGGATTCATATTTTTCTGGAAAAAGACGGTTGCATGGGAACCCAGAAGCTCTGAAGTGGGATTTGCGATCAAGACCAGCATTTCGAGAAAATTAGACGCGTGTCCTGTCCACATCTCGGATCGCGTCACCACACTGCGCTTCCACTGGGACGATACCAACTACCTGAATCTGATAATTGTATACGCCCTGCGTGTTTAGACGTCGAAAGGATCGAAACCTTAGAGAACAGGAGGGAGAACGATGAAACTCTAGAAACCGCGATACAGGAGCTAAATATTGAGAATGGTGACATTCCAGCTGAATGGATGACTATCTTCGCGCTTATTTGAGACCGCAACACAGACTCTGGACTTAAAAATCCGTATAAGTGAAGATTGGTTCGACGATAATTAATGATACATGTCTCACAGAAGTACTGAGGAAACACCGAGCCCTCCGACATAAGCTAGACCGTGGACAGGGAGATGTAGCAGATGAGGTGAATCAGAGTGAGTCTGAACTACGAAGACTCATGAGAGTGTTGAAGGACAAGTGGTGGCAAGAGAAGGCCCGTAAAATACAGTGGCTATCCGACACGAACCGGCTGGGAGAGTTCTATGGAGAGGATTGCAAACTCATCGGTACAGCTCATCGAGTCAGTGTACCCCTGAAGTCATTTGACGGGGAACAGCTACTCGAAATCAAAGAGAATGTCCTCAAGCGATGGGCTGAGCACTTTGATGGGTTACTCAACGTCGACAGGTCAGTTGACTTTGGACACATTGAAACTATACCTGCACTACTAACAGCAAATGAGTTAGATGAGCCACTGACATTGACCGAGGTTATTTATGACATCAGAGCACAACGGAACAAGAAAACGGCAGGCGTTGACAGTATACCAGGAGAGCTACTTAAATACGGTGGAGCCTCATGTCATCTGACTATCTGGAAGTTTTTCATACGCATGTGGCAAGAAGAAGAGATCCCTAGAGATTTTGAAGTCTCCCGCATATGTACTCTATACAATAATAAAGGCAGCTGGTCAGACTGCTAAGGGACGCTCTACAGGATCTTTCCGATGGCGTTCGAATCCGTTTCCCCATTTTTGGGAAGATTTTCAACTTGACCAGGCTCAACGCTCGTACCAAAGTGTCATACGCCAGAATATCAGAGATTGTATATGCAGATGATTTCGGGTTTTTAGCGGACACATCCGATAATCTGCAACAGTTGATCCAGAAACTTGATCATTCGTGTCGTAACATGGTCTGAAGATTAATGTGAAGAAGACTGAAGTTATGATTACACCCAATACGATAATACGGCAATACGACAGGTAGAGACAAGTTCAAATACCTAAGTAGCAGTATAACATCCAACTGCGACCTTGAGCCTGAAATAAACGCCAGGATTGTAGCTGCGGCAGCAGCTTTCGGCAAACTTCGGGACAAGGTCTTCCGCTCGCACGACATCAAGCTGGCTACCAAAGTATCTGTTTATCTGGAGATGTAATACCTAATCTGATGTATTACTCTGAGACGTGATGATTGTACCGCAAACATATTCGCAAAGCAAGCCAAATTCCATCTTCGATGCCTACGCGACATTATGAACATCAAATGGTCGGATCGTGTGAGAAACACCGATGTACTTGGACGGGCAAATGTCGGCAGAATAGAGGCGTATCTGATGAGGCGACATCTAAGATGGAGTAGGCATGTAACCCGAATGGATGAGGCGAAGCGCATCTTTTACTCTGAACTGCAGGAAGGAAAGCGGAGATCAGGTGGCCAATTCCTCAGATAGGATGTTTAGAAGAGACATATGAAGAAATGCAATATTTGGCCCTCCTCGTGGGAGTCAGGCAGGGAATCGTCCGGAATGGCGACGCCTGGTGCAACAAAGCGTTTACCGCTTCGAATCCCAAAGACGGGCAGACTTGGACGCGAAGCGCGACCAACTGAAGGCTAGACAACTAGCAGCCATAGTATACAACTACGTGGATGGCGTGCTAACTTGCACTCTGTGTGGGCGCACGTTTTCTGCCAAGAGAGATTTTGATAGAAGTAAACCTGATCTAGGAAAGAGCGGCCCATCTTCTAAAACTACCCCGAAAGAAATTTAATGCTAGCGTCAATGGGATTGGATCATCTTCAGGGGAATGCAAAGGAAGTCTTCAAATAAACTGTAAATCAATTAACTCGGATTACACGTTTGAAACTCAAGCGCTGATTATGAAAAAAGTAACTAACAACTTACCGAACGTGTCATTCCCCAAGGCTAACTGGCCTCGTTTGAGCAACTTAAAACTCGCCGATCCGGAGTATAACATATCTCAAAACATAGATTTCTTACTTGGGGCAGGAGTGTACGCTGAAATAATTCTGGACGGCTTACTGAAAGGCAATCAATCAGCCCCTATTGCACAACAAACGCAGTTGGGGTGGATATTATGTGGCAGCATAACTAAATCATACTGCTGTAATGTAACTTTGATTGACCTACAAGAACTAACACGCTTTTGGGAACCGAAGACATCTCACAGCAGCAACCGGATACGCCAAGGGAAGAGCAATGTGTAGAGTTTTACAAGAAGACTGTTCAGCGTAATTCTCAAGGACAATACATTGTTCAGATGCCCTTATGTTCGGATTTTGAGAGAAAACTTGGCAATTCAAAAAACATAGCCATCTCGCAATTTCTTCAACATGAAAAGAGTTAGGATCTGGCCCCTACTTTTGGTTTCCGGACCTCATCAATCTGTGGGTTTCTCCTCCCATAGTGGTCCAATGTAGAGAAGTGGCAAAAAATTACGCTAGCTAAGTATATGTAAATATCTACAGTAATGAAGAAATTTGACCTTTGAATTTTGACTAGTGATGCTTTTCTTTAGGGTTTAATTTATCGATAGATATTCCTCGACACAGTCGTCCAGATCACTTGTTGTAACGTAGAAAGTAAAGCTGTTAGCATTATCTGTCGTCTCTTCATCATCCTGTTCGGACTCATTTTTAAAAGTACCCGATTCGTCATCCGACTTCCGATCCATATAAGGCTCTAGATGCTGCTTGATGTGTCGACTTAAAGACCTGGAAAAATACCACACTCATTATGAATACAAATTAAATCAAACAATAAAGCATGAAGAATTTGGTTGGTCTTTTATCTCCATTCTGATTAAAGTTTTTATATGGTCCCGGCTACTATCGCTACTCGCTGGTAGATAACCAGTTGCCCTGATAAGACAGCTTGATCACTTCAGACAGTCAGGTCAGCCACTACTAGCCCGACACCCCTCCATCAACCCGCAATGAGCCAGCGTGGTGGAGTATGGCTCAATCTTTCTCATAACCGGGCTTATTTGGCATTAATGGTCTACATCTATATTTATTAAAGTTTCTGTAATATTATTACCACCAGAGATACAAATCAGAGATCAGTTCCATGATAATTCCGCCGCCATTAGCATTTCTATGTCTCGAAAGCGGGCAATCTATATTTCTTATACTCTATTTGCCGAAACAAGTTAATGTAAAAGAAATGCCCTGGCGTCTGATAGGTAGAGCCACGACGCGACGCTGAGACCGTGTTCACAAAGCGAGATTTTTTTCAGTTTTTTCGTGTGACTCGTACCGTTCAGACGTGCTTTACTGTCTTGTGTTAGTGTACTGATAACTTTTTCATATGACCCAGTTTGTTTTTTGGACTTTGTCATAGAGTGCATTACTGACGAGTTCGCGCTTGTTCAACGGATAAGCCAACTATAAGTTGAAGATGGCTGAGGAAGTAAGCGGAAATTACTATGTGGAAAGAAGACGCAAACGAGCCTTAATTAAGTAGAACTAAGAATAACCACCTTACTAAAGTTAATATAATTATTATGTGTGTAATTATCTGCCTATATGTAGCATGAGCATACGCTTACGCTACATATAGGCAGATAATACATACATATATTTACATACATACATTCATACATACATCGACGACCCGAATGGCCGAGTCGGCAATGTCCCTGCCTACGAAGCCAAGGGTCCCGGGTTCGAGTCCCGATGGGGGCAAATATTTGTTGATGAAAACGGATGTTTGTACCCTATAGTCATGGTTGTTTATCTATCTAAGTATAATATTTATCTATATAAGTATGTGTATCGTTGTCTAGTACCCAAGATACAGGGAATCCTAGTTTGGGGCTAGATCAATGTGTGTAAATAGTGTCCAAGGTATTATTATTTATTATTATTATTATGCATGCATATTTTTATGTTATACATTTATTAGGTGTGTATGTATTATATGATATTAGAAAAAAGCTGCTAAATAAAGGTTAATATAAAATCGGTTATTTTTTGTTTGTACAATACATACAAGTATTTGTATTTTAGTAATACACCTCATCTGTCTGGTTAGTCAAAACAGAAAAAATGGTTAGTTGAGAGAACAAAACATATGTAGGCACATCAATAATGCGCCTTTAATTTAACAAGTTTGGTTAACGCCCACTAGCGATTTTTTTTCCTTGTCTTTTGTATGAAATTGTGTAACGAGACAACGCTCTATTAACTTGTTTCGGCAAATAGAGATCGTTTTTGTGTGTCTGGCGGCACTAACCGCACCCGAGCCGCACTCACTTCTGACTGCGAAAGCCGCGTTCACACAGCGAGCAACAGAACGGCTTGTCCCCCGAGTGAGCGAGCAGCCGGTGCCGCTGCAGCGCCGCGTTTGTGCGGGCGCGCACGCCGCACTCGCTACACTCGCGCTCGCGGCTGTGCTACCTGCAGCACCGTCGTGCTGGGGAACGTTAATGAACTCAAAATAGAATCGTTCGTTCGATATGGTGGGTACTTACAACCACACGAAATATGATGATGGTAACATAAATACATACAGCGAGAAGACCAAGAATCTTGGGGTTGTATTTGATAAATTGTTGTCCTGGTCGCCCCATGTTTGTGAGGTCATCAGACAAGTCTTTGCGTCATTTCACGCCCTAGGGAGATAGCAGTACTTCTTGCCGCGGCAGACTAAAATCGCCCTTGCTCAGCCTCTCCTACTACATTTAAAAGATTACGCGGATGTTTGCTGGATCAGTGCGAACGAAGAAGTAACTAAACAAACTCGAACGACTTCAAAACCGCTGTGCAAGTATGACCATGTCTTACAGTATCGCAAGGAGTTGGGGTGGCTTCCGATCTGTATTCGTCGTAAAATGCACATTATCTCCTATCTGTTCAAAATTTGCAAAATCTCCGCTACCCCACATATCTTCGGTAACGTTTCGAGTTTCTTTCCCAGGGATAGCGCAACCAGAGATCCCACACGATGTCTCTCCTTTAAACTTCTCGGCATAACACTGCCGCTTACAAACAATAGTTGAGGTTAAGGGCGTTCCGACTGTGGAACGCACTTCCCGGCGCTATTATAGATAGTCCCTCAATTTTCACTGTTAAGAAAATATTGAAAGAACATTTCCCTTCTCTTTCGTGATAGGTGGTTTTATATTAGGTCCTTACATATGAAATTGGCTTTTTGCATAGGAGGAACTTAGAGTCGTTTTTTTAAATATAATATATTTATTTAATCAAACGTGCAAGAAGACTGGCTTGGCGAGAAAGGCATCCTGACTGCTGATAAGCAACAGTGGTATGGCGGACACGGCGAGACAGCAAGGCAACGTGGAAGACTTAGTTCGATGGTAGAGGACATAAGCAACCATCGATCAGAAACTACATCCGAACTCTTCTCTAATCGTGGTGGTCCCCGTCCCATTAGACTAAAAGGAGAAGGGACAAGGGAGTGCATCCGTACAAGCGTAAACACCTATACACTATAATATGACTGCTTTCCACAAAAGGACCCGATTCGTCTACAAGTCCTGTGGCGATGAAGATATGTAGAGAGGTCTCGCTGTGATGCTAGCGGGGCTTTGGCTGATGTTTGCATATGGGCGGCTTAAGAAGAGTGGTCGCTTCTTCACTGCAACGGGGTAACAGTGCGGATTCGGCTTGAAAAGTAGTAGTATGGTAGTAACCACGGCTGCCGCCACATCATTTCAATGTGGTCGACACAACGATAAAATTAAAAATAGAAGAAAACTAGCTATGTTCACATTCGGCGCGTGCAATGTACGCACTCTCCTTGATCGAGATGGTAACCTGTGTCCTGAGAGGTAGCCCGCGAGCTTCGCCGCTACGACGGGGATATCGTTGCCTTAAGTGAGACACACCAATCAGACGAGGGCGAATTGGTTGAATAAGGCGGCGGATTCATATTTTTCTGGAAAAAGACGGTTGCATGGGAACCCAGAAGCTCTGAAGTGGGATTTGCGATCAAGACCAGCATTTCGAGAAAATTAGACGCGTGTCCTGTCCACATCTCGGATCGCGTCACCACACTGCGCTTCCACTGGGACGATACCAACTACCTGAATCTGATAATTGTATACGCCCTGCGTGTTTAGACGTCGAAAGGATCGAAACCTTAGAGAACAGGAGGGAGAACGATGAAACTCTAGAAACCGCGATACAGGAGCTAAATATTGAGAATGGTGACATTCCAGCTGAATGGATGACTATCTTCGCGCTTATTTGAGACCGCAACACAGACTCTGGACTTAAAAATCCGTATAAGTGAAGATTGGGTCGACGTTAATTAATGATACATGTCTCACAGAAGTACTGAGGAAACACCGAGCCCTCCGACATAAGCTAGACCGTGGACAGGGAGATGTAGCAGATGAGGTGAATCAGAGTGAGTCTGAACTACGAAGACTCATGAGAGTGTTGAAGGACAAGTGGTGGCAAGAGAAGGCCCGTAAAATACAGTGGCTATCCGACACGAACCGGCTGGGAGAGTTCTATGGAGAGGATTGCAAACTCATCGGTACAGCTCATCGAGTCAGTGTACCCTTGAAGTCATTTGACGGGGAACAGCTACTCGAAATCAAAGAGAATGTCCTCAAGCGATGGGCTGAGCACTTTGATGGGTTACTCAACGTCGACAGGTCAGTTGACTTTGGACACATTGAAACTATACCTGCACTACTAACAGCAAATGAGTTAGATGAGCCACTGACATTGACCGAGGTTATTTATGACATCAGAGCACAACGGAACAAGAAAACGGCAGGCGTTGACAGTATACCAGGAGAGCTACTTAAATACGGTGGAGCCTCATGTCATCTGACTATCTGGAAGTTTTTCATACGCATGTGGCAAGAAGAAGAGATCCCTAGAGATTTTGAAGTCTCCCGCATATGTACTCTATACAATAACAAAGGCAGCTGGTCAGACTGCTAAGGGACGCTCTACAGGATCTTTCCGATGGCGTTCGAATCCGTTTCCCCATTTTTGGGAAGATTTTCAACTTGACCAGGCTCAACGCTCGTACCAAAGTGTCATACGCCAGAATATCAGAGATTGTATATGCAGATGATTTCGGGTTTTTAGCGGACACATCCGATAATCTGCAACAGTTGATCCAGAAACTTGATCATTCGTGTCGTAACATGGTCTGAAGATTAATGTGAAGAAGACTGAAGTTATGATTACACCCAATACGATAATACGGCAATACGACAGGTAGAGACAAGTTCAAACACCTAAGTAGCAGTATAACATCCAACTGCGACCTTGAGCCTGAAATAAACGCCAGGATTGTAGCTGCGGCAGCAGCTTTCGGCAAACTTCGGGACAAGGTCTTCCGCTCGCACGACATCAAGCTGGCTACCAAAGTATCTGTTTATCTGGAGATGTAATACCTAATCTGATGTATTACTCTGAGACGTAATGATTGTACCGCAAACATATTCGCAAAGCAAGCCAAATTCCATCTTCGATGCCTACGCGACATTATGAACATCAAATGGTCGGATCGTGTGAGAAACACCGATGTACTTGGACGGGCAAATGTCGGCAGAATAGAGGCGTATCTGATGAGGCGACATCTAAGATGGAGTAGGCATGTAACCCGAATGGATGAGGCGAAGCGCATCTTTTACTCTGAACTGCAGGAAGGCAAGCGGAGATCAGGTGGCCAATTCCTCAGATAGGATGTTTAGAAGAGACATATGAAGAAATGCAATATTTGGCCCTCCTCGTGGGAGTCAGGCAGGGAATCGTCCGGAATGGCGACGCCTGGTGCAACAAAGCGTTTACCGCTTCGAATCCCAAAGACGGGCAGACTTGGACGCGAAGCGCGACCAACTGAAGGCTAGACAACTAGCAGCCATAGTATACAACTATGTGGATGGCGTGCTAACTTGCACTCTGTGTGGGCGCACGTTTTCTGCCAAGAGAGATTTTGATAGAAGTAAACCTGATCTAGGAAAGAGCGGCCCATCTTCTAAAACTACCCCGAAAGAAATTTAATGCTAGCGTCAATGGGATTGGATCATCTTCAGGGGAATGCAAAGGAAGTCTTCAAATAAACTGTAAATCAATTAACTCGGATTACACGTTTGAAACTCAAGCGCTGATTATGAAAAAAGTAACTAACAACTTACCGAACGTGTCATTCCCCAAGGCTAACTGGCCTCGTTTGAGCAACTTAAAACTCGCCGATCCGGAGTATAACATATCTCAAAACATAGATTTCTTACTTGGGGCAGGAGTGTACGCTGAAATAATTCTGGACGGCTTACTGAAAGGCAATCAATCAGCCCCTATTGCACAACAAACGCAGTTGGGGTGGATATTATGTGGCAGCATAACTAAATCATACTGCTGTAATGTAACTTTGATTGACCTACAAGAACTAACACGCTTTTGGGAACCGAAGACATCTCACAGCAGCAACCGGATACGCCAAGGGAAGAGCAATGTGTAGAGTTTTACAAGAAGACTGTTCAGCGTAATTCTCAAGGACAATACATTGTTCAGATGCCCTTATGTTCGGATTTTGAGAGAAAACTTGGCAATTCAAAAAAATTAGCCATCACGCAATTTCTTCAACTTGAAAAGAGACTGGAGAGAAAACAACAACTAGTGACCATGTATCGAGATTTCATGAAAGAATACGAAGATTTAGGTCACATGGCGCCATCACAGACCACAACATCAGCTCTTCAGTGTTTTCTCCCACATCATGGAGTGTTGAGAAAAAGTTCAACTACAACCAAACTTCGAACAGTGTTTAACGCATCTCAGAAGACATCTAGCGGCTACAGCCTCAACAGCCTGCTAGATAAGGGTCCGAACCTACAAAAAGACATTCAAGCATTGATTTTGAAGTGGAGAACTTACCGCTATGCCTTCACAGCGGACATTGAAAAAATGTACCGTTGCCTCTGGATTCAGGAAGAACAACGAGACCTGACGAAAATCATCTGGAGAGCCTCACCAACAGAAAACATGCAAGAATACAAATTACAAACTTTAACCTACGGTACTAAGTGTGCTCCATGGCTGGCGATGAAAACTTTGAAACAATTAGCTAGTGATGATGGAGACAAGGTACCATATCCAGGTGCAGCAGTGACCTTGACTCAAGAGTTCTACATGGACGACCTGATCAGCGGTCATTCGTCTCTGGAAGAAGCTAAAAAGCTACAAAAATCACTCATCATGTTGCTACAAAGAGGCGGCATGAACCTAAGAAAGTGGAGCGGAAATCACCCTGCTCTGCTAGAGGAACTAACTGAAGAGCAAATTTCGACAAAAAACAACTTTGAATTTAAATACGAAGAATCACAGAAAACCCTTGGTCTAAACTGGAACCCGGAAGCGGATACATTCAAGTTTAACTGGCCACTCCAACAAACCTCAAAACTAACAAAACGAACACTCCTATCAGAGATTTCCAAACTTTATGACCCGTTGGGCTGGCTATCTCCCGTTACACTAACTGCCAAGCTTATCTTTCAAAAACTATGGATAAGTAACCTGAGATGGGATAAAGAGGTACCAATGGAGGTTAAAACAGAATGGCTTAAACTGAAAGGTGAAATACCAATCATTCCGGAAATGCGAATTCCCAGATGGATTGCCGGATTAAATAACAACATCGAGCTATTGGGATTTAGCGACGCAAGTGAAAAAGCATACTCCTGCGTTTTCTACAGCCGAGTCCTAAATGAACACGGAGGGTTTGTTTTAACCCTACTGATCGCAAGAACTCGTGTGGCGCCAATATCACAGAAAATAAGCCTACCAAGAATGGAACTATGTGGCGCTCTCCTGTTAGCGGAAGTAATGAAAAAAGTTCAAACAGCTCTCGCCGGCTACAACATAATCAAACGAGCGTGGTGCGACTCACAAGTGGTGCTAGCATGGATACAAGGTGAATCATCGCGGTGGGAAACCTACGTAGCAAACAAGTCAATAAAATAAAACTTATATTGCCAGCTAACACATGGCAATACGTGAAATCGGAGCTCAACCCAGCTGATTGTGCATCCAGAGGTTTACAACCAAGTAAACTACTCAACTTTAGCCTTTGGTGGCAGGGCCCAGAGTTTCTAAAGGACCCCGAATATACCCTACAATAAACATCAACATCGTCTCAACAATGCCTCTATATAAACTTAACAGAAAGCAAAGAAAGCGAGAAACATAACAGCAACATAATAACTATCAATAAAAAACCCGAGCATTTTATAGAAACGTTACTGTTGAATAACAGTAATTTGACCCGAGTTTGCCGAGTCATTGCCTGGATTTTGCGCTTCGTCACAAAAACGCAATCTACTGCAAGTCAACAAATACCTCACATAACAACAAACGAATTGACCAAAGCGAATGAACTGATAATTAAATACGTGCAGGAAAAGGAATTTGAGGTAGACTACAAGCTACTTCAGAACAATAAACCTTTACCTTCAAAAAGCAACATCAATAAACTTAACCCTAACATGGACGAGAACAACATTATGCGTGTGGGAGGTCGACTGAACAAATCAATATTACCAGGAGGCATGAAAAATCCAGTAATTCTCTCACGCAACGGAAGATTTACAAAACTTATGATCGAGCACGCGCATCTTTCGACATTGCATGACGGAGCGCGGCTCACACTAACATACATACGGCAGCGGTACTGGATAATCGGGGCCAATAGAGCCGTCAAATCCATCTTGCACAACTGTGTTCGCTGTCGTCGCTTCGGTCCTCATAAAAATTATCAACTGATGGGAGACTTACCGAAGTAACGCATCACCCCATCGAAGCTATTTACGCACACCGGCGTGGACTTTACGGGCAGCATTGACATCAAACTAAACAAGGGAAGAGGAGTGAAAACATCCAAGGGCTACATCGCAGTCTTTGTGTGTTTAGCCACGAAGGCTGTACACCTTGAACTTGTATCCGATCTCAGTACGGAAACATTCCTCGCCGCATTCGTTCATTCCTCGTCGCCTGTGACGTTAACCCGGGGTCATGCAAGACAGAGTGGATCGAGTTACACCTACCGAAAAGCTGGCTGGCAACATGCTGCGGGACATGCACTGTACGGACTATCTGCAACGAAGACATCGCATTCTCTTTGTCTTGTCTGCTCTGGAAGGAGACTATTTAGTTCAAGTAGATGTATTCTTAGACATATACAATTTCAGACCCATCCACTTCCACTGTATGCTCAGTGCTATTTGTCATGACCTTGGTTTTTAACATGTTCATCTGCAGTCCCACCTCGAGGCTTGCCACGCTGAGGTCTTGCAGTATGGACTGTAGTTCTCCTAAAGAACGAGAAAATAACACGATATTGTCGGCAAAACGAAGATTGGTCAACCTTGTTTCGCCAACTTCGATGACTTTCTGTTCCCATTCTGGTGTTACTTTTCTGAATACTACTTCTAAAGTGCTCGTGAAGAGTTTTGGGGAAAGTGGGTCTCCTTGTTTCACCCCTTTTTGAATTGGAAAGGAAGGTCCAGAGGTCTGTAATTTTATGGCGGCTGTACTATTATGGTATATACATTTAATAAGATTTGAATAAAAGCCGTGTATCTCTTGGGCTTGTAATGCTTCGAAAATTTATTTATGTGTTATGCTTTCAAATGCCTTGCTGTAATTTACAAATGTCAGATAGATAGGAAATTGATATTCTTGGTGTTTTTCTTTTAATTGATTGAGAGCGTCTAGGTGGTCGGTGGTGGACATGCCAGGTCTAAACCCAGCCTGTTCTGTTGATCGAGAAGTCCAGATATATGGCATTCAATCACTTATATGAATGCCTTGTAGAGATGTGATACAAGGTTGATTGACCTGTAATTGCCGATATCTGACTTTTCACCCTTTTTGTGTAGAAGCACGATCTCAGAATGACACATATTTTTAGGAAATCGTCTAGAATGTATAATGCAATTAAATAGATTTGTTACATGTGGACGTAGTACAGATTGTCCTAGTTTGAGCACTTCTGTGGAAATTCCATCACATCCTGGGCTCTTGTTAAATTTCATTGAACGTAGTACACAATTAACTTCGTAACCTGTTATGGGTGGTATGTCGTGTGGGAGAGAATGGTCTTGTACACTTTGTGAATCCAGTATATTAGCTGTGTCTGAGTAGAGCTGTTGGTAAAAATCAGTGCATATTTCCATAATTTTACCCCTATTCCTATGTTTTTGCCCATTTTTATCCTTAAGACATAACATCCATGATTTGCTGTTATTTATTCCTTTTTTTTTGCTACTTTAAGTGAGCTGTTCCTAAACAAGGCTGTTTCCACTAGTTGTAGGTTATTTCGCCTTTTGTCCTTTCTGATGGATTTCTTTATTTTTCTATCTAATTCTCTGTATTCTATGCATTTGTTATTATTTTTGAATGTTTGCCTTTCTTCTATGAGCTGTAGAATCTCGGATGATAATTTTTCTAACATAGTTTTAGTTTGTCTTATTTTGATGCTCGACTCTTTTATACAATGTTGAATATGTAAATATCTTTTCTCCGCGTTATCTAAATCTATATGTACAATCAAGTCAAAACTATTAATGAGTTCTATTTTGAAGTTATCAATGTTAGCTATCAATGACTTTTTATCTAATTGTTTAATTTTCCTTCTAAACATTTTTTGGCGGTGAATTTTTAAGCTAGACGATAATTTTGTGGGTAATGGTCGGTGGTCGGAATTCAATTTAATATTGTTAATGATACCGACATCGCGAACTATTTATTGGTCAGAAGTTAACGCGTAATCAATTTCATTCTTTACTAATCCATTTGGTGAGATCCAGGTCCACCTTCTTTGGGGATTTTGTAGAAGAAGGTGTTGCCAATCGAGAGATTCTGGCCAAATGCAAAGTAGATGAGACGAGTGCCCAGTTTTTTTCGGTCGCCCAAACCGTACGGTCCTTGTATGTGACAGTTGTCGTTGTATTGTCTCTGTCCTAACTTTGCAATGAAATCGCCTATCACGACTTTCTAGCTACCACGGTTTTCGTCACAGGCCTTATTGAGTAAATCATAGAATTGTTCCACCTCTTCGTCTGAATGAGATGACGTCGGAGCATGTGCCTGAATTATGATTAATGCCTTTTCTTTTGTAATTTGAAATTTAAGAACTAAATGAGATGATGTTGGAGCATGTGCCTGAATTACGATTAATGTTTTTTCTTTTGTAATTTGAAATTTAAGAACTGAATGAGATGATGTCGGAGCATGTGCCTGAATTACGATTAATGTATTTTCTTTTGTAATTTGAAATTTAAGAACAGCAATTTTTCCAGAGCTCCTTATAAATTCTATTATATTATTTGCCCAAAGCTTGGCTACTAGAAATCCTACCCCAAACTGACCCCCTGCTATACCCGAATAAAAGAAGATATTTTCATCCCTTACTAAACATGGCTTTGTAAATCTCTCGTAATATTACCTTAGAAATATTCTGCACATGAATCGATACACCAACGTGTTTTCTGTACTCCTACTGTACCTACATCAAGGTGCATACAATCAGTAGTTTCAAATAGAGTTACCCGGAATATCTAAGTGACGATTATTCAAATACCTTTCCGAAACTGCCGAGCTTAATGGTGCGTGACAGTCAAACGACGAGTTTATTTGTAAATATACAGGATTTCAATATACAATATACCTACTTTATTGCACGAAAAATAACGAGAACAAACACATGAATACTTGTGCTCAAAGGCAAGCTTATTTATAAATAGAGATTTTTTCCAGCAAACGTATCTAAAACGTATATAAAATATTATAATACATACATAGTAAGATAGTCAAAACCGTTAGTTGATCAACTATCGACACATAGTAAACCAGACCGAAAGGGTTTAGAATTTACGTTTCTTTTGTTCTTACATGTATAACCTAACCTAACCTAACACGAAGACTATTCGGGGCCTTCGCTGCGCTCGCCCCGTCTACTCTTCACCTAAGCTGCCGCAGTCTTTGCGGTTAACTATTTAACGGTTTTAACCGTTAGTTTATCAACTATTGCGTCATATAGTAAGCAGTACGCTACAGTTTACTATCTGTCGATAGTTCACCAACTAACGGGAAAAAAAAAAAGACAATCTTACGGTGTAATACTTATATATATATTAACATAATACGTAGATACTTAAACTAAAAAGGAGATGCAGTTTCAATCTTCGGATTGAAGAGAAACCTACCTTTTTCTTAAATTCTGAACAAATTTCCCAGTGAAACCGATTTCATAGCAAATTCATTTTTCATATCCCTCTACATACCTGCGAATCGAATCTTATGAGTACTATTTTAAGGAACAAATTTAAAATTCAATATTCAAATCATTTATTCTCCAAAAAAGATAAGACTTAGAAAAGAAGTTCAGTGCCCCCACACAAGGTGTTGTGGTCGTGGGTTACCTTCATTCATTATTTAGAATATATATTCAAATTTAACAATTAATTGACCGAGCGCCGAAGCGTGAGAATTTTCTGCGTTTCAGCATAATACACTTCGACCGGTCACGGGGCCGAATCTCGGCCAACAAAATCTCGCGTTTGGAAGATGGGTTTCTCTCCAAGTTCCCAGCACAGATCGAAGGATAATTCCATAAAAACACGCGGCCGACGTGGAAATTCGACAAGTTACAATCATATTTTTCTTCTCGTGTGTCACACAAGAGAGGACAAGAGACAGTTCCAACTTGTTCATAGACAAAAAAGGAGACTGTACGTTCCGATGTATACTCTCTAATCGTGGCAAAACCGCAGCTAGGCACCATTCGGTTCTAAACACTCGTTTTGTATTTTATGTTCGCCGAAATAAGGTTTTCTTGTTGCTTTTTTTCAGATTTCTGTTCGCGCTCAGTTTGTCGTGATTTTGTCAGGTTATACTGTTTTTTTCACACTAGTTTTTTTCGACTAATATCGTCATCTCGAGCTCTTGGACGAGGCCTTGCAGATAAATACCGGAACCTATGCATTTAACGTACCGACGTACGTTTAACGGGCAAAATCTGAATTTTTGAGATCAAAAACTGGATTTACGGTTATACACTCAGCTGTGGGGACAGCAACAGATTATAGATTATTTTTCATAGGTTTTGAACTTAATTACAAAATCGCGGGCCATTTTTTATTCTACACTCAGCTCGTGGTCTATTCGAAATGATATGCGTGAAAATGAATTAAAAAATAAAAACAATGTCTGTTTTCTATTGGCGTCGCATGTAAGGGTGGTGCCGTCATTGGGATTTCCAGGTTAGCTAGCTAGGTGGAATTCTGAAATATCTGCGTCAAAACTAACTATCGGACATAATGTTCCATTTTCAAACTAGTTTCTAGGGTCCGATCCTACTACTCGAAGGGTGCGAAACGGGAAAGAGTCCCTCTTCTAAGCCACCGCTGTTCCTCCTTCTGTCCATCAGAGAGCTCTATACAACATTTAATTAGCTGACCATATTTTGGGGAATGATAGTACCCATCATTATGAATTACTTTTCCCAAGAAACATATGGTCGCAAATGGAAAAAAGAAATGAGGGTCCCTCAGTACATTGAACCGATCAGCTGATTACAAGTTACTAAGGGGGACCCAATATTTTTTTCGTTTGCCACCATATTTCATTTCATAATTTCCTTATTGCACACATAATTTAAAGCAAAATTACATTGTAGATAAAACAGTGCACCACGGCCATATGGTTCTTGAGGAAAGTTGGTCATAATGACCGGTACTATCATGCCCTAAAATATGGTCGGCTAATGAAATTTCACCTTGTATGATGAAATTAATTAAAAAAATAAAGGGGGTTCTTTATACGAGAAACGTTTTTTGTACGATGCTACGGAACCCTTCTTGTGTTCCGTCGTCATCGATTCGACTCACACTCGACCGATTTTCTTCATTTGTCTAGTTATTGTTGGTTAGTTTAGTTATGGAATCGGCATCATCTCAATGTGCGATAGTTAGTAACGTAGTTTGTACGATGATCATGTGTAGATAGATATAACAAGAAACTTGTGCCAACCCTCCCTGGCCAGACAACACGTGACAAATCGAATTACGAACAAGCCCAAAGTAATTGGAATTTGCATGTGTAGGTGTATGCGCACGCATGATGATACAATACGGTATTTGACAGCTAGTCAATAAAGTTACTTTCACAAGTTCTATGAAATACTAGCATGTGACGTCATAGTCAAATGTTGTCTTTTTAACACAAATTTGAGTTTATTAAATACAACTGCTGGAAAAATACAATTCTGATATTATCAAACGTTTTTGTTGAAATAGGTTCAGCTTGAAACGTCTCTACGTTTCTAGATTTATTGGACTTGCTTGTCAAATACCGTATTGCACTACTTACAATCATACATACACACTATACCACTATCTACTATGACAATTGTATGTGAATTGATGATCCATGATGTAGGTATCTAATATTCCAAGAAAGTTAACATTGTCAAGGGGGCGATGAGGGTTTCGGAATGTGCGATAAGGCTGGAAACTTGCATAAACCCTTTATTGGGGTATCTGTAATGTTGTCCCAAAAATCACAATAACTCAGGTGCCTGCGTCTTAAATTATTCTAGGTCAAGAGAGTCGAAAATCAGTTTTTGGCAAAATCTCGATGTCTATGGTTTCAATGATGATGGCATCTTCATAACAACTGTAGTATAGACAATACTTAATAATTTTTCAAAAGCCCCGTCACACGTTATTCAAGCTCAAAGATATAAAAAACGGTTTTTGAAAAATATATATAACGTTCCAATGATAACTGCATCTGAATAAGAATTGTAGGATGAAAAATTCTTAATAAAAGTCACAACTTTTATTAAGAATTTTTCACAACTCGCAATAAAGGTCATAAAAACGGTTATTGACAAATATCTCGCTTGCTATCGTTTTCATTATAAATTCTTAATAATTTGTCTCAAATTTCACAATAAATCACCTCTCTGCGTCTCACGTTATTCAAGATCGAATATACAAACGGACACGTGAATAATTGTAGCTTTAAAGACAATATTGAGAATATTATGCCCTAAACCTATTCTGATTCAACTATCATTGGAACGATAGGAATCGAGATATTTGTCAAAAACGTTTTTTTACTTTTTAGCTTGATTATATAGTTTATTGTGATTTTTCGGAGAACATTGAGGATGCTCAAATCAAGGGTATTAGTAAGTTTCAATCTTATTATCTCAGATTCCGAGGTGAAACTTTACATATCTGGACTATAACAAACATAATGCGCATTGAAGTAATCTCTTTTAAAAGCCCGATGTTCATTCTTTATCGCCGAGTGCTTTAGTCTAGAAGCCGCTGCAAAACCAATCTATTATGTCACCGCAACGACTCGATAGATCCCTGATTCCTCATCTATTTAACCACAACCCGCCTTTTCTGTTTTATTTTTTCTAATAGCTTTCTACTACTCGTATACTACATATTTCTATTAAATACATAGTGGATAAAAGCTATTAAATATTATGAGACAAATATTTGTATAAAATACGCCCCTGGGTTCAAAATTATAGGCGTGTAGAAAAAGACTACTCAAAGCACAGGAGTCATTATTGAAATTACGACCATCAACAGCAGCCCGTTGTGATAAAAGACAAAATGGAAAAGGTTCTGTTTCCAGGGCTTTCTTCAAAGCTTCGACATATACCATGCTTGGAGACGGCCGTGTCTCCGATGTAAATTAATCCGTGACCTCGGCTTCGATTCAAATGCAAATTGAAAATCGACCACTCACCCCCTGCCCCCTTGTTCGCCCACCTACCCCCTCTTTAATTGTCGTGTCGACCACAGCACCAGAAGCCGGTCAAAGTCTAATTTGACTCGACGTTTTCTGTTGTTCGCGTGTATTTAATCAGAATCACTGCACGACATAAACGTGGCAGTTTATAGAATTTTGTTCCCCGAAGGGACCTTTTATTATACGAGTAATATAGTAACGTCTGGACCTTATTCACATTTAAACAAATGGACTTCTCAATTGTAACCAAACTCAAACTCAAATCATTTATTGCAAGTAGGCAAAATAATGCACTTTTACAAGTCAAACACTTAAGTCTCAAAAAAAAATCAAATATAAGTTTTAAAAAGGAAATTTCTCCTTCAAGTGGTGATTCATGGCTGAATCACGCACAGGAAAAAGAAACTCCATTAACTCTAGCAGTGCTTCGGAAATACGCCCGTCAGCGAAGATAGCACCAAGAAACTCTACGGGGATGTAATTTTTTAAATTTTCGTCATATATATTTTTTATTACACAATGTACTATATAAAAATTATCTAAACTAAAGACAATATATCCATAAGTGCCAATAAGATGTCTCAAAATAACAATCTAACAAAATAAGTAAATAAATAAATAACCGTTATATATTTTCAGTTGACTGTTATTCAATTCATATTTTATGAGGTGTTAAAGTAGAGCCCATTTACAGCAAATTTAAGCATATAATATCGATATCGGAAAACTCATGAGTTTCGTGTGATAAAACATTTTATACTTTTTATTTTTTTGCGAAAATTTGTCACAAAGTAATAAGGCAAAAACTAACTAAAGGCAACTCCTTTACTGCTGTTTGAAAGCTAATACTTCAATGATTCTGTGGAATAGCTAAGAGTAAAAAAAAACGCTTTTGATGTCAGCGAGCCGATCAACTCACGTGATGGGAAAACTCAAACTAATTTAAAATTTTATATCACCAATCGCATAAAATTTTTGAGACCCGAGCGCACAAATTGATTAATACATTTTATTGTATTATCTGGGGCCCAATTCCGGTACACAATTACAGCTCCATGAAAATTACATTCAAAGTCAAAGTCAGTCAAAGTCAAAGTACTTTATTACTGTAGATATTTACATATACTTAGCAAACGTCATTTTTTGCCTCTTCTCTACATTGGACCACTGTGCGAGAAGAAGGGCGTAGAAACTCCCACAGATTGATTTTTAGATCTCTTTTAAAAATAGGTTGTGCTTAACTAATACAATTATGAATTTTTTTATTTAATAAGCAGGCAATAATAAATAATTACAAAATTATTAACAGCGAGGTCTATGTTGAGCTAGATTAACCCCATACAGTCCTGTCATTTAAGTAATCTCGAACATTGTAATATCCCTTTTTCGACAAAGTCGCTTTAACATGCTTTTTAAATTGCTCAAATGGCAATTTCAAAATCTCCAGAGGTATCTTATTATAGTAGAGAATGCACTGACCCTTGAAAGAATTGCTAACCTTCGCGAGTCTAAATCTGGGCGCACACAGTCTGTGATTATTTCTTAGGTTAACATTGCAGCTATCGCTAAGTTTGGTAAATGTTGTAAGGTTCTTGCGTACATACATTATATTTTCGAAAATAAATTGACTAGCTACAGTTAGTATGTCAATTTCTTTCAAAAGCTCTCTTAAGGAGTCTATTCGTTTTAAATTATAAATTGCTTGAATAGCTCTTTTCTGTAAAATAAAAATAGTTTGAATATCCGCTGCTTTCCTCCACAACAAGATACCATAGGACATGACACTATGAAAGTAACTAAAATATACTAGCCTAGATGTAGCCACATCCGTGCTTTGTCTGATGTTCCTAACAGCGTAAGCCGCAGAACTTATTTCACCAGCTAATTTATGTATGTGGGGTCCCCACTGCAATTTGCTATCAATGGTTATTCCAAGAAACTTCATATCATTTACTAATGCTAACGTGTTGTTGTCTAATACTAAACTGGTCTCAACTTGCCTGACATTTGGAAGTGAGAATTTGATACACTTGGTTTTACCAGCGTTAAACAATAAATTATTAACTGTGAACCAATTCAAGGTTAAAGACAATACACCATTAACATCATCAAAATCTCCTTTTTGTCTTTCAATTTTGAAGACCATTGAAGTATCATCAGCAAACAACACTATGTCAGTTAATTTCTCCACCATGAAAGGCAGATCGTTAATATATACCAGGAATAAGAAAGGGCCTAATATGGAACCTTGTGGAACGGCAATTTTTACACCCGATCCATTACAATTACGGTCAACTTTAGAAATCCAATATTTGGCGTTCGGAGAATATTTTTTTAGGCAATTATGGTAAAAATTAAGGTAATCGGTAAGCACAATCATTAAGTTAATCAACAAAGGGAATGGGAAAGGGAAATAACAAAATCGTCAGATATTGGATATCTCAAGTTGACCGTAATCGTAATGTAATTGTAATTGTGTACCGGAATTGGGCCCCTGCCATACCGCATTAAATTGTATAGCACAACGTTTAGAACAAAAACTGTTGCAATAACTGCAAAATAGTGGAGCCTTTATTATATGAGTCCATATTACTCTTGTCACAGCGACTAGCATCTTGTCCGGCATACCGGGAGAAAAGTCTTTGAAAATGTAATATTTTATTGTATGGCAAAAAATTTGAAGTTACAGTAAACCTTTTTCGTAGTTGTCTATACATTTGTTTCCCTCTAGCACATAGTTTTGTCTCTATCTTTAGGCCACACGTCACATTCACGATTGCCTGTTGACTGTAGTTAATGGATACTTTTTAATTATGCGACAGGCAGTGGATTTATGTACTCAGACATGGTCTTCGACAGTGATCTGAAAGCCTCTGACGCGAAATAAAAACTTATTGTCAGCAGAAGTTCTTACTGCCCGATTACGCTCCAAGTTCTATCATTAAATCGCGGAATACTTCTTTACCGATTCGGTGTCTGTTCTTAAATTGGTCTTCGTTGTAGTGTTCAAACAGATTTATCCGATCCCGGATAATCCGCAGTGGCTTCCTCTCCTCCTCACTCGATAGATCAGAAAGATCAGACAAATCTGACATTTTTTATCTCAAAAGTAACACCTAAAGAAAGTTCGAAAATTTGAAGTTTTTGAATTCTTTCTAAGCACTTTTCTTCAACAGAAGTAGTACCTTTGTAGTAACTTTGGTTATGTCCTAACACCCGTAGAATCAGAATAATACGATGATAAAATCGGGAAATTCGGGATAACACGCTACTAATCGCTGAACAATCTCCAATTACAAATCGAATGTCAATGGCTTGTCAATAGTCTGTTATAAAATGCATTCAGAAACTCAAAATGGCTCTAAACAAAAACCACTTACCTCCTTATTAAAACTTCATGACGAGCCAGCGCGTCTGGAAGTCCCACGCAGTTCCATCATCATGTGTAGCAGACCTTTGGCTCTCCATATCCTCCACATAATGGACAGCGGACCGATGGCCCTTAACCTCCTAGCTGTTAACAACATGGAAAGTAAACGTAGTAAGATTGCTACTAATATAACCAGACGGATCTCCGCTAATAGCGACCGAACCCACACATAACAGCTGAGTTACAGACTAACACGATAATTACCGAAGACCAACCGATACCTAAATCGCCTGAAAAAATTAAATCCTAATTGGCACAAAACATAACCTCAAAACCGGCACCACAAAAGAACAAAAAAGACTATGCACAGGTAACTAAGGAAAATAAAGTGCAAGAGCGGACAAAATCCGACCAAAAAGACCATGACGATGGATTTACACTAGTCACTGGTAAAAATGGGAACCGGGACCGGCTCAAACACGGTATCAAACAAACTAAAAGTGGCACGACGAACCTGCTACACTTATGTGTCCAACTTGGAGAAATCTATAACGAGCACGGATATTAGAGTACATGCAGCACAAACAGGGCAGTCTGTTCTTTAAGCTGAAGAGCTGAGCTACAATCCCAATACAAACTCAAAGTCATTCCGGCTCACTCCGGCTTCGAGATCGTCTCCCTAGCTTCTTAAAACCGGACTACTGGCCGCACGACGTTATCGCCGTTCGATATTTTAACTGGAAACCCTTCAAGTACAACAAACCCAAAAGAAAAGAGCTTGAACAAACACTGAAAATTGTTTCCGTCAACTGCAAGGCACTCATAACAAATAGTAGCTTCGTGTCAGATCTATGTTCTACTCAAGACATCGTAATATTGCAAGAGACTTGGTTGCTCCCGGCTAATCTACACCTACTTAATAGTGTTAGCAACGCGCATAACAGCACGGGTACATCGGCCGTCGACAGCTCGGCGGGTATCCTCAGGGCTGGCCGTACGGCGGGGTTACTATTTTATACAAAAACACCTTGTGTTTCGCAGTATTGACTGCGGATCGCCCTGACTTACAGCTATATAAGTAGCACTATCACATAGCCGAAACCTGTTTATACTCATGGTTTAAATGCCCATAGAGTGATAACAGAAAATTCCCAGAATACAGCGCCCTATTATGAAAAATCCACGCCTTAGTAGATGAACGCAAACCCACTGACTGCATTATACTCGGTGAGTTAAACGCGGATCCACGACAACGATTCAGCGAGGAGCTGGCGTCATCTGCAGAGAATATGAGTACACATACACGGACCGAGCATTGTTACCGGCTGACTCATACACATTTGTCAGCGATGCGCACAACACGACGTCATGGCTAGATCACTGCATCACCACTGATCAAACGTTCGGAGCGATAACTCATATGGCCATAGACTGTGCAGCGTGTTGGACAGACCACCGCCCGCTATACATCGAGCTACAGCAAAATATTTATCCGTGGATACCAAAATCCCTACTACAGATTGCGTATTATTCAAAAGTTGTCGAAAACATTCTAGGTGAATACATGTCTAATATAACCCTAGTACCTACCAACATCAACCCTAAAGAGTTATAGATGAGCTCTGTAATACCATCGTAAGAGCCATGCATACTGCAACTCGTCTGAGTTGCACGCCTGGCCTGAGTTGAAGGCCTTAAGTGGACTGACCGGACGAGCCCCCCTCAAGTCGGTGATTTGGTGCTGATTAAGGATGCGAACCTGCCATCATTGAGATGGAGACGAGGACGGATCGTCAATTTGTACACGGGTCGCAACACTTTCTCGCCTTCCTATTGATTAGGGACAGGTTCGGGCCTGTCCGGGCGGGTGACTGTTTAATATTTATGCTTCGGAACTCACCTCGGTTTTTTGTTGCGCGGATTGACCGCGAGTGATCGGAACATCACTAGCTAGCTGTCACTTGCATGGAAAAAAAAACTAGCTTATGTCACTTTGCACGTGGAAAAATTGTCGGCGGTCGTTCATAGGGGCTTTGGCCGTCTGGCCTTCAAGCCCAAATACTGCCGAAAACAGCCTAACAGAAAAAGAACTCCTGGCTGGAATGAAAACGTCGCCGAGCAGTATGCGGCATCCACACGGGCACTACATCTATGGCACGAGGCAGGCCGCCCGGCTAGAGAAACAGCTGAGCGACGCAAACAAACTCGCACTCAGTTCAAAAAGGCTTTAAAGACCTGATTGCAAAATGAAGATCAAATATTACTTGATAAACTAGCGACGCACATGGCGGACAAGCATTTTTCAAGCTTTTGGAACCGCACTAACAAGATAATTAAGCCTAAAACACAGCGTCTTCCCACCTAAAGGAATAACAAACGATAAACTAATAACAGAGGAATTCACCCAGGCACCTCCCACATACACTCAGACCGACTCGACTTCTCAAGCAACAATTTTTATTTGGTACATAACCAAATAAAAATATAACGAACATTGAAATTTCAGCCGATTGTGTGTGCAAGAAGAAAAATTTAACCAGAGGGAAATCACTGGGTCTGGATGGCTTATCAGCCGAACACCTGAAGTATAGCCGACCCGCGACAGTACAAGCATAATAATGACATCTCACATACCATTATCTATCTGTCAGACTGTTGTACCACCAATACTGAAGAACGCCAAAAAAGACATATCCAGCTCGACAAACTATCGCCCTATTGCACTAGCATCGATTGTTGCAAGAGTTCTGGAGAAACTGCTACTCTCAACTCAACCATCACCTCCCGTCTTTCTGACGACGCCGACATCGAGCGTCTTTCCACCAGTGCCTGGTTACTTGCTGTTATCCGCCACGTTGAAGGGGAAAAGTGATTTGTTAAGTTTTATGTTGTTCCTGGCGTAACTATGAGTTTGTTGCTGGGCATTTATTTTTGTGTTTTTAGCAGAAGTTCGCCATAGCGCCGGATGTCTTTTCATTATTGGATAAAGCCGCCTGCGTGCCGCCCCTAGTTTTTCTGTAAAGTTGGTACTACTGAACAAACTAAACAAGTGCAGAACAATGATCAATGCCAAAATGCCGGTCGAACATGCGACTAGTGTATATAACTGCATACTCGCCTTCGGCTCGTTTCATAAACCCACTCTCGAGTTTTAAAGCCCTCAGCATTATATATCAGTCACATAAACTACTATAAAATGTTATACAACTCAGTGTCCATCTAAAAATTTTAGAATGTGCTTATTTGAGTTGTATACATTCTAGCAAGAAGCGCAACTTCATAAGGGCGAGCAAAAGATGTCTTGGTAATTTCTGTAAAAAAAACTTTGGAATCGAAATTCATCACAAAAAAACGGCCAAGTGCATGTCGGACCTCGCACATTTAGGGTTCCGTACCAAATGTAGAATATAAACATAAAAATGAGGGAAATTCAAAGACAAAATCTGATATAGTTGAAAAATATATTTTATTTATTAGGTATATTTTATTTATATTTAAAAAGTAATTTTCGTACGTTTGTTTACTGCCCACTAGGACTGTCTTGTTTCATAAACACTCTTGCCTTGCCTTGGTTTTCTGGAAGAAATCTCTCTTTAGAGATAAGCTCGCCTTTGCCAATAAAATTTATTGTAACTGTCTGTTTATCTATATTTTCTGTGCAATAAAGAATATGGTATTTATCTACTCAACAAGCTCTAAACAACGATACCACATTTGATGGGGTGGGTAAATATACTACTCAAAAGAAAATAAGGGCCACTTACATATTTCTGTTTTTGAGTAAATTTGCTTTGTAAAAAATTTACAAATTTCCTTTATCTAGGGTTCAACGTGGAAATCGTTTAAGTTTTTGCCGCGAACATTCAGATTGGAGCATGAATCAATGGGGTATGGTGCTCTTCACAGATGAGTGTAAAGTGAAGCTTTGTAGTGATGATCGGCGGATTAGAGTATGGAGACGACAGGGTGAGAGATTTTCCGATGTCTGCATCAAGGAAATTGATCACTTTGGAGGTCCTAGTGTGATGGTTTGGGCTGGGATTAGCTTACAAGGCAAAACTGAGCTGGTTTTCTTCAATCAAGGCACAGTAACTGCACAACGGTACATCGATGAAGTCATCAGGCCTCATGTGATTCCATTCTCACAGAAGTGGGGCCAGGGTTCTGGTTAATGCATGACAATGCCCGCCCACACACAGCTCGCGCCACTCAGACTGTACTGGATGACTCCCATATTCGTGTCCTACCATGGCCAGCGTAAAGTCCGGATTTAAATCCAATAGAGCATATGTGGGACCAATTAAAACGAAGGGTTAGGGAGCATGAGCAAGAGGTTCACAACCAGCAACAGCTTATGGATGCTCTGAAACGTGCGTGGGAAGAGATACCTGATGAAAACATCAGAAACTTAATCGAGAGTATGCATTCAAGGCTCCAGGAGTGTGAAAACAGGAGAGGAGGACACACTCGTTACTAAACCATTAAAAAAAACAGCTTGTGTCAGTTTTTGTTTTGTTTTGCAAAGAGTTTCTGTTTAGTTTTTGCTGTTGACAATGGACTAATTTCATGTTCATTGAAATAAGTGAAACAATTGACTACACAATTAAATGGTTATTAGCATAAGTTAAAACAAAAGCCTTGTTACATGTTATTTTAATAAATATACATTACTGTTTACTATATTTTTCACGTAGCAATAAAAATACCTAGTGGCCCCTATTTTCTTTTGAGTAGTATATATTTTTTCACGCCCCCTTTTCCTGAATGGGAATCCCCTTGAAAATATAAAAAAAAAATTATGAACCATTTGTATGGCTTTGGGTCAACAAGACTTATATAGTGTAATTGGCTGTAAAACCTGTGTGACAGACGAAGGACGGACAAACGGATACCTGAGGGATAGCAATAGCGCTCCGTTTGAACCCTTTGGGTACGGAACCCTAATAAGCACCAACAACAGGCAATCAGGCAATCGTTGTAAGTTGCAATAGCTTTGAAGTAATCTGAAAAAAATGGCCAAGTGCAAGTCGGACTCGCCCATGAAGGGTTCCGTTGTAGCAAGTAATGTTGTGAATGGATGTTTGTGTTGTAACTTTGTTTTTCACAGTGTTTGTATGAATGACAAAGTTAATAAAAAAAATACCTTGGACACTATTTACACATCTAGCCCCAAACTAGGATTCCCTGTATCTTGGGTACTAGACAACGATACACATACTTATATAGATAGATAAACAACCACGACTAGGGTTCAAACATCCATTCTGATCAAACCAATATTAGCCCCCACCGGGACTCGAACCCGGGACCCTTAGCTTCGTAGGCAGGGTCACTGCCAACTAGGCCATTCGGGTCGTCGATTTATCTTTGTGGTTTTTAACAAATGTTTTAAATCTTAAAAACTGCTTATTTTATTTTGTTCAAACTAATTTTCGTTGAAAGTGTATCTTAAGATACACAGCCTATATTTTTGTAGATATTTACTTTGAAAGTTAGGGGGGGGGGGACTAATTTTTCCACTTTGGAAGGGTCTGTCTCTTTAACGATTTACTTTGAGGAAAAATAGTTTGAGGAATCTCAATGTCATTTTTAAAGAATATCTTTTATAAAATCTATAGACATATAGGTTTGATGAAAAAACAAAAAAAACTGTTTCAGTTTCATGTATGGGGAGCCCCCTTTAATTATTATAATTTTTTAATTTTTGTATAAATATCGTAAAGCGGTTTACAGGATACATCTACATACCAAGTTTCAACTGTGTAGTCCTAATAGTTTCTGCATAAAGTTGCTGTGACATACGGACGGTCAGACAAACTTGACGAAACTATAAGGGTTCTTGTTTATCTACGGAACTTTAAAAAAGGTAAGTATCCTTTTAGTTTAAAATTTATATTCAAGTCGGAAAAACAACTCTTGTAATACATAAAATTCCACTTATTACTTGTTACCGACGATCTTCTAAACATTCACACAGACTTTAGTTTTCGATGTTTAGTTAGTGATTAGATAGTAGATTGCGTTCGTTATTAGAGTCTCGTTCAGTGAGTTAACAAAGTTTAGATAACTTATTTTTAAGTTTATTTAGAAAATAAGATTTCAATACTATTTGTGGAAACTAATCATGAACTTATATCACTATTTAAAGGATGTGCCGGATTGTTGCCTTGTGGCTTGCTTGACTTGTCTAATTGATAAATACACTGCAGAATTCCAGATGCACACATATTTGACGCTTAGTAGAATTAGTCTCATTCAGAATGTTTATTAGAACATCGTAGTCTCTATCATTCCTCATCATTCCTGGGACGGTTTTCTCTGATATTACTATCCAATAATGCTTTTCACGAATACCTGGTACAGCTATTTCATTAGCGAATTAAATACAAACTATGCAAAGATGTTGTGTACCGGTTATTGTGAAGATTAAGAATTTTGAGACGCCAAAAAGATATTAAATTATCGGCAGTACTATACCATTAATTTACCATCGTAATTTTGGGCTAAAAAGGAATTCCTTCATAATCCAAAATCCAATTTTCAAAAACGAGAATTTTATAATTGGGATTTTTCAGCTATTAAGAGCAATGTAATGCTCGAGTCCGTAATTTCGGAAAGTGTTAATAGCGATATACAGTTAGTAATTTAGCAGAGACCTCTGTAAATAATGCCCAAATTTTGATATGAACTCCCGAAATCGCAACTTGGTCCCTTAATTACGTGTTAATTTTCGTGTGCCAGCGCCATCCTGAACTTTCCCGGTGCGAGGAGTTTGGCTATCACAAATTAAACCAGCGGAGGGTTAACGAACGTAATCTTAGCCCGCAGGGTTGTCAGTCTGGATCCTTCGAAGATTAAAAGTTCAGGGATAATCTGGAATGTGTGCTCCATGTAGTGGAACTGTGGACCCGATTTCAATGTATCGTGTAGAGTGGGAGCAGGGGCGGTTGTCTTGCAGATTTTGGCAGCCCTGCCTCTGCAGTGTGCCAAGCGAGGTGCAGACTGCGAAGCCACTACTCAGTGAATATAAATCAAAGTTAAATCCCGCTATGCGATAACCACGCACAGCCACCGAGGCAGTTATTACCCAGCCATAAAGTTTGTTTTGCCTCAAATAGGCTTCGAGGTGAGTGTGGGACGACTGTCGCGAAAATAATCTTGCGTAGGTTATTGCGCTGGAATAGAACCAGGTGCCTATATCACAAACCTTAAAAAAGTGTAAATGTGTGGTTAGATTTTCAAAATTGACAGTGATAGATTTGTAATAATCACAATTAGGCAATTTTAATCATTTACAAGGGTACAAAACTGACAAACCCATTTCGAGATAATTGCGTTTTTCCCATCTTAAAATATAAAAGGACTTTCTTTAGCCCGTGACATCGTCTGCGTAGTCATAGTTTTTGGATACATTTTTACGGTTTTGATTTCCAGTGTCAGAATATGCCACATAAACGGCCGCATCATAAGTTGCTTGACTTGGAAGTGAAACCCCAATGGATTGCAGACCCTAAGAATTGAATACATATTGATTTAAACGTGGCATCTTCACACGTTCCTGAGACAAAAGGTCTTGACAGACGGACAGACGGACAACGAAGTGATCCTATGACGGTATTTCTTTTATTTTAAGGGCGGTTGTTTTTTATAAGATGGTATAAAAAATGGGATCCTTCGTGTACGAGTCCGACTTGCACTTGACTGGTTATTTATTTTTCAGTTAGGTATGGAATATTAACAGCTCCGTGGTAAAGTAGGTTTCACGCTTGCTTCTCTCACTGGAGATGCAGTTTCGAATCCTGTCCAATTATAAATGAGATAATAATTTTTATCTTAAGTAAATTTTCGGACGTTCAGTGTTTCGGATGACTCGGTAAGCTGTAGGTCCCGGCTACTATCGCTATTTGGTAGAGTAATCATAAAACCCCTCCATCGACCCGCACTGAGCCAGCCTGCTTCATACTCTACGACGCTGGCTCAGTGCGGGTTACTCGTATCTGGGTAAAAGCCCCCGTTTTCTCGTGGTTCCACTGATTTGTCCCATCAATGAGACCACGAGGAAGACAAGCCTGTGACCCTCATAGGGGACATTAGTAGGCTACGTTTAAAAATGGAACACTAAAAAAAAACACGCCAATACATTTTGTGATAAACATCAGTGCCGAATGTCGAGAGGATTTTATGAATTTATGTACCTGTTAATATAATACTATAGGTATAGTATAAGATTTCCTATGGATATTTTTATGGTCTAAGAAAGTAAATTAAGAGTACTATTACTAATGATGATTATAAAGAAATGTAACTCATTAAGGTTATTCGAAAAAAATTACGTTTTTCCGAATCCATTTACTCCACGACAAAGTCATTTGATTTTTGAGTTAACATTTATTGAGTATTTTTATTAAGATTCTCACTGAATTAATGGTTATTGAGGGAAGTCAAAGTGTATGTACCCTCCCATCCCCTCCGGGGTATGCGGCACATCCCCACGGCCCCGAAAGTGTCCTGAAGCGCGATGTTTTGCTGTTTAAAAGAAAACAGTACACGATACATGAATAGTTTGTAAGAACGAAATGTCCTTGAGAAAGGGCAATGCCCATCCCCCATAGTAACTAAGGCCCAGGGTGCCCACTCCTGAAAGTATGCAGATATGATTTATTGTATCCTTATTAAAGTATTCACTACCATCTTGGTTCAAAAAAAACTTGGGTTTTTCAAGTTATTAACGATTTTTATAAAAAAATATGGAATTTTTACAACCACTTTTTAACAGATTAATAACACTATTTTAACTAATACTTAGCTTAAAATTAGAACTTCTACAGTGATAAAGTACAAATGTTATGTGATAATGGTATTTTCGCCTTGGTAATGTTCATATATTAATAAGTTAAATAGCAATTAATTCTTTGAATGGCCGTCAATAGAAGTGGAGTCGGAATTCATGTGTAAGCCGTGGTCGTCAGAGTAAGAGGGGTTATCCGGGTTCATTGCTAAGCAGAGTCGTCGATTTTAATAGCTTTTAATAGAAAATGAAACAAGATTCAAGAGTTTCAAGACACACAAATGACACTTATAATAACAATACTTGCCACAGAGCAATTAAAGTAATACATACTATGACAAAGAGTTTGCATCCTCCTTTCTGCCTGGGTACTATGACATAAGCCTGCGATTTGGGAGGCAACACGAACTATACTATGCAAACTAATTAACATGGCGTGTTTGAAAATGGAATCTGTGGCCACCGCGCAAGTGCTGGCGGATTTGAAGTTGTTAGTTTAGTGCCTTTAGTTCCTTTAGTTTAGTGATTTTGACACCTCCCAAATAGCCCTAACTCTTATTATGATTATACTTTTTATGATTAAACTTCATACACGTCCTGACAACACTGATGTCAAGTAAGATTTTTGTATCTTGGGAGGATGCACTACATTTTCAATAACAATACCTTTTATATTCATCCACGTATCCCCATAGTTATGTACCAAAATAAAATATTGATAAATAAACTTGGGCATTATTAGTAATTATCTCGTGGTTGGGCAGTCTTGAGCCTAAAATGGGCATCTTCCTTTTCTTCTTCTGACACACAAAAGCTTTCACTTTCCTCGCACGCTGCCATGAAATATGAACATTATAAAATATTTTATCGATTTTCTTTGCTGTATATATATATATATACAGCAAAGAAAATCGATGAAATATTTTATCGGTCGCAGAATAAGAAAAATGAATTCATTTTACATCTATATTTTGTCTGTAAAGTTTAAGTAGAGACCTATAGGTTTATAGATAATATTATTTTCATAAACCTGAAATGGTTAAAACGTTCCCCTCTCATCTCTGAAACTACGAAGAAAAAAAACCTTATATATATCTTAATCTTATAAAACCTTATACTTTACAGGCAAAACTAGAAGTAAAATCAATTTATGTTTCCTATTCTGCGACTGGGAGAGACGGAAAGGGGCGTGGCTTATTTTTTGATCTTCAGAAATTAACAGTTATGTAATTCATTTGAAAATTTAGGGAAATATTTTTGATGCAATTGTTTGAGTTAAGATTAGGCGGATTTTATAAAAATATAAAATATATACCCTACCCAGCCTCATTGTGTATAGCACAAAAGCTCTAAGCTAATATGTATTTTTAAATTCTATTGCTAATATTCTATTTTTAAATGTATTTTGCCGAAGCGTTTGTGGGAAGTATTTTGTTTGTAATTATTTTTAAAAGAGTAAATAAATTAAAATATTTTTTAAATAGCTTACAAAAGTAATTGGTGCATATTTGCAATTATTGTAACATATCACTTTGTTGACTACTTTGTAGAATAGTAAAATATGTTATTTACTAGAAGGGTCTGTGACTGTGATGCAACTGGGCTTTTGTCTCGGTGTTGAGATGAGATGCGGAATTTGTATTATTGTTGAGTTATCCCTGTTTCGATTTAATCATAATTTAAAATCAGCTAAGGAATTAAGGGGCATGGGATATTGTCACTAGTGTCGGCTATATAATGTTCGCTAGCATAGACGGTAGGACGAAAAATGTAATTGACTACAGTACATAGCTCGTACAAATCGGACGTTACCGATGTTTTGGATCTAGCACACTTCAACACCAGTAGCAATCCCAAAGAAAGATCAAAAAAGCTGCTGATGTCATGAGCCCCACTATATGATTCAAACAGTTACAAATTCCAGCAAAAGGAGTTTCAACTTGAACTGAGCTCTTTCTATGGGATACAAGAAAAGGACCACGATGTGGACTCATTTAACCACGCGCTGTGCACTACCCTAAATGTAGTCCTTTTCCCGAATACAGGGTGACACTTACATAGCGATACTTAAACATACGACCATGAAGCACTTAGGGGAGGTAAAACTACCCAAAGAGACAAAATTGACGCCCGAAACGAAGAAGAGAAATGAAAAACAGCTCCACATAGGACCTGCAAGAGCTTAACACTATTAATGAGGCAATTAAAAAGACGATCCACAACGAGTAAGGGCTTATAATACCAGAAATATTGCCAAAACCATTTATGACTATAGAGACCCCAGAATGTTAAAACTAAGCTGAAAACCAAAAAAGAATGGAGATAAACATGCTCAATTTTACGGCCGGAAATATTTTGATGGAACAGGACCCAATCATAAAGAATGTTGAGGAGTTAACGGAAACGTATATGCTTCCAAAGCACCGACTCTACCCTCACCAGACCTAGTGGACCCTGGTGCAGTACTTGTGGAGCGCTGGGACGAAAGTAATCTACCTTCGATCATTTCAGACGAAGTTTTGTATGCTCTATGCAAGGTAAAAAGAGGCAAAGCATCTGGTGAGGACGTGGTGCGTATTGAGATGCTCGCGGAGAGCCCGTCCTAAAAGTTTTCGTAAAAAACTCTTAAACATCGTTCTTGCTCAGGGTGTTACATCCGTTTCATGGAAGAACGCAATTGTAATGATCCTTCACGAAACGGGGTCAATACCAATCTGGCTAATTGAGCACTGGGCCGTGTTCCATTCTCTCCATCGCTGTGGAATTGACATTCGATACGTTGATATCCTCCAGGAGCTGTACATGTCGACAAAAATGCAGGTGCGCATGCATAGGGGCACCAACTCTGTGTCTTTAGATCGGAGCGTCCGACAGGGGGACACTCTATCACCCAAGATATTCACCAAAGTTCTGGAGGATATCATGAATACGTTGGATGAAAGATAGTGTGGATACAATATTATCAGGACTCGTATGTCAGAATCAGAATCACAATATAAATTGCAACTAAGTGTTATACAGATTTTAACATACTTATTAGAACTTAATACTTAGTACACTTTTTGAGTGTAGCTCAATAGATAATGTCTTAAACAATAATGCTTATCATAATATAGCAGTCATAAAGATTTTGAATACAATCTATTCTCTCATAAATATTAAATAACAAGTTTACTAGGTAGTTTTTATTAGTAAGTAGGAGCTTGTAATGCAAATGTAATATAAGGCAGGTCATCAAATAAATTAAACTATCTTTATTGTTTGTCAGTACAAACCTTATCCTAGTAAATCTCTGACGAGAATTCCTCTTTGGAATAAAAGCATTTATAAATATGATTTTAGATGTTAAGAGAACAAAGTTACAGTACCTAAAGAACACCGTTATCATTGTTACTGCGAGGTAAGTTTACCTAAAGATTTCCGAGTATGCCTAGTACGCACCATACCCGTGCTCATGAGTGCTTACTTTCGCGAGTCAGGTGTGATTTCATCTTTTGCCTAAGCCTGTAATGGAGTTTGGTTGTATATTATAGATTTAAAATTGCCATGTAAAACTGCCGTTTAACAATTGAATTCATGAGTGTGGTAAAAATAGTTTTTCTTTATTTCTTGTGTTTTTTCGTGAACAATTTTTGTTAGTTGAAATAGATTTTTGTGTTTGTATACAAATAAACTTATATCAAGTACATATATGGACGGTATCGTGAGAAGGTTTAATTTTTTTTAGAATGATTTGCCTGATTGTAGTTCCTCTATGTGAGCTAAAATTCGGACACCTCTTTTTTGGAGTATCTACTAAGACCTGGCCTGCATCTTCACTGTTGCCCCATAGAATGATACCATATCAAAACCAACAGTATGCAAATGCATAGTATGCAGACAGTACTGTATCTTTATTTGTGATATGTTCTAATTCATCAATAAACTTTGAGAGTTTAGACTTTGCTGTTTCAACAGGACTTTTCCAGTTTAAGTTTGCATTCAAACTAATTCCTAACAGACAAAATTTATTTACAGTGTTATTAATTTCCAGTTTCAAATCCAGCGGCGGTTTCTGGTATGAATGAAATTGTAGTATTGTCGTTTTCTTATAATTTGCTTCAAGATTGTGATCTTGAAGCCAGTTTGCTATGTTAGTGAATACGGTATTAACTACTTCATTACATTTTTATGGTCTTCATGCTTTATTAAAATAGAAAAGTCATCGGCAAAGAGAACTGATGAAGTGTTTTGTTTAATCAGAATTTTTGGCAAGTCATTGATGTAAATTAAAAATAGAACGATGATGATAATCCTAAGACACTTCCTTGTGGGATTAAACAAGTGATCTTTCTCCTTAGCATATCAATTTAATTTCGTTTGATGTGTTATTGTAGTATTAAATTTGGACGAACTGTTTTCGATGTTCTATGTATGACTCAAACCATTTGTATGCATTTCCTCTGATTCCTGAGCCATACAATTTTGACAATAATATTTGGTAAGTTACTTATAATAAGCCACACTTTATAATAAGGTGGGACAGGGCCTGGAATTGTTGATCTTGATCGTCTAAATCTGTTTTGACTTTAATCAAATAAATTATACTTTTCAAAAAATTTGTACACCAAGTTGGACGTACATGTTACATGTTGGCAATAAGGCTATGGATCTATAGTTGCCTGGTGATGTTTTATTATCCTTCTTATGAATTGGTTTTACTATTGACGTTTTTAATCTATCAGGAAATATGCCAACTTCAAAACTTTGATTTACTAAATAAACTCTTTTATTTATTAAACCACAATTTTGAAGTGCATGAATGAATTAGTCAAACCTCTCTAGGTTCGACTAATTCATTTATACATTTTTTACTAATATTGGTGGGATGTCATCTATTCCATGGCTGTGTTTATTTTTTGATTTCTGGGTTACCTTAAATATTTCATGTGGGTCAACGGGTTTGAGGTACATAGAGCATGTGGTGGGATTTTCTACTGGTCGTCGGCGCGCGTTGGAATAGTTATTTTCGAAAACTGTTGCAAAGAAATCGTTAAATGAATTTGATATTTCTAGTGTCCACTAGAAATATCAAATACATTTAACGATTTCTTTGCAAAAACTATACACTGTCCAGTGTATAGTTTTTTTGGTTTACTTTTAGTCGAATATTTTTGAATTGTTTTTAGTTGTTTTACCAACTTTTTTATTTATAATTTTCCACATTATATTAAATTCTAGAAAGAATTCATAAAGAAAGCAAATGAAAATCTCTGACGATAAAATAAAGATTTTATCGTCAAAGTTTTTCATTTGGTTTATGTATTCATTCTTTTTAGATTTTTTTATAACATTCTTTAAAATTTTGCTGAATTTAATATAATGTTCTTTTAAAACAGGATCTGTGGATTGGTTTATAAGTATTCTGAGCATTATTTTATGTGTGCATAATTTTTTTACACCATTTGTGAGCCTGTTTTCGGCTTTTTGTGTTTGTGTAATATTTGTGTTATATTTTCATTCGTTTAATAGATATTGCTTTGTTAAGAGCACTTTGTATTAACTGTTGAAAATTTTCGAAATTCTCGTTGATACTTTTGTCTCTATTTATGGACCTTTCCCAGTTTGTGTTGAATTAACGTATTTTATTGTCTGAGAATATTAGTTTGTTTATAAACCACGTTTTCGGTACGTTACCTTGCAGTTCTTCAGCATTCATTTTTATTTTAGTTGCCTTATAATCTGACAGTCCTAAATTTTCTACTCTAGATGTGCTATTGTGGATATTTGTAAATATTAGATCAATGCATGTTGAAGATGAGCGAGTTACTCCAGTTGGTTTGTTTATTAATTGAGTTAGGTTATATACTTTCATTGTATATTTATATTGAAATCAACCCCTATAATAATATCCTTAGTTATTTCCTTCTTTTTAGTTTGTTAAATATTTTTGGTATTTGCTCATAAAAAAAAACCATTTGACGGTCTGCTCTGTATATATTAATAATAACTAAATTAAGTTTTGATATTTCGATTGCACTAATTTCTATTATAAATTTGACTGAGAGGTCTAACAAGTCTTGTCTCTCTATATATTCTATATTGTCTTTTACTATAATACACACGATTCCGTGTACGCGGGTTTCTCGGCAGTAGAAAGAAGCAATTTTATACCCTGGAAAACTAATGAGATCACAGAAGTCTTTATCACGCCATATCTCTGTTAATGAAATAACATCGAATGGAGAATCTATCTAAAATGCATGCAGTAAATCTACTTTATTTTCTATGTTTTGTATGTTTTGAAAAAGTGCTTGTAGGTCATTAGATAAAAACTGTTTCTGAGCGATATTTTTTTCTGACGTTGAATGGACATTTATTTTCTGTCGGTAAGGCGTGACTGGGAATATCTGTTCCTTCTGAAATGTTGATGTCATCTTCTGTCCTGAGTGGGGTCTTTGGTTATGTGGGATATTTGAATAGTTCAATGGTTTCATGGAAGGTTGATTTATTTATGAATAATCTGTGTTTGGTATGGAGTTATGATCTTTACCATTTATTTACAATTTCATATTTACCATGACTGCATGGATTCCTGTCTTTCAAGCTTGTTTCATTCTTTTCATTTGTTCTTTCTTCTAATGTTCTTCCTATCATGAAAGTGGAAATGTTTAAACCGGCATTTCAAAATATTGGGCATTATCTATAATGTGTTTGGTCGTTCTCTTTGTTGTAAATTCTATTGCTACTGGTCGGCGGTTTCTTCTTTTTCCTATATGCAGTATATCTTCTATGTGAGGATTTATTTTCATGTTTAGAATATGATGGAACATATCTATCACCATCATATACAGGTCCTTTTCTGTTTCATTGTATATTTCATTTATACCATAGATAACAATTTTCTTCCAGGTATCATCATATATTGTGTCTTTTTTGTGTTATTTTTTTTCAGGTAATGCAACCGATGTGTATTTTTCATAGGCTTCGTTTTCTAATTCTTGTATCTGTTTCTTCAAGTTATGGTTTTCTTTGTCTGCAATTGTTTGTTTTATGCTTTCTAAGTTCTCTTTTTCTTGTTCCAGGGAGGTTATTTTGTGGGTGGCAATCTTCATATCTGACTCTATTGTATCATAGCTTCCGCACAGGAATTTTGATGTAGTCTTCAGCTCTTTGATCATGTTAAGTTCTTCTCCATTTTTTTAAAATTCTTTCTTAGTTACAAAGCAACTTAGTTCTTCTTTAGTTACAAAGCAACTAACCTTACTTTTCGGTTGGATAGAGTTGATTTCTTTTTTTAAAGTAATTCGGAGTCGGTCTTCAGTTAAAACTCGATCTATTTCTTTGGTACCTGTCGTTGTCATGGTGTTGTTGGATATCTTGACTCTTGGTCGATCTGCAAGGCTGATTGCGGAAGAGGGGTTTTTTCCGCTTCTTTTCGCTTATCCTAGCAAGTAGAGCATCGCCAAGTTTTATATAATGCTGGGTTTCTTTGGAAGTCGGCCGAGGTAATATTTTGGCAGCTGTAGTGAAAGTTTTCACGACATGTATGGCATTTCAGTATATCCAGGCCTCGTATGACCTTATCACACTTCTGACAAATCATTGTTTATTTTGTATCTTGTTGACATTTATATTCATATCAGGTTACCTACGTATTCATAAATGCGTAGAATAGTTCTCTGTTCTACGGGATAACGGTCAAGCTGAAGGCATGAACGTTCATTTATTAAGGCCTATACTTATCTTAATTTTTTTATTTTGTTTATGTATCGTTTACTATTGTTAGATAAACACATAAATTGGTTTTTTGACACAAGTTTATATGGCACTAATGTAATTTTTGTATGCACTCCGGCATTGTATTTGTATCACTGATGTTCGTAATTATTTATCGGTCCAATTTTGAGACGTTGTTTTCTGTAGTTATAATGGATGAAAAGCTTATAAACACTGTGGCAGAGTTTGTAATACTGAAGAAACCCTATAATATTCAGTACTTTATGTGAATGGCACGAGAATTGGAGTTTAGGACCTATTTGAAGATCACTGCGTAGGGTCAATGAACTTTTTTGCCTTTTATTGGATATTTCACTAATATTGAAAGTTTAAATTGCCGAAAACACTTATGCAGGTTAACTGTCATTGGGAGTTACTGAAGGTACACCATAATATTCAATTCTTTATGTGAATAACACGATAATTGGAGTTTAGTTATTTGGAAATCACTGCGTAGGGTCTATGAACTTTAAACGTCTCTGTTTTCTGTTTATTTCAATAGCTTAGGGTTAATTATCACTGGGGGTTACTGAAGGAACACTGTAATATTCAATTATTTATGTGAATGGCACGATAATTGGAGTTTAGCTATTTGGAAATCACTTTGTAGGGTCAATGAACTTTAAGCATCTCTGTTTTCTGTTTATTTGGCTAGCTATTCGTAGTTTTACTTGCTGAAAACACTCATGCAGATTAATTGTCACTGGGGTGGTTAAAATATTAAGAAAGTTCTTTGATGTTTCAGCTAAATAAAATATGGCAAATTTCGCCATTTTAATGTGCCTCCCTGTCTGTCACATCTCAGGTTCGCGGATGATCTACTACTCGTTGCCGAACGCATCTTAGATCTCCAAATGTGCTTGAAGAACAGCATGAAGCTTCCCCGAAAGGTGGTCTCAGGCAGAACATGCCCAAGACCAAGATAATGACGAATCGCTCAGATGTACCTACAACAATTGTTGGCAATGACACTATACAGATGGTCACCGATTACGTCTTTCTTGGACATCGTTTATCTTTCGATCGAGATGCACTCGTAAAGGAGATTGAAAGACGCGTCAGATTAGGGTGGGCAGCTTTCGGGAAACTATACGAAGTTAATGAGTCCAAAATACTACAATGCCTGAAGACCAAGGTGAATAACCAATGAGTCATGCCTATTCTCATCTATGAAGCCGAAACATTAATTTCAATTTTATTGCCGTTGAATTGAAACAGTTGTAGTCGAAAAGTAATTGATTGTGTTTATTTGAGAAACTCAGCTATATATACGAACGGGGTTGCTTATTCTGCGAAAGTGTTAACCTTGACAAATACAAACTGTCTATAGTTTGGACATCTGCCTTCAGAATTGACCCCTGTGTATCGCCTTCGCCGTTTACGAGAAGACTTTCGATCGCGTCGAACACTGGGCCGACTTCCATGCTCTCCATTGACGAGCCGCATATAAGTATAGTAAGTAGTCAATCTCCACATTGGTGATCCAGACTGAAACTCATATTTGGGAAGTAAATTTATCACCAAAGCGAAGATGAGTTCGGACAACAACGCAACCAACAACTACAAACAACGATCCGAGATAGCCAGCTGATGCTGACTGCTGATGACGGAACTTCTAGCTCAAATCAGCAAGCTAACTTCGGAGGTCACAGCACTCAGAGCCCAAGCCAACGAACATGGTAGAAGAAGCAGGTCCCCTGGCATATTTCGGAGCCGTTCAAGATACGAATCAAGATCAAGGTCGCGTCCAGGATCGGACGAGGTATGCTGGTATCATTCCAACCTCAAACAACGAATTCATAAATGCGAGCAGCCATGCAACTGGAATAAGTCATCGTCATCGGAAAACTAGAGCCAGTGTTGACCTAGTACGCCGTCCACGCTATTCTCCCAGCCAACAGACTTTGCGTTACTGACCCAAAAAGTGGGTAACGTATGCTGGTAGACACAAGGGCAAACATTTATGTGCTGAGGCCGACAAACTAGATCAACATACAAGTTATACGCTGCAAATGGGACCGAAATAAGAACTTAATGCGATACCGGTTGAGGTATCGCAATATAGCTGGGAATTACTGCCGGGCACACTAAACTTGGATAATGTCAGATTTGATTTCTTGAAAAGCTTTTTAAGATTTGCATCGAAATTCGACCATTTCCTCGAAGTCAATTTCTGAAGGAGTGATTATCTCCTCGATCACCCTTGATAAGGCATCTGCTACCACATTGTCTGATCCGCTTATATGCCTTATGTCTGGGCTGTACTGTGATATGTAGTCTAGTTGACGAATTCTCCGAGGTGGTTCATCAATATTTGGTTTTTTGGAAAATGCGAAAGTGATTAGTTTATGGTCTGTGTAGATAGTAAAATCTCGTCCTATCACGAGTCTTTGAAAATGCTTCACAGCAAGGTAGATACCCAAAAGCTCTCGATCATACGTAGAATATTTCTGCTGCGTCTGTGTCAGGTTTTTTGAAAAAAATCCGAGGGGTTTCCATTCACCATCCTCCTTTTGTTGCAAAACGGCGCCCACGCAGTTGTTGCTAGCATCAGTCATAAGCGAGATGAATGCATTATTAGCAGGGTGAGATAAATTTGCCAAATTTTTCATAAGCTCCTTGCATTTTTCGAAACACTCTTCCCCTGTCTTGGTCCATTTAATTACACTCTTATCATTCTTCTTGCAGCCATGTAAATATTTGTTCAACTCTGCTTCATAAGATGCCGCTTTTAGGATGCTGCTTCTATAGAAATTAACGATACCCAAAAATCTTCGCAAAATGTTCACCTTTTCTGGTTTAGGAAAGTTGGTTATAGCCTCAAGTTTTTCTTGAGTGGGGGAAATCCCGTTACAGGATACATGATACCCCAAAAAATCTATTTCCTTCTTCATGAATTCGCATTTCTCCAGATTCATTGTAAGACCATGTTCATCTAATTTCTTGAAAATTATCTCCAAATGTTTGCAATGCTGCTCTTCATTTTCTGATGCACAAAGGATGTCGTCGACGAAACAAAATGTGAAATCTGATATGTTTTCATCCTTTGGCTCTTGATTTGATGCTCTGCCATGTTGTGAAGATATTTGATGTCTGAATATTGAGTCCATAAATCGTTGAAAAGTCTGACCGGCGTTCCGAAGTCCAAGTGTCATTCTCGGAAATTCGAAAAGACCGAAAGGGGTGATGATGGCTGTCTTGGAAATATCTTCTGGAGCCATTGGTATGCAATGACATGCTTTCCGGATATCGATTTTGCTAAAAATGCGTTTCCCCTCGAGAATGTAAGTGAAATCTAGTAACCGTGGGAGTGGATACCGGTCAGGGACCGGTATCCACTCCCCGGTATTGTTCAGGGCTCTATAATCTCCACATGGTATCCATTCACCATTTTTCTTCTTCACCATATGCAAAGGACTGGCCCATAAACTGTTTGACGGTCGACATATTCCCAGATCCATCATGTCCTGGAAATCCTTTTGAGCCGTCCTGTACCTTTCTGGAGGGAGAGGCCTGCCTCTACAAGCGACCGGAGGGCCTTGCGTCTCTATAAAATGTTGAACGTTGTGCTTGGGACTAAACTTCAAAGATGTAGGTACGGTGATGCGCTGATATCTCCGAAGTAAGTCTGCGATAACAAGACTCCCATCAATGGTACTTAAAGTGGCTTGGTTTGCTATTATGGTTCTACCTCTGGATGATAGTTTGGTAGTGTTGTTAATCAACCTTTTTCTGTGTAAATCAACCCATAAATCATGATGCTCCAGAAAATCTGCTCCAATGATAGAGGTATTGACATCGGCGATCACGAAGTTCCATTTAAAAGTTCTTCGAAGCCCGAGATCAAGGGCACAACATCATTCTCCATATGTGCTGATCTTTGAACCGTTGGCAGAATGTAATGAGTAATCTGTTTTCCCGGAATGCTTCAGCCTGCGTTTAAGTACAGATATGTTCGCGCCAGTATCGATCAAATATTTTTCTCCAGTCTTCTTGTCTGTGATAAATAGTCGATGAAATTGTGAAAAAGCACACAGCTCCGCCTCAGTGCGTGCCCGCTTTAGTTTCCCTGTTGCTTCCAGGAACACGGAGCCTCGCACTTGAAAGCTCTCTTGCCAAAACGTGAATGATAAAAGCATAACTTCGAGTTTCTTCGGAATGGAGACGGGCTTCCTGACCGTGAACTTGAGAATGGCTTACTGCGATAAAACTGCCAACGATTGTTGTTATTATGAATTGCAGCTAACTCAACCTTTACTTTCGCTAGCTCAGCAGTTAGCTGCGTTACTGGGTCTTCGACCCTGCTTAGCGCGGCAACTTGTTCGAAGCTCGAGACTTCGTAAATATTGTCAGCCATCTGGGCTAAATCGTCAATTCCTTTCTCTTTATTTGCCGAAAGTATTGAGGTTAAGGAGGTCGGTAATTGTTTTAGCCAAAATATTTTTGCAGTTTCATAGTTGATTTGACCTTCCCCAAGCTCCTTGATTTTTCTTAATAACTGTGACGGTTTTCTGTCTCCGACGTCGCTGTCCGTGAATAATCTCTGGAATTTGCGATGCGGGGATTCTTCGTATGTCGAAATCAATCTGTCTTTTAACTTCTGGTACTTTCCGCTGTCTGATAAGGAAATCACTATGTCACTGGCTTGTTCGATTTTCTCTTTGGCTAGTTTGGTAAGAACTAGGTGGAATTTGGATTCGTCAACTTTTGGGGAGTGGTTACTGCTTCAAAATGTGCGAACCATAACCGGGGCTTGTCCTTCCAGAAGTCTGCGATTTTAGACGAAGTGCTGATTGTTTGCACTTCTAGGGTAGCTGCACGCGGGTTCTGTTTCACAGGTATGGTATGGTGGAAAGATGGCATCGCTCACTGAAGGCATCCTTGATGGCAAGGAATAGTAAGGAAAATTGGGTAAAAGAGCTTCCAATTGTTCTTCTTGGCCTAAGAAGTTGTTTACGAGACGACACGGGTTTGAGCGCCGCGGAAATGGTTTATGGAGAAACAATAAGGCTTCCCGGGGAATTCTTTAGTGAATCTGGTTTGCGATCAACGTATCACGATTACGTGCAAGATTTGAAGTAACGAATATCAAAAAACTGCTCCGTTCCGAGGAGAGAGAATCACCAAAACAAGTATTTCGTCCACCCCGAGTTAAGCTCCTGCTCTCACGTTTTCATCAAGAGAGAAGGTGTCGCCAAAGGTCTGATTCCTCCCTATGAAGGGCCTTACGAAGTTCTACGACGAAATATTTCGTCATCAACAAGAACAATACCGTCGACACATTTTCAATTGATAGATTAAAGCCAGCTTTCCTACCAGCAGATCAGCCGAGTTCCATCACGTTCCCGCAACCAACGAGCAAAGCGGAAGACTCAGTTGTTGAGTCAGCAACAACAACGACCAACAACGTCCAAGATTGGTCGAAAGTACAAACAAACGTTGAGATTCCAACTTTGATGATGGCACTCGTTTGGTATAAATAGCGAATTGGTAAATCATAGATTATCATTCGCTATTCAGTAAACCAGCAGGAAACGCAACGAAACTACCATGGGCGGATATAACTCCAGGGAACAACTAACCATGACCCAAAACAACGGGATACAAGACGCCACCAAATTAACGGAAGATATCGCCTAGCGGATTCGCCAGGAGGTGATAAAAGAGTTCAACGGTCATCGGGAGATGATTCTTGCGACGCTCGGGATCCTCATCATACTAGCCATCGTGTTCTTCATGGTAGCCAACCGTTTTTTAACGAAAGAGTTGGCGCCGCACTCCGGAAGCGAGGGATTACCTCAGCCTAGCTAGTTGCAATGTGTAGTATCATTTAATTTAAATGTTTTCGTGCTTTGTTTTTACTTTTCCATTTATGGTAATTTATTTACTATTGTTTTTTTTTGTTTTTTTGAGGGGGGAGTATCTGTGCCAGCCATCCCTTATCATCACGGACTAAAGTATCGTTGAGATAAGTTATTGGCTGACACAGAAAATCGACATCGCGTACCGGTCTTGGTACGTGATGATTATCGAGGTCGATTTATATATAAGGAAAGTTATTTGTTAAATAAAACCAGATCTTAATTGAGCATACTTCAAGCCTTTTATTCCATCTCCCGGAGGTTTCGCTATCCATAGTTGCCATATCGGCAATGTTCAATCAGGTTGATTAAAAAAATGTATAAAGCACTCTTTGTGCACAAAGGCCTACTACAAAATTAATGACTTTTTACAAGACACCAACTATATGTTATGTACTATGTAATAATTAGGCACCTACTTAATGTTATAGTATGCTTGCTTAATTATGTTATGACGTTCATTAAGTCTCAATTTTCGTGCTGTTATGAATAAAAATCTTTGAACTGAACTGTACTGAACTGTGAAAATTTGAAGCCTGTATCTTTAACCGTTTGACGGACGGACGGACACGTCAGTGAGTTAAACCCTTCGGGCGTATAAAAAGGGCGAGCGATGTGTTTTTATGCATCATATACAGGAATATATATGCAAAATTACGGTTTGTGTATTTATATTTACTTGCTCTATGACCTTGCTGCTTGGAAAGTTTATACATATTGATTCCCTTAAGAGTATCAAAATATGCGGCAATATTGCGTCATATCTGGTGTTAGATCAATGTGTGTAAATAGTGTCCAAGGTATTATTATCATTATCTTTTGATTACAATGACTTAAAAGTTTGATTTTGATGTTCTGCAGTCATTGTACTGCACATGAGTAATTGATATCAATTTCAACTAGATAACCATGTTCTTTAGGTAATAATGTTCACTTTTGATTGCAGGTGATTTTTGAAGCAAAAGCGTCTGGATTCTATACTTGACTTATTAAGACTAAACTTGAGGGTAAAATGCATTACAGCTACGTAAGAATAGTGTAGGGATGGGCCTATGGGATGTAGTGAGAGACGTGTTTGTTGGTTCAAAGATGGGCGTTTATTGACTAAGGATGTTTTTTTTTTTTGTTGGAGGGGAAAAAAATGGAATTACCCATGCCCAGGAGTCAGACCTCCCTGCTATGTCCGGGTCCCCACATATTGAGCGGGCATCAGCTCGTGTGGTATACGGACTAAAAACAACCCCTTTGTTTCTACAGTTGTCGTAGTAAGAATTAACTGTGAGCCATGGATAAACTAAGGATGGACACAGACATTGGTTATTATAGAGACGTATCGGCTAAAGGTGGTGACATACTACACCTTCCACCTTTTTTTTGAAAGAAAAAATTTGGTATCTTATTTTTTCTAACATTAAAACAAAATTTATTTAAAAATCTTAAAATAAATAACCTATACAATCCAATGTGACTTTTTTATCTTTTAATTTCAAATATACTACTTTTAAATAATATGCTGTTATTTATGCCAAATTGAATAACATCATCTACATCAACAAACTTTGCAAAACATCTTACATTTCATTTTAACATTTTAACCATCTAATAACTCTTCATCTGATAACTGATAACTAATTATACAAAAAAAATACTGAAATAAAAACATATCCAAAACATCAGCAGTAGTGAAGTAATACTAAAAATCTTTATTATAATTTTCTAATTTATTAATATATTTTTTTAACATAAACAATGACAACTTGTCAAATATAATTTTAATTAAAATAATTATCATTGCATTTCAATTGTTTTTTTAAACTACACCGCCATTGCAAAAATATAGGTATGAAAACGATACATGTTTATTGTTAATAATATAAAAAGTAACCATACAAAGGTTGTTTACTATTACTATGGGTATAATGTGGTTTATAATCCACCATTCTAAAAGTAAAGATACATGATAGGTTAATAATTAAAACCTACGTCGATAAAAAAGATTCAAATACTAAACACAAACTGTTGGTAAAATAGTACATTACTTCAGAGGGAAGAAAGTGACAGTTCCATACCGAGATTATGGCATTTGCGCCACGAGCTTGCGAGGGGCGCAAACCATTTGAGGTATGGAACTGTACTTTATCCTGAGGTATGTATAGTGCTTTTTATTACACCTACGAGGAAAATTATAGACATAAATGCATAGATAAATGCTAAATCAATCGAAGTTTTTGCGAAAATGCGCGGGCTTTTCCTTTTTTTATTCGCCCGTTTCTGGAGTAGGCTAAGATCATAAGGTCATGCAGCCACTTCTTCCGTGATTCCGCGCGTTTTATATACAAAAATAATTTCGTTTTAAATTTTCTGTATGCACCAAGGAGGTTGGTAACTGGTAAAAAAAAAACTGTATGTGGCCAGTAACAATTTACTTGAAATTTAATTAGTAGACAGTTAAAGTCTCTTTGCAGTATGACTGCTGACAAATAAAAAAAAAACCGGGTATGTAATGGAATTTCATACATACTTCCCACCCTTGGGTCGGAAGGATTTTCATACAAACTTCCATACCTTGGGATGAAAGGATTTGAAGGGCGGGATAAAGGCGTTTCTTCCCTCTAATTGGTATAATTAGTATGTATTTTCAGAGCAGGTGTGATAAAAAAGAATTTGTAGTAGGTAGTATAGGGTAGGGTAGGGTTGGCGACAATAACGTTTATTTATTTTTGCTTTCTCTTTCAGCAATATTTTAACTCATTCATTTTCTTACTTGCATACCAGACAACAAAAACAGACTTTCCTCTCTACTTAAGTACATGCTCTCAATAACAAAAACAATACTTCTAATTTACTACATACTTTCAAATTTTTACAAGAAAATTATAACTTTATATCCTTTGACATCCTTTATAACTCTTTGTCTATGTTTTATTCAAACTTCTTTTTTTTTTCATATATCTAGTAAATACTATTTTTATATTTGTCATATATTTCATTATTACGTTCTTATCCAAAACACACTCTACAAAAACATAATATAATAACCATCTTTTCAAAACCCATCAAAATGTACTACTTAACTCATCTCTAGACAACAAAATGTCATAGTCATACATAAATAAACAAATCAATCTTTCCTTAAACATCACTTACTGTTCCGTTCAAACATCTTTCAATATACTAAATATTATCAGCATCCTGTAATAATAATAAAAAAACATCATACATTCATTATACATCATCATTTTCATAAACTTTCAATGTAATCCCACCTCCACCAATGCAATTTTAACCTTGGTATCTATTTAACATCCATACGATTCCATACTTAATTTCTCTGCTGAACTCTAAACAAACATCCATCACCACATACGGTTTCTAATGAATTCATTATCATTACTGTTGCTCATCTGCACCTGTAATAAGAGCTGGTAGGTATCGTCACGATCCATTTTTGTCAGAACTAAAACAAATTCTCGGTGGTCCCCTAATTTGGTACTCTGTTGTTAAGGCGACGTGAGCAGGAATACGCTTACTTGAAAATTTATATATAATTGAACAACTTCAGTTTGGTTTCCAGAAATTTTACATAGAAATCTTAAGACCTTTCTGCAGGGTTAACAGCTATTCAAAACACGATTAAGCACTTTTGGCTCGATAGAATAAAATAGCGAACACGACTCTAAATTGCACTGTTTAAAAAATATAACTATTCAATTCAATAATCTTTTGAAACGAAAATTATGCCAAAATTTGAATAGTTTGAATTACGAGTGATTAATTTCCACGCCTACCGAACGGCGTGGAATCCGAAGGGGGTTTGTGCCTTTGCCACGTGAGAGAAAAGAAGTGATGAAATTGTTACTGACCTTTGTCTCCGTAGACAGGAAATCGAAAGCTCGATTCGAGACGGGAATTCGGGAAAGGGGCACAGTTTGGGATAGGATATGGAGTGAATCGAAACCTATCGTTGCTGCCGACGCTGTCGCCGGCGTGCTGCCTGCCGTGACCGTGATGTCCAATCAACAGGGATCACTTGGCCGCTGACGCGATCAATAGCCCGACGCTATGAGGTAGATTTACACTCTGACCAGGCCCGATGCCTGTATGATAATTGGTACACCGAAATACCATCACGGGGCCCGAGCCGCCATGTTATTCTCACCGATGAGACCAGACCAAGAGAAAAATGAACCTCCAATTTTTCATCTCGTTTCCGATACGAGTGACAGCTGCGGTTCTGTTTCCGTTCCGAGTCGCGCAACAAGAGGAGGTGCGTTCCGAAGCACAAATATTAAACAGTCACCCGCCCGGACAGGCCCGAACCTGTCCCTAATCAATAGGAAGGCGAGAAAGTATTGCGACCGCTCTCTTGAGGACCGAGTCCCCCACCCTGACTTCTGCTGATCGAGGCGTGCCATCCCGACCCGTGTACAAATTGACGATCCGTCCTCGTCTCCATCTCAATGATGGCAGGTTCGCATCCTTAATCAGCACCAAATCACCGACTTGAGGGGGGCTCGTCCGGTCAGTCCACTTAAGGCGCTGCTGCAAGATGTGCAAGTACTCAAGGGACCACCGTTTCCAAAAATCTTGAGCCATCTGCTGCAACATCTGCCACCTAGTTAACCGACTTAACTTAACATCACCGAATGGGTATTCTGGCAGGGCGTTAAGGGGCTGACCTATCAGGAAGTGACCCGGCGTCAACGCTTCCAAATCATTTGGATCCGAACTGAGCGGGCACAACGGACGCGAGTTCAGTGTCATTTCAATTTTACAGAACAGCGTCGCAAGCTCTTCAAAGCGTAGAGAGGTCTCACCGATGATCCTCGTCAGGTGCGACTTAGCCGATTTAACCGCAGCCTCAAAAATTCCTCCCCAATGAGGACATCCCGGCGGACTGAAAACCCATTCAATCCCTCGTCGGGAGCAAGCCGTACCGATGGCGTCCTGGTTACCGTTCAGGAATTGAGTGACCTCCTGCAGATATCGCCTGGCTCCGACAAAATTTGTGCCGTTGTCCGAACGGATTAATGTCGGGAGGCCCCTTCGTGAGACGAACCGATCCAGACATGCGATAAATGCCTCCGTAGTGAGGTCACTGACCACCTCCACGTGGACTGCCTTCGTGGCCAAGCACACGAAGACGCACAGGTATGCCTTCACTAATCTGGCGTTCCGTAGCTGTGAAGACTTGACCATGAATGGTCCCGCGAAATCCGTTCCGACACCCGCAAAGGGCCGGATTTCGTTAACCCTATCCGAGGGCAAATCGCCCATCTGGGGCTGCATCGTAGCCGCCTTGGCCCGATAACAAGGCAGGCACCGAAATACGACGCTACGCACTAAGCGTCTTCCCGATAGAATCCAGAACTCGCGCTGGAGAAACGCCATTAAGGCGTGGCATCCGACATGCCCATTCCGAATGTGTCGATCCTGAATCAACAGTTCGACTAACTTCCCTTTCCTAGGGAATAACAACGGGTGGCGAGCCGCATAAGGCAGGTTGGCATTCCCCTCAGCAATCCTTGAGGGTCAATAAACGGGTTGAGCCGAGCCACAGCTCCCTTCAGTTGGACGCGTCCGCGTCTCAGAATGTCCAATTCGGACTTAAAGTGCACCGTCTGCACGTTCCGTACCAATGCGAACAACGCATGATTCCGTTCCCGTGGTGTCAGGACCGGTGTCCGCACTCGTTGCGCCTCAGAATTCCGACAATTCCGCGCAAATCGGCAGATCCAGGCGGTCACATTGACCAGCTTGTCGAGCGAGCTGTACCGTTCCAGCAGGCTGAACTCCTCTTCCGGCTCTGGCTGCGTCGTACAGACACCGACTGTCAAGGCGCCGTTCGCCGTGGTAACGCGTGGACTCATTGGCCAATCCGATTCGGCTTGAGTCAACCATTTTGGACCCCACCACAAGGGATGTCCAACCAACTCCGGAGCATGACACCCACGAGACGCACAGTCTGCTGGGTTCATTTCCCCTGGAACATGTCTCCAGATTAAGGGAACCTCCGAAGTCAAAATCTGCGAAACCCGATTCGCCACAAAAATCTCCAGCTTGTGAACTGAAGCCTTCAGCCAGCATAACACGATCTGGCTGTCCGTCCAAGCGTAGACCGTATCTTCCAACGCTATTGACCCACGAAGAACCGTCATCGTGTGGTTGAGCAGACGAGTCAGGAGAGCCGCTCCCGAAAGCTCTAACTTGGGAATGATCAGGCGAGTGCGCAACGGCGCAACCTTGCTCTTGGCCATGACCAACCGCACATCAACCTCCCCCGAGGAGTCGACCGTACGCAGATACACCGCAGCTCCGTAGCCCTTCTCCGAGGCATCGCAAAACCCATGCAGGGTGGCGGTGTATCGTTTGGTGGGGACCAACCTCCGTGGCAGTGAAATCCGATTAATGCCAGGGAGGGTCGAAAAGAACGAGTCCCACTCCGAGCTCAATGACCCGCCGATCGGGTCGTCCCATTTCAGCTCAGCAGACCACAATTGCTGCATAAAACACTTGAGCTGAAATGTTACCGGGGTGATCCACCCGTTTGGATCAAATGTCCTAGCCACCGTTGAGAGGACGTTCCGTTTCGTCCAGACCTTCGGGGAGTCCAACTCGTCCCGATACGAGAACATGCCTGACACCGGCTGGTACTCGACGCCTAATACCGACAACATATTTGGATTTTCCAAATTTTCAAAAATGTGGGGGTCCTGCTGGTAGTCATCCGGAAGACCAGTCAGTAACTCTGGAGAGTTCGACATCCATTTCCGGAGCTCGTAACCTCCACCCCGTAAGAGCTCAACTAGCTCGTCCCGTCGAGCGAGCGCCTCCTCCACGGAATCTGCACCGGTACAGATATCGTCCACGTAGAGGTCCTGCTCCAGGATCGCTGCTCCTCTAGGGAAATTTAACCGTTCTCCATCCGCTAACTCCCGCAGAGTGCGAATCGCCAAATAAGGACTAGACCGTAGCCCGTACGTGTTGGTGTTCAACTCGTACACCCTGATGGGCTGATCTGGGCTCTCTCGCCACAGTATCAGCTGATACCGTCTATCGTCAGGGTGAATGACCGTCTGTCTAAACATCATCCGGATGTCAGCTACAAACACAACATTGTGTCGACGGAACCGTGTGATAACATCCGCGATGTCATGATTCAACTTCGGCTCTGAATGCAAACACTGGTTCAGGTTCATGCCGTTAGATGTTGATGCCGATCCATCGAACACTACCCGTATTTTGCCCTCCGGGGTCCTCAAGACCGCGTGATGAGGCAGGAAGCAGTGGTCTTCACGCTTCCAGTCGATACCCGAAACCGACATGTGGCCGAGCGACTCGTATTCCCGCATGAAGTCGACGTACTTCTGCCGGAAAATCCCGTCACGCTTCATGCGTCGTTCCATCGACAGAAGCCGCGTCTCGGCTGCATGGTGTGAACTGCCCAGCGGTGGGCGATCACTCCGAAATGGAAGACGTGTGAGAAATCGACCTGACCGAAGGCGACCAGTATTGTTCCGATAAAACTGTTCACACTCTTCTTCAACCGGGTCCAACCGGCGTACCGTAGGTGGTTCCTCCACCTCCCAAAACTTCTTTATCACCTCCGAGAGTACAGAACCGAATAAGGGACTACGAGTCGCTAGGCGTGGGGCAGCCGGCATGACCGGACCCATTACCGCATGGCCCAGTCTGGTGTTGACCGAAACCAGACCAGTCGCCTGCAACACGTGGACACCTGGCACTAACAGGTATCCCAAGGCATCGACACCCAATAAAATGTCTACTGGGCCCGGAATATCGAACTCCGGGTCAGCCAGTGACAACCCAGCGACCAACTGTCGCACCGAGGGCGACAACCGTACGTGAGGGTGTGAGCCCATCACATTAGGCATGACTAATGCCGTGACCGTCAGATTCACCGATGAATCCACCCGTGACGAGAGAGTAATCCGACATACTCCCTTAACGGAACCGACTTCCGTGTTCCCAATTCCCCGAATGGAATGTGGATACTCCCTTACCGTAATGCCCAACCGTCTTACAAGGTTGCACGAGACTAAGCACCCCTGGGCCCCCGAGTCCAATAGTGCTCGTGCTACACAAGATTTGCCGTCCGAACTCCACGCTATCACCGAGGCGGTGGGGAGCATGACCGTCTGAGGAGTGGCGGCACCCTGAAAGTGGGCGGCGTGTCCCTAGCGGGAACCCCCGCGGGATCCGAACACGCTCAGACCTCCGTCGGCCTGGTAACTCGGCTGCTGATATGCCACCGGTGGCATATCAGACCGCATGTACATTAGGGGGTCCCAACCCGCATAATAGGCCCCTCGCTGTCCCGGTACCCGACCATACCGGACTGTGAACGGTGTGCCCGGTGGCCACCGTGGATGGAGGGGGGAGAGCGGATCCAACCTGGGGCGCTCTAGGAATGGGGGCGACATCCGACTGTTCGCCTCCCTGTTCGCCTCCCAGAGCGACGGACAGGGTGGCGCAGAAGGTGGTGGGCTCCCAGCCTTCGCGCCACTCATAGGTGCCATCTGACACCCGCCCGTAACACGCGGTGAGCCAGCGGCCCGAAGTCCTCGCTGACCCTGGACAGCGGCGACCGAACCCCGGCTGTCCCGCCTGTTACCCCCCGCGCTGCCCCCTTCCCCTCGGGGGGGTTCCCGTCCGCGGGTACCCCAGTCACCCCGTTGGTGACTCCCGTTGCCCGGAGGGGGACTGGGTCCGGCCCTGGTTGGACCCTGTGACCGACCAACCTGAGTCCGGCCCTGGTGACCGTCCGATGGGCCTGACCGGTTCAGGCACAACACGACGTGGTGCCTGCCACCGCAGCCCTCACAGGGGGACGCCCGTGAGCACTCGCTCAGCGGGTGCGGCCCCAAGCAACCGAAACACAATCGGTGGCGGAAGACCACCTTCCTGCGGGCAGCCACACCGAGCGCCTTAAAGTTGGCGCAACTGGTCACCTCATGACCGGCACTGTCGCAGTGCACACAGCCGTCACCCGACGGCGCGGCACTCAAAACGCCAAATTGTTTTGACCAACCACCCCCCCGTGGGGGTGGGGGGCGCGGCCCCTCCCGCATCCGCGCGGGTTGGCGCTGCACACTGGCCTCCGAATCCATGGTGTCGCATCGCCTGCATTCACCCTCCAAAAACTCCGTTAATTGGACGAGCGTGGGCAGTTCCGAGCTACTGCCCCCATGCAGCTGTTCAAACCGACTTTGAACAGCTGCAGGCAACCGTGACAAAACCATATATAACACAATATATGACCATTGGTCTACCGGCAGACCAAGGTTCTGAAGGGCCTTAGTGGCCACCAGCACAGGGTTGAGCACCTGTACCCGGATGTCAACATCCCGGGTTACCCTTGGGATGCTGAACAGCTTCCCCAGCTGCGCATCAACCAACCGCCTTTTGTGTTGGTAGCGGTCAAACAATATGACCCGGGCAATCTCATAATTGCCCGCCGTAACCGTTAGGTGACCGACCAACTCCTTCGGTTCACCCCGCAGTGCCATCAATAGCTGGGCCAACTTGTAGGCGCTGTCCAGGTCGTCCCGACCGTGGACCAGGCTATCGAACAAATTGATGAATGCCGGCCACTCATCAATTGCCCCACCGAAGGCCGGAATCTCCAGGTGTGGAAGCCGTCCAACCACACCCTTAGGGGGGGGTCTCCGCTACCCTCCCCGCGGTCATCCCGACGCGACCGCTTAATTTTTTCGGCGCGACGCTCGATGTCGCCCAAGCACTCCATCGCTTGGTCAGCATCCGCGCAGAGCTGCCTCACTGCAGCCACCGAGGCCTCATCCGTAAGCCCGAGGGCTTCAGCCTCGGCAGCCAGCCGACACACCTTCCCGACGCATGTCATTGCGTCCTCCACACGCTTGAGCAGGACATCGTCTGTCGGGTCGCTCCACATACTTGTGAGTATGGGCGAGCCATCTCATCTCCTCACGGACACCATATCGCAGTACCGTCAAGGGCGAAGGTGCCATGGTTACCGATTTAATTGTTCCTGGTCCTATGCTTCACTGCCGAACTAAGCACAGCCAGATACCCTTTCCCGTCAGCGCTGGGCACAGAAATTAAAACTAAGTTGTAAAACCCAAGGCAACCACTAAACAATTAAATCATAAACAATATTTAATATGGTCGCCCTGTGGACACACACCTTATAAATATATACTCTAAATCAATTAGAGAATGCCACCATTTGGTACAATCCAAATAACACACAAAAGGTTATTATAAAAAAAAACTATTTTTCTAGTAGTGGCCCCTCCGATAGGAACCACACTTCCTTTGAGGTCAGCAAAATCAGCTTAATACCCCTTAAATAGCCCGACCCCGCTGTGCAAACCGAAATAACACTGTAGGACTATAGAACCCGACGTTCTATCGCAAGTAATACAATCTAGTTACTTCGCAGAATGACTGTTCAATCTTTTATGCTCAACAACAGTAGTTCCGACTTCAATTTTATAACAACTGTTAACTAAATTGGCACTTATACTTTCACTTACCGAAAATGAACTTTAATCGTGGTATACCGACCACAGACTCATTGCCGACTTGAGCCAATCTGGGATATTCTTTTCTCCCAACTACAATGTGACAAAGGCAACCCTACCGTGAATCGATGATTTCCCACTAGGAAACCGCGCTTCTGCTACCAAAATGATTAATTTCCACGCCTACCGAACGGCGTGGAATCCGAAGGGGGTTTGTGCCTTTGCCACGTGAGAGAAAAGAAGTGATGAAATTGTTACTGACCTTTGTCTCCGTAGACAGGAAATCGAAAGCTCGATTCGAGACGGGAATTCGGGAAAGGGGCACAGTTTGGGATAGGATATGGAGTGAATCGAAACCTATCGTTGCTGCCGACGCTGTCGCCGGCGTGCTGCCTGCCGTGACCGTGGAGTCGCCGCTACCGATGCGACGATCTCCAATCAACAGGGATCACTTGGCCGCTGACACGATCAATAGCCAGACGCTATGAGGTAGATTTACACTCTGACCAGGCCCGATGCCTGTATGATAATTGGTACACCGAAATACCATCACGGGGCCCGAGCCGCCATGTTATTCTCACCGATGAGACCAGACCAAGAGAAAAATTAACCTCCAATTTTTCATCTCGTTTCCGATACGAGTGACAGCTGCGGTTCTGTTTCCGTTCCGAGTCGCGCAACAAGAGGAGGTGCGTTCCGAAGCACAAATATTAAACAACGAGCGTAATCAGCTATTACTTTATAAAATAAAATAATTTTAATTAAATAATAAAAAAACAGCGATTTGCGGCCGCGCACTCCCGCGGCCCTCGATCGCTCTCAGCCTTCAGTGCTCCGCGAGCTGCGTTCTAGGTTTGACCTGTGTCGCTGCGCTGTGCGGCCGCGCGTCGTTTCATAAAAATGGGTAACAAAAAAAATAAAAGGAAACGTTCAAGACTTCGTCACGGTAATGCAATTCCGAATGGTAGGCAATGTACATTTTTATTGTCAAAGCAATACGATAAACAATGTAATTATTTCTGTGTTATGTTTCGCTGTTTTAGTTGGTCGGCCACAATAAAGAAAATGACAAGGAAATATCTATAACTTCGACAATATCAAATCAGTAAGTGGCAATTATAATATTTTGAATATTTTTTTAAAGAAAAATATAAAAGAGGGCTAATTGGAATTGAGGGGCTAATTGAAACTAATAGAAAACGCAGCCAAATCTCTGCAGTTCCAATTAGCCCCCTTTTACCGTTAATTAATTAGTATATTCCAGAACAATGTAAAATAATCATAGTTAGAAGCGAATATCTTGTGTGGATGTCCAAACCCAGAACTAGGTACTCCGATATTCGAATTTCGATCGTTCTATAGTGACAGTGCCATCCCGCTCAACTAAAATTTAGTTTGACAGGAGGCCGAGAGGGACGGCACTACAACACGATACGGGAGTCGCCTGCACCGGGAAATAAACACAGTATAAGAAAATATCAGTAGAACAACTACGGTATTTTATTTTTCATACGAGAAACATAAATGTTCCTTCGCTAATTATCTGTAAAGCCGTTCAATAGTATTTGAGTGTATCGTGCCGAATTTCTGTTATCAATGTGGAAACTGTTCACGTCAATTTCATAGTCAATTTTAGAAATGTGAATGTCTTCAATTTTATTTCAGATGCGAAAGTTTATCTATAATGGACTGTACGGACAAAAAAAGGTCGCCTTTGGTGCAGCTTCGCACAGTGTCGCCGATAACGTAAGTATAGACATAACAAAATTAAATTAATGTGGATATACTGTGTGTTGTTTTGGTATTACGTATATACATGGGTCGTTTACAATTGTATTACTTCTACAGATATATAGTATTGTTTTCAACTTTATTTCAGATGCGACAGTTCGTTGGATGAAAATATTCAGCCTTTGGTGCAGTTTGATACAATTTCACCGACACCGTAAGAATAAACTCAACAATATAATATATACAGGTTGATTCTTCAAAAGTGCACATAAGAATATACGTTAAATTTTAGCTTATTTTATCGACTAAAATGATATTAAAAATAATAAAAAAAATACTTTTTTTTATCGGATTTCAAAGTCGGGCACTGTGAGCCTCTATTTGAAAATTTTATGATATCTTTTGACATAGGAGGTCGATCGTGTTGAAAAAACACGGTAAGATACTCAAAAAAATCCAAAGCTGATGAGTATTTAAGATATCACAATATAATCCGTTCAAGTAGTAATAAAATCATTTTTTTGGAGAAAAACTCGTAGATTTTCTTTGATTTTCAGCCATTGATTTCAGATCAGCCAGCGATACTGATTCTGATATCTGAAAGATGATTTTTGAATTGTTTAACTGTTAACTGTGAAAAATACTTACGCTTGATAAATGTTTGTTTTAGGAGCCAGAAAGATGAATCATTAATAATAGAAGAAGAACATGGAAATTGTATGAGTGAAATCAGTATGGGCCGAAGATTAATAGACATAACATATTTTTTATTACATTAGGCATAACAACTACAGAAGTCAGACGACGTGCGCGAGCTTGTCTTCGAAATGCCGGAAACCATTTTGAACATCAAATTTAATAACAAGATGTGACTGATATCTCTGCGGCATTTGTGAAATGTTAGTTACCGTTCTACTGCTGAGTACCGTTGCAATAAAAATACCTAGCAGGTATTATTATTGCAACTTTTTTACCTGAGGCGAGTCCGGTTTGAGGTATCCCTGCATGTAAAGTCTCATATCTCTGTGAATTTGAGACGTAGTTTGTTATTTGATACATCAATAAAAAGGGGAAAAGATAAGCATTTTTTTTAGAAATTTTAATAATTTTTCACCAACACATTTTTTTTAAATACACATTGAAATGATAAAAGTCACTAAGATTTGTTTTTTGTTTTTTTTTTTTCTTTTGACCAAAATTTGATTGTTTTTGATATCGGGATAGTTTTAAGACTTTTAATTAATCGTGTGTTATGTGTTTGAATCGATGAATAAAATAAAACTGTATTTATTCTGAAACTGTGTTTATTTTTTAGCTTTCTAACTCAAAAAGTGTAAAGATTTGATTAAATCAGTCTTTAACCCATAACTTAAAAACTAAAGGATATCGGACCATAGTTTTCATACTATAAAATGATCGTATGGACCGACGCTGTCCATCTGCAAAATACCTACACTCTCGCCAAAACAGCCTGTATAATTTTCCATACACAATTATCTTTATTTCAAAGCACCGTCGTCGTTGTACTGACGGGTGTTGTTACTGCTAGTAGCTATACTGTGGCATCTCAGCAGCGAGCGAGCGAGCGCGCAAAGATAAATATTTCGCGCGGGGCGGGCCTGAGGGGAGCAGGTGCGGGGCAACCCCGCACCTGCTCCCCTCAGGCCCCGCACCTCACCCCCTCGAAAGCAGTCAAGCGCTGAACTCACGTCGCCTTAACTGTATTGTATTGCATCGCGTTACATGCAAATATGGTTTGAATTCGTATTAACTGGATATGTTACTAAGGCAATTATTGTAAATACTTTACAATTTAAAAGTGTAAATTCACTGGAAAAAAATACACACAAACGTACGCCACACAATCAATGTCATCCTTTAACTCATTCATCATCAAATTAAATTATTTAAAAAAATGTAGTTCATGTCGTCAACCCTTTACAAATTAATCTGAATTATTTATTAAGTACACCATATTCAGGGGTGTAAAGTAAATACTAAAAATCATTTATAAAATACTTACTTAAATATTCAATTTCTATTCGATCATTATTTTTCTTTTATATCCAAATTAACAATTTCCGTCATTATTATTTAACACACAAAACAACATCTGATAAAATAAATCAAATTAACTCGCATAAAAAGTATAATTCATTGAAATGGAATTGGAAAAAATTGGTCACGACTCACTCATGAAGACTTCACGTGGTGCCTATCATTCCTACTGCGTGGTGCTGCAGCTCATCACTCCGGGACAACATCACCCAGCTGATCCTCATCGGATCCGTACATTGTACAGCGTACAATTCGCCCTGCGCCCTGCGTCGCACATCATCTAGGCTTGCACAGATCGGCACCCGGCAGGAATCCTCTTTATAATTTGGGTTTTTAGGTAATTTGGTTTTTAATTTGGTCACTGGTTCTGCTTTTGGTTCTAGTTTTATTTTGCGGTCTTCTTAATTTTGTAGATATATAATTTTTATGTAATTTTAATCTTCATTTAAATGTCCATTATTTTATCTATTTAAGTAGTTCCTTATATATTGAATCTATTAACAGTTTATTTGTATGTATAAAGGTATAATTTTCTTACTGTAGTTTTTAGGCATAATTTTAGCACTTTTTGTCCTTTTCACATTTTATTTCCCTTTAGTCCAAAATATCATTTCACTTTACACGAAATATGCCATTCGGCGCAGCACTGCCTATTAGGGCAGGCTGGCCTGGCAAGGTCGCCATGTAGGGATGGGCCTATTGGATGTAGTGAGAGACGTGTTTGTTGGTTCAGAGACGGGCGTTTATTGACTAAGGATGAACACAGACATTGGTTATTATAGAGTCGTATCGGCTAAAGGTGGTGACACACTACAATAGCATAGGGTCGAAAATCGACAAAACACGTATTTTATGTCATAATTTACAATTTAAAATTTTACGTGTTCTTGAGAAAAAGGGTCTAAGATGGAAAAAGAAAAACGGATGGACGGACGGACAGATAGACAGACAACGAGGTGATCTAAAAAGGTTATTTTTATCGCTTGGTGGTAAGGATCCCTGAAAATGCCAAAAAGACACATCCCTCGTACGGGGACCCCGTACGAGGGATGTGTCTGTGACGGGGACCCCCTTTTCTTTTAAAGGCCACAAAGCTTTGCTTAACTTAACTTTGCGGCGCTCACTCGCTAGGGGTAGGAGGAGGAGTTGTGCGATTTGACGCCACCTCCAAAGATTTCATGTGACACAAGTTTCAAATCTTTATTAATCAGTTTTTCTCAAAGCAGACTGACTTGATTATTATACGGACAAGGCTATAAAGTAGGTACTTATTTATTTATTTATTGAACAAAAATCCACAGCCATACTATTAAGTATGGCTGTGGATTTTATATTAATGTGGGTTTATATTAATAAAACAAAAATGTAGATGTAATAAATAGGCCAATTAAGGATTTCACTTTGTAAATAGTCAAATAAGAACAGGTAGGGATACAATGGCACGTAAATAAATTAAATTAAAAGATAATAAAAATCTATGAGCATTTGTAGGTGGGGTACAGTGTACAGGGTGTGTGTGTGTGTGTTTACCTCAGTTATCATGTGTTTCCCACATACGAAAAATTCGATGTATGCTACCCCGATAACACCGTACTACCCGTACCCCGTACTACCCGTTAATTTCGAATTTACCGTCGCTGAAATTACAAACTTCGAATTTGTCGTTCAATCCCTTCCCACTCCGCCGCACCGCACCACTATTCTTTAGTGCCGATAGCATCGCTCGCTACTTCTGTTTGTTGTTTGTTTGTTTTTTAAACACGAAGTCACGAACACTTATTTTCACTGGTCTCCAGAGAGATTTACACAAACTTTATGACTTCCCAATTTCGGCATGGTTTACCTCTCTATCTAACTGACTGAAATACAAAATAATAAGTAATGAAGGAGTCTAAAAATTATTATGAGCAGTAATTAACGCGGAAAAATCCAGCCATATTATGCTAAACTCAGCTTTAACAGCATATTAATTAGGGTACTTACAGCTCCCCCATTTTGACGGAGCTTCATCGCTTTAAAATTGAAGAGAAGTTCTAAACTCGAATTTAGTAAAAATATAAAACTCAAATTTATTAAGTCTTGCAGAACTTATAGGTAACAGAAAAGTATAAAAACATAGTCTATCAAGAAATCTCTTTAAATTTAAGATTATTTCTAGAAGAACGACAAACCTCGATTCAATGAAGGTTATCATATGACTTATAAATAACTACACTGGCCTGCAAAACTAAGTATCACACTTTAAAAATTACCACTTAAAAAACTATCCTTCTGATATAATAATAAAAGTTAAGTTCTGAATCGTTAATTAGTAAGTGAATGTTGTTTATATTTGTTCAACAGGAAAGTCTACCCCGACCATGTACTAATGAGATGATTCTGCGGCGATGGGCTAGCCCCCTCTCACGCAAATGGACTATTGAATAACTGGCTCAAAATGGGCACAATTGTGGCTCTGCCACCCCGTATGGGAAAAGGCGTGACGCTATGTTATGTTATGTTAGGAAAGTCTAGTCTTATGTTAAGTGGATTTTGATAGCACAGCAAACAGTTTGAAAGAAATTATCACACTATATAGGATGTAGTATAACCTTAGGAAATTTGATAGAATTTAACGTAGCATCTATGAAATCAGAAATAGAAAGTAGGCAACTTTCGATTACACTGAGTAAACTATTTGTCCTAGACATAGAATATAACAAATTATCTTTTTTCTTGATTTGGGTCAAGATTTAATTCGTAATATTAATTTGAAATTTCCGTTTAATTTCAATTTGATTGAGTCTATAAATTGCACAGTTAAAATGATTAATTATCGATTTTACAATAGGAATATTGTCTTTCATCAAATGAAACAGTTCATTCTCGATTTTTTGGCAAGATTCTATAGCGGCATCATCCGCATCTAATGTGCTTAAGAAGAACTTTAGACTATCTTCGCCGAATTTTAAAGATCGTTTGACCTTCGTTGGTGTTTGAATTGAGATAATATGAGACAGTGATTGCAATTTGATAAAATTAGACTCAACTAAGTCATCAATTAGGCTGGAGACATCCTCAACTTGTAACTGATGATTGTATCTTATTACAGCGAACTTGAGTTTTTTTCAATAATGGTTCTATATTTTGAAGATGGGGTGATAAGATTAATACGTGATAAGAGAGTACGTGATTACTTTTCAGTAGCCGTGAAGAAAGTGAACAGTTCCAAATAAATTCCGGGACTATAAACTATTGGAGTAACCTTTGACGCAGCGCGGCATCAATAGGGCAGGGCCCTGAAAATAAATAGAGTAGAATAGGTTAATATTTAGCGGGTTTAATTTCGTGTGTTGTTGTTATATATCTAGGGTCCACTTGTGCTTGTTATGCACCTTTATAATTTTAATAGAGCCTTTCCATATTGGAGAAAGCGCTTTTCTAAGCCTACGGAGCTGCTTTAAATAAACCATATCACAAATTTTATATATGAATTCACGAGAGTATGCGACATAAAAATGTTTTGACCTTTCTTTACTACTTTACTTTTTCGCGGCTAAACGCATGACGTACTCGTTTTAGGTAGCATTACTAGAGGTCTCATATAATGAATTTATACATTCTCAGAGACCTCTAGTAATGCTACATACAAAAGCTGGTATGGGGTAGTCTCGGTGGTCCAATGACGGGTAGTATTTAATGCCAAAATAGCAGTAAATAGATAACAGTGCTAGACGTTCTGATTTTCGTTGACGATGGAACTTAGGTGTTCCTTATGTGTGGCATGTGGGCGTTCTACTGCTCATTTGGTCTGGGGGTGGTAAGGAGTAGTAATTGGAGCCTTGATTATCGGATTTCAGTAAGCCGGTTGAACAAATCTGAGTTAAAGCAAGTACCTGAATCGTAAGATTTTTTTTGGGAAATTTAAACAGAGACATTTGAAGTGTACGAGGTTTCTAGCTATCTCGTCAGGCGTCACAGAGACGATGGGGTACACGCTTGAAAATTAAGTTAAATCAACATGGTCGTTCAAATGGACTCGTAGAGGTAGACGTTATAAAAGCTTAATTTGATAGTTATTGTGTTTTTGTAGTGTGGATTGTTGATAGTTAGCATAATCCTCAACATTAAAAAGAATGCCTTTCCACTTATAGGCAGCCTTTATTCTATTATAAATCCGCTTTGACCCGGGGTGGCCAGCGATACCTACTCAAATCGTGGTTTTCCTTTAATATTTTGGGGACCTCGACAGGAGTAGGGTAGATCATTAGATTTTTGTATAAATGAACCGTGAAGTTAGTGTACTTAAAAACTTGGGAAATCTTGGAAAATGGTTCTCAGATCAGTGGTTTCAGGGTTATCTTGCAGAATAAGATCCCTAAACTTGATCAACAAGTTGTAAATTCCCTTGTACTTCGTCTCTTCATAGTAATGAACCATAGTGTATGGAAAGTAGTAAATTGTATTGTGACAATTTACGCTGTGAATAGTAAAAGGTTCTCGTTCAGAATTGACTTAGTCATCAGAATTGTTGTGTTGCGCGACAATATCTCTTCGCCATGAGGCAACGAGTATCGAGATCTATGGGAATGGACATTTTACTAATTGACAACATTTCATTTTTGTTCAGGCAAAAATATTTAATGTCCATTGAGATATATTTGAATGCATAATACGAAACACATTTGAATATATTTTTCTATTCATTCGTTTTAAAAATACTTTGAAAATAATTCAGATATCGAGGATGTGGGCAGAAGAACTATAAATACCTTTTCACACCTTTCATTCGGAAAAGTAAGTTTTGCTCCACGACTAGAGGGAGCAGAATGGTACTTTTCTGTTTAAGCTACTTTTTTAATTTATTCATTGGCATTTAGCATTTACGCAATGTGCCAATTGAACACAGATCTTGATAAAAAAATCGATTATAATTTCATCGTAGTCGATTAAAAACGAACATGTTTCAAGTTTTAACTTTAACAACGTTATATCAAAATTTATGAAATTTTCATAATATAAAAAAGTCACAATAAATTATCTGTTTTACTGAAATCAAAACTATCGATGACTGTTATTGTGATGTAATGAATATTGATGTCCGATACCATTGTAATATTCGATTCAATTATTTTTAAACTTTGGTAAAAGAAGCACAGGTATATTTTATCTTTGGTGACCTTACCCTAATCCTTCACAAACGGCCATTATAAAAAAAAAGTTTTCGTTGTTCGATTATTGTAAAAGTGGTGAAAGTTTAATTCAAAGTATAGTTATTTCATTATTTTTAGAGCATTTTGTTTAAATTTTCCTCATAGTCGGTGTGAAAAGTTGTATGTGTCTGTTTAATTCCACGCCTCAACCGAACGGCGTGGAATCTTGAGGGGCTGGGTTTTTGCCAGCACGGGAGAGAAAATCTTGATTGTTACTTTACCTTGCCGTCGTAGACCGGAAATCGAAAGCTCGATTCGATGCAGGAATACGGGATAGGAGCACAAGTTTGGGTAGGATAGGGACTGAATCTCACTATTCGCTGCCCGACGCTGTCGCCGGCGTGCTGCCTGCCGACACGAGGAGTCGCCGTCCGATACGACGATGTCCAATCACAACACGGATCACTCAACCGCTGACGCGAATCTACTTATTTCCCGACGATGTTGATGATTAACACTCCGACCAGGCTCGACACCTGTATTAGACAATTGTTACACCGAAATACAATCAATGGCCCGACGCCTGAGCAGACATGTTTTTTCTCCCGACAAGAAAAGATAACCTCCAATTTTTCATCTCGTTGGTACGAGTGACAGCGGCGGTTCCGTTTCCGCTAGTGATGTCCCGATTACTCGCGGTCGATCCGCGCAACCAAAAACCGGTGCGTTCCGAAGCATAAATATTAAACAGTCACCCGCTCGGACAGGCCCGAACCTGTCCCTAATCAATAGGAAGGCGAGAAAGTGTTGCGACCGCTCTCTTGAGGACCGAGTCCCCCACCTTGACTTCTGCTGATCGAGGCGTGCCATCCCGACCCGTGTACAAATTGACGATCCGTCCTCGTCTCCATCTCAATGATGGCAGGTTCGCATCCTTAATCAGCACCAATTCACCGACTTGAGGGGGGCTCGTCCGGTCAGTCCACTTAAGGCGCTGCTGCAAGATGTGCAAGTACTCAAGGGACCACCGTTTCCAAAAATCTTGAGCCATCTGCTGCAACATCTGCCACCTAGTTAACCGACTTAACTTAACATCACCGAATGGGTATTCTGGCAGGGCGTTAAGGGGTTGACCTATCAGGAAGTGACCCGGAGTCAACGCTTCCAAATCATTTGGATCCGAACTGAGCGGGCACAACGGACGCGAGGTCAGTGTCATTTCAATCTTACAGAACAGCGTCGCAAGCTCTTCAATGCGTAGAGAGGTCTCACCGATGATCCTCGTCAGGTGCGACTTAGCCGATTTAACCGCAGCCTCAAAAATTCCTCCCCAATGAGGACATCCCGGCGGACTGAAAACCCATTCAATCCCTCGTCGGGAGCAAGCCGTACCGAGGGCGTCCTGGTTACCGTTCAGGAATTGAGTGACATCCTGCAGATATCGCCTGGCTCCGACAAAATTTGTGCCGTTGTCCGAACGGATTAATGTCGGGAGGCCCCTTCGTGAGACGAACCGATCTAGACATGCGATAAATGCCTCTGTAGTGAGGTCACTGACCACCTCCAAGTGGACTGCCTTCGTGGCCAAGCACACGAAGACGCACAGGTATGCCTTCACTAATCTGGCGTTCCGTAGCTGTGAAGACTTGACCATGAATGGTCCCGCGAAATCCGTTCCGACACCCGCAAAGGGCCGGATTTCGTGAACCCTATCCGAGGGCAAATCGCCCATCTGGGGCTGCATCGTAGCCGCCTTGGCCCGATAACAAGGCAGGCACCGAAATACGACGCTACGCACTAAGCGTCTTCCCGATAGAATCCAGAACTCGCGCTGGAGAAACGCCATCAAGGCGTGGCATCCGATATGCCCATTACGAATGTGTCGATCCTGTATCAACAGTTCGACCAACTTCCCTTTCCTAGGAAGTAACAACGGGTGGCGAGCCGCATAAGGCAGGTTGGCATTCCGCAGCCGACCTCCTACCCTCAGCAATCCTTGAGGGTCAATAAACGGGTTGAGCCGAGCCACAGCTCCCTTCAGTTGGACGCGTCCGCGTCTCAGAATGTCCAATTCGGACTTAAAGTGCACCGTCTGCACGTTCCGTACCAATGCGAACAACGCATGGTTCCGTTCCCGTGGTGTCAGGACCTGTGTCCGCACTCGTTGCGCCTCAGAATTCCGACAATTCCGCGCAAATCGGCAGATCCAGGCAGTCACATTGACCAGCTTGTCGAGCGAGCTGTACCGTTCCAGCAGGCTGAACTCCTCTTCCGGCTCTGGTTGCGTCGTACAGACACCGACTGTCAAGGCGCCGTTCGCCGTGGTAACGCGTGGACTCATTGGCCAATCCGATTCGGCTTGAGTCAACCATTTTGGACCCCACCACAAGGGATGTCCAACCAAGTCCGGAGCGTGACACCCAAGAGACGCACAGTCTGCTGGGTTCATTTCCCCTGGAACATGTCTCCAGATTAAGGGAACCTCCGAATTCAAAATCTGCGAAACCCGATTCGCCACAAAAATCTCCAGCTTGTGAACTGAAGCCTTCAGCCAGCATAACACGATCTAGCTGTCCGTCCAAGCGTAGACCGTATCTTCCAACGCTATTGACCCACGAAGAACCGTCATCGTGTGGTTGAGAAGACGAGTCAGGAGAGCCGCTCCCGAAAGCTCTAACTTGGGAATGGTCGGGCGAGTGCGCAACGGCGCAACCTTGCTCTTGGCCATGACCAACCGCACATCAACCTCCCCCGAGGAGTCGACCGTACGCAGATATACCGCAGCTCCGTAGCCCTTCTCCGAGGCATCGCAAAACCCATGCAGGGTGGCGGTGTATCGTTTGGTGGGGACCAACCTCCGTGGCAGTGAAATCCGATTGATGCCAGGGAGGGTCGAAAAGAACGAGTCCCACTCTGAGCTCAATGACCCGCCGATCGGGTCGTCCCATTTCAGCTCAGCAGACCACAATTGCTGCATAAAACACTTGAGCTGAAATGTTACCGGGGTGATCCACCCGTTTGGATCAAATGTCCTAGCCACCGTTGAAAGGACGTTCCGTTTCGTCCAGACCTTCGGGGAGTCCAACTCGACCCGATATGAAAACATGTCTGACACCGGCTGGTACTGGACGCCTAATACCGACAACATATTTGGATTTTCCAAATTTTCAAAAATGTGGGGATCCTGCTGGTAGTCATCCGGAAGACCAGTCAGTAACTCTGGAGAGTTCGACATCCATTTCCGGAGCTCGTAACCTCCACCCTGTAAGAGCTCAACTAGCTCGTCCCGTCGAGCGAGCGCCTCCTCTACTGAATCTGCACCGGTACAGATATCGTCCACGTAGAGATCCTGCTCCAGGATCGCTGCTCCTCTAGGGAAGTTTAACCGTTCTCGATCCGCTAACTCCCGCAGAGTGCGAATCGCCAAATAAGGACTAGATCGTAGCCCGTACGTGTTGGTGTTCAGCTCGTACACCCTGATGGGCTGATCTGGGCTCTCTCGCCACAGTATCAGCTGATACCGTCTATCGTCAGGGTGAATGACCGTCTGTCTAAACATCATCCGGATGTCAGCTACAAACACAACATTGTGTCGACGGAACCGTGTGATAACATCCGCGATGTCATGGTTCAACTTCGGCCCTGAATGCAAACACTGGTTCAGGTTCATGCCGTTAGATGTTGATGCCGATCCATCGAACGCTACCCGTATTTTGCCCTCCGGGGTCCTCAAGACCGCGTGATGGGGCAGGAAGCAGTGGTCTTCACGCTTCCAGTCGATACCCGAAACCGACATGTGGCCGAGCGACTCGTATTCCCGCATGAAGTCGACGTACTTCTGCCGGAAAATCCCGTCACGCTTCATGCGTCGTTCCATCGACAGAAGCCGCGTCTCGGCTGCATGGTGTGAACTGCCCAGCGGTGGGCGATCACTCCGGAATGGAAGACGTGTGAGAAATCGACCTGACCGAAGGCGACCAGTATTGTTCCGATAAAACTGTTCACACTCTTCTTCAACCGGGTCCAACCGGCGCGGCGGACCGTAGGTGGTTCCTCCACCTCCCAAAACTTCTGTATCACCTCCGAGAGTACAGAACCGAATAAGGGACTACGAGTCGCTAGGCGTGGGGCAGCCGGCATGACCGGACCCATTACCGCATGGCCCAGTCTGGTGTTGACCGAAACCAGACCAGTCGCCTGCAACACGTGGACACCTGGCACTAACAGGTATCCCAAGGCATCAACACCCAATAAAATGTCTACTGGGCCCGGAATATCGAACTCCGGGTCAGCCAGTGACAACCCAGCGACCAACTGTCGCACCGAGGGCGACAACCGTACGTGAGGGTGTGAGCCCATCACATTAGGCATGACTAATGCCGTGACCGTCAGATTCACCGATGAATCCACCCGTGACGAGAGAGTAATCCGACATACTCCCTTAACGGAACCGACTTCCGTGTTCCCAATTCCCCGAATGGAATGTGGATACTCCCTTACCGAAATGCCCAACCGTCTTACAAGGTTGCACGAGACTAAGCACCCCTGGCCCCCGAGTCCAATAGTGCTCGTGCTACACATGATTTGCCGTCCGAACTCCACGCTATCACAGAGGCGGTGGGGAGCATGACCGTCTGTGGAGTGGCGGCACCCTGTAAGTGGGCGGCATTTCCCTAGCGGGAACCTCCGCGGGATCCGAACCCGCTGAGACCTCCGTCGGCCGTGGAGTAACTCGGCTGCTGATATGCCGGTGGCATATCAGACCGTATGTACATCAGGGGGTCCCAACCCGCATAATAGGCCCCTCGCTGTCCCGGTATCCGACCATACCGGACGGTGTACGGTGTGCCCGGTGGCCACCGTGGATGGAGGGGGGAGAGCGGATCCAATCTGGGGCGCTCTAGGAATGGGGGCGACATCCGACTGTTCGCCTCCCAGAGCGACGGGCAGGGTGGCGCAGAAGGTGGTGGGCTCCCAGCCTTCGCGCCACTCATAGGTGCCATCTGACACCCGCCCGTAACACGCGGTGAGCCAGCGGCCCGAAGTCCTCGCTGACCCTGGACAGCGGCGACCGAACCCCGGCTATCCCGCCTGTTACCCCCCGCGCTGCCCCCTTCCCCTCGGGGGGGGTCCCGTCCGCGGGTACCCCAGTCACCCCGTTGGTGACTCCCGTTGCCCGGAGGGCGACTGGGTCCGGCCCTGGTTGGGCCATGTGACCGACCAACCTGAGTCCGGCCCTGGTGATCGTCCGAAGGGCCTGACCGGTTCAGGCACAACACGATGTGGTGCTTGCCACCGCAGCACTCACAGGGGGACGCGCGTGAGCACTCGCTCAGCGGGTGCGGCCCCAAACAACCGAAACACAATCAGTGGCGGAAGACTACCTTCCTGCGGGCAGCTACCCCGAGCGCCTTAAAGTTGGCGCAACTGGTCACCTCATGACCGGCACTGTCGCAGTGCACACAGCCGTCACCCGACGGCGCGGCATTCAAAACGCCAAATTGTTTTGACCGCCCACCCCCCCGTGGGGGCGGGGGGAGCGGCCCCTCCCGCATCTGCGCGGGTTGGCGCTGCACACTGGCCTCCGTATCCAATGTGTCGCATCGCCTGCATTCACCCTCCAAAAAATCCGTTAATTGGACGAGCGTGGGCAGTTCCGAGCTACTGCCCCCATGCAGCTGTTCAAACCGACTTTGAACAGCTGCAGGCAACCGTGACAAAACCATATACAACACGATATATGACCATTGGTCTACCGGCAGACCAAGGTTCTGAAGGGCCTTAGTGGCCACCAGCACAGGGTTGAGCACCTGTACCCGGATGTCAACATCCCGGGTTACTCTTGGGATGCTAAACAGCTTCCCCAGCTGCGCATCAACCAACCGCCGTTTGTGCTGGTAGCGGTCAAACAATATGGACCGGGCTATCTCGTAATTGCCTGCAGTGACCGTTAGGTGACCGACCAACTCCTTCGGTTCACCCCGCAGTGCCATTAATAGTTGGGCCAACTTGTAGGCGTTGTCCAGGTCGTCCCGACCGTGGACCAAACTATCGAACAAATTGATGAATGCCGGCCACTCATCAATTGCCCCACCGAAGGCCGGAATCTCCAGGTGTGGCAGCCGTCCAACAACACCCTTAGGGGGCGGGTCTCCGCTACCCTCCCCGTGGTCATTCCGTCGCGACCGCTTAATTTTCTCCGCGCGACGCTCGATGTCGCCCAAGCACTCCATCGCTTGGTCAGCATCCGCGCAGAGCTGCTTCACTGCAGCCACCGAAGCCTCATCCGTAAGCCCGAGGGCTTCAGCCTCCGCAGCCAGCCGACACACCTTCCCGACGCGTGTCATTGCGTCCTCCACACGCTTGAGCAGGACATCGTCCATGTCAGGTCGCTCCACATACTTGTGAGTATGGGCGAGCCATCTCATCTCCTCACGGACACCATACCGCAGTACCGTCAAGGGCGAAGGTGCCATGGTTACCGATTCAATTGTTTCTGGTCCTATGCTTCACTACCGAACTAAGCACAGCCAGAGACCAGCACTTGCCCGTCAGCGCTGGGCACAGAAATTAAAACTAAGTTGTCAAAACCAAGGCAACCACTAAAACAATTAAATCCTAAACAATATTTAATATGGTCGCCCTGTGGACATACACCTTATAAATATACACTCTAAATCAATTAGAGAATGCCACCATAAAACACAATACAAAAATAACCCACAAAACTTGATTATGAAAACAATACAAAATAATAAGTGGTGGGCTCCGAGACTATAAACCGAAACAATATAGCACCCTAAACCACACTGGATTCCGAAATCCAAGCTATTTTTAATATAATGAAGGTAGCTGTGAACTTCTAGAAGTGGCCCCTCCGATATGACCCACACTTCTACTGAGGTCAGCAAAATCAGCTTAATACCCCTTAAATAGCCTGACCCTGCTTTGTAAACCGAAATAACACTGCAGTACTATAGAACCCGACGTTCTACCGCAAGTAATACAATCTAGTTACTTCGCAGAATGACTGTTCAATCCTTTATGCGCACAAACAGTTGTTTCCGAATACAAATTTATAATAATTGTTAACTAAATTGACAATTATACTTTCACTAACCGAAAATGAACTTTAATTGTGGTATACCGACCACAGACTCATTGCCGACTTGCCGGCCAATCTGAGATATTCTTTTCTCCCAACTACAATGTGGCAATAAAAACAACCCTACAACCGTCCGTGAATCGGTGATTTCCCACTAGGAAACCGCGCCTGCTACCAAAATGTTTAATTCCACGCCTCAACCGAACGGCGTGGAATCTTGAGGGGCTGGGTTTTTGCCAGCACGGGAGAGAAAATCTTGATTGTTACTTTACCTTGCCGTCGTAGACCGGAAATCGAAAGCTCGATTCGAGGCAGGAATACGGGATAGGAGCACAAGTTTGGGTAGGATAGGGACTGAATCTCACTATTCGCTGCCCGACGCTGTCGCCGGCGTGCTGCCTGCCGACACGAGGAGTCGCCGTCCGATACGATGATGTCCAATCACAACACGGATCACTCAACCGCTGACGCGAATCTACTTATTCCCCGACGATGTTGATGATTAACACTCCGACCAGGCTCGACACCTGTATTAGACAATTGTTACACCGAAATACAATCAATGGCCCGACGCCTGAGCAGACATGTTTTTTCTCCCGACAAGAAAAGATAACCTCCAATTTTTCATCTCGTTGGTACGAGTGACAGCTGCGGTTCCATTTCCGCTAGTGATGTCCCGATTACTCGCGGTCGATCCGCGCAACAAAAAACCGGTGCGTTCCGAAGCATAAATATTAAACAGTGTCAATCAGGTGCAAAATTATTTTCGTCATGGGCGTTAACGCTTGAATCCTTCGTTACGCTCAGGATTCAACTTAGAATCCCTCGCTACGCTCATGATTCTATCGTAGAATCCTTCGCTTCACTTTGGATTCAATGTACCGCCTTCGCCGTAAATACATGATTTGCTCCCTTGTGACACAAATAACTATTTCACACCTTTCATTCGGAAAAGTAAGTTTTGCTCCACGACGAGAGGGAGCAAAATGCTACTTTTCTGTTCAAGCTACTTTTTTACTTTATTAATTGGCATCCAGCATTTACGCAATGTGCCAATTGAACACAGATTAAAATAATAGGATGTAATTATGAAATTACATGACAATCGACAACGATGACGTAGTCGATTAAAAACGAACATGGTTCAAGTTTTAACTTTAACAACGTTATATCAAAATTTATGAATTTTTCTTAATATTTAAAAAAAATGTCATAATAAATTATATGTTTTACTGAAATCAAAACAATCGATGACTGTTATTGTGATATAATGAATATTGATATCCGAAACCATTGTAATATTCGATTCGATTATTTTTACACAATAGTAAAAGTACACAGGAATATTTTATCTGTGGTGACGTTTCCCTAATCCTTCACAATCCGTCATTATATAAAAAAACTGTTTACGTTATTCGATTACTGTAAAAATGGTAAAAGTATAATTCAATTTTTTTTTAGAGCAATTTAAATTTTCCTCATAGTCGGTGTGAAAAGTTGTATGTGTCACTCAGGAGCAAAATTATTTTCGTCTTGGGCGTTAACGCTTGAATCCTTCGTTACGCTCAGGATTCTAACTTAGAATCCCTCGCTACGCTCAGGATTATATCGTAGAATCCTTCCCTTCACTCTGGATACAATGTCCCGGCTTCGCCGTAATTACATCATTTTGCTCCCTTGTGACAAAAAATAACTATTGTCTAACATTAAAAAAATACTAACTGACACTAGCTGTCAAAGTCACCTTATCATCTAACTTGTATCGTATTTAGCATAACCGTGCGTTCGATTTGTTTGATCATCCACCCACACCCGCATAAAATTAACAGAAGAATGGCACTATACAAGTTCTAAGCCTGCAAAAGAGATAGCATGTAAGGTGGGCTCAAGGCGTCTCAACTGAGACGTTCAAACCGAACGCAGCCTTTTTTCTTTTTTTTTTACTTTCTGGGACAGGCAAAGACAAATCCTTGAAAATGTAATTTTTTATGTTCTGGCAAAGGTAACATGGTACATTATACCAATATCAACTTTTCCAAAAACTCAAGACTTAAAAATTAATTTAAATATGAAAAATAAAATTTTTGGAAAATGTTAAAATTAAAATCGTTTAAGCTCTCGACCAACTTTCAAATTAGCTATTAAAATTAGGGGTTAAAATTTTTAAATGTTGTCAATTTTAATTCATAAGATCTTAAATGAACTACTTTTCATAATTTGAATTAAATAGGGAATCAACTTGAATTGCGTAGACGGGTCAGCGTGATAACGCATCAGCATTAGAGTTGAGAAAACCTTGGTTGTTGACTATTTCGTAGCCATATTTTTCAAGCTTAAGGCGGCAATGAATTAATACTACGGGGGTCAATTACTTCGAAAAGCCAAAGGCCGATGATCTGTGGCAATTTTAAATTTCCGACCAAAGATATTAGTACAGTCATTTAGTATTTTTACCTGGAAAGTTTTCCGGGAGTTTTGAAATTTGGCAATTTTATAGATTTTGGTATGCTCTTGCCAAATTTCAACTTTGCCACCTCGTATGGCTGCCGCTCGCGCCGCCATATTGAAAAAATGGCACCCAAAAGCAGTTTTTTGATAATATCTCCTTTCTGGCGCATTTTACAGGAAAAACATATTTATACAAAATAAAGTAGAGAAAATTTCCTACAATTTATGTCTTAACCTTTTCTTTCCTTAAATCAATAGTTATAGTATAGCATAGCTAGCAGTAGATGATTTGTACGAATAAGTAGAATATCAATCCAAATAAGTTTATATTCAAAGCTCTGTAAGGGTATGGCCCGAAAAGCTTTATGACCTGGCTGTTAATCTGAAATATGCAAAATAGACTAGTCTACCTGATGAACATTCGTGAATGGCCTTGCTGGACCTATATATAGTTACTAGTATAAAATTAATATGTCTAAGTGGCAAATCAGATCAAATAATTTGATATTGAAAGACCTGTAAGAGCATGGTTCGACATACTTTTGGACCTGTATGTTAGTCTGTAACATGCAATTAAAACTACTTCATCATATCGTATAACACAACTGGCCTTGCCGGACCTGGAAATAGCTAGCAGTAGATGATTTATTAAACCAAGTGGAAAATCAAATCAAATAAGTTAATATTCAAACCCATGTAAGAGCATGGTTCGAAATACTTTTGGAACTACATGTTAGTCTGTAACATGAAATTAAGACTACTCGATCGGATGGTATACCACAATTGGCCTTGCCGGACCTGTAAATAGCTAGCAGTAGATGATTTATTAAACCAAGTGGATAATTAAATCAAATAAGTTGATATTCAAAGCCCTGTATGAGCATGGTTCGAAATACTTTTGGACCTGTATGTTAATCTGTAACATGTAATTAAAACTACTCAATCATATAGTATACCACAATTGGCCTTGCCGGACCTGGAAATAGCTAGCAGTAAATTAATTATACGACTTATAGCATATAATACTATTCAAAATTATTAGAAAAACCTACACTGAAATTATATCGTTGTCAATGTTTTTGCCGCGACTAAAAACAAAAGGGTTTTTTTTTAATTTTTTTTTTCGATACAGAGAAAACAAAGACAAATTTCTGACAGAGAAACAACCACAGACAACAAATCAATCATCAAACTCAGTTTAAGTTAGCTACACACTGCAAGATCGATGTCGGACTGTGCGACCGGAAAGGTGGTCGACGCGGCGCGAGCGGCAGCCATACGAGGTGGCAAAGTTGAAATTTGGCAAGAGCATACCAAAATCTATAAAATTGCCAAATTTCAAAACTCCCGGAAAACTTTCCAGGTAACCTCTATTTTTTCGACCAAATGACTGTACTATATAGGGACGGGAAGTTTTGACTTCCTTCTGGCTTATTTCATGTACGGGAAGTGACGGCAATAGGCTTATTGTCTTTACGTAAGTCGCCGTGGAAGATAACTGCACCGACGGCATAGATAATAGAATCAAAGTTTGTCGCGTGAAGATACGACCTAACAGAAACTAACAGAACCTAACAGCAAACAACCAAGATAAAATTTAGTAGTATCAGTTTATTAGAAGTATAGTATTTACAGTGAAGTCTATAAAAAAAAATGATGCGAAGATGAGGATGGATGAGATGTGAAACAGGTTTTATAAAATACAGATGTCTGGATAGAAAGAAGGAAGCGGAGACCTGGGTGCAGGTGTATTTGTTGTTGTAGATGTTGTTGAAATCGTCGTTGTAGGAACAGTAGCGGGCGTACTTGTAGTTACGCCTCGCAGGATCCCGTTGTAGAAATCGTCGTTGTAGGAACAGTAGCGGCGTTGGCACGGCTCGCAGAATCCCGTTGTAGAAATCTTCGTTGTAGGAATGGTAGCGGCGTAGACGCGGCTCGCAGAATCCCGTTGTTTGAAGATTGATTTGAAGGTTTCGAGGGAGTTTGAAGGCTCGCAGGATCCCGTTGTAGATGGAGAATTTGGAGATTGGAAGGAGTTTGAAGGCTTCGCAGGATCCCGTTGTAGATGGAGAATTTGGAGATTTGAAGGAGTTTGAAGGCTTCGCAGGATCCCGGGGTTGAGCGACCCCGGGATAAGGCCTTTACTGGTACTTCCAGTTCAGAAACTGACGTGAGACTGTCGAATTTCACAAATGTTCCGCTTTTATACCCTTTTTGGAGAATTCTAAAAATTATTTAAATTAAACGTAATTTTTGTGAATGGCCAAGAGAGAAAGAGTATTTTTGCAAAAGTATGGACGCAAACATAAAAGACCGCTAACTAGTTTGAATGGGCATTGCCATGACAACCAGGTAAATAAAGATGTCAACCAACGTCAAAGTTTCTTTTCAGGCTCGTAATTCGATAAACAATACGAAAAACATGAAGTAAAGTACAAAATAACGAAAGGAAAAAAAGTAGCGCACCAGCGCGCACGAAGCCCGAGATTGCAGAGTTTCGGAGAAAGCCAAAAACAAGGTCACCAAAGGTAAGTCGCTTTGCTATCGATTTAGAAGTGCTGATAGCATGAAAATGCAGAGCGAACATGATTTAATAATGTGTTCTAATGGTTAAAAACGTTACAGGGTCCTATGGAAATAAAGGTGATACCAAAATCACAAGCTCAGCAAGCATCCAGCGTAATAGAGCAAGCAAGGACAGGAGCAGTTACCAAAGCTTCTTTAAGTTTCTCGAAAGCAGCTGCAGCCTTGGAATTTTAAAGACATTCAAGAAAATAGCACGTAAGTAGTATAACATAACACTACAAGTTATTACAAACGGAGCTTCAAAATAGGGGTATGGACTTAGACTATTCTAAGGGTATGGACAAGCTCACCACATTGCTTGAATAATGAGGTGATCTTGTCTTTGAGAATTTGGATATCATTTTGTTGTTCTGGAGTCCAAGCAAATGAAACATCCCTTTTAACTAGTGAATTGAGGGTTTTGTTTAATTAGAGAGTACTCTTTTAATCGATCAGATTCTGAAATAGTTATCGAATTTATATTGTGACAAGACTCGGTGAGGTAATTCTGCTCGAATGGTGTTAGTTTCACTGAATACCTATCCTTTGACTTCACTTGAGTAAGTGGTGTTTAAAACGGAAAAAATACTTTTTGCATTGGATTTAACTGAGACGATGCAATTAGCAACCTAATTACCATTGCATAAGACATGATCTAATAAATCAGCATGATTGACTTTGACATTTTAACGGGTTGAAATTTTGAACTTTATGCCATGGTAATAGAATTCAAAACCTATAACGGCATTTTGCGTACCCAGGGTACCCAAAGTCAATCAACGGGTTACGACTTAATCAAATTTTAAAATCATAACTCAAAGCTCAGGATGCCATTAAAGCAATTAACACCTATGCAATCCCTATTCTGACTTACGCTTTTGGGATCATTACATGGTCACAAACTGATTTAAAAAAATACAGACATCAATTAACACTAGCCTTACTAAAAACCGAAAACATCACCCAGAATCTTGCCTTCAGTGACATACCCTTCCACGACTAGAAGACTGGAAGAGGCCTTATAGACATCCAAAACCTTCATAACAAACAAATTCAATCACTCAGAGCACTATGATTCCATTGTTTTTCACTATATAATTCAAATAAATTTTGTCTACTTTTAAGTATACCTACTGTGGCCCACTTACTAAAGTTAAGTTTGTCTTAGACCACAATCGATCTGGCTGTAAATACTGAATTGAAAGCATTGCTGAATTTGTAAAAAAAAAATACAATATGACTCATTAGGGTTATTATTAGAGTAATTGATAGGTAGTTTGCTATCCCAATTCAATTTAAACCTTTCAAACCGATTTGCAGTCACAGGTATGTATTGTCTCTTTCTTGTAGAACATTTTTTAAGTTGAATTTCTAGTCTAATGTATTGACCTAACTGTTCGGACTTTAAATTACTTATAATTTTTTTAAGTGCAATTTTTTCATTTAGATAAGCAAATATATTATCTATACAATTTGCGGAGGTTTCAGTTATTCGAGTATGTTCCATCAAAAGTGGCTTTAAGTTGTGAGAATTAAATAAGTTAGTTAGTCTCGTACTACGGGGTAAGTTTGTAATAAATTTACATTGAAGTCTCTACATATCATTAGAGTTTTATCAGATTTTGATACTTTAAATAATATGTCATCCAGGACTTTTTCAAAAACATCAAATGAACCTGATGGTGGGCTGTAAACGCTTATTACAATTATGCGCTCCAATTCAACACATGCTACTTCAATGTGGCTTTCAACTGATAAACATACTATGTCATTACGATTTTTGAACTTTAAGTGTTCATTTAGAAATATTAGAGAGCCACTAACAGCATGTGATCTGCAAAAAGAACTACCAACCTGGTGGTTACTGAAATTGAACATGAGCTCATGGCTTTTTAGCCAATGTTCTGTTAGACATAAAATATCAATATTAAAAGAGTTCATGTACAATTCCAACTCTAATAATTTACTGCTAATACCTTGAATATTTTGGTGGACCAGATTAGTAAACTTTGCATTTATTTTACAATTTTGAGTTTTTCTGTTTTTATTATGTACTTTATTATTATTATTTGACGGGCTAGAGACTTTCTCTATTGTCGTTGTATCTAATTTAAATTACATGGAAAAGCTTCCAAGGTTTTCTTTGAAACATCAGTATAATTAATGCTCAATAGAATCATTATGTGTAGCCAAATTTTTGGCTGTTATATTAAAATAATAGGACAGCGAATTTGCTAGTTGTCTTTTGTAATAACTAGGAAAGTAATATTTACCTTTAGTCAAATAATATTTATTTATGTATATTATTATGGCATGATATAGTATGCAAGGTCATGTTCAGCTTATATCTAAGGTTGTTTTCTGATTGTGGCAGGCTGTCGCTGTAAGGGAATGTGAACATAACAATTTGTTTTACTTTTAAATAACAGAGCTTGTCTAAATATTTAATTAAGTCAGACTTGCTCACATTACCCCTATTACCGAGGCATATGATTAAATAACAGTCATCACTATATGTAGCGTTATCTACTTTTTGCATAATATCATGACGACCCGGATGGCCGAGTCGGCAGTGAGCCTGCCTACGAAGCCAAGGGTCCCGGGTTCGAGTCCCGGTGGGGGCAAATATTTGTTTGACGAGAACGGATGCTTGTACCTTAGTCATGGTTGTTTATCAATCTAAGTATAATATTTATCTATATAAGTATGTGTATCGTTGTCTAGTATCCAAGATACAGGGAATCCTAGTTTGGGGCTAGATCAATGTGTGTAAATAGTGTCCAAGGTATTATTATTATTATTATCATGCAGATTACAGTTGGGTAAACAATTATTTATTACCGTATACTCCATATACATATTTAATAATTAGCCTATATTTTTTCCAAGTTCATCGCTGTACATAATTGTTTTTATACCTGGATATGAAGTGCTAACATCCAGAAGGGAAGTAGCTGACGGAGCGTATGAACCTGACGTAAATGATGCTAATGGCGTGGTTGTAGACAAAAAATGGGCCCAAGGTTATAGGGACCTATCGCACACTCTCAATATGCAACGTTGACGATGAACGTTGGCTTCATCTCATCCGTAGACATTCTACTTGAGTCGCTAAAGAGTAACTCTTTCATCATATTTGCAGGGGACATAAATATCAACATAACGCCAGAAGAAGACGATAGCCGCAAAATATAAAACCTGTGTCGCCTAGCCGAGCATGGACAGGGGCTGGAGTAATCCAGCCAATACAAAACCAACTAGGATGGAAAATTGCCTCGATCACATATTTAAAAGGGCAGAATCCGCGATCTTTATTGACCAGCATTACCAATCATGATATTACCATGGTTTTAAGCACTCCAAAGCATCGTGAGTATGAAACCGTCAAGAAAAAAAAGTAAACTATGATGCAGTCAGAAATTTCCTGGAACTGGAATACTGGAAAGCAGTCATTAATACTGAAAGCCGTAGAGATTTTCACATCAATTCTCCAAACATATATGTTGCGACAAATACTTCATAGATAAATGTTAGCAGATCGAAACTTAACTTGAAGCCTTTGATCACGCCCGGTCTCCTAAGATAAGCTACACTTGGAACAAATAAAGGGTACCAATAACAATTTACTCAAGGTCACTTACTAGAGGACAGCCAGGGCAATCCCAAACAGTTATGGAAACCTATCAGAAAATATGCTTCCAAACGCCTATACGAAAGTGTTCACTGGAACTGCTCGACATTAAAAATAGTGTCAAGGCCTTTCTCAACAACTGCAATAAATACATCGCTAAAGTGGGTCAAAATCTCGACAACATGACCCTAAACAACACTCTTTCTTTACTCAGCGGTGATCCAACTCCTGACAACTTCAATAACCTGCTCATCAAAGTCATAGCCCCTAAAATAGTAAAAGCGTTCTCAGAAATTTTCAACTTCAGTCTTGTGACTGGCATATTTCTGGAAGCATGGAAAATAGCCAACGTGTCACTTTTTCGTAAAGGTGGATATAAAACCGATGTGAGGCACTAAATATCAATCTCGCTCCTAAATACAATGTCGAAGATGCTTGAGAAGTTGGTAAACAACCGCCTTATCGCCTACCTAGAGTAGCTGAGACTACTAGCAGGTAAACAATTTGGTTTCCTAAGAAACAATTCGACTGGAGATGCTACCACTCTAGTCACTAACCTATTAGCTTCGCATATAGACATAGGTGTGATATATCTTAGTGTTTTCTGGCCTAGTGAAGGCGTTCAACATTATCTCCATACCAATCCTATTACAAAAGCAAGAACGATTGGGCATTGGAGGGTTAAAACTAAAATAGTTGAGCAGCTACCTAATGGATAGGAGACAGTGTCTTAGGATCAAGCCCTGCTCAGAGACGAAGGACTCGGCTCCAGTGAGTTTCGGAGTCCCTCAAGGCAGCATCCTGGGTCCCACGTTTTTCGTTATTTATATAAATGACTTTCTACATCTTCGCATCCTGGATGCCAAGATCTTTTGGTACGCCAATGACACAGCCATTCTTTTCCATGGAAAATCCAGGAATAGTGTTTACGGAACAGCTGAGTCGGGGTTAAGACAGATGGTGGATTAGTTGGAAGTGAACTTGCTAACACTTAACGCCAGCAAAACTAAATACCTGGCTTTCCACAGGAACCGAAGTATCTACCCCTCCAGCAAACGCCAGGCTGCTATTCCATAGGTGCAATCCCAACTCAACATGTCACTGTCCTGAAGTACAGTGAAGGGAAACTTTTAAGAATTTGGGTCTAATGCTAGACGACATACTCACATTTAGAGCCCATATCGCATTGGTATCTGGTCGTATATGTAAACTCATCAACATCACATATTATGTCTCAATTGCTAACTATATAATAGAAACCTTAATTAATTTATAACAATATGCCTTAATCGTACGCATTTATACTTTATTCAACAGATCTTTTTAATCCACAGACTTTATCATGTATCCTTTCTGTTTGAATTTATTAGCTTCTATCACTCGCTCGCTACACTAGTTTAATAAGTTAAATAATAATATGTGGTTATTGGAGTTGGTCGCACAATTATTTGATTATCGAATTGATAACATTGTGTTAACTGTTATTTGACCCGAATAAAGAGAAAAAAAAAATAACAAATAAAAATATAAAACTTTTGAGACACTCGGCGAACAAAATCCCACTAATTTCCATTTATACAGCTTTGTGTCAAACATGCCTAACTAACATGCATATGTAGTGGTGCATATTGGATCTTCACCAGGGATAGCGCTTCACCATCTAGCGCGACACTATCTTTCGCGTCACTGCCGAGGCAATGTATAAGTAGCTGTATTATAAAACTGCAGTGGAAGGCTTGGAAAGCCAACCTGGTTGCGAATTAAGTACGTACGGGTTGCGTAATTTATAGGCACAAAGGTACAAGTAAAATTATATATTTTTTTCTAGAGATCTCGAACCTTCTTTCGACAATGATGAAATAGTCCTTTTACGTCGATATTTATTTTTCTCCATAATCTTTTCGAGTTTTCTTAGCTTTCTTGAGATATCACTTATGTTTTCACAATTTTTTCGTTTCGGCATGGCGAAGTTTTAACTTACTTGTTAGAAATCGAAAGAGCGAGCAATGACGGAGGCGCGGGAGGAAACGAAAAGAAAACACCAATACCCTCAAATACAGTGTTGAGTGAAGACCGCTGGATGCGCTACTACATAGTATTATCTCTTACATAGGTTACTCAATACTTCAGATGGAGCCTTCGTATAATAATGATAGAACTTCACGTACGGGTACTACCAGGACCATATTTGCACGCCATTTCCCTGATTTTTCCTTTCCATCTACTCAAAGGATTCCAAAACATTCATAATTTCGCCTACAATCCCTTCCAGGAAACAAAATAAGATTTTGAAAGAGTTTGTGTTGTCGCTGAACTCAATTTGAAATTTTCTTCATCATTTTCTTTTATTTTATTACGCATGTTTGAGCTGCAATAATTATATTACCTACTTTTTTCCTGCCTTCTATATACCTATATAATAAACCGTCTTGTTTGTATAACTTTTAATGTTTTATAAAGGATCCCATAGGACAGACCCTGACTAGTTTGGAATCCGCCATTTATTATCTAGACATTGTATATAATATCAAAACATGTATTTCTTTATGTTTTTTCACAATTACTTCCAAGGCAAATAAATTATTATGAACGCAAACTTCGAAATCAACGAACAATTCAATAATATTAAACTGTGGACTATGTAGGTACGTAACTCCACACGCTCCGATAAAAAAAAACGAAGTTTGGCAACGTCTCATTCTTCGAGCGGACGTCAAATGCGGCCTATCATGAAAGTGTTTCTTGCGACTGTAGCGCCACTGTAATTTGATGGGAAAAATAGCAGAACTATAGAAATGTACAGTCAAGGCATAATAAGGACGAAATGACGCCCGAGTAAAAAAAAAATCTTAACATTTCTGTGATGTGCTTCAATAGTAGAAGCGATTTAGACCTATTGCCGATGTGATGTCCGTATACCGGACGTCGAAAGCAGGTAGACGCCACATCATGTGCAAAAAAGGCCATAGTGGACGCCAGATAGATACCAAGAGATATATACATATATATATATATATATATGACCAAGAGTTATTACAGGGTCATATTTCAGGGAGTCCTGTAAACTATTCCTCAAGAAACTGAATATTCTTCCATTACCATGTCTGCACATAAGCATTGTAAGGAAAGATCCTGCATACTTTCCCAAAAATAAAGATGTAAGCAAAAGTTGAAGAGAGGTTACTTGAACCCGGATCCAAATTAACTGCTGTCCAATACAACTGATGACTATTGAATGCTCCGCCAACAGAATTGAAAGATCTACTATTAAATATTTTTTTAAATTAATTACACATCTGGCTTAAGCATCATTGCTTCTACTCCATCAAAGATATTTGAATATTTTGACAATTTAAAATGGTAAGTGACGACAGCAATATAAATGAAAGATTAAATTAAGTTTATACACATACTCGTTGAATTAATGTTTTAACTTGGAATAATTCATCAATATTATATTGAAATTCTTTTTCAAACAGACTAGGTATATTTGCACGTGACATTTCATTTTATTTTAATCAAAACATTACTAATATACTATCACAATATTTGAACGCCTTATAAAGCAGATTTTTGTGAAACATCATAACATGTAAGGTGGACCACCTAAATTGTAAGCAAAGATCGAACGATTTAACCAATTTCATTTAATTTCGTTTCATACTGTCATCAATGTTGGCAGCTGTCACAACTTTTGACAGGCGTCAATATTACAATGATAATCCAATTAAATGATGCTTTGATTCGATTTTACCTATTGACCAACGTAAAATAACACTCTTTTGTAGAATACATTGGATGGGAGTTCTCATTCTCAACTATCCCCGCCGGCAAATCAAAAAGCGCATCGATTTGCTCGCAGAGAAGTTGAACCAAGTACGGTTAAGAAAATTCCCAACAATTGAAGTTAGTACAGTCAACCTATAACTCCAGACCGGATATAGCGGTGCAGTGTTGAAGCAAGTTATGCATTGTCACTTGGCTTAGATGCGTTTAATAGATAGACAATCAGACAATCGCATAATTTTGTCGGTCGGTCAATGCATAGCTAATGAAGGAACAGAATGACGTCACATCATTTTCCATTGTAACGAACTAAGTGCCTACTGTGTAACAACAACTTTTGGCACAACATGCCAGAGATAAGGTGAAATTTACAAACAAATGAGTTGAACAACGTTCTTGATGCAAATTCTGCGGTCCGGGAGCACGTGATAAAATCTTAGAGCATTCAACCAAACATAAAATTCGTCGGGGACTTGGAACTTTGAACTGGAATCTGTGAATGCTGCTCCGTCTGAGGACGTGACGTGGAATCTAGTCCAATCTAACAATTTGTTTTAACTCCAAAAAGGCCTACCTTCCCAGACCCCCAGAACCCAATAAAGTCACTACTTTATTGGGTTCTGGGGTTTTTTTTTTAAACTTTTTTTGACACAAAAATTTACACTATTATGTAAAGTGCAGCGTCCGCTGAAACGTCCCAAAACACAACGACAATACCCGTATTGAGATCACTTGTACAACGCGATATCGTGATTTTGTTAGGCGTATGGTATACGATTGTACTCAATTCGGTTAACTAATGCTAGATAATAGGTACTCGCTAACGGCGATCGATTTTATAAATACATACACCAATTTTACACAATTTATATAGACCCAGGACAGGAGTGCCCCAGTGGGTGATGAAAGTATCTATAGTATCAATCAGGAAGACGTTATGATTGAAGTAAGTTTGGTTTCCCTAACGTCCTCAAAAATCACAGTGGGATGTATTAGTGGGATGTATTGGTACAATTATACCATGTCTGCCATCCAAACCTGTCGCTAACTATAACTCAGTAACGGTGTAGAGTCAGGCAGTCGAAACTTTCACGGATTGTGTCCCTTATGACTACAGTTTATTTAAGTCACTGGCAAATAGTACTAAATTAAACAGCATCTAGTTCATCAAATAAGCAAACAGCCTATCCATTTTCACGTTTTATCTCCTCGCAAAAGGAGTTTTTAAAGTATTTCGGCAATCGTCTGGTCGTATCTCTATTGTCTCGATGAACACATTGTCCCTTTGTTTACCATACATGCATATTGTCATTCAATATTATGAAAATAAATTAACGCATTGTCTTTTATCATTCCGGCAGTGACAGGCACTATTTCACGCGCGTTGGTTGTTAAATTATAAAAATGTGAATGCATTACCATATAAACAGAGAGAATACTCGTATTAAGTAGGAAATATCTGTGCCCAGTGTTTTGTAACTCGCGCTCCTTGCCTATCAAGTAGGGCGTCGAGGCCAGCCTATGCTGAACTAAATTTTACACACAAATTATGTTGAAATGCTCCTCAAACTGAGCCCGACTTTGCTACACATATTGTTTCTAGTTACAAACAAACAAACAGTTGCAGACTGTATTTCTGAAGCTGCCAAAAATTGCGGAGCCATCAAAGCGTGTCTTTTGAATGAGAAGACAATTATACCTTTCAGTCATGTGGCAGTAAGCTTAAAGGATTATCCGAATGTGGTAGCCATCACGGAAAGCAATAGATTGCTAGGTACAGGCACAATCCTGTCAAAAGTGTGGATTCTGACAGCTGCGTCGATTATTCTAAGGTAAATGAAATTATAACCGTTTGCGTAAGCTCAGTAGACAGTATGAGCTTCGTGGTCTTATGGGTTTCAAGCTTGCTTCTCACAGATGAGATGCAGGTTCGAAAACTGGTCATGTAACAATGAGATGATTAATTTATCTTAAGTACAGTATCGGACTTCAGTGTTTCGGATGACACGTTAAGCTGTAGGTGCTGGTTACTATCGCTACGTGGTAGTGGTCGTAAAACCCTCCGTCAACCCGCACTGAGCCAGCGTGGTGGAGTATGGCTTAATCTTACTCGTATCCGGGTAAAGGCCTATGCCCTTCGGTGGGGACAACAATGGGGCTACATTTATTATTACTATTATAACCCGTTATATCAATAAACGTTTTTGATATCTCCCCTAGGGTGGCTTGTTCCAGCATCCGCTTAAATACGTTTAAATCGTATTTTACTAAACTAATTCCAACAGACAAATTCTAACAGCTGGCTGGAATAGCTCCTCCGGACAGACTATTCAACCAAATACCGGCCCGGCCTAGGTGGCGTTCCAGAAGTAGTTTCTTACACCAGCACAGCCTCTCAATCACTCAGCTGAAACTTCACGCGAATTGGCGAAACAAATATCTACAAAATCTATAGTGTATAATAAGTATAATAAAATATCAACAGTGTGAGAAAAACTGGCTGAAGAATAAAATCTCAACCGGCCCATCGGGAAGTCGCTCGACCGTCTTAGAGTTGGGGTGCGGAGGTCCGAGGCAATGCTTGCTATCCCCAAACACTACATGGAGTGCGTCTGCGGCCATCCGACGCAGACCATCGCGCACATGACTGGGTGCCGCCCAGCGTGCCCGACAACCTGAACGAACGAGGGGCTGTACTAGGCTACCGAGTGAGCTATCGCGTTTGCGGCTTTTTGGGCTGCCCCTTTCTGAGATGACCATTAACTCGAGAAGTAGGAGACCATATATTGTAAGAAGACCTAAGGCAATGCTGTGAAGCCGGCTCACCAAGGAAGACATCTTGGTTACCATCTAGTTATAAATATCGTTATACCTACATAGCTACAAGGACTCACCTCCCATGGCATTTCTAGAAATGCCATGTGTATTTCATGGATTTTACTACAATGGCTTTAAGTTCAAAATCACGATGCCTCGCGTGTAGGCGCGGCAATGGACCGGTTAACCTTACAATCCCCCAAGCCTCATATGACGCTCGCCTCGAGTACCGTCCGTCCCCCAAGCGTCATATGACGCTCTCGCTCCCGCGCTTTTTTAAACCGGTATATTTTGGCCAATTTTTGTCATGTTGGTACTGTTAAAGATTTTCCAGACGCTCAATAAGACAAAGTCTATAATCCGATACAATTGTCTATGGTCATTCATAGAAAAAAATATTCCAAACGTGCCTCAAAAAAAACACTTTTTCGATTTCCGTATTTTTGGAAAATTTCAAACGCTGAAATATTGAACAGTTTATATAAGAACACACTAATGTTTTTATTGTTTTAAAAGGGTAATGTTATTTAGATTACGTAGGTATCAAATAACATGTATATGTTGTTGATGTTTTTCTCATGTCTGCTAGATTTGTCGAGAAGGACCATTTTCATAGATGTCTGTGATTCTCATGTCGGTACAATAATAAAGGAAGGTCACTGTGACATTAGTTTTGCATTGACTAAGAGAGGGTTTCATTAGCTACTCATATTTAGCACTCTCATAGTTCTAAGAGTTACCATTTCAACATAATCACTTGATACGTCAGTCAAGTGTCGCGCGCCGCGCGGGCTTAAGTGTGTCTGGGGGACGAGCTGTGTCGGCGCCAAGTGGCTGGGGGTGCGAGGGGTTAAGTAATAAAAGTTGTAAATATGATTTGTTTTATTTTTGATGATAATATTAAGCATGAAATAGTATTTTCGCGGATGATACTTCCTTACACTTTAATGTCAAAAGACAACAACGACAATTACGAAGTTAACAATGCTATCTCCAAAGTAGTTGATTGGTTTACAGCAAAGAACCTTCTACTTAATGAAAAGAAAAACAAATTTGTAAAGTTGTATCTACCCAATGTACAGAAGACACCCCCTAATATAATTGTAATAAAATTAAAACTGAGCCTTGTAGATAAAACTGTGTTTCTTGGCATCAGCCTCTAATCAAATGCAAGTCCATACTAGGTGTATTTAAGAAGCTGTCAGAAAATCCGGAACAAGTGGCCCTTAATCTCTCACCCCTACCCTAATACCCGGTGATTCGAAAATGGAAAAGTGGACAAGAACAAATTTTGATTTCATATGATCTAGTTATTATAAGTTTTAAGTCTATCACAAGTGCTGAACGGATATTTATTTTTGTTTTTTATTCCTAACAGTCCAAATACCTCGGAAACTGTGAAAGTCGGCCTAGAGCATGTGACCAGACGCGTTGGTGATATATTTAATACTCAAGATATCAAGATACACCCTTATTATAAAATTGGGCATCCAGAATGCGATCTGGCATTGCTAAAACTGGCAGAGAACATCCTGATTAAAGACGACGCGAGCAGCTTGACAACAAGATATAAGAAAAACCTAAGTCGTTACCATAACTCCTTCTTGGTACCGGTGCGGCTTAATAGACGAGTAAGTATCCTATTTTCATACTGATAAAATATTTAGAATACAAACAGAACTCAGATTTAGTAGTATAAACAGGGTGTCCCGTAAGTCACACGTCACAGCGACACCTTAGGTAGCCCTGCCTCAGATGCCTCGAATAAACTTAGCACGACTACAGTGAATATTGCATGTAATTTGAGATTCCATCGCTTTAAGGATTTCATTAAAATTCCCCATTTTTTACACCGTTAGTGCCAGCCATTTCCTGGATAGTCCCTTTTTAATTGAATATCTACGCTATCGTGATAAGTTACTTGAAACGACAAAAGTGTTATTTTTTCAACACCGAATAGGAGAAATTTATGACTTAGTCTTAAATTTAATCTTCAGCAATTACATTAAGTTCACCTCGATCAGCTGCCGTGAAAACAATATCTTTATAATATTAGTTTCATCTCAAAAATCATGGTGCTTGACGGGTGTCAGTCTTAGCCTGTTAGTAAGGGAATATTGTTTCAAAACATCGTTTAATAAAATGAATTGATACACCCTTTAAATATTTGTAAATTTAATGCGAAAAAAATAAAGTCACGCCTTTTCTCTAACGCGTTATGATATCGCGCCAGTTAATTTCGGACCGCATCTTCTCGTTGAAACTATTTGGAACGCAGCTTTTCACATTTCAGAGCTGTCATATCATTTGGAAGTTAACCGCTAGCTGGCTCCCTCTTAATTATGTGGCGATTACCGGTCAATAATTATTGTGAGTTGGGTAGAATATCTGGTATCCAGTTAACATAAAGTTAATGCGGGACACGACCGTCAAAACCAGCACGATGACGATGACGATGTCGACCTGCGAAGAAAATGGTGAAAAATCTTCTACTCCAAGAGGTACTTCGCGCTTTTGAAGAATTGCTATACGACAATCCATTACTACAGCTATCTAAACACCGTGCTGCGTCCCTGTTTCTAGAGTTTGATCCAGAGCGTGGCTGAATAAAATCGAATAGGTAGGCAAATATCACTTTTTTTGATGATTTGATTTTTAATGGAATGAGTGGAAATAATTGTTACCACGGGCGATCCCAAAGCACCGCGATTACGCAAACATGCTAGAAGAAATGTCTAACAGAAAAAATCTACCCTCCGAAATAATGACAAAATACTACCAAGAAAAAGTAGCGCTTCGTTTCTGCTGCAAATTATCAAACTATGCCATCATTTTTGCGTCATCCATGGCTTACCACAATCCCTCCAGTCAAATTCCAAAGCGTTCTAGTGCGACCGTCCAGATGCATTGTGTGAAGATTTCTTTTCTTTGTTTGATGACTACCGCGCTCCTACATTTGAGTCGCACTTCACATACAAAGATCTTTTCCGCCAAATGACAGATAAGAAACCACAGCCCGTTAACGTAGAAACTGTCCACGATGTAAGAAAACTGGTCGCTTGGTCCTGTCCACTATTAGATCAACGCGACCGCATTAGGTGCAGCCTGCAAGGTCACATTTCTCCACGTCCGTCAATTGACAAACCATCTACTCCAAAGCCGCCTGGACCTCTCCAACAACTTACAACGAATAAATGTAATACAAAATTTTCAACGATATCTACAAAAAGACTGCAAAAATTAATGGCGTCTTCGTGAAGGCCTATGTTGATGCAGTTAGCCAAGTTAATGTTATAGCAACACATGTCTCACGGCTTCTATCATTGGAAATGGAGGGCCCCAGTACTGTACTTCAACGATTTTCCGGCGGATTTATTACGAGTCGACGTCAGGTGGAATTAAATTTTGAAATCGATGGAATAGAGATGTCATGCCAAGCATGCAAGCACCGATGGGCCAGCCAATTATAAACCAAGAGGGTATGTCCCTGGCTGTATTTAATGGAGCAGCTACTCTCAAGAAAGATGAAGGTGATCACTTACAGCAAATTGAAGTGATAGAAGAATTCCTACGATTTAAGGTTGTTGCAAGTATCGATGAACGTGTATCTACTGGTACATCAATTATCAGGGTGGAAATACGCGGCAACAAATAATACAATGATGTAATAAACCCTGTGCGCCACAACCAGATGCAATATATCGCCTACTCAATCCCTACCACTATCCTGCGAGGTAACGAAGGATACTTCATGGTCATCAACACCGGGACAAAGAACATCGTGTGGAGCCCCGGCGAGCTACTGCTGCAAGCGGTGAGGAAACTCCGATATATAATCAGGTTAGCCACGAAGCCAATAACAGTCATACCCAAAACGCCAACCAAGAACACTCTGTTGCCCAGCTCAGAAAAAAATATCAATATTGGGGGAGTTAACATTAATGATATTTGTATATGGCCATTGAGCGAAAGTGAACATAAATCCCTGAATGATATGTAGACAGAGTATCAAATTCAGAGTTTAAATTTTGTGCAGATTAAAGAAACCCTAACTACCACCCTGCCCATTCGTCATCGTATCGCTTACCACACAGCCAACAAGCAGTCGTTAAATTTAATTTTGCAGAATTGTTAGATAAATCAATAAGCCATCTTTGCCGATGAAAATTATACTTTAGGGCCATTCTGCCGAACGAAGAAGGGATTTCAATATTTTCCCGTTATGACTGATGCCTTCTCAAAATTCGTTAAGCAGAGTCACCACGTACTGTAAATTCAGTAGAAATCATACGTCTTTTCGGATATTCAGAGCGCGTCTTTTCCAATCATAGAAAAGCTTTTACAATTAGGTATTTCAAGCGATTCGCTACCCAAAAACAGTTTAGGCATACTCTTAACGCCGTAGCATACCCCAGGGCAAATGGACAGGTAGAACGGAATAGTCATACTACACTTGATGACATGCGTGCCACAGATTCCAGTTACACGGCGAATAACTATGACAATATCTTACCGGATGTGTTATGGGGTATCAATAATACCATTAACGGAACGACTGGCTTCAGACCATACGATCTCATGTTCGGTCTTGCTGCTCGATCAGTATGGGATGTGACTATACCTGGACGTGTCGAATAATTGGTACATGAAAAACGTGCTAAGGCAAGCGCAAGAATTGATAAAGCCAGAGGGAGAATAAAGCGAAATTTTGATAAGCGACGCAAAAATAATACAATCTATATGAAAGGATATTTAGTTTTATGGAAATAGGACCCCACTAGAACTACCAGTAAAGTTAACACGCAATTAGACAATTTGCATTCTGGTCCATATGATATTAAGAAAGCTATAGGTAACGACAGGTATCAGATAAGAAGTGTCAAGGGGATCCGTGGGTATAGAAATTTCACGGATCTGGTAGCATCCGATTCAATTCGACCCTATAGGAGCACAGCGCCTGCATCAGATAGCGCCAGTAGTTTTGACGAGCAAGTAGAAACGGACGATCCAATTGATTTGCTAAAGGCTAACGTTATCATTATCTGTTCCCATTGCGGGAGCTAATGTTACAGGATGGCCGAATGTAACAACAACCTGAAAGCCAGTGATATCCCATCACTATCAAAAAAATGTATAGGTTATCAACCTATTTTTCAAATAAGTCTATCAAATTAAATGTCAGACAAAAGGTGCCACTGTTTAGACCTTGGATGCATCCAAGGCGTTTTGTACTTGGCTGGCAATCTTTGGTAATGGCCTATTGAGCACACAAAATAAGCAGAAGATTTATTTTGCTGTTCTTGGTACCTATACCGTGACTTCCGAGTACCTTCATGGTCACGCTTTATGATCTCGTCTAACGCGTGCGTTAAAATCGCCAAGGATGATCTTTTTGGCGGATCTTCACTACGAATTTCTCCTTCAATTCGACGTCTTTATCTAAAATTGTAAGCGCTAAGGATGTTCAGATGGTAATCGTTGTCCAGATGTATTCGAAATGGCGCTATCTAAGATGGTTACTGTGCACTATCTCATTCTTGATTGCAAAACCAAACCCAGATCGACGTGGATCCGAGGATATCTCAAATTACATGTAACTTTCTGAGGTCATGTTGGGCTTATTAGATGCATCTGACCCAGCCGAAGGTCCACCTCCGGTATCGCTGTGGCGAATGACTTATGAGACACCATGTATACAGGTGTCATTAAATTAGCTGACTATGCTTTGGGGAATGATAGTAAATGGTTATCGTATGGCTATCGTAAATTTTCAATTGATGTTATGAAAGCTGATCGCCAACTTTAAATTGACATTGACCAATCAGAAAGCGATTATTTCACAGGGGCTGTCATTTAATGCGATTGTGATTTGAATTTGGAATAAATATGACAAGAGATTCAGAATCAAGGTACAGGTCCCAATGTAACCAATACAGAATGACATTTAATTAGCTGACCATAATTTGGGGGAATCATTGTGAACAACTTTCCCAAAAAACCTGTGGTCGCAAACGATAGAAAATATTGGGTCTCCCATAGGAAGTTGTAATCAGCTGATCGCGTCAATATACTGAGGGGCGATTTTTTTTTCATTTGCGACCATGTTTCAGTTGAATATATAATTATTATTTTTATTTACAGGAATATGAAGTCATGTTTGAGAGGGTTGTTTACGTTTGTTGTCATTCTGAACAACTTTCACTATGAAACTGTTTTTTTCTGAGCAACTTTAATTTTCACTTCTCCATATATGTTGGGTCGGGCGGACAGCTGATTTCTATGGAGCAGTGAAATGATCTGATCAAATCGGTTTTACAGTCAAAGTTGTGCAGAGTGGTGTTACTAACAACCCCCCTTAAAATATGACTTCACCTATCTGTTACTTAATATCGAAAGTGAGATACAGAGCTATAAATAATAATAATGCCTTGGACACTATTTACACACATTGATCTAGCCCCAAACTAGGAGTCCCTGTATCTTGGGTACTAGACAACGAAACACATACTTATACAGATAACTATTATACTTAGATAGATAAACAACCATGACTACGGTACAAACATCCGTTGTTATTAAACAAATATTTGCCCCCACCGGGACTCGAACCCGGGACCCTTGGCTTCGCAGACAGGGTCACTGCCGACTCGGCCATTCGGGTCGTGAGCGCATAGCTCTGTCCCTCAATTTCCTACGATGTTACCGTTCACGACAATAAAACCAGCCAATGGCCTCCAATCCCGCGAAATCGTTAACTCGGATTTATGGCACACAACAACAAATAAAAACACATTTACATATAGGCACATACATTGCTTCAGGCCCCATACTAGAATACCCTATGTCATGGGAACCAGAAACAGCGACGTCACACACATATAAACATCCAAGACCTGAGCATTTTTTATTTTTATTTTAAAGAAAGTCTGTGACAGCGACGGTAAATGTAAATTTAATGAGTGGGCAACTTTTGGGATTCGTAAAAGTAGAGTTATCTTGCATGACCTTTATGAACCTATTACTTTGATAGAAAGTTTCATAACTATGTTAAAAAATATTTCAAAACTTTTAAGTTAGTTTTTGTAGAACTGAAAAGCTTTCACATTAACAGAAAAATACAAAATTCAAACAATAGAATGAACACGGTTTGGCAAATAATAAACCGTGAAACTGGCAAAGTTATACCAAGAGACAATGACTTTTGCTAAAAGACAGGTAATGATGTTGTTAAATCCAACTCTGAGGTAGCTTGAGCTTTCGAAGCATTCTTCACCAATGTACCCTTACTCACAACAGAGCGTCTAAATCATTCATCTCCATATAAAGTAGACTTTGTTCAAAATATAGCGTCAGTAAAGTAGATTTTAAATAGAATCTCCTATATCATGTATATACCTAGGTCACATCGTCACAACGTTTATATTACCTAATTTCTTAATTTAAAAAATAGTGATGACCTGAGGGGTATTTCAGTCAAAGTCATTGGTTCAGTGATTCTAGTTAAATCCCTCCCCACATTTAGCTTATAAATTTAATAAATGTGTTGACGATGGGGGCTTTCTCAGACCTCAATAAACTCAGTAAACTGATACCTCTGTTCAGTTCGGGAGACAAGAGTGATCCTTCAAAATACAGACCAATATCTGTTCTTCCAGCACTAAGTAAAATATTTAAAAAGATTATACGCAATCAAATGCTCTCACACTTCAACCATACAAAACAACTCCACGCCAAGCAATTCCGTTTCGCTAGCGACTACGGATGCAGGCGTTATCCTTTTATCTCATTTTCTCTGCAAGGGAGGCCGCACAGGATATTATCGATGTTTATCGAATCGTATATTTATTGCACATGAAAATTCACAGTACAAACTTGTAGAAAAGACATTTACACAGGCAAGTTTATCTCTAACAAGAGATTTCTTCCAGCAAATCCAAGATTGATAAGGATAAATTACATAGCAGTGGAAGGTAGACCTTTGCGCAGAAATACACCGACGAGCAATGAAAAAGTTCCAGTGACATAGCACCAAATTACTCTGCTCGGAGACGAACAAACGGAGACTCCGAGCCCAAGAGAACCTCTCTCTGCGTACCATCGTCGGCGCCCCCCGCTACGTGAGGAACGCGACAATCCAGAGGGACCTAAGATGGGAAACCGTGGACCAGTTTGTCCAGAGGCTGGCGAAGGGCATGTTCGCGCGTGCGGATGCTTCACATCTTCCGCACATCGCCGAACTGGCCTCGCACCACGCGCGCCCGCCCGACCGCCGCCGCCTGCCACGCGACCTGGTTGCCTAGCCGGCGATCACCCACTGCATACCAGCGCCACATCAAGACCACCGCCCGCAGGGGCCATCCGATGACCTGTCCACAGGAGTGGACAGAGGCGATTCTTCGGGAAGAGGTCCGTGGACCTGACCCCGACTCCCCACGCCCCAGAAAGGGTGCGTGAGAAGATTATGAAGAAGAAGACCAAATTACTCCTAAACGGGAAAGGCTAGCTTAATGACGCCGTCTGCAATATTGAAGTACATTTAACAGCGCATCAGAAAAATACCAATTAAAAACGTAAATCTATTCTTATCTATTCTATCTTCTATCTCTTAGGAGATATTAAGGAGTTTGTCGGCATTTTGTGGGTGGAACTTTTTCATTGCTCGTCAGTGTACAAGTAAATAATATAAATAAGTGTTTTTACTAGAAGAACATTAATTCCTTATATAAAAATACATATTAAAAATAAATAATAGTTATATATTAAATCCCTAAGTTTACGAAAGAGAAAGAGCATCGTCTAAAGGAGCATTACTCCTTTAGACGATTTTTGAAGATAAAGACAGAAAGACTCCCTGATCGCGCGAGGGAAGCGCGTTCCACAGATTTATTGCCCTCATTCGGAACCCATGTTCGTTAGCGACGTTATTGTGAGGCGGAGTAGAGAGCATGAAGGTCATGTGGAATCTAAGAGGTCTCGTAGGCGAAAGGAAGTCGAAGCGTTCACGCAGAAAGCTGGGATATCGGGGGTGAGTTAACCCTTATAAATGCATAAGAGAAATAATTTTTCATTTTTTTAAGAGTTTATTACCAAGCCAAGCCAAGGTTGAAAATATGGTGGCAATATAGTGGACAGAGCCTGACAAAGGGTTAAGATGCTATACAGGAAAGTGAGGATGTGAGTATCCCGACGAAGATGAATAGGCAGCCATTTCAACTCCCCGCGATACTGTGACACATGGTCGAACTTTCGCAATCCGAAGATGAAACGAATCCCGATGCGTTTCATCTTGGAGAAGGAGAAGTAGTTCGCAAATAGACGAATTAAGTTTGGTGTAAATCCTATAGATGCAAACTTCTCCAACAGTACGTCATTGTTCACTCTGTCGAAAGCTTTTTTAAAGTCAAAAAAGTCGTATCAACCTGTGAGGACTTATCCAGAGCCAATGTTACAAAGTTCATATAGTTTGTTTATGTTGAACGACTAGGGCGGAAACCGTGTTGGCAGTCCGATAGCAGTCCGCGTATTTGTATGGTTATGTGGTGGTTGACGATAGATTCAAACAGCTTCCCGAATACCGAGAGAACGGCTATTGGTCTGTAATTTTCTACTTCGGACTTGGAGCCGTCCTTGAGCACAGGGGTGACTCGTGACGTTGTCCAGCACCTTGGGTAGACTGCAGATTTTAGGGCTAAATTATAGAGGTAACCAAGTAGTAGTTCAAGTGCAGATAGACAGTCTTTGACTAGGAAAGGGGGGATGCCGTCGGGCCCCGCAGAAGAGCGAGGTTTAAGTCGTCGCCCTGCACATCGTATTTCAGTCACAGTAATGCAGTCAATCGCTACCCGCGACGAGCTATTGCCCGGTCCGGCTCTCCACTCAGAGGCGTCAGAGTCAAGTGTCGGTCTGTTAGGCAAGAACACTAAATGGAAGTAAGTTGCGAACGCATTGGCCGCATCCACTCCCGTCACCGTCTTGCCATCATACCGTCACCGTCGTTTTCGTAGTCCTTTGGTCCCTAATGAAATTCCAAAAAGTAGTTTGGTCAGTTCTGATGTCATTCTCAGCTAGTCGTATATAGTCGGAGTACGTTATATCTATTAAGTATTTGACTTAACATCTATAATAACGGAACAGTTCCTTATTAAACTCCTTGCCTTCAGCCTTATACCTTTTCAGGTGAAAGTACTTGTTTTTGATGTTGCGTACGATTTCAGCAGTGAACCACTTCGGATATACGTACCGAGTCCTCACGCCTTTACGCCGTTTTCTTGGAACGCAATCATCTGTACACGAATATATCTTATCATAAAGGAGATCAGAGGCTTGATCGACGTTATTGGATGCATAGAGGTCGCTCCAGCCAAGAGATGCAAGGGATGAATATAATTTACTAAAGTCTGCTTTGCGGAAGTTCCACTGTGGTCTATCAGGTGGGTCGAGCGACTGCCCCGTCGATGGCGGCGGCGGCGCGCGCGGCTCGGGACGCGGGAAACGCACGCTCAGCTCTAGCGGCAGGTGGTACCCGTCCACAGGTCGCGTCAGCGGCTCCACCTCACCAGACACATCGATACGTGCAATGCCTATATCACTCAGCACCAGATCCATAATGCCATTATTACAATTTTTGACTGTATTAAGTTGCTTCATATTACCAATTTACAAGAAATATTCAAAATGGAGAAGAGGATTCAGTCCACAAGAGTTAAGGTTGAAGTCCCCTATTATAATTTTGTTTAAATTCCTATATTTCATTATCACACTCTCTGTAAAATCGAAAATCTTAGTATAGTGCGCATCTGGGGACGCCGGTCTAATGTACACCACAATACACAGAAATTTAAGGTAGTTGTTCGATACGATCGCAAACATCTCTTCCGCCTCGTCATCATACCCCTCCACGTCGTTTAGCTGTCGCACGTTGTAGCAGTCGCGCACGGCCAGCAGCACCCCGCCCCAGCCGGCGAGGCGCGCGCGGTCGCGGCGCAGCGTCATGTACCCGGGCGGAATGAGCTCGGCGTCCGCTATACCGCTGAGCAGAAACGTCTCCGTAACGGCGTAAATATCTGCTTGCAGTTGCAACATACTCAGTTTACATTGGTCCAATTTGGTCCTAAGGCCTCTGACGTTTTGGTATACGATGTTGCACGTTTTGTACCTAGGCTTAGATTGATTTGGGTTTCTCTTGTGGCTAACGAAACCCAGACTGCCACGGTTTTATATGCACATCCTCATCCCAGTACTTGACACTCATGTACTCGGCGACATTCTTGGACGGGACTCCCAGCTTGAAGGAGGCGTATTCTCCCCTCGGTTTCAGCTCCTCGACTGAGCAATTATAAGTGGTACAGATAGTTTCCAGGTGCTCCGTGATTTTTTCTACTCCAGTCCCGGCCTTCACAAAATAAAGATGCAGAAATTATTTCCTTTCGGCTGCTTCAAGTATAGTAGAGCCAGGCGCAGCTGTACCTTTCACCACATTGGATGGCCGGCGGCGGGCTCGAATATTCACAGTCATCAACTCCCCATCGTCTCGAGCTGTTCCCTCATGGACAGATTTTCCAGCATGGCTGGTATTGGCAGCGGTGGCGTCAGACTGTTGCGTTGCGTGCGGCACATCGCTGCCGGAGCTAGACGTACGTTGCCCTGACGCGGGTCTCACTCGGCTAGCTGCAGGCGGGGCGGAGGCGCCGGCGGCGGTAGCGGCGCTGACAGACGCGGCATAGCTGGCGCGCAATGGATAGACGCCGCTCTGCCTGGATACGATGTCAGCGAGCTCCGACCGTAGCATCTTATTCTCAGTCTCAACATCATCCAATCTAGTTGCATATCCTTGAAGCTTAGCATCCATAGCATTAGTTGTATCCAGTAACTCCGATTTCAACTGTGCACAGGCTACACTCATTTTTTGGACATGGAGATAGAAATATCAGCTAATTTCCTGTCTAGGATTTTCGATAGCCTCGAGTCTAGGATAATAGTGAACAGTTCGAGAGTCATGGCTCCCACTGTGGTTGGCACAGGCACACGCTGCTCAGATGTTAGGTCGACTTGGTTCTGTTGTTTCTGCATATCGGTAGCAACGAAACTGCACTCTAATCTGGAGTTATCCCCAGCACTGGCAGACGTGCTATTCAGCGACTCTTCAAAAGACATACTAGTGATGTTCGCCTCTAGGTTCTCACTAGCCTCAAACGCCGTGCGAACGGGGGTGTCGTCGTTCCTATTGACTCGCCGTGTAATATTTTGGCATTGGGGGCATTCCAATTGCTCGCGGAGTGTTTTTATGTTGCTCCCATATGAAGTAGGGTCTATGCCAAGACACTGGTAGTAAAAAGTTGACCGACAAGAGCGGCATTGAAGTAACGCACTAGCCACTATCGGCCTCTTAAAGGCTAAGCAATTCATAGTAGTATGGGCTGGCTCACAGACGGTTTGCATGCAGCGATGAGAAGTGGCGGGGCACGTTGGCCTATGACGCGTAGACAGTCGCGGTGACTCAGGCGCAGTGCGAGCTGTGCGAGACAGAGAAAGTAGTGCCGCGCGAGAGTACACTGACCGCGCTCAGCAACAGCGAGCAACGACCTTGATCAGCTGTTTGCCGACGGTTATTCGCTGTACTTTCCTATCTTTGGATGGTGTTTCCAAGATATTCACTGATAATCCACACTTGGTATTAGCACCGATTTGTGTCTACAAATCTTGTGCTTTTTAGTGTCTACTAAAAAGCACTGGCGAATGGTATATAATAATGATTTAAGCAAGCTGTTAAGCAGGATTTGTGGTCAAATATTATAGAGCGACACAAAACTTATGTTAGCGCAAGCGAACTCGACGTCGAACTCCTTATTACGAACGTATACCTTTGACCACGATACGTGGCTATCGAAAATTACCCCCAGGTTTTTGGCCTTGTCACTGTAAGCGATAATAGTACCGTTATATACTACAGGCGCAATGGGCTGTTGCTGAAGATGATTTATCAAGTACCTGGTTACCAGAATCATAGCCTGGGATTTACTGGGGTTAACGAGCAGTCCAAAGGACAATGCCCATGTCCTGATGTTTTCCAGGTCAGCGTTTAGAGCACCTATAACCGAAGTCACATCACTAATGTTTTTTGTGATCTGTCGAAGGTATTTGATTGTCTTGATCATGATTGATTGAACTCCGCAATTAATTTCATTAGTACCGTACTAATGAAATTAATTGCGGAGTTATAAATAAAGCGTTGGATCTACTAAGATCATACTTAAGCAATCGAATACAAAAAGTAGAAGGTCATCGGCGTTCAATCTGATGGATCGGGTGTAAAACTTTGTGTTCCACAATAACTGCTGCTATATATCAACGATCTACCTTTTATGGTGGAGAAATAGATTGAATGGTGTTGTTTGCTGATGATACTTAAATTGTCTTAAAAATTGAATTGGTTCACAGTTAATAATTTATTTTTGTGTATCAAATTCTCACTTCCAAATGTCAGACAAGTTGAGACCAGTTTAGTGTTAGACAGCAAAAAGTTAGAATTAGTAAATTATACGAAGTTTGTTAGAATAATCATTGATAGAAAATTGCAGTGGAAACCCCAGATAGATATATTCGGTGGTAGATTAAGTTCTGCGGCTTAAGCTGAGCGGTTAGGAACATCAGACAAAGCACGGATGTGGCTACATCTAAGCTTAGTCTATTTTAGTTAGTTTAACTATTTAGTGTCATGTCCTATGGTATCTTGATTTGGGGGAAAGCAGCGGATAGTAAAACTATTTTTACATTACAGAAAAGAGCAATTTATAATTTGAAACGCATAGACTCCGTCAGAGAACTTTTAAAAGAAATTGGTGTTCTAACTCTAGCTAGTCAATTTATTTTCGGAAATATAATGTTTGTACGCAACGTTTGTTGTTGTATGTTTGTATTGTTTGTTGTGTGTAACGTTCTTACATTCCAAATTTGGCGATAACTGTAATTTTAACCCAAGAAATAACCACCCCAGTTTAGACTCGCGAAAGTTAGCACTTCTTTCAAGGGTCAGTGCATTCTCTACTACAAGAAGATACCTCTGGAGAGTTTGATTTTAAAAGGGGATATTACAATGTTCAAGATTACGTAAATGACGGGACTGTATGGGGTTAATCAAACTCGAGCCAGAACTCCCTGTTAATAATTTTGTAATTATTTATTCCTGCTTATTATTTATATTAATTAATTTTATTATAATTGTAATAGTTAAAAACAAATGCAGTGAAGAGGCAAAAAAGACGTTTACTAATTATAAGCATATAAGTACAGTATGTAATAAAGAAATTTTGATTTTGTTGAACTCTACTTGAGTACAGCACACTCTTTTTGAACTTTAAATGACTAAGTATAGCTGGCTTTTACACTGATTTAGGTATAATCTATAGTATATTAATAATGTATAATAAATATATAACACCACACACAAACCTCAGTGGTTTCAGGTGGGTTCAACATGTAACTCTGTTCTTTTTAATATGTTATTACTTAAATATATATATTTTTTAAACGCAGTAGGGTAACCTATTTGTGTTTATAACAAATCCACTTGTTTGTTTTCTAGGAGCTGCAAGTCTCCAGGTACCCAGTAATGGAACGCAAGTTATGCAAAAAACTTCTTCTATCTGCGTGGAACATCACCCTTAGATCTACCATGATCTGTCTGGTGCCCTTTGCAGATGACAAGTGTCTGGTAAGTCGTCTGCTCTTGAACCTTTTAAAGTGCCTTTTAAACCTCAAATTATTCATATTTGGTTAGTTTAAAATGAAATCAAACTCAATTCTGCCATTTATTAAAAAAATAAACACTGTGAAGACTGAGTTCAAATAGCTTTATATTTATTGAGTCCAATTTGGCTAGAGTAGGTTATTGTGGCTAAATTTCAATTGAGTTATAGCTTAGGTTGGAACTTAGAAGAAGCAAAACCGAAGCGTAGCCAAGCGGAGCGGAGCGAAGCGTATGCAATTAAAAAAAAACTAATGATATAAATAGATTTTTTGAGATAGAGACACTATGAACACACCCTAATCTCTGATGTAGCAGTTATCTATGGTACACGGGACTCCAATTCCGGGGCCGGGCATTGCCGGGTCAAGCACTGTTTTGTACGGCCACGGAATGCCCGGCCCAGGAATGCCCGAACCCGGAATCGTGGGCTAACGGGACGCCAATTCCGGGGCCGGACATTCCTGGGCCGGACAATAATGGGCCGGGCATCACAAGGACTCCTCGTACAAAAGACTGTCGTTTTACGTTTTTTCGTGTACAATGGTATTTTACTTTTTTATTTTATTGTATGGAACCATTCATGTGCGGGTCCAATATCCTACTCGCACTTGACCGGTTTTATTACCACTTACCAACTAATTCCTTCTTTTCCCCAAAAAATGTGTAAAAATATTCTCGTAGGTGCTGTGATTCCAGAGATCTAGGCGCTCTTGTCAATCTTGTCATAAGGTAATTTCGTTACATTTGGTTAATGCAATTTAGCCCTTTATTTACTGGCCTAAGATTAAGATTTTAAAAACATTAACATGTCAAAAGTGATTTCTTTAGAAAGTTAATGTTGGTTTTGTTCGCTGTTAAAAAATTCAATGACTAAAAATGTACTAAAAAAACTATCTATCAGTCTTTAGAAAAGTTTAATTTAAATTTACTAGTAAAACCTAATAACGACTAATTGAAACTAGCATTACCGACTATCCTTCATTATCACTATTAAACGAAAAAAATATATTAAAATGCGCATAAAAAAAATAGTGGGACATTTTTTATTTATTTTTGTCGATAAAATATTATCCTCTTCAACCCTGATCAATATCGTGCACTTTAAAAATATCCATTGAAGCAATCAGTTTAGTCTAAAAATTATTTAAAAAATAAGTTTTGCCATTTGTGTGCTAAATCTATCATACTTGTAGCCGATTTTCACACAAAAGCATAGCTTAGTAGATCAGCTGCAAATATGACAGATAAAACAAGTTTCACAATATAAACGCCATATATAAAAACCTTAATAAAATTAAAACAAATCACCTGTAGACTATTCTGAATGCTTCAATGGTTGTATCTTTGATAGGCCTTATTATTATTTAAAAAGAGTATCTTCTATTGATTCAGATTGATTTTCAGTTTTGTAAATATTCGCTTAACAAATAGGCGGTTCTCAGACGTAAAATTTTCATAACTAGCTCCTTTCACTCCTCAGACCCGACAATAAGACCATTGGTATTTCACTTTTTGGGGCTTTTTATCATGCTGACACTTTTCTACTCATAGTGAGACTTTTCTATCGAGCAAAAGAAATCAAATCACGATTCTGCGTACCTACCTAGGTACTAGGATTAATGTACCTACATTAATCCTCAAAATAATGAGTATTTTGCATAACTTGAGACACATAAAAGGCTGTTTTGCCTACTGCGTCGCCTTAAACTTACAGCCCTTTACACTCACAAGCCGAAAGTTAGGTTAAACTTTTACTTTACTGCTTATTTTAATTAAATAATATCGCATATCCTAATTAATTTCAAAACAAAAAAGGAGGCTTTGAGATAACTTTATAGCTTTGGCAGTGGGTCATTTCATTACTTAATTAAATTAATCCTTCACTGAGCGTTTTTCCAGGAAGATATTTATTTTCTTTCGTCACACAGTTTGCAGTGAGGTACAGTAATACAGGGGCTGATATGATAGTACAAATATGTATTCTAAATTATAGGAATTAGTAGGGTATCTAGAAATTCAATACTTATATTGCGAGGGGTTAAAGTAGAGCATATTTCCAGCAAATTTAACTATATAATAATCTATCCGAAAATAAATGGGTTTCGAGTTCCCACGAAATTTGGGTTTTAACTTTTTATTTTTTCCCAAAATTTTTAATAATGTTGTTAATTGCGAAAATGATCAATTTCATTAGGTAACTCCTTGACTGTCGATTGTTTAGCTTAACATCAAAGATTCTGTGGAATAGCTTAAAGTAAAAAACACCCTTCATTTGATTCAGTTTAAGCCAATCAACTCAAGTCATATGAAAGTTTTGCTAATTTTAAAATTTATAAATGCGTTTTAGACATAAAAATTGTCTTGAACTGAGCGTACAAATGAATGGTGAATTATATTACACAAACTTTATAACAAAAATAGATTAAAAGTTAAAAAATCTTTTATTTAAATACTCTAAAATGAAGAAAATAAACTTCAAATTAAAGCCATCAATTAATTACATCACTCAATTTATTATGATATAAAAGCTTGCTGCGAGATTTACTTGTTTGTTACTTGTATAATTTTGTATAATTTTGTTGTGTAGTATTATTAGTTATTTGAACAGATTTGTAATTGAGAGTATATTGCACATTAACAATGGCGCATTTGCAAACTTAAACATGGTAATAAAGAGAACCACATTCCATAACAGTTCCACTTTGCCGTGATATCAGAGGCGCTTGCACCTTTAGCACCTTGCACCGAATTCCACGCGTGTGGTCCTAAGACCACACGCGTGGAATCCCGTAAAATAGTATTTACTATCGTAATTCATGACTCCTAGGAATTAGAGGCGGCAATCAGAACACCGGCTTTGTGGTTTGCAAACATTGCATGCAGTCAGTGTCGTCCCAAGTTTTACAAAATATGTATCTACAACCAGGCCTCCGTCACTGAATGTACTTGCGCGCTATAATTACCTACCGCCCGCCCGAGCTCTCGGGCAGCCCGGCTATGGCCCGGCTGCCCAAGTCAGTATGGTTGTCGCAAGCCAAGCGCACGCACGTTTTGAACTGTGTTCGTATCGTACGAGTATCTGCGATGCCTTCTTTTTGTGCTGTAAATGGGTGCACATCCAATAACAGAAGGCACAAACACCTCACCTTTTTCCATTTACTTTTCAACGAAGAAAGGTAAGTGATACTATCACTATTTTTGTCGTTTCAAAATTATTTTTAATAGGTAATAGGTAAGGAGGTACTAAGCATTAGCTTGCCTTTCAGAAACAGATTTACATATTTTTGTTATATAGAAACGTCATAAGGTCATTTGGCGCAATTATAGTAGTATTCATCCACGGCGGCGGTGTGAGATCGCGCGGTGCGAGGCGATCACAACTGTACGCTTGAGCATTTAGGCACATTTTAGCATGCAGCGGTTGCTGACGCGACGGAGTAGGCTATTATAGCAGTAAGTATTAGAAATTTCCTACTGAGTGAAGTATCTGTTACGTAGTAACTATTTAGTAATGTGTGCTACAACTACATCTACACAAGTAAATCTCGCAGCAAGTTTTGACATCATAATAAATTGTATGATGAAATTAATCGATGGATTTGATTAAATTTACAGTTTATTTTCTTCATTTTAGAACATTTAAATGAAAGCGTTTTATGTATTTTCATTTTTTTAATTAGCGCTGTGTTTATTGTATCTAAATATTTGATGACGGAATGACGGCTTGTTAATTTCATTTAAAGCGTCGTTGTTGACTAGTCGTTTTCCCGTTTATTTAGTACAGTCTAGTTCTTCAATAAGAAGAGTCAAATCACTAGAAAGTCTTCTTCTAGTGATGTGACTCTTCTTAAGGCAACGTACGCTTAAAAATCCAATCTAGCACTAGAGTACTTGTCAAGATGAATCAAACGATCTCCAACTCGATAGGGTTACCTCGTTTTGTTACAGAGTTCCCATGGCCATTCCATCATCAGATCAGTTCTTTGTCATAAAAATATTGTATAGGACCAAAGGACATGTCAAGACGAATCAAACGCGCCCAAACTCGATAGGGTTGAGTCTTATTATTTCAGAGTTAATTATTCAAACTTTACCGTGTCAATGTCGTGGGCTTGTTTTTTAGGATTTCAAATATGTTTTTTCAATAGTTCTGAGACCCATTTGTTAAAAAATATGCAAGAAATAATACAAAAAAGGCCATTCCCCAAGGCGCCGGGAGTCGATAGCATATATATTTTTTAATGATGGAACTACAACTGTTTTCGGATATTTTTCCTTTTACCTGTGTTTTAACAACTTGCTTGCATCTTGCCACAGTCATGATGATTCTACAATATCAACGGGAAGTACGCTAAAGGTTTCCATTCCGCCGGAATTATTCCCTGACCCTGATGCGTTCGCTGGTCAAACGTTTTTCAGTGTCAGGTACTTCGCGCACGATTAGTGTGGTTTATATTGATAGAGGACACATAAACAAACAAAAAATGTCATATAAAATTTAGTACCAATGTCGTGTTCGCGAGAAAATTGAGGGTTAAGATATAGTCTTTTTTATATTCCCGCGCACCACAGATGGGTATATTATATGGGTAGAAGACACTTAAACAAACAAACAATACAATTCCATATTATATAAACTTAAGTGCCGCATTGGTGAGAAAATTAGGAGTAAATATCAGCTGCTAGAGTCTGGCATACAAAAGTAGAGCATATTTTCATAATTTTTTTATTGTACTGCAATTAACATATTCAGAAAACTTATAAGATAAAAGTACACAAAGGCGAGATTATATCTAACAAAATATTTCGAGAAGAGGTTAGACAGGAGAAGTAGATCAAGCTGAGAAAGAACTATGCATTCCAAGAGAAACATACTATGTATATAATATTTCCGCAGGAGTGCCTTGAAGGTGGTATTCTCTCTCCACTTCTATTTTCAGTCTTCACAAACTCCATCTCCGACGTCCTCTCTTCTACGTTTCATCTGTAAGCAGACGATCTCCAAATTTATCGAAACTTTTCGCCCTCCGATGTGGCTTCATCTGTAGAGACACTGAATGCAGACCTCGAGAAAGTGAAAGACTGGGCCTCATCATAAGGGCTGTTGGTGAACCCGACCAAATCACAAGCCATGATTTTAGGAACCAGGCACACTCTTTCCTTATTATAAAAGCCCATTGTTCATGTATCGTACAATGGCATCACAATAGAGTTTACTGATAAAACGAGATCAGCAGACGGGTCTTTGGGTCCTTCCACTCCCTCAGCCGACTGCAGTACTTCGTTTACATTTATTGCACATAAAATAACATAAGATATAATAAAACAAAAAGGACATCTAAAAAGGCATGCTTATCTCTAAATAGAGATCTCTTCCAGCAAACCCAAGGTTGCAATTATATGAATAATTTAATATACAGGATAGACCTATGTGCTCTGATAAGATACATTCATGCATATATTACTAAACTATAGAACTAACTACTAGATACACTACATGGACGTGGATGCAAGGGTGAAGTTATAGAGCTCGCACTCTCTGACCATACAGCGCAACTACTACATTGCCCTGTAAAAAAGAGCTATTCAATGCCTCATTACTTTATTGCGAGACAAGACGTTAATGATGAAAATATCACGAAGTTCAATAATTATCTATCTCAGCTTAAATTTTGCGACGTTTACGACACCAACAATCCCGATGAAGCATTCAACTCATTTCATGATATTTTCACACTACTGCACGATCTATGTTTTCCCATCAAACGATTTAAGATTAACACGTTTCATAAATCAAATTGGGTTTCCAAAGGTATTAAACGGTGCTGTAAAAGAATAAGGGAACTTCTTTGGAAATACAGAAAGCATCCCGATTCTGTCAATAGAGATTTATTTAAACAGTATTCCAAACGCTTAAAAAATATAATGAAACTTACACAGAAATCACAAAATGACTACATAATTAAATCATCTACAAACAAATGTAAAGCGGTATGGAAAATAATTAATAAGTCCAAAATTAATGCGCCAAAAGAGTATATAAAAAGTATACGGCATGACGGGACTTCAATCACAGACCCAAAGGATATAGCACAAGCTTTCAATAATAACTTTATAGATCAAGTAAAGCCCCATAATGACATGCATTCCAATAATAATAATACCTCAACTACAATTTCGAAACATAATACAATTAATGCTAATAATTAATAATTCTTTATTGCACAGAAAACACAATGGAAAAAATACAACGAACAATATGCAAAGGTGAGCTTATTTCTAAAAAGAAATTTCTTACAGCTAACCTGTGAGGAAAGGAAAAAATATTTATAGAGAGGTAGTCCTAGTGTACAATTAAGATTTAAAAGAAAGAAATAAAGTCAATATACTATCAGATAAATCACAATACATCCTACACATACTATAAAATAAATTAATAGAATACAATAAATACATAGATACACATACATACTATAAGATACCCACTATGCGGAAGAGAGGAGATGCTGTTTCAACTTTTTCTTAAAAGAGAACAAGGATGTGCAATCCCTAATAGCGCAAGGAAGTGCATTCCACAAACGTATTGCCCTTAACCTAAACGAGTGCTCGTAAGCAACAGTGTTGTGCTGAGGAATTGACAAAAGTGACACCGTGTGAGATCTCCGAAGTCTATCCCCAGAGAAAATAAACTCAAAATGTTCACGAAGATATGCGGGATAGCGCGGATTTCTCAAAATATTGAAGAGGAAGGAGAGAATGTGCATATCACGACGAAGTCGGATCGGGAGCCAGCCTAATTCCCTGCGATATTGGGACACGTGATCGTACTTGCGGAGACCGAAGATAAACCGAATCCCGAGATTTTGAAGTCGCTCGAGTTTGTTCAGTAGATCTTCGTTCGCGCTGGCCCAGCAAACATCGGCGTAATCAATTAAAGGCAGAAGAAGGGTCTGAACTAGCATGATTTTAGTCTGCCTAGGCAAGAAGTACTGCAAACGCCGAAGGGAATGAAAGGATGCAAAGACTCGTCTGCTGACCTCACAAACGTGGGGCGACCAGGATAAAAGAGTATCAAAAACAACCCCAAGATTTTTGGCTTTCTCGCTGTACTTGACAATGGTACCGTCATAAAGCACGGGAGCAACTGACCTATGCTGCAACAAATTAAGTAAGTGCCGTGTACCCAGTATCATCGCCTGAGACTTATCCGGGTTGACTAATAGTCCATACGAAAGAGCCCATTTCCTGATGTTGTCGAGGTCAGCATTCAAAGCCTCTACAGTCGAAGTCAGATCACACAGGGGAAAATGCCGATAAATTTGAAGGTCATCTGCATAGAGATGATACGAGGAAGACAATACATCCGAGATGGAATGGATTAAAACTGAGAAAAGAAGAGGAGAAAGGATGCCACCCTGCGGAACACCAGTAGAGAGCTTGCACCATTCCGTAGTAACTTCTTCAGACTTGATGCGCTGCTGGCGGTCTCTCAGGTAGGAGTCAAACCAGCGAGCCGAGTGTGAAGAGACATTGAGTGTTTTTATGATTTCAACAAGTATATCGAAGTCGACGCAGTTGAAGGCGCTGCTAAAGTCAAGGAGAGTCAGGACTGTGAGCTGCTTCTTATCCATTGCCAGTTGGATATCGTCAGTTACCTTGAGCAGTGCGGTGGTGGTGCTATGCCCTGGCCTAAAACCAGACTGAAAAGGGTTCAGTAAATCCATGGAGGAAAGGTACGAGGACAGCTGGGAGTGGACAATTGATTTAAGGACTTTGGAAAGGATTGGTAGGATGGAAATGGGACGGAACTCTTTGAAGGAGGACGAGTTAGAAGTTTTAGGCAGGGGTATCACTAATGCTCTTTTCCACTGGCTTGGGAAGCAGTACTCGCTCAGCGACGCGTTAATTATATGCGTTATAGGTGGTAAAACATTATCGAGTACACTGAATAGCATCTGAGAGCAGATATTGTCATCACCTACAGCCTTGGACGAGATTTCTAGAATAGCTTTCTTTACTGCGCCAACTCCGACAGACCTGAGGTTGAAAGGTAAGCAACTGGATGTCGTTCTGGTACGCAAGTTACGAAGGGTAGCATTCTTGACACAGGGGTCCATCACGACAGGGGAGACAGCAAAGAATTTGTTGAGACCATTGAGGTCGACACTACCGGCAACTGCGTCCTGGGACTTACCAACACCAAGGGTCTTCAGGAACTTCCAAACCTGTGCAGGAGAGTAACTCTCGATATTCTCGTAGATGTGGCGGCGTTTGGCATCTCGACAAAGACGGGTGCACCGATTACGGAGACGTTTGTATATAAGGAGATTATCGTCCGTCGGATCCTTCTTATATCTACATTTGGCACGGTTTCTCTGGGCCATCAGACCCTTGATGGTGTCGGTAAGCCAAGGCGCAGGGAGATGTTTGACCCTAACCTTTTTGACAGGAGCATGTTTGTCGAACAAACTTAAGACAATCGAGTTGAAATGCTGGACTTTGTCATCAACGGTCTCACTACAGACGACAGGAGACCAGTCTATAGAAGCGGCGTCAGACTTAAGGGAGCTGAGATCCATACCCTTGAAACTGCGAATATCCAGGAATTTGGCTGCGCGCTTGGGAGGCCTTAACTTGAACGAGAGATAAATCAAATCGTGAAAGGAGAAGGGGGCATTAAGTTGGCCATGCGTAGCAACCTTGAATATGTTAGAAACAATCATAAGATCTAGAAGAGAGTGGGTGCAGTGGGGCTGGAAGTGAGTTGCACTCAAGGGAAGAATATTTAAATTTAGGGAGCTGATGATAGACTGGAGTTTGGCTGAGCGAACATCATTTTTAAGTAAACAGGTATTGAAATCACCTAGGATAACTGTGTCACTGTAAAGAGGAGATAGATCATTAAGAATGCTTTCAAAAGAATCAAAGTAGTCGATGAGTAGAGAGGGGCTATAGAAGACACCCAGAAGGACCTTATTGTGATGCAGGCATAACTCGAGAAAGAGGTGTTCAGCGGATCCAGAGTACAGACTAGGTGAGTGGCTGATGACTTTGCAAGAAATGTTGGAACGAAGGTAAATAGCAACACCGCCACCAGCCTTACCTGTCCTATCATTCCGATAGAGCCTGTACCCCGGCAGAGCATACAAGGTAGATGGAAGAGAGGGTTTAAGAAATGATTCGGAGATCAGAATACCATGAATGCTCTGATCGCTGAAGGAGTCGATAAGGTCGGCATGACTGGAATGAATGCTCTGAGCATTTATGTGAACGACATTGAAGTTCCTACCGAGGTTGGAAAACACACGTTTGAGGGCAATAGGCAAAACGTCGTTCGTGGACGGCAATCCACTTCCGACTTTCCACATAATTCGACTACATCTTTGATATTTAACTCAAGCAAATCTATGTTCATGACTCCAACAAACCCCTATGACATCCACAAATACATTCTATCTCTTAAAAACACAAGTAGTACCGGCAATGATGGAATCTCGACTAAAGTTATTAAGGCTGTAAGTTCTATAATAGCGCCTGTTATCAGCTACATAGTAAATATTAGTAACGAAAACGGTATTTTTCCTAAACGTCTGAAAATGACAGTTGTAAAGCCACTCTTTCAAAAAGATGATAGGTAAAATATTAATTTCTATAGACCGATAGCACTTATATCTATTTTCTCAAAAATATTTGAAAAGGTTATTTATGACAAACTTTATCATTATCTAGAATTTAATAAAATATTGACGAATGAACAGAAGGGATTTAGAAGAAACAAAAATATTAATATAGCGGTATATGACTTTTTACACAAAATAATGAAAAATGTTGATATAGGTACACCTGTGACATCATTATTCATGGACCTTACAAAGGCATTTGACTATGTGGATCACAACACTTTGCTAAATAAACTAAGCAGTTATGGCATTCGAGGTAATGTACAAACCTACTTAAATCATACCTGAGCGAACGCACGCAATTAACACAAGTTAACAGAATATGTCCAAAAACAAAGACAGAGCTTGTATACAGCTCTGAAATTAGAAATATTCATTACGGTGTACCTCAAGGGAGTGTACTAGGTCCCCTGTTATTCAGTATATACATTAATGATTTCCCCAAAGCCATACATCACCCAACGGTATTATTTGCTGACGACAGTACCGTAACATTTGTTGGGGGAAATCTTGACAACTATGAAATTGACATAAATAATACTTTGAAAATTATAATTGAATGGCTTGATAAAAATAATCTTATAATTAATCTTGACAAAACGAAATTGATGACATTTTCATTAGGGCGTAAACAAGAATTGACATTGAATATAAATTATTTAGGTAAAAAATAATAACAAACAGAGACTATTAAGTTTTTAGGCTTACACATCGATCGCAACATGTCCTGGAACACGCATATCGAAAAAGTACAAAAACAACTTAATCAGTTTTCGTATGCCCTGTACATGCTCGCCAAGACTGTAAACACTGATGCCGTAATTGCCGCGTACCACGGCTTTGTTGAATCCTCCTTGAGATACGGTATAATTTTCTGGGGCAATGCCACAGGCAATGACAAAATATTTAAAGCACAGAAGAAGTGTATTAGGGCAGTGTGTAAACTTGTCCCTACGGATAGCTGCAAACCCTTTTTTAATAAACTTAAACTCTGACCTTGCCGTGTCTATATATATATGAAACATGTGTATTTGTAAAGAGTAATTTACACCACTATAAAACGTTAGAAAGCAAACGTCATGCAAATAAGCTATGTGCTGAGCAACATAGAAGTGCTTACTATGGCAAGAGTTTATTCAATATGTCAACCCGAATATTTAACAAGCTTCCGCAAAATGTTAGAGAAACCGAACATTTACATGCCTTTAAAAATAAATTAAAAACTCTGCTCGTTAATACAACTTTTTATTCAGTCAATGAATACTTGACTTACACATGAGAATAATAAATAATTTAATTTTATTATGGACTGACATTACAATCATATTTTATTAACCTACATTTGACTTGTAATTAAATTGTGTACTAAAATGTAATTTGCATACCTATGGTTATATCATGTGAAACTAACATTAGATATTTAAGACACCTTATGTACACCATGATAAATTATAGCTATTCTATTCTATACAAACACAAGTACATAAATATTATATAAAAATCTAACTACTCATGAATAAACTAATTTATACAAAGCTCAAATCTAGGATAGAGAAAGATATTGCTCCTTCAAACGATTCTTGAAGACGGGGAGAGACGAACTATCTCTGATAGTGCAGGGAAGTGATTTCCAAAGAGTGATCGCCCGCAATCGAAAACAGTGCTTGTATGTGTGCACGGTATTGTGATGAGGTACAGAGAGCAGAGAAACCGTGTGAGTTGTACGTGGACGAGCCGAAGGGAGAAATTGGAAAAGCTCACGGAGAAACTAGGATATCGAGGGTTGGTTAAGATGTTGAATAGAAGAGTGAGGATGTGTGTGTCCCGACGAAGTCGAATCGGCAGCCATTTTAACTCCTTGCGATACTGCGAGACGTGGTCGAACTTTGCGCAGTCCGACGATAAACCGAATCCCGAGATTTTGAAGTCGCTCGAGTCTGTTCAGCTGGCCTTCGTTGGCGCTAGCCCAACAAACATCGGCATAATCGATCAATGGGAGAGAAGAGATTGAGCAAGAGTAATTTTTGTTTGATGGGGCAGAAAGTTCTAAAGCCGTCTTAGTGAGTGAAAGGTGGCAAAGACGCGGCTACTGACCTCGCTGACGTGGTTAGTCCAGGAGAGTTGTTTATCAAACATGACACCCAGGTTTTTGGCCTTGTCACTGTAGGTGATTAAAGTACCGTCATAGGTAACGGGCGGTATGTACAATTGTTGCAATACGTTTAAAGAATGTCTGGTACCTATAATAATCGCCTGGGACGATACCTCCTGCCGTGGCAGACCAAAATTACTCTTGCACAGTCCCTTCTCCTGCCGCTAAATAATCGACAACGCCGATGTCAGTTGGGCAAGCGCAAACGAAGATCTACTGAACAAACTCGAACGACTTCAGAATCTCGGGATTCGGTTTATCTTCTGGTTGCGCATATTCAACCATGTTTCTCAATATCGCAGAGAGTTGGAGTGGCTTCCGATTCGTCGTCGCCGAGACTCTCATATTCTTTCATATCTTTTTAATATATTGAAAATCCGCGCTACCCCAGCTACCTTTTCAGGAAATTGGCACTGGAGATCTCACTCGGTCTCACTCTTATCCACACCAAGGCACAACGCACTTATTTGCAATATAAGAGACAGTCCCACTCGTTTCTCTTTCAAAAACCGGGTAAAAGAGCACTTCCTCTCTCTTTTAAGATAGTAATTATAGTATGTATATTATTACTATATGTGTATAGTGTATAGGTTTGTGTATATATTGGTATTTATTTATAAACTACTAAAGTTTGGTATATTGGTATTTTATTTTCCATATTTTATATTATATTTAATGTATTTATTTATTATCGATAAGTTATTAGATATTGTGCACTGCCTACCCTTTCATGGTAAATTTTCCTACCATGCCTTGATTTGCTGGAAGAAATCTCTTTTTAGAGATAAGCTCGCCTTTGAACATATGTTTCCACCAATGAAGAATTATGAATGAATAATATATCCTTACATATCTAAAACTCCTACCTGAATATATAAATATGGGAAAATAAATTATGTACATAAACAATAATATAAAAGACTACATAAACAAGTAAACACATCGTAATAATATACTACATATATATATATATAACGTAGGTACCAAAGTAACTTGGAAGAGAAAGATAGTGCTTACTTAAGCGATTTTTTTAAATACAATAGTGATGGACTATCCCTGATGGTGCAGGGAAGTTTATTCCACACTCGTATGGCCCGGATTCTGAACCCGTACTCGTAGGCTGCAGTGCAACGCTGTGGTGCTTTGAGCAAAGATACTAAGTGCCAACTTTCTAGATGGCAACAAAATTTCATATCTCAAAACTCTCTAAATCCAATACTTTCGTTTGCCACTGTAGTATAGATGTAGTGAATAATCCTTTCCTTTCGTATTTTCTCGGAAATGTTCGTTTTTGTCTTACTACTTCACCGCACTCAGTACCCATCGAGACAACGTAGGGAACTCAACGGTCGCATTGCAAGAGGAAGTATCTATATAGAGTAGTTAATACCACAGAAATATTTTGTTGATATTTATGTTAGATTTTGTGATAAACTTCATGGACTCGTGTATTAATGCAGGCCACCTATATTTTTTTTTTTTTGACTTTACATTTCACTCTTGTCTGTCATTTTTGTAAATAATAAACATTGATTTTATTCGATCCACATTAACAATTTATAACAGACATGCCGAAAGCACTAAGAAAAGGGAAACGTTTAGATCGGCAAGCCTGCGAAGTTATTTTCAATATTTATTTATATTTCTTAACTGAAAATGATAAATTCAAACATACCAACTATACTGCTTACTTTTGTAAAGTCCAAAAACGAGTTTCGGAGGCCAGTGGAATTTCTCAACGAACAGTAAATAAAATATTGCAAAAAGAATACATAAATCAATCCACCTCCAATAGTCCGAAGTCGGCAAAGTTGGGTAGACCAAATAAATTATTTTGTCTAGGTCTTGACGATTTTGACTACAACGTTATACGCCGATTAGTGTATAATTTCCATTTGATATACAAACAAGTACCTACAATTAAAGCCCTGAAGTCCAAGTTATCCGAAGCCATAAATTTTAAGGGATGTGACTTTACGCTAAGAAAAATTCTTAGAAAAATGGGATTTCGTTATAAAAAAGTTGAAAACAACAGAAAATTACTTATCGAGAAAGATGATGTTCGTTTAAAAAGAGTAAAGTTTTTAGCCGCGATAAAAAAGTACAGATTGCAAGGGAGAGAGATTGTTTATATGGATGAAACATACATCCATACCTCACATTTGGCAGGTAAAAGCTGGGCTGACTCGTCAGAAAACGGAGTGAAACAGTTAATTTCTAAAGGACAACGTCTTATAATAGTGCACGCTGGTAGTAGAAAGGGGTTTATACCTGGGGCATTGTTAATGTATCAGTCTACTGATAAAACAGGTGACTATCACAACGCGATGAACAATGAAAACTATGAAAAATGGCTTCGTAATCAACTCATTCCAAACTTAGCTCCACATTCGGTACTAGTAGTAGATAATGCTGCATATCATAATAAGTACGTAGAAAAACCTCCTAATTCAAATACCAGGAAGCAAGACATGATTGATTGGCTATCCAAACATAACGTTCCGATTGATCCGTCATTAACAAAACTTGAAATATATGAAACTATTTGCAAGTACAAACAAGACTTTGTAGAATACTCTATAGATAAACTTATGAACGAATATGGACACAGCGTACTAAGATTGCCACCATATCATCCTGATTTCAATCAGATTGAAAACATATGGTCTCAAATAAAGGGATACGTATCCAAAAGAAACATCAGTATGAATATGACTACTGTGAAACAATTGGTACAGGGAAAGGTTAATATGATTGGTTCCGATGTTTGGGCCAAAGTATGTGACCACGCCATCAAATGCGAAAACGAGTACCGAAAACACGAACCTGAGTTGGAAAATTATATGGCTAGTTTTGTAATCACCGTTCATGAAAACTCTGACGATGATACACCAGAAAATAGTTCTGATTCTGACTGTGATATGGAAGTTGGAAGTATTGTTTCGCATCACACTGTCCACCCCGCTCCTCCTCCTCTTATCCCGCTGTCATAATCGAAGTCGTTCATCCAATCAGAAAATCATATTTATTTATATTAATTTCTCTGCTGGTTTGTTTTGTTTTATGTTGAGGTGTCTTTTTTGTTATGTGATAGTATTTTTAATTAATTACAAAAAATTATTGTTATAAAAAAGGTCTGCAAAATCCTACTGTAGTTTTGACTTATAGTTAGACTTTTGGGGTTCCAATCCTTATAGAATCATTAGATCATCCCAACCGGAATTTGGTTTTTATCAGTGCGTTTTATTGAAATAAAACGTCCTCAGTAACTAGTTATATTTTTGTTTACCTAACGAATTCTTTATATGATAGAATCGTGGTGGTTTTAACATCTCAGTGTAATATACGTCAAACGGGCAATTTGACATTTGACATTGATAAATAAAGTAGGGTTGTAACGGAGGCGTCTTATCGGAGGCGGAGGCGGAGTCGGAGGTGAAGAGCTTCGCCTCCGCGGAGTCGGAAATTAACGGAGGTGGAGGCGGAGGTAGAAAAATATGTTTGATTTATTGAGGAATAGTAGTTATTCAAAGCTGTAGGTACATACACAGTACACTTTAACAATATTTTTTAACGGTATTGATATTTAAGAAGAGGCAAATTGTATTTAATAAATAATAGTTTTGCGACTTTGTGGTTCAGTCACAACTATTCATAACTGCGAGCTAGTGAAAACGTCAGGTTGATTCTTGTCCTGTCATAAATACCCACCGCCCCGCGCGTTTTAATCGCACAAACAATCTTCACTTCATTCAGTTGCGTTCTCATATCAATACTCAGCCGAGCGGCCGTGATGGCTAGCGTCGCCCCTGTCGCATTGCGTGTACATTTTTGTACGTAAATAAACTCCGTTAAACCTCCGTACAGAAATGTCGGAGGCGGAGTCGGAGTCGGAGGTACGATTTCTATCGGAAGCTCCGAACTTTCGGAGGCGGAGGCGGAGCTCCGTTACAACCCTAAAATAAAGTATGCGATTTATTTGATACCTACACGTAATTGAATAATACAGTAATTCATAGACACATCGGCACCATTCGGGTGTTATCGTTGTTCCGAGTTTTGCCGATAGGAAAGGATTATTCACTACATCTGTATATATTTTTCTCCATACTTTCGCGCACAAAAATATGGTATATATGATTATAGAATACTGAACAAAAATTACCTTTAATAGTCTGTGCCTTTAATAGGTTAAAATGTCGTTTAATATAATGGGCAGGCATTACTGACGTAGGTGTTCACACAGCTTAGCTGAAATGGAGCCGGGCCGGCCATGTCTGTCGCATGCACCCAGACAGATGGGCGTACATCGTCACTGACTGGGTGCCACAAGACGGGCGCCGGGCGGCGCAGGGGCAGGCTGAGGCGGAGATGGAGGGACGACCTCGATAAGTTTCTGCAAGGGTGGACGGACGTATCCCAGATAGGGAATGGAATTGTGGTTGCAACATGGGGAGGCCTTTGCCCAGCAGTGGCACACTTAATGGCTACAAAAATGATAATTTAATAAGTACGCTAAAATATCGCGTTGGCGAGGCATCAACTTCAGCATATTTTTTGATGATGGGACTACAACTCTTTTCGGTTAATTTTTCTCTACTATAACTTGCTTCTTGTCACAGTCATGATGATTCTACAAGGTCAACGGGAAGTACCATACAGGTTTTGATTCCCTTGCTAGTATATCGAGTAAATTCAGCAAATTTGCGGCGGCGCGTTATCTTTCTTTATTGAATGCGTTAACCTAAAAGTTTGATTTTTTCACAACTTAAAGAGACCACTGACCTGAGTAGGTAATTGATATAAATTTCAACTTGATATTTACCTCCTCCTTTATTTATTTATTTTAGCTTCCTCCACGCGTATCTGAGAAAAATTGTGTTGACAAACAGACGGACAGATGGATAATAAAGTTATCCTCCTTCCCTTTTTAAGATATGGAACCCTAAAAATTATGATCATAATAATGTCCTTAGAGACATCTGCGTGAACTTGGCAGCTGGCTTTGAAAAATGTTTTTTTTTGTGTTTTTCGAAAGATTTCTATAGTAGCGATAATTATCTTTAGTAGTAAGAAAAAAAGGAAATTAGATGAAAAAAGGCAGGCCCCCGATAATTTTAAAACCAAACATTTTACGCTATCCCTATGAATAATCATTTGTAGTGGATGGAAGTGCAATTTTATTCGTAAGTTGTAAAACAGAATAAATGAAAATATAAAAATATTTTGGAGTATTTTCGTAGAACTATTTGTACGACTTAAATTATGTTCCAAATGCCTCCGATTAATACAAACGGTAGAATTAAGTGAGGGAGGTTCGTAGAAGACAGTAGGAATTTTTTAGTGAAAGAGTTGATTGGAAGTGATGAAGTCTACTTTTTTACAGCTACTATTAAAATTCTTTCACAACCAACCTCTATAAATTTTCCTCAGTCAATTCAACAGTTTGTAGTAATCGTATATTCGATGGCACGATAACTATTTAGTAAAAATTTAGCCCCTACAAGTTTTTCTAGACTTTACCACTTCTAAATAACTTTTTGAAACCTCTATCAAACATTCTTCCACCACTAACCTCTACGAACCTTTCTCAGTCAATTGTACTGTTTGAATTAAACGTTGGAACAGAATTTCGTTTTGAAAAAATACTCTTAATTAAATGTCACCGTGTATATATATATATTTTCTTTCTGTTTTACTTATTACGAAAAAAAATGCTCTACAATCCTCTGCTTATAATTATTTGTAAGAAATAACTGTTAAAATTTGGTAATTGAATTAAAAAATTTTATCATATTGTTTTTACTTATTTTTAACAAAAATTGCTTCGCTACTATCCACTGTATATCGAAATCTTCCGAAAAACACAAAAAAAAAAAAAAAAAACCCGAACTCGGGTGCCAAGTTCACGCAGCCCTTAGGGATCACCTTATAATTTCTATCTTATTCACAGCGCGATGGTGGCTCGCCTCTTCTCGCCGGAAAGCCATCGCCAAGACAATTATGGGGAGTCCAGTCCCCATGGAAGCCTACCAACTGCACCCAAGAACTCTCACCCATCATCGCCGCTAGACTTACCTCCAAACCCATTAGTATATGGATATCTCACTTTCTCTTACCAGCCAATCAAACGTATAATAAAGCTAATAATACTACTAAGTTACTTCAGGTGACGAGAACGCAATTAATTCCCGTAACATCCGGTAGGTACACCATCAGCTGATCGGCGTTGTGAGAAAGTTCAATTCGTTTACCTAGGTATCAATCGGTATACCTAGGTACCTTATACCTTTGTCTAATATTCTGCCTTTACTTTAAAAACTATGTATAATTACATTAAATTTAATTTCTCAGAGTATTTAAGTTTTAAGCTTTATACCTATATGAAATAAGGACTGCGACGCTAACGACTAAAGAAAATCACGCGATTATCTCTTGTGGTTTAGTAAAAAAACTCTCATAGACATTGATATTTATTTATGATCATGATTATGACAATTGTTTGATAAAATGTTCTTAAATAGTTCTGGAATATTATTAAGATTATTTGGTTAGATTCGATATAAACAGATTTTAGTTTAAAACACAGCGTTTACAATAATAATTATAGCTGTTTTGAGCTAATACTAAATGCTGCAGTATCTATGTAAAACATAAAACTAAGAAATCGACAACTTACCAATTGGCTTTATCTTGGCATTACTACCTATATTAACCAACGGACAGTTGGCAGACAGGGGACGTTGAGATCAAAGCCTTCCGGAATAACTAAAAACTTCCGAATTAATAGGAGTTTCATGATAAATTTTCCTATCATGAAGTGGTTTGCCGAAGAAATCGCTTTTTTAGATAAGCTCGCCCTTGTAGTTAAGATTTAATTTTATGTTTAATTCCCAGTGTGCAATTAATAATAATTAAATTATGAGATTCTTCTGAAACCTACAGAGATGGAAACATCAAAATTAAGAGTTGTTGAATCTCGTCAAGAACGATCAGTGTTTACAACATATTTTTAAGTATTGTGTAAATTAAATTAAGCTTAATTTAAAACATTCACACAACAAGAGTTAAGTTACATTCGGATACATATTCACATACATGAATTCAAAACACAATTGTTTGACACATTTCTATATAAATTGTAGTTACAACCACAATCGCAGTTACTTTCAAAGATATCAGGATAGATACCGAGAGCTACAGGTATGAGCTACTGCTTTAATTTATTTATTAATCATAATTGAATATAGACATTTAACTAATCTACAGATAAAGCCGCCTCAAACTGATTGAGGCTTGTTTACAATGATAAAATAATTACAACATAAATTTAGGATTCAAAAGACAATAATAATCCATTACTATATTGGCGAAATGTTATGCATATGTGACATTAACCAGTACGTTTCTTTCCATTAGATTAATATCCACACTTATTCAGTTTGTGTGTCGCAAATAAAAAACAAATATGTGCGATTAAAATACTAAAACTGCAGACACGCCGCGCAACGGAATATCGATCAAGTAGTACTTCATTATTAATGGCATATTCTTTGTACCTTGTTCTGATGACGTAGGTTCTCGTTATTGTGCTTGCCCAAAAGGGTATGTTATTTTAAATGATAGATGAAACATTAGTATTAGAACATCGCGTTGCACCTAAATATCGCACAGCTTACTAAATATTTCGTTTAAGTTATATTTTTGTTTTTTTCTATAAATACTATCCAACATTCTGACCATGCGCACAGCCAAACTTCTGCTCATAAGCCATTCAGTACCCTACCTAGATTTCAGTCTCAGTCTTAGGCTACGTTCTCATTGGCCAGCCAGTGAAAGGCCCCCTACCCCCTTACAAAAGGGTTCTAACATTTATGTCTGGACGCTGGCATACGCTGCGCCATTTTGAAGTCTTGATTTTTGCGCCCAAAATGTAATCTGTGTCCCTCTATAGAGTTGTGACAAACAAGTCTTTCATGTTGCCTTTTTTAAACTCAGATTTCTCGCACAGTACATTTGTTACGAAATTCATAAGCTACATAATTTGTTTTTTAATAGTTTACTCTAATGACTGACACCGGTTTCATTTCTGGCCACAAAAATCAAGAATTTACAAAATAGGCGCCAGTTAGGTATGCCACTGATGTTACAATGCTCTTTGACTAGTCGCTATTTAGCAGGGCGGGTCACATTCCTATGGAAACAAAACAGTCGGCTCACTGTCAGCCTTAGTGAGAACAAAGCTTTACTTCACCTCCTCAGCCTGGCTACCCTCGCTGCTCACGTCCCCTACATCAATGCCTGTGTCGTCAACGGGATCCTTGATCAGCTCCTGCAATTGTAAGAAAGGATTGATGTCAATGGTATAACATATAATTGCGCGACAACCTTGTGTTGCGGTTTTTGGCTCTGCATACCAAGTGAGAGTTCCCGGGTTCAAATCCCGGCTGGGGAAGAAAAAACATCCAGGTCTTAGATGTTTACATGTTGTGACAACACTGTTTCTGATTCCAGGCACACAGGCAATCCTAATGTGGGGCCAGAAGCAATGTAAATGTTATGTTAGTTAATATACCTGTCATAGCTTTATTGTAGAATATGATAATTTCATGAAATGGCCAACCATGGATTGATGATTTCATGAAATGGCCAACCATTTCATGATATAGTCAATTATTTCATGAAATGATCAGAAAGGGTTGAATTTCACAAAAACGTGTCTTTTTAAAAGCATTTGTATTCAGTACTACATGTTGTTTTTTGTGCTATACATATCGAACTAACATGAAAACTATTTGGTCTTAGTTAGTTACTTAGTTACATATTGTGCGAGAATGTGGCAGGTTCTGCGAGATGAAGGAGTGAAAGTGTTGTCTTGGAATTATTACTATTATTATTATTATTTTTTGCATTGACATTTTATTTCAGTACCCTTGACATACCTAATAATGTTTAATACTATTTGAATTGGACCTGAATTTAATGTTTAATGTAATTTAATATGTAGTATTTTTTACGAATTTGTACCCTTTGTTCCCTACCTGTGAAATCGACTTACCTAAATTGATACTGACATTGTATTACTATTTGACTTTGTACAGCGCATTGGGAGTATACCTGTAATGTTGCATGTCGTACTTGTATATTAAATAAATTAAATAAATAAATTAGTCTCGGTAGCTTAGGTGAAGACTACTGCAGTGTTTTGCCCTAAAATATTTCTCCATTAAATGAAAGTTCTAATTCAACCATGGTTAGCTATTTCATTCATGATATAGTCAATTCTACTAAATGGTTACAACATACCCATCTGGCTGCCTTTGTGTTATTATAGAGGATACTTACAAGGGCAGCCAGTAGCAGCAGTAGTACCCTACTGGAAAAATATATTATACAAGGGCTTATCAGTTATTGATGGTGATATATGGTGATATTGTACAAGGGGATATTTGATGACTTTCATGTCCATGCAATAAATTGTGCTCTTAGGTGCTAGTAAAATTACCATGACCATAAGAAATTCCAGAAAAAATGTTATGTTGATAAAATTCACTCACCGAAAATACTTCCACAAAGCTGTTGGCCTCGTCTAACAGCTTCCGGTAGTTTTTGTTCTCTGAGCTGAGGTGTTTGTTCTCTTTCCAAAGCCTCTCATTCTCTTCTAAGGCTTCTTCCAATACAGAACTGGAGAGAAATTCAAAGTAATAGATGATAATAAAATATAAGGGTTAACATCATTTATAACATTGTTGGTTGGTTGGTTGTTAATTATCATAATCTATGGTACCTATGAGCCGAAATAATTATTAGTATTGCCGTAAATGCCAATGAAATACCTAGAAGTTACATATTAATAACACAGCATTTACCCACTGTATTTAAAATATTCTTTGCGAAAAGGTCATATTAAATAAATGACAGAGGCATGACAGCATATAATTGGTATTAACCTGTAGACTCGTGTTAACCCTAAAACGGAATTTTTATGACAGACGTCACCTAGAGTTCTGTAGATTCTATTGTGGGCATTTATGGGCAAAAAACATAAAATTTGCCTTAATGGTTGTGTCATTATTTTTTCTTTCCCGGCCAGCAGACCAGCGAAAGGGATAACTAGCAAGGAAAAAAAGAGTGAGTATATTTTGAACAAAGGTGGATATCCAAATTATAGTTACCGTCTTTTCTCAGCCGTAATCTCCCAATATTTCTTGGATGTTGTTGAACCAAACAGGTCCTCTGGCAGAATTTCGTTTTCTATTACTTTGGTAGGCTTATTGAAGTTTTTCAATAAATATTGTTTGTTACTGAAAATTTATACAAACATTAGATGATGGAAGCAATTCATGTTAGTGATTACTATCCTAATGGTATCAGTTAATGGTGAAATTAGGTGGAGCAAGATATTTACTTCAAATATAGGTGGAATACTTACATACTCGAAGATTGGAAATACTCAATAAGATTCTTCTTTGCAGTGCTGGACAAAGCTTGGTCCACATCCATGACATTAACTTGGAGCGTCTTCAGTTGCCGCCCTGGACTGCCTTCAGGGCTCTGCAGGTGGAAAGCCAATAAAAGCATAAAATAAACAAATATTAATCCAAATCAATGCATTGTTTCAAGACGAACCTCGCTCATGGTGTAGATTTTTACGTTGTAGATACTTAGCGGTATCGATCTGGTTTCTCAGTTTTCAGATCAACAAACAAATCAAAATCACAACCGCACGCATAGCAAAACAACATTGACAGTGACACTGACAGACTGACAGAGACAGATGATCGCAGGCAGGGTGGACCTACCTATGTATATTTTATTTCAACAATGAAAAATCATATTATTGGTAGAAGTACAGCGGCTCCAACGTTGACACAAATACTTTGACTTTGTTGTGATCGCAGAGCAGAGACCAAAGTCACGACGAAGCAGAGTTACGCCTGTTTTCTCTCTCTTTCTCAAACAGGCTATTCAGAAAATGTGAGACAAAGTTATTTTCAGTGGCTTTTCCGGTCACGTTCTTGAAGCATGTTCCACATTATTAAAGCTATTTAAACTAAATTAAGCAATCATTTTGAACAAATTACCTACCTTGCATCATGAGCACCGCATAAAATTTCAAAATATATTTTGTTGTCCTAAATCCTTAATTGTTGTATGTTTAAATGCAAGAAACAATGTTGCTCTACTACTTGCATTTGGAACATGTGCTCAAGGTCAATGAGGTCATTCAGGCAATTTAGTAGACTGTTCTCATTTGCACCAATATAAAAAAATATTTTCATCAAATATTTGAGCTAATCAGATTTCGTTACTATTTTCTCTTCATCCAATAAAATTGAAGGAGCAGTGCGAACATTATTACAAATTAAAGTATATGTAAAGGATACCAAATCAACGTTTTGCTCATTTTGCTGTGAAGTAGACTTCTGTTTCTGCTTCTGCTGCTGACTGACTGCTGTCTGCTGTGCTGTGTGGATTTTGCCGGGCGGAGTGAAATTGAAGGTGTCTTGTCATTTACTGCTTGGCTGGTGTCTGCAAATATTTCTACGAATAATCTTTTAGGTTAGTATTTCAGCATTCAATCAATATTAGCCGATAACTGATTAGTTTCCCAACTGGCAAGATTCAGGGTAACCTCTGAAATGACCTCTGGCACTGTTAGATTAGAGGTAAGGTGACCTCGGGCCGTCCTCAGCCAATACTAGGTAATGATCAATCTAGGTACTAATTCTTATTTATCTGGTGAGTACATTGGGACTGGTAGTCTCAAACGCATAAGACGTGGCTTCTCATGAACTTGAAATCGGTACATACAGACTTACCATTGATATTTTGGCAACAATAACCTCATCCACTTTTAGCAGTGATCCTCATTTTTGGACTGTGATCACTTTAGTAGCAGGGGGCGGAAGCCCAGGTTGGAGTGTATATAAGGGGGCCCCAAGGAAAAAAAACTTCTGCCCCCTTATCAACACTCTGCCCGACAAGTTGACAAATTCGACCCATTGTCTTGGCTAAATCTTAAATAACCCTCAGTACCACTAGTAGATTTCCCTAGAGGGTCAGCTGAGTAAAAATGGGCATGCATTTAGGATGATTTTAAGGGAGAATTAACACCATTATTTTGCATAGTTTTAGCTTACTTAAGAATGTAGATTTACATTAGTTAGCAGACTGAACACTGGGTCTTGAGATATCTTTTAGAATGACTATAGACAATGAAATAGCATTGAAGATATCTATTCGAAGACCACTAATATTGAGTTTCAGAGATTTAATTAAGTATAATTAACTGAAGTAAAATTCTTTTTTTTTTACTTTTTGTAATTGTACTAAAGAAGAAGTCCTCCAACTTAAAAACGAAAACAAAAACTCTCAATAGGATCATGAAAATGGCTTTATAGAAATAAATGTTGCATCTGATAGGACTGAACTATGTTGTAGTATTTATTAAAGACATAAAACACATGCTAGTTTCATCTGCAAAATTGATAAAAAGGCTTTAAACAGACAGGCCTGTTAAAATCTGGAAAAACAAGAAATAAATATGGATTATTTAATTTACACATCAAAGAACTGGTGACATATAATGCAGAATATTGCATTTTCTTTAGATATTTTCATTACTTACTGGTTATAATTACGTCATCATAAAAAAAACTATATCAGCTCTTTAATGTCTAAAATATTTCATGTAAGTATTATTTATGGAGCAAAAAGGAGTTAAATCTTATTTTTTTATAATTTTTTTGAAGAAGCGGATGACCTACTTTTGTTGACCCTGAGGGGTGGAGGGGGGGATGGGGGAGGGGGGTAGATGCCCCCCCTACTACTCCCCCCCCCCGCGGAAATGCCTAGTTTCTGAGATATGATTATTTAAAGTTTTGAGGTTATGTTGTTAAATTAAAACAAAATTTAGACTGACCTTGATCTTTAAGTGGGGGGAGGGGGAAGGGGGTAGATGTCCCCCCCCCTACTACTTCCCCCCTGCGCGGAAATGCCTAGTTGCTTTCTTCGAAAGGGTAATTTTTCTGCCTCGACACCTTTCTCCTCCACAAATGCTCCATAATGCTATCATCAAAATTTACATGAAAAGTAGCCACAATAACCTACTCTAGCCAATCGTTTTTGTTTGCATACGCTGCGCTCCGCTCCGCTCCGGTTTAGCTTCTTCAACGTGCTAACATAACCTATAACCCGATTGAAAAGTAGCCACAATAACCTACTCTAGCCAATCGTTTTTGTTTGCATACGCTCCGCTCCGGTTTGGCTTCTTCAACGTTCTAACATAACCTATAACCCGATTGAAAAGTAGCCACAATAACCTACTCTAGCCAATAGTTTTTGTTTGCATACGCCCCGCTCCGCTCCGCTCCGGTTTATCTTCTTCAACGTTCTCACATAACCTATAACCCGATTGAAAAGTAGCCACAATAACCTACTCTAGCCAGTTGTTGTTGCTTGTAAATATCGAGAGAACAAGCAAATAGAACATTCGCGAAACTACTAGAAAAGGGACTACTACTTTGCCGCCCAACCAAAAACGCGGCAAAACGATCCAACAAAATGCGTTCCGTTTTAAACAAAAATGACAACCTTTTTATTATCAAAAGTGATATTTTACGAAAGAAATACTAAATTAACTTTGATTGACGTAAAATAAATAAACAAACATAAATTGCAAGTTAAATGAACGTTTTTATTAAAATAGGTATTATTAAAAAAAAATCCACATTTCCTCCTTTTTTTAGAGAATTCTCATCTTATCAAATATGCGTCCAACGAAATGTAGGTAATGTATTTTGACCACAGACAAGATTTAAACATATTATTTGCGTTGTGTTACATCATTTTACAAAGTATTATCAGATTTTCAAAAAATCATATCTTAAAAACTATTGAATTCCGCACCCTGAAACTTTCAGGAAGATGATCAAATGACCCCAACATGATGCTAAAAAAGTTTGGACGCCCCAGTGAGTAGTTCATCCGCTAAAGGTGAGCCTTGCATAATAAGGCTCAGTAATAATAATAATAATAATAATAATAAATAAATCTTTTTATTTCAGGTATAAAAACCCTTATTGACAAATACCTTAAAAACTAGAGATATATATAACATTTTATGAACCTAATCTAACTTACTTTAACTTAACTTAAACCTAGCTAGGGATTTTCTTCCTCGTCGGTCTCGCCTCCCTATAGCGTCTGTATACGATGCCTTCCGGCCAGTAGTCCTTGGCCAGGAACATCTTCTTGAGTTCGGCCGGCACCCGAAGTTTAAACGACAGGAAGTCCTTTGGTCTTTCTGACTCTAAAGGACTTATCTGCAGCGTAATCGTCTTCTGACTGCAAGGCGGAACCTGGATAAGTAATAATAGACAAGATTTATTTTAAGAGATATTATGCTTATAAGAGTTTTGATTAGGACATATTCATACCTTTTAGTATAATCTTTTTCTTTAATTTTACTTGATTATCATAGATTTTTCTTAAATCTTACGCTACTTTGATATTCCTTAAATACTTGTATACTTCTTACTTCCTGCGGCGCTACAACCCTTTGTGGGTCTTGGCCTCCTCCACAATATTTCTCCATTGGTCTCTGTTCCGTGCCTCTGTCCTCCAAGATGTTTTCTTCTTCATTCTTTTCAGGTACGCTTTGACGCAGTCAATCCATTTCTTTTTCGGTCTACCTCCAGGACATTTCTGTTGAGGTGTCCAGCCAGTCAGTACCTTCGCTGCTCTGGTCTTCCCCATCCTCTCAATGTGACAGGGGAGATCAGAGCAGCGAAGGTATTTCTTAAATAGGGAGATTTTATTTGAAAAAAAACTTGCTATTCTTGTTGAATTGTATTTCGGTAGGAGTTTATGCTTTTTGCTTATAGTAAATCGTAGTATTTTTTTAGCAGTTAGCAAACATTTCATAACATTTCGGAATGTTGTCTGCTATGAAGTACGAAATAGATAGTGTTTTTGGGGAGTGTTGAATTACTGCCAGCTTTTACAGTAGTCACAGTAATTGCACGGGCTACACCACACCACACATTTAGTGTCGTAGAAATTAATACTACGAAATTCCACAGTAAGATCGACGAAGCTTTTATAGCTATGCGATACGACACTGGGCGAAGTGACGCGATGCAAAGAGATATCAGTTTTGTTCATTTGAGTTTTACTCAAACATATCAGACATATTTTTACTTCCTGGTATCTACTATAAGTAAAAGGTAAAGGCTTGAGTTTAAACGATTACCAAAAAATTCGAAAATTTACTACCAATAAATTTTAAATATAGGAAACCACACTATTTTCCATGAGCATATTGCATATAATGTATTTAATTCGAACCTACATCTTCTGCGCGAGAGACTGCCAAAATGGATGGATGTCCACCAAATTGTGTTTGGATAAATGATCACCAAACTTCTTTTTATGTTTTGTGAACTTAAGTTTATGTTTTAAATGTTTTTTGTTGTTCTTACATTTTCAACCTAACACGAACGATAAAGGGGGCTTCGCTTCGCTCACCCCCTTTACCCTTCACCTAAGCTACCGCAGTATTTTGCCCTGATATTTTCTGTAACTTTTGGTGGACATTTTGGGTAGGAAAAAAATATTTTGTTGGTCATTATATTTGTTGCCAAAGGTAAATGGTGCGATGAAGCTGGGCTTACTCATTCGCTATGTAGGTTTGTGTACGAGTATTTCATGCTGGCGCAATTATCTCTTCGGTAGGAACGCAGTACTCACAAACTCTCAACTCTGTCATGGACACTGACAGTAAATCAGGATCTACGCTACCACACGCGCCATATATATCATAAATTTTATATCCATTCAGTATCGAGCAACCGTAAAAATTTCGTTTTGTGCATATGCGGATACAGTGGCTACTTTAAAATGCCCACTGGCTGAATATTTGTTCCTCAGCCAATCCGCATGAAAAAAGAGGTAAAGTCGAGCTATTCACGCCAATATGCCGCCAGTGTAGAGGTGTAAGGCCGGTATTTAACCGAAACCCATTTTGGTCGGGTTTTTGAGTTAAAGGCATTTTGTGCCGTAAATGGATCAGTAAAAATGATACTTGCTTTGTTAGTTCCTCATGCATTGGTTTTTCTTTTTAAGTTTCTTAATTCATCCATCTTTCTACTTGGTTATATTCGCAATGAACTCGGCCCGTTAAATCAATATTCACTTTATGTTTACTATTACAAACAAAAGAAGAAGAAAATTGCCGAAGAACTGTTTCAAGCCCTAGGTTTCACAATTAGTTACTACAAATCTACAAAATCAACTTTTACTTTGCGATACTATACAGTTTCTTCAATTATTTATTTAATTAAGAATTAAAAAGCTTAGTAATAATCTGTGTAAATAATAAAAATATATTATTAGATTTAACTGTAGGCACACTAAATTCAAATTAGTATTAAAGTTACTTAAAAGCTGTTTTTGTGCTTGCTTAACTTGCTAAAGTAGCAGTAGATCTAAACTATTTAGTTGCAAAAAAAAAAACTTAAAGAAATCCCTTTTGTTTGAACAAATGCCAACTTAAGATAAAGTATAGATATATATCTCACCGTAACCAGAATTTAAGTTTAAACCAGTTCACAATTTAACGGTTTTATTAAAAACTAACGCGTCCTATCGTTAGCAGTATGGTACAGTTTACAATTTATCGCTTGTTTGTAAACTAACGAGAAAAAAAAAGTTAGATTATAAATTAACGGTTTTGACAATCTTATGGTGATATACATGTTTTATTACTTATTCTTGTTGGCTCATATAACATTCTAGTCTCAAAAAAACTAAGTGGCACAGACTTGAACACAGACACCACTTTTTTATTTGAGGGTATATTTATTTGTTTTTTTTTTGCCTATTTCATCATCTGCTGGATTTGATTGCCTGACCCACTTGCTGTGTAATAAATAACCATAGACATTATTTGTTAACAAATACTTGAACTTAAGTTTCAGTTCACAATCTCAAGATGGGTCGCAAATTTGTTGTTGGAGGAAACTGGAAGATGAATGGTGACAAGAACCAGGTCAATGAAATCATCAGTTTCCTGAAGAAAGGTCCCCTGGACCCGAATGTTGAGGTATGTATTACAATTTCTACTGTAAACGTCATATTGTTATTCCGAATTCAACAAATTCAGTAGGCAGTTACACAAATACCTAATACATTTTTGGGAAGAAGAGTTGCTCACCTTCACAGGAAACGGGTACTTGGATCCCACAGCCCTGCACTGTTTTAGGCACAACAAATCAAGACTAAAACCAGGTTCTCAATAAAGTACCTGTCGAAATCTATAAAACACGTGCTATCTGTGAAATTAACCTAAGTTGTTAGACCGCCATCAATTAAAAAATTAATAGTTTTTTAATTCTCAGGTGGTCATCGGTGTGCCCTCAATCTACCTTGCGTTAGCGCGAAGCATAGTACCTGATAATGTGAAGATTTCCGCACAAAATTGTTGGAAGACTCCAAAGGGTGCTGTTACAGGTAAGCTCCATTAATCTAACAATTGCTCGAACTGCACTACTGTTGCAAATTATTTAAACATCTACTATACCTTATTTGATCTGCCATCTCATGGTGCAGTATCAACTTGTATTGTAAGCATTTTTAATGTGCAGGAGAGATCTCACCCGCGATGCTGAAGGATCAAGATATTGAATGGGTAATCCTTGGCCACTCGGAGAGGAGGACCATCTTCGGAGAAAAGGACGACCTTGTGGCTGATAAGGTACACAAATCTTAAAAAGTATAACTAAGTATATATATGAATGAACCAAGCTTGTATGAAGATGTTTATGCCAACTTGTAATCTGTGCCAACACCATGGTATGCAGTCCCATTAATTGTTGTGTTGCCATCAATTATTTGTTTATGGTGTGATATTTTCAAAATGTTTAAACTCAGGTGGCGCATGCCCTCGAGTCGGGCCTCAAAGTGATTGCTTGCATCGGCGAGACCCTGGAAGAGCGTGAGGCCGGCAAGACCGAAGAGGTTGTGTTCCGGCAGACAAAGGCTCTGCTGCCCGCCATCGGCGCCAACTGGGACAAAGTCGTGTTGGCGTACGAACCCGTGTGGGCTATTGGCACTGGCAAAACTGCTAGCCCTCAACAGGTATGCTCTAATCTAGTTTAAAGTTATTACTGAAATTAGTGAACTGTTTGGATTCTAATAGAGCATTAGCGACAGGTCGCTACAGTTCGCGCCAAGTTATTTTTAGCTCTCTCTCGCACCCCACAATATGCGAGAAAGAGAGGTTACAGCTCAAACTTGATGTGGACTGTACCTAAAGTTCTAATCTAAGCAGACGAAGGCTCAAAATCGCCACACCGCATTACCTTCGTTAATTCTTTCTAATTTCAGTTAAAACTGACAGATAATGCGTGTGCAATTTCAGGCTATATGATGCCATCAGGAGATGCCTCTCAAAGTCATCGCGCCATCTCTTTTAGACCTACCTCTGTGGCGGCGTACGTATTAAGGACACCCAATCGGTGGCAATATTTGCCTACCTGTCGGGGCCCGTGAGAGTTACGACAGATTTGCCCTCCCCAGCTCCATTTAAGTTATGCACTCAATGCAGCCACGTCTACGACACGAGTTATGGAGCGCATTGTGGTATTTTTGACACAGTCCATGAATTGGACTCCTAAGACCTTAGATTTCCCGGTCATTGCCCACGTCTGTGCGCCGTAGGTGAGCCTAGGCAGGATGCATACGTCGAAGAGTGCTGCTTAAGTCTCAGTGGAAGGTTTTCCTTCCAAAGCTCTTTCATGGGGCACTAGCTCTTCCAGGCTTCTTATTCTATTACATATTACAATTTCCCCAGGCTCAAGACGTCCACGCGTCACTGCGTACCTGGCTGGCCACCAACGCGTCGGCAGACGTCGCCGCCTCCGTGCGCATTCAATATGGCGGCTCGGTCACCGCGGCCAACGCTAAGGAGCTCGCCGCTTGCGCAGACATCGACGGCTTCCTGGTGGGCGGCGCCAGCCTCAAGCCTGAGTTTGTGGATATCATCAATGCGACTCAGTAGACGATATCTTGAGCGTTGCCGGCCGTATACTGTGAGAGATCATTACATGAGTTGGTTATTCCTGTGTCAACCCATCTAATAATACTGTTAATATTTGTGTACTTTATCGATAGCTTCAATTGAAATCTCCTTCTCCTTTTTTCGCATAGAAAAGGAAAGGGAGTCTGACGCATAGTTCGGTCTCTTACTGACGACAGCTATTACGTCAATTCCTCTGATAGGGTGTTTTAAAACAAGTGCCGCTTAAAGTTACTTGAAATTCGTATTTTTGTTGAAAAATAATAGCAAATAAAATAGAAACGTGCAAAAGAAGCACCTTTTATGTTTTAAGGTCGCAAAATATTATTAAATGTGACAAATATCTTAACCGATGCTTTGCTATTATTGGATATTTAATGAAAACCCTTATAGGGCAGATAAAAGTGTGCGTTATTGCATGATTTCATAATATTGAATGCATTTTCGCTCAGAGTATACAAGTTGATTGTACCTCTTTAAATTACGTAAACAATTACCAATCTTTTCAATTCCGAGACTGGCCTGCCTTTTAAAAGGTGACACAAATAATATTGTATGTAATATTTAGCGTCAGAGGTTATCGAAAGCGGCCATGTCGAAATAACATAATCATTTGCAGTAGACATATACTTTTTATCATGAACTTGATTTGAATATGAACAAAATTAGCTTGATTATACGGTAAATGACATCATCATCTAACAATTTAAGGTATTGCCTATTAAGATTTGGCTTCAAAAATAAAAGAAAGAACAAAATATAACTGAAAAATAAGAGCTTTTTTGTTTTAAGACGCTTTTGTAGGTCTTTGTAATAAACAAATAAATCATGATTGTTCGTTTTTATTATATTCTAGCTATCTTGTCATCACGTTATTTTTAATTGAATGTACCGTCAGTAAAATAGGAGGAACAGAATGGCACTCAATTATTTAATTTCTTTTTATTGCGATACATTACAGTGTATTTTGCAGATGTTGGGTAGTATATTGTACTAATTTAATTCTACCCATGGATTTTATTATATCAAATATTCAAGAAAATTTGATATAATAAAATGTACATAACTTAACCAAATAAAATGTACAAATCTTAATCATCTATCATTTGCATAGTTCGATAATGTAAGTCAAAATCAGATAATCATAATAAGAACGCACCTCTTCTGTATCACGTTTTTTGATGATGTTTCTGTGATTCTATACAGATATTTACAAAGGGCCATCGTTGTCACACACTAAGCAACCTTTTTGGCAGCGCGATGGGGACCCTGAGATGTTAAAAACAACTATTTCTGACTGTACATATTTATGAGTAGAATCCTCGATATAAGATACCTATTATACTATCTGTTATAACAGCATTTGTGTAGAAACTTGAAATAAACTCTATTTATTAATAGTTATTTACTGTTTTTCATTGTTACCTAGCAGAAAAACTTTAGACACAGCAGCACAGCTTATATAATAGCCGTATCATTAAAATAGTAGGTACTATGAATATTATTTTATGATAAGTGATACTTATAATCATGTGAACTTTACTGTGGTTTTTTACTTCATTGCATACCGATAATTAAACGCGTAACATGCTAAGCAATATGCAAAGGCGAGCTTATCTCTACAAAGAGATATCTTCCAGCAAACTTAGTCATGACAGGTTTTTTTTTTTAAGAAAGAAGTGTGCATCTTACCATGTCCTTCAAGCTGTAATCCTCTCATTTTTAAATTCATTCAAATAAGTATGGGTTTTTGGTTGTGCTCTGTAGGTTTAGTAGCGAGTGGTACGTTTGCGACAAACTCTCTTACAGCGAGCTGTTAGGTCAACAATTTAATGTAGACCTATATAAAATGAAGGCTCTTACTGGTTTTGTCGCATGTTTCCAAAATATACAAGGCCATTACGCAGAGGTCTGTTAATTATCGCGTATACTTTGGAACGAACGCAATGTTTTCACTAACGTCTTCCAAACTATACATCAGCATTACGCCGCAATCGTGTATACTTTGGTGGGGTGGAGGTAAATCGGAATATAAGTAGTTCATATCAACGCGCCAAGCATTCATTCCAGCTACCCGGATCTTATCGAGGCTTTTAGTGGCCAATGCGTGGACCGCATCCTTGTGTCCGAGTCGTTCCTGAAACCCTCCCTGCCATCATTATTATATATTATACTCTCTTCCCGGTTACAGGTTATACAGGAACGACGGAGTCGGTAAGGCCGGTGGAGGCGTTGCTTTCTACCTAAGTGAGGATATTCCGTGCAAGGTGATAAGTGCGGCCCCCAGTCTGTACTCCGAGTCTGTTGAACATCTCTTTCTTGAAATCAGTGTTCACCATAACAAAGTTCTCCTGGGTGTTTTCTAAAGCCCCCCCTCTTCGCATTAACTACTTCGAATCGTTTGAATCCCTCAATGAATCGATGCCACTTTATAACGACACCCTAATTCTCGATGATTTCAACACCTGTCTTCTCCAAAACGATTCACGGTCTGCCAAACCCACATCTATAATTGACTCCTTTAACCTGCATATTTTGCCTTTTTCTGCCACACACTTTCAACCTCACTGCAGTCACTCTCTTCTTGATATCATGGTCTGGATCTGGACAAGGTCGCCCTTCATAATCAAATTTCCAATGGTCAATTTTCTCCCTTCTCTTTTCACGATCTTATCTATCTGTCGTACAAGATTAGGCCTCTGAAGAGCAGAGCAAAGTTTCTTAGTCTTCGTAACTTTAAGGATATCGTCCTTGATTCTCTTAGGTCGGATGCCCTGTCGATTGATTGGTCCCCAGTCATTGCCAGCGAATCAGTCGATGAGAAAATTGTGAATTTCAACGCCATTGTCCTGGGTGTATCTGGGACAAACATGCTCTATTAAAAAAAAGTCTGTGTGAAACACCTTCCTGCCCCTTGGCTCACAGTCACTATCAAGCGTCTAATGGCTAAGAGTAATAGAGCTAATTGCATTTACCGTAAGGATCCGACAGATGACAATTTCTCTTCTTACAAAGTAATTGCTGTAACCGTCTCTGAGGTGATGCCAAACACAAGCACATATACGATTGCATTGAAAAGTACAGTCCAACCCAGGTAATAGAAGTTTCTGAGAACGCTTGGTAGAGGTAAGACCCCGGACCTCTCCCCCGGTAACGTTGATCTCAATGGCCTCAACCAGTTTCTTTCTGCCCAACCTGTTGTGATGGACCCGACCGTCAAACAAATTAATCTTCAGAGCTTGCGCTCTAAACCCCGGCCCAACACTACACCGTTCAACTTGAGTGGGGTCGGAATCGATGCAGTTAAGAAAGCAGTACTAGCAGTAATAGTCCAAGCGGTGAGGATTTTGTTGTATGGAGACTTCCGATAAATTCCTCTGCCTCTGAAATTTGGCATCTGATAAAGTCAAGTAATACAGATGAGATGTACAATAATCCAACATGTTTAATTTTATACAAATACAACTCCAATCCATAATAATCCCGGAAGTAGTGATCGAGGATCTCAGAGCACTTGTCGAGGGGTTAGCGAGGTTGGGGCTGGAAGTGAATCCACAGAAATGCGAATTATACCCCTGTTCCAGCCAGGTCTCCCCGGAAGTGCTATCAGAAGTCTATTCCGTAGCCCCAGGGTTAAGATTACTGGATAAATCCAACTTTACATTATTGGGTGCACCAGTCTTCCCCGAGGGTATCCCGGGTGTCTTATCGGCCAAAACAAGAGCTCTCTTGGCATCCAAGGATCACTTACAACAACTCCCAGCCCACGTCGCACTAACAATCCTGAGGAGTTGTCTGTCAATTCCCAGGCTTACATACACGTTGCGTACGGCTCCGACGTGGCTTTGTAGGGAGGAATCCACTGAGTATGATAACGTACTGAAGACCTCATTAGAATCGATTATCAATATCGAAATGACTTCCTCTCAGTGGTGCCAAGCAGCTTTGCCCATCAGGCACGGTGGTTTAGGCATTCGACGGTTGCGCGACACCGAGCTGCCGGCCTTCTTGTCTTCGTCGCATGGGGTGCGAGACCTTGTCACTCTTATTTTAAATATCCATGGTGATGGTTTTCGTATCCCCTTCACGGAGGAGGCATTAGGGTTATGGCATGATTGGTGTCCTGGTAGCACTCCGCCCCAGCACCCGCACTCACAACGTAATTGGGATGAGTTATCGTGTGGAGTCACGCTTAACGAGTTATTGGACCGGAGTTCGGGGGTCGAGCTGGCACGACTACGCGCAGTTTCGCAGCCAGAGTCAGGGCTCTGGCTCCACGCCTTGCCTTCTCCACAACTAGGAACATTTCTGGACAATGACACGTTGCGCGTGGCTGTGGCCTTGCGCCTTGGCTGTGACATCTGCCAGTCTCATATCTGTGTGTGTGGTGCGGGTGTGGACGCTCATGGTCGGCACGGCCTTCACTGCGTTCGAAGCGCGGGCAGGCTTTCCCGGCACTCCTCTATCAATGACATCGTCAAGCGGGCTCTTGTAACAGCCAATATACCTTGTGTATTGGAGCCCGCGGGGCTGTGTCGTACCGATGGGAAACGCCCGGATGGCCTGACCATGATCCCATGGGAGAGGGGACGGTCATTGCTTTGGGATACGACGTGTGTGGGACGGAGCGAATGTGCAGATTCGCCCCGTCCCACCTGGCATCGACCGTGTCCACCCCGGGGGCCGCAGCCGAAGAGGCAGCGAGGATGAAGACCCAAAAGTACTCTGTGCTTTTGGGCCAGTATATATTCGTCCCGCTTGCCATAGAAACCACCGGGGTCTGGGGAGTGCAGGGCAAGGCATTCATTAGGGAAATAGGGCGCCGCCTGAGGGACCGTGGCTATGACTGCCGCTCCGGGTCCTATCTTATGCAGAGGATCTCCCTCGCAGTGCAGCGCGGAAACGCCGCCAGCGTGATGGGGACCTTTGCATCTGATATGGTCCGGGGCGCTTTATTTTCTTAGTGTGTTTGTGTTTATGTGTGTGTGTGTGTGTTTTTGCATATTTAAGTTTTGTACAAAGTATTTTAAAATGTATGTACAAGTAACGTAATAACTATTATTATATTTTGGTTCCAGTTATAAATAAATATTTTGTTCATCCAATATTAAGAATAGGTAAGTTTAAGAATCCAACATATTTTCAATTTCAGTGATACCTAAAATTTACTTTTTAATATTTTTCACTCTATCTTCTACTGAAAAATTACTCCGTCAATTTTATATTTTAATATGTCTTTATATCCTTAAATACATAATTTCGTTCAGCAATCCCATAGATTTTCCTTTTAAAACATTGTTTTATCGTTTATGTTTAAATGCTTAGTGTGAAAAATTGCTCCGTCCATTTTTATCTATACCTTTATTAGATATGAGACGCTGTATTTTAATAGATTTTTCAATAATCCAACAACTTTTCCAACGGTCATATACTTTTTAGGATATGTTCGCTGATTTAGATGCAGACACATACCAAGCGACGTTACGTTCCATGAAAGCACAAGTCGCCGCCGCCGCCGCCACACGCACTCATTAACGAGACGGATGCCGGAACAGGGACAGGGTTGCCTCGGCCGGCTGCGCTCGTGTTAATTACACGATTATATTAATATAAATTAATAATAATGTTTAGAAAGACACCTAATGAGTACATTTAGAAAAAAAAAATCGTTCAAAGGTGTCCGAACAGTTTACAATACCTATATAAATGGGCGTACCCAGGTAGAAGTTAACGTCAACGTTTTTTGTTTCAATATACCTGACCGACCATCTTCTCGAAACAGGTATGAGCTGCCCCCCCTAGCTGAAATCCTGGGTACGCCCTTGCCGATATATATAGGTTAGGCCTTAGATAGAGAATATTCCTGCTGCTTCGTAAGTATACTCAGTACCTAACTACTACCTAATAATAATAATAAAGCAAAATACGAGTATTTACGATATTTCAGTAATTTATTTTATTAACTACAAAGGCTTTGTATATTTGACTAACTTAATTCCACTATGAATTTAATCATTCTCTATCACATTGTAACGTACTACCTCCTTGACCATATTGGCTACTGGCGGATTAGCCAGTTAAAAACTAAAACTATAAAAATTCGGAAATTCGGGTCTGGAATCTCGTCTGGCAGCTGATTGTTTTTTTAGGCAGATATTGTTTGAGCTCTGAAACGTGAGGTTGTATCTTCTGCATCAATAATTTTTAAGTCACGCCTTTAGTTGCGGCGATGGGCTAGTCCCTTTAGTACTGTAATGGAGCTGAATGTTTAGTTGCTGTAAAGTGCAGTAGTTGATTTGAAACTTCCCTACTATCCCCAATCCATGGGTAAGCATTGGTTCGTAGTTAGTCTTTCTTATTTTCGTGTATTTTATACTCTCTATGTATTTCCCTTTTCTATACAGTGTCTATTGGACTGCGGCACTCTTAGATCCTAATTACCCTAGGGCCCTCGTCGGAAGTCTTCGTGTGGGGAGCCGTCGCCTGATAGCTGGGCGCTGTAGCGCTTTTGTATTCCTATCATTCACACTGGTCTCTTTCCAGGGTTCCACGCCGAGGAGTAATATCCTCCTGGCGCTAACGGAGCTCTGAATCGGTTCCACGCCGAGGAGTAATATCCTCCTGGCGCTAACGGAGCTCTGAATCGGTTCCACGCCGAGGAATAATATCCTCCTGGCGCTAACCGCATAATCACTTGTTGACGTCTGGAGAAGTGGACCAGTCGGATTGAGTCTACCAAGTAGCTGAAATCTACAAATTCCCGGCGAGTCCCTATCCAGCGTTTCAACTATATCACCAATATTCGACTCACGACCCTGTGATTAATAAACGTATCTTGAGCCTGCCAACTATCTCTTTTGGTCAGGTTAGAGTCCACTGTTTCAATGGCGCCCGTATTAAGGGAATATTGGTGATAGAGTTTTATGTCTGGTCAGAGTAGTTAGGCCATAAGAGCGCCGTAGAACGCTAGATTTCTTTCGTAGCTTGTATATTTTGTTGTGTTTATTTTTGTCTGACAGGAGTATATTTGATCGTTTATCTGGGTACCTACCTCATTTCTACATTATTTATGGTCGCAGTCTGACGGCCGTTGTCATATTATAATTGTTGATAAATATTTTCCTCCAAATTCTCAGTACGAAAAATAAATTAATAAATTGTGAAGATTTTAGTAGGGAAACTTGGACTATTAAATAATAAATAAGGTTAGTGTTTAACGGCCGATTTCTCTTACATTTAATTGTTGTTGACTGTCCTTTATCAATTTCAGCTGTCAAAACGGTAGATCAATGGCTTGATTTTGTACCAGAAACCGGGCGTTAGTCGTGTACTCTGCTTACTTTCATGTAAATTTGTACAGTTTACTAGATAGGTGGTAAACATGACGTTTCCTATAAAATATCTGTCTTATTCAATAGTAGTTAACGATTCCTTTATGTAAGTAATAAGTATTTTGACCCTTGTATTCTAAAAACCATCTATATCTACAGCTATGTAAAAGTTCTTTATTGTGTAACGTTACTCTGCAATGTCTGTTACTTTAGCTTATGGCCTCTTGAACTATAATTCTCTACTTTTTTACTCTTTGTTGTAGAATAGATATTCTACTCTATTATTATTTTCTGTACCCACTAACGGTGCAGGAAGTCTTGAACACTTGAGGGAGCTGCCCCTCATGGTGTTATTCTGCGTTACGATAGTAGCTAAGCTATCGGGGCGTTTATGTACTAAGGTTCTTATTTTAGTTCAAGGGATCTTGCTTATTTTTCAACTTCTGACAGTTAGTCTGGGTGTGCATTTGGCTATAATAATGGCACCCTGTGTGTAAGGCTGTGTTTACACGATGTTAGTGTGAACTCTTGTATGAACTTAGTATGAATTCTGATGTCTGATTGTTGGTACGAATGTGTGATGTTGGTATGTAGTTGAGCTAGACTGTTAGTTATATATTTCTCTGACATTGTAGATGGCGAGCTTTAGAGAATTTTATCTTAAGTAGTTAATTTGGTAAGTTAGTTTAGTTTAGTTAGTATCTTAGCGGATTTTATCAGGTAAAATCCTACCCAAACAAGACGGGTATGTAACGTACTACCTCCTTGACCATATTGGCTACTGGCGGATTAGCCAGTTAAAAACTAAAACTATAAAAATTCGGAAATTCGGGTCTGGAATCTCGTCTGGCAGCTGATTGTTTTTTTAGGCAGATATTGTTTGAGCTCTGAAACGTGAGGTTGTATCTTCTGCATCAATAATTTTTAAGTCACGCCTTTAGTTGCGGCGATGGGCTAGTCCCTTTAGTACTGTAATGGAGCTGAATGTTTAGTTGCTGTAAAGTGCAGTAGTTGATTTGAAACTTCCCTACTATCCCCAATCCATGGGTAAGCATTGGTTCGTAGTTAGTCTTTCTTATTTTCGTGTATTTTATACTCTCTATGTATTTCCCTTTTCTATACAGTGTCTATTGGACTGCGGCACTCTTAGATCCTAATTACCCTAGGGCCCTCGTCGGAAGTCTTCGTGTGGGGAGCCGTCGCCTGATAGCTGGGCGCTGTAGCGCTTTTGTATTCCTATCATTCACACTGGTCTCTTTCCAGGGTTCCACGCCGAGGAGTAATATCCTCCTGGCGCTAACGGAGCTCTGAATCGGTTCCACGCCGAGGAGTAATATCCTCCTGGCGCTAACGGAGCTCTGAATCGGTTCCACGCCGAGGAATAATATCCTCCTGGCGCTAACCGCATAATCACTTGTTGACGTCTGGAGAAGTGGACCAGTCGGATTGAGTCTACCAAGTAGCTGAAATCTACAAATTCCCGGCGAGTCCCTATCCAGCGTTTCAACTATATCACCAATATTCGACTCACGACCCTGTGATTAATAAACGTATCTTGAGCCTGCCAACTATCTCTTTTGGTCAGGTTAGAGTCCACTGTTTCAACATTCTCTGTCTTTTTTCTATTGATAAGGTAAATGTACCAGTTGTTGACAAACTACAAAACAAATTTGAATCATTTGCTAACGCGATGAGTGAAAGTAAACTACATACCTATACACAATTTTAAATACAAAGAGAATACTGTGGCTGCGTGTGTATAATCCTCCTACCTACCCATTATACCTGCTTATTAAAAGTAGTTTACGATATTTCAACAAATAGGTACATTGGAAAATTATTTATCTTTTTCTATTTATGGGGTAAATGTACCAGTTGTTGGCACTTAACTACAAAACAAAGAGTCATCTGATAAACTGGAGAGGTAAGCGTGGAAATAGCAGGATTTGTAAAGGAAAGCATGATAATAAATTCAGTAAGAATTACCACATTATGTTTAAATTTTTAATTTACAGGTTAAATTTCTGGGATGACACCGATTCAAAAATTTATCACACTCTGGAATTATAAGTTGAAACTAATTATTTTTATGAAATGAGTCTTACAAATTTCATCTAAAAACCAATTTTCTCGATAAATAAATTACAATTAAATCAAATGTCCTGTTTTATTAAAAGGTGCCCATCACACCGAAACAAAATTCTTGTCTTCCAGTGGCTGGAGAAATAGACAATGACATGACTTACTGACACATAGATAATAATGCCATGAAGTAAGTCCGATATTGATAATAATAATTATTGTTTCTTGTGACCTCATATATTTTTTTCAATTCTATATCTGCGAACATTATGCATACTAAACACATACATACGTTGGTGATTGGTGGATATAATTATTCTCCTAGGACTCGTGGGGGGTGATAATGAACGGAAGATCTTGAAGTGTCTACATACTGTCTGCGAAAACTTTAACACCTAATCCTATACTGTTAAAACAAAATAGAATCTACACCTTGGTAAAAAGTGATAGGTAATGAAAAAATCTAAATTGAGAAAAATAAGATGGCCGCCAAACAAAATTCAACTTACAATATCTCAAAAACCAATACAAAAGGCAATACAAGGGTATACGAAAAACATACTGAATTTTTCAACAATACAACCCAAGAGTACGCCTCGCGGGCTGCTTTAAAAGCCCACTCATAAGGCACCTTCTAGTTTATTTTTAAATATTAAGAAAAATATTTTGCTGATATAAATCTTGTATATTTTTCATTTTAGATTTCCATTATACAGAAATTACAAAGGCTTGCTGCTAATACAAGGACACCAGATAATCCCAATGTAAGTAGTAAAATTATGAATTTATCAACGATACGGAACAAAATCTTTAGATAAATAGGATAATACGTTTATTAGAGATAATATCATAATTTGTTTATTTACATTTTAACACTCTACACATCAATTGCCAGCTGATTCAGATGAAGATTATTATACAATAGAACCAGAATACAAACAAAAAGAAGAAGAAGACATCGGAATAAAAGGAAATAGAGTTGTAGATTTCATATATTTATTTGAACAGTTGCAAGAAATTTCATACCATAACTCTCCATTAGGTTGTAACTTTAATTATTTGAAATGTGTTGGAGAAAAGAGAAAGGGATTTGTGTCAAAGTTCAAGTTTATTTCCAAAATATGCAAAGCTAAACTGAGCTTAAATAATTGTAAAAAATCTAACGATAAAAAAACCTTGATCTCAACGAAAATGTGGTAAGTAGTTCCATGTTTATAGGTTCAGGATACGCGGGCTTAGAGCAAGTGTCTGCTTCACTTGAAATACCTTCTATGTCGGATCGTTATTATGCCAAATGTCATGCAAGAGTCTTTGAACTATGGGAAACCGTCAAAGAAAAATCTATGGAAGAAGCAGCAAAAGAACACGATTTAGCTGTTCGAGATGGTGATGTTAATGCAGATGGAGTTCCTATGATTACCGTGGTTGCTGATGGATGTTGGTCAAAAGGTCATTAAAAAAGAATTAATAATAATAATAATAATAATAACAATACCTTGGACACCATTTACATACATTAACTAGGATTCCCTGAATTATAACCCTTTGTCGGGTGCTGCGGTAATAATAGGTTACTAAACAAAAAAGTTCTTTACATGACTGTTAAAAACAAGTATTGTATGATTTGTGCACGGGCAGAGAACAAAAAATGCTAGCTCCCGATCACACGTCTTATAAAAATTACAAAAGATGCTCAAGTGGTATGGAATCCGTTGCAATATTCGAAGGCTTTAAGCATTCGTTACCAAATCAGGGTTTGATTTACTCAAAGTTAATTGCTGATGGGGACTCCAGTACATATAAAAGCATATTAGAAGCAAAACCTTATGGCAACTTGTTGGTGGACAAAATTGAATGTACTAATCACCTATTGAGAAACATTTGCACGAAACTTGAAGAGTTAACCAAGAACACTTGCTTTTCTATTAAATATCGCAAAATTCTTAATATATATATATATATATACTGTGCTTAGATCAGTTAAATGGGCTGTCAAACAAATCAATTTAGATAGAGGGATTGTTCGACCACTACCACGTAGCGATAGTAGCCGGGCGGGACCTATAGCTTAATGTGGCATCCGAAACTCTAAACGTGCTATGATGTACTTAAGATAAATTAATTATATCATCGGTACATTGCCAGGATTCGAACCTGCATCTCTTGTGTGAAAAGTAAGCGTGAAACCTGTTAGACCACGGAGATCTTAAGCAGAATAAATAATTTTAATTTGAAAAAAAAGGGTCGACCACTGGGACTCTTACCTTATTTAGCCTTAATGTTATTTTACGCTATTGAGTTCACTTTACTGAGTTTATATTGTACTAAGAATATTATCATTAAAGGTATTATTCAATTACAATTATACTTAATAATTATTTTTATTAACAAATTGATCATAGATACCTACTTAGTAATTTCAACGGCAAATTATGAATAAAAAGATTGTATAAAATCTGGAAAACGGGGGCTAACCGTAAATATTTTCAATATAAGTATATGAAATCGATTTTTTGATTTATTTTGTAAATATTGGTGCCACCTCGCGAGTAACGGCGCGCGGCGCACGGCTCTATCTAACCGCTCGCGCTGGCCGGTTTGCCTCACGCACAACACGAAGCGCATAAAATACCTAAAATCGATTAGTGCTAGGAACTCGGTGCGCCCTTAAGAGTTAGACACAGACAGCTATAGTGCCTAACACTGATAATCAACTAGGTAGGTACATATGATACACTATTATTTTTATTTGGTTCATTTTTATTTCCATAGTTACAAAACATCAGTTTTTAGCCGCTTTTCTTTTTAATTTTTCGATGTTTCGACATAATGTGTCGCGCGCGTAAGAGCGCGATGTAGACCTCTGTTCCACACATTCCTGCGACAAAACAGTTACTGCGAAAATTATAAAAGCAGCCTTTGCGTAACAAAATCATCTTAAATTACTCTCACGCACTGTTTTACTGTACTAATATACCTTCATAATATTTATGAATGGGTGTATAATAGTGCAAGACATTGGTTTAGGCATATTATAGTATATGTGGAAGTAAAATTAAAAAAGTGCACAATTACACCCAGTCTGATACAACAATCGGCCGCGGGCAACCACAAAACCCTTATGCGTGTTCTATCTCAACAGTTAAAACAGTAATTTATTATTAATTAATTATTTTTTATTAATTGACTAATAGTATAATCCTAAAAAGTATATGACCGTTGGAAAAGTTGTTGGATTATTGAAAAATCTATTAAAATACGGCGACTCATAACTAATAAAGGTATAAAAATGGACGGAGCAATTTTTCACACTAAGTATTTAAGCAAAAATAATAAAACAATGTTTAAAAAGGAAAATCTATTGGATTACTGAACGAAATTATGTATTTTAGGATATAAAAGCATATTAAAAAAAATTGACGGAGTAATTTTTCAGTAGAAGATAGAGTGAAAAATATTAAAAAGTAAATTTTAGGTATCATGGAAATCGAAAAAATTATGGATTCTTAAACATACCTATTCTAAATAGTACAAACTTAAGTATACAGAAAGTATTTCAGACTGAGGAAATATTCACAGAGAGTTATACACGATTTTCATGTTTAGGTGAAAATACCTAACTTGTCGTAGCAAAATTTATTGGATTATTGTGAATCTATAATCTGTATCACCTAACTTCATCACATGATAAATTTCAAAGACGGAGGAATTTTCGGGTTACATATGCTCCGTTTATCGGACTATGAGCAGGTGATGACAAAATTGGCCTTAAGATGTTATGCACAATCCTGGAAGAACTTCTTCCAACAATATCACACATAATTATTTTTTCCCTGCTCAATGGCTCTTCCCTAACGTTTGGAAAAAAGCAATAGTGATCCCTTTACCTAAAACTTCTAATCCTACTTCCTTTAAGGAATATCCCCTTTCTCCATCCTGCCCATCCTCTCCGAAGTCCTTTGTTCACTCCTAATTGTCATCTTATCTCACTTCAAACAATCTTCTGAACCAATTCCAGTTAGGATTCAGACCGGGCCATAGCACCGTCACTGCTTTATTGAAAGTCACGGATGACATTCAGCTAGCTATGGACAGCAAACAGCTCACCATGTTGGCTCTGCTGGACTTTAGAAGTGCCTTTAACTGCGTTGATTTCGACATCCTCGTTAAACTGTAAGTCTTTGAATGTCTCTTCCTTATCTGCCAGCTGGTTCGACTCCTATCGGAGAGATCGTCAGCAGCGTTTCGGAGGAGGCATCCACTACAATGGTGTAGCCTCTCTTCTGGCGTTCCCTGAGGCGGCATACTCTGTCCCCTTCTGTTTTCCATTTTCATTAACTCCATTTCAGACGTTTTGTCCTCTTCCTACCATCTCTTTGCCGACGACCTCCATATTTATCGCCACTTTTCTCCTTGCGATGTTGATTCTGCTGTGGAGGCACTGAGCGCCGATCTAGAGGGTATTAGGGTCTGGGCTTCTTCCTTCGGTCTTATGGTTAACCTGACCCCGTCCCAGACCATGATAATACCATAAATATCTGGTAAAACTACCAGATATTTCCTTAATCTGATGCAGAATCAGCCCATTCCTCCTGTCACTTTCAATGGTACCAAAATCATGTAAAGCAAGAAAGCTAGAAACCTGGACATCATCTTCAGTAACAAAATGTCTTGGTCACTGCATGTCAATGAGGTCAGTAGTCGAGCCTTTGCTACCTTTCACACTCTAAAGAGACGTCAGAACTTCCTACCTCTACAGACCAAAATCACCCTTGCCCAGTCTCTCCTTCTACTTCTCATTTATTATGCAGATGTCTGTTGACTCAGCGCGAACGAACAACAACTGAACAAATTCGAGCGACTTCAAAACCTCGGGCTTCGGTTTACCTTCGGGTTGCGCAAGTATGATCATGTTTCACTGTATCGCAAGGAGTTGAAGTGGCTCCAGCTACGTCTTGGCCGGGATGCTGGTAAAACCAAGTGTCTCAAATTCTCACTTCCAAATGTCAGGCAAGTTGAGACCAGTTTAGTGTTAGACAACAGCACGTTAGAATTAGTAAATGATACGAAGTTTCTTAGAATAACCATTGATAGCAAATTGCAGTGGGGACCCCACATAGATAAATTAGCTGGTAAATTAAGTTCTGTGGCTTACGTTGTTAGGAACATCAGACAAAGCACGGATGTGGCTACATCTAGGCTAGTATATTTTAGTTACTTTGATAGTGTCATCTCCTATGGTATCTTGTTGTGGGGGAAAGCAGCAGATATTCAAACTATTTTTATTTTACAGAAAAGAGCTAATCGAGCAATTTATAATTTAAAACGAACAGACTCCTTAAGAGAGCTTTTTAAAGAAATTGACATACTAACTGTAGCTAGTCAATTTATTTTCGAAAATATAATATATGTACGCAAGAACCTTACAACATTTTCCAAACTTAAAGATAGCTGTAATGTTAACCGACTATGTGCGCCCCGATTTAGACTCGCGAAGGTAAGCAATTCTTTCAAGGGTCAGTGCATTCTCTACTATAATAAGATACCTCTGAAGATTTTGAAATTGCCAATTGAGCAATTTAAAAAGCATGTTAAAGCGACTTTGTTGAAAAAGAGATATTACAATGTTCAAGATTACTTAAATGACAGGACTGTATGGGGTTAATCTAGCTCTACACAGCTCTACCTTGCTGTTAATAATTTTGTAATTATTTATTCCTGCTTATTAATCATAATAATTAAATTTTTCATATTTGTATTAGCTAAGCACAACCTATTTTTAAAAGAGATCTAAAAATCAATCTGTGGGAGTTTCTACGCCCTTCTTCTCCCACAGTGGTCCAATGTAGAGAAGAGGCAAAAAATGACGTTTGCTAAGTATATGTAAATATCTACAGTAATAAAGTACTTTGGCTTTGACTTTGACTCACATCCTCAATCTCCTGTTCAATATTTTACGTAACCCTCGCTATCCTTCCTTTCTACGAGAACGTTTTTTTTTCCTTACTTCCAGCAGGCTTCGGAGACCTCAGACAGCATGAGGCATGGAAAGCTCACCCTACCACAGCTTAGCACCGTATCCTACGGGCACGGGTTTTGAATCCGGGCCATCCAGCTGTGGAATGCACTCCCCTACACCATCAGGGACAGTTCAACACTCAACATTTTTAAAAGTCTAGTTAAAGAGCTTCTCTTCAAGAATAGGTATTAGTATGTATGTATTTTTATTTTATTTATATATTTTATATATGTATTAAGTTTTTTATACTTATACAGTATTTAAGGGTTCGTTTTTATAGTTAGGCTTAGATAGTAATATAAACAGGTGTAGGTTTTTTTTAAGTGTATATTATTATGTTGAGGTATGAAGTACAATTGTAGGTACACAATAAGGCTCAACACTTACCTCTCACTCTCTCAGTACGCCGTTGTGCACTGCATTGTCTTTAATGTAACTTTCATTTTAAATTTTATGTTCAATAAAGAAATTATGAAATTATGAATACTTCGGAATGGTTTCCGTCATATAGGGTGATCAATCCAAATGGGTCAGTAGAAGAAGTCAGAAATTATGAGAGATAGTGACATCTGGTCTTAGGAACCATGACTTCCATTTTAGATTTAATAGTAAGTAATACCATTCAATTATTTTTTTATCTCTAATACATAACCTAGAATCGAACCTGGTCAATATTCTTTAAGTAATCGGGTGGAGTATTTGTTTGTACAATTCATCCTAAAAGTATAAGGACCAAATTTTGATATGAACGAGGGACAAACTATGCGCTATGTATAGCTCTGTCCCTCAATTTCCTACGATATTACCGTTGATATTCGGGGATTAAAAAGGCCCTTTGAGTGAAATAACACGGTTTTTACAAAACCAGTTTATTAGACATGTCTTTACGAGTATTGAAATTGTGTATGTGTATGAACATTTTTGAAGAATCAAAGTAAACCAGCGAAAGTATTATTGTTTCGGTGGACTATTTTTTGGCACAAATTTAAAACTGAAAGTATTTGATCATACCAAATATTCAAGCAGTAATCCTGACCATGATGTCTTAATAAATCAGGGATCGTTGAAGGACCTTTTCTGGAATTTTTCATGGCGTGTAGAGTATATCTGGATCATTTTTTGAAACTTAAACCAAGTCTATAAGCACTTTCATTTGCTTGCACGAGAGATGGGGATCACAGCTTTACGTCAAGTCGTAATCCTAACCAGCCTATAGCTAAAACTTCACGACTATTTTTCTTTCTTTGTGGACTAAGCTGGAATATTTTTTAGCAATGTCAAATTTCGTTCTCATCACAGACTATAGGGATACTAGTTCTCATGAACAATTCCAATGGGAGGATTACAGCTCGAAGAAAATACTTCATAGCATAGTAAATACAGGTGAAAAAATTAAATAACTATAAAATACAGAAAAAAAATATTCCAAACTATAAAATGGACTATACACATCTTTCCGATGTGTATAGTCCATTTTATAGTTCGGAATATTTTTTTTTGGAAACGACAGCCCAGTTCTTCCATATAACATCGACGCCGTCGCATTAAAACCAGTGGAAACACAACGAGACCTTGGAGTAACAGTGGCGACTAACCTAAATTGGGATAGGTAAGCACATACTGGAACCCACAAAGAAGGCAAATTCGACAACATATATGATAAGTAAGGCATTCTGTTAATTTCTGAAATTACAATATCCATACAACCTCTACTAGAGTATGTATTCAAAATATGGTGCCGCTACTTCAAAAAAGACAGAAATACACGAAAATGGTAGTTAGTCTACGAGATAAATCCTACGAACAGCGGCTGGTTGAACTAGGGCTAACTACATTGGAGCAACGGAGACAAAGAGGTGACCTTATAGAAACTTATAAGATCCTCACCGGACACTAGGACGTGCATTACCTAAACAGCATCTACAAGGTGAACCAAATCCACCACCTTAGAGGACACAAATTCAAACTGACCAACTCTCTGTGGACCTACTCTCAACCGCGTCGTTCGCGAATGGCACAAACAAATTATCATTTCAGACTCCATTATCAGTGCAAATTCAGTAAACGCTTTCAAAACTTCATTGGATAAATATATAAAAAATAAACAAGTGCAGTGATATATACACATCAACTTCAAGCTGCTAGTTTATAATAATAATATTAATAGTACAGTTTATTTCAACGCGCATGTATCTACGATGTTTAAATGTGTTGGTACCCTTGAGAGTAATTTAGACCCAAGTTTGCAACCCCGAAAACCCTGTGCTACTCCCGTGGTGCTCGAAGTACTGCGAAATTCTGGCACTAACTGGCATAATCCCCCCCTTTTTCCCCTTCGACAAAAACATTACTGAACTGACGTACCATGTCTATAAACTACCTATTCCAAATTACAGCTTCACAGGTCAAGTAGTTTTTATTAATACGCATACCAAGTTCACCCCTATGCCACACTTAGCGAGGGGAAATTTGATAACTCACTTGCTTTGTTGATAATAATAATAACTTGGACACTATTTACACACATTGATCTAGCCCCAAACTAGGATTCCCTGTATCTTGGGTACTAGACAACTTATATAGATAAATATTATACTTAGATAGATAAACAACTATATCTAGGGTACAGACATCCGTTCTCATCAAGCAAATATTTGCCCCCACCGGGACTCGAACCCGGGACCCCTGGCTTTGTCGGCAGGATCACTGCCGACTCGGCCATTCGGGTCGTCAGAAGTTGACGTCTCATACCTACATACCTACCTAACCACTAATTTTCAGCTTCATAGCTCAAGTCATTTTTGATGTTCACACACACTGTCCCGCCTATGTCCCACGCTTAGGGGTGGAATTTCGCCGAATCTCTTCTTAGTGCTCCCCCGTGCTAAATAGGGAACCCCTGTACCAAGTTGACGACCTCCGTGGCGCAGCGGTTGTGGCTATGCCTACCATGCGAGAGGTCCCGGATTCGATGGCTGGGGGTTAAGAAAAACAACAGGTCTTGGATGTTTATACATGCGTGTGACGTCGCTGTTTCTGGTTCCCACGACACAGGGTTTTCCTAGTGTGGGGCCAGAAGTAAAGTATGTGCCTGTATCATTCAGTCAGGACTTTGAATTATTACGTTATCCAGAAAATTCAGTTGCCATCAAATTAAGTTTACTTTACACAAGTAGAGTAAATAGGCAGACATCGTTAATATCATAACGATTACTTAAGGCAGCTTTCTCGATAAAAACTGCGGCAAGTGCCAGAATTCTGCAGTTTTTCGAGCACCACGGAAATAGAACAGCTTTTTCAGGATTGCAAACTTGGGTATTTTAAATTACTCTCGGAGGTACTATTAACATTAAAAAATCGTAGATACATGCGCGTTTGCGATGTTCGACGTTTTCATAAACTGTACTATAAATAAGTATCTACCAAAATATATATAGTTTACATAGATATGTACATAACAATATCTATCACGAAAGAGAGAGGAAGTGCTCTTTTACCTGGTAGGTATTGATGATACATACAAGGTAAGGCACGGTGCAAGGACATCATGCAAGTCTCGCCATATTATTTCCGTCAATCATACATACTGCAAAGGACCTACCTATTGAATGTATTTATGTTGTGTAATTTATTGTCCTAGCTTTGAAGATTCTCTCTTTCTGTTTCCTTGTCCCTGGCTCATCATCAAAGCAGGCTTCGAATACCGGGGGAAGTGAATTAGAAGGACCCAAAATATGTGTAAACGATCCCAATTAAAGATAATGTTAATGAAATCACTTCACATAGGTGCTATGCTATATTCTGGTATTATAATGGTATAAAAACATCCAACATACAGCCAGTTGCAGAAACTATGTCTTAATAATAAAGCCCCGCGAAACGCTAACGGCGGTGGCGTGTCAGTTCTTTAAAATTTATAGTTTTTTTTATTTATAACCATGGTTCTTATTTCGGAGAACATAATGATCATGGCAGTTCCCATGGCCTGACGTTACGCCCATCAACGTTTTGCGGGGGCTTTAAAATTTGAAGATTTGTTTCTGCGACTCAGTGTAACTGAATTATTGAGTATTTGTTATAGCAACATAATATGACAGATAGTCTTGTTAGAGCCATCACACGCCTCACTACACTACACTAAAAAGGCAGCTGTTGTCAAGAACCCTGAGGATATACACATCTACTTACATCAAATGCACACTCGGACCATGGACGAATAAAACTAGTTTTATTCGTCCAAGCTCGGACACAGTGTAGATAGATCGGGCCCGCCAAAAACCGCTCCCTCGCATGAAATGGACGGATACTTCGATAAGTGTTTGGTAACTCGTCCAGTTGTTTATTTTTATTTTTGGAGATTGTATTTTTATTCGCGGCCATAACGTAACCGTTCACCGTGCTTGAGACTTCTCGGTCGGCCGGCCCGGAGGCTCTGCATTAGTTTGTATCGAGACGTAGATAGTGAACGACGCTATCTGCAGCTTGCAGAGACCGCGAACTTTTATCTTCTGTCAACATCGTACTTACAAGTAAGTTTTTGTGTGCCGTTCTCAGGGCGGTAAAGTAGTTGGAGTATGTCCTGTAGCCTTTTTGGCTGTTTTAATACGCTTAAGTCAGACTTTTAATAATTTTATTTTGGCACCCTGAGATCCGTTTTTATACTAATTGTTAAGTGCTTCACGTTTCTGGATTGGATTTTTAATTTTTTTGTTATAGAATTGAGTTTGATGAATTTTAAGTCCTGACCATTTGAAGGGAAGAGACCAGAACTTTAATTTTTGGTGGAGCCCATCTCTGTCTGACAGAGATTACAACCTGCAAACCAGAATGGCAAGAAGTTTTAATAACAATTAGAGGCAAATTGATCGACGTGCACGACAATATATTACATTATTATGTTATACAGTAGATATGCATGAAGTACATAAATATGTAAATAATACTCAACCTATGATATTCTATAACTAACTCTAGATATTGTAACAGCAAAACAATCAAAAGGTATAACAAAACATAATGTGCATTCTTGTATCTATTTTTCTATTCTTACTTACATTTCAAAGATATTGCACTTAGATAATTTTAAACGTTTAAATAGGTACCCTCCCTACTAGTATTTTGGCTTACAATGATATCTAACGACCTGCGGTCTGCCACTAGGCTCTGCCTACCATGCGAGAGTTCCCAGGTTCGATTCCCGGCTGGGGATATTTTTTAAAACAGGTCCTATTGTTTAAATGTGTGTGATGTCGCTGTTTCTGGTCCCCTCGACACAGGGTAGCCTAGTGTGGGGCCAGAAGCAATGTATGTGCCTGTATATAAATGTTTATGTTTATAAGTATTAGTACCGATTGCGGAAATTTACCAAACCGCGGGAAAATAAGACGTTTGTGTATAACAGCTTGTAGGATAGAGGAATATCGCCTCGTCCTTTCCTACGCCGGGGAGGAGAGGCAAAGGTTTACAACAAATGTTAAACAAACAATCCAAAATTAGCATATGCGTGCTGCCTACCGATGGATATTCTACCCAATCGGAATTAAGGGATTCTGTAACCAAAACTGCTTGCCCTGTCCGCCATTAGTCAGAACAGAGTTACGTCTCGTCTGCGATGTAGACGAGCCAGGCAGGCGCCAGACTGTGTGTTTAAAGAATGAATAAACACCCATGAATGAACCGAAAGAACACAATTTATGTTACTCATGAGAAAACTATCTTACTATACAGTCGACAGCACATTCACCTCCAATGCAAACTCGCAAGTATGGTTTATGTGTTGTCGATTGTTTGTGCGTGCGAAATTTTGAAGCTGTGCGGTATTTGGTTGCATTGCGATGTTTCTCTCTCAATTAAAAAACTTTTGTTCTATTGGGCACGCACACTTATGAAAAATCTATGGGGCTAGACAGACACCACCTCATCTGCCTACCTAGCTTTTAATAATCTAACCGAATCGAAATACTATTTTAGAGATTCAAATACTCACTGACAAGCGCTTTTAAGATTTTATTTATTTGTACTATTGGGACAACCCTATTTTAAAAGAGATCTGAAAGTTTGACTGTGGGAGTTTCTTTGCCCTACGTCTCCCACAGTGGTCCAACGTAGAGAAGAGGCAAAAATTACGTGTACTAAGTTAAAAACCTTTAAATTTGATTTTGAACTGAACGACAGCCCCTTGCAGTTTCGCACAGTAAGTATTTCAGTCGCACAATCAGTTTTTTATTCGCTGGAGTCATAATTTCCCAAAAAAAAAATAGGTATTACGGTATGGCCACAAGGGACTATTCGTTGCAACCTGAACTAGGCTAGTCTAATAAAATAGATGTAGAACTGTTCATTAGACGAATTAAGATAAGTCTCACTTAAACTTTCTAATCTTTACTTCATCAAATCAAGATACTCATCTGCATACAAAAGACATCAACGTGCGCACGTACAACTCATATGAACATAGTTTCGATAGAAATGACTAACGGCGGCTGTACACTTTCGCGAGAGATCACCTGATGCTGATGTACCAACTACCCGAATGGACGAGTCGGCAGTGACCCTGCCTACGAAGCCCGGGTTCGAGTCCCGGTGGGGGCAAATATTTGTTTAATGAGAACAGATGCTTGTACCCTAGTCATGGTTGTTTATCTATCTAAGTATAATATTTATCTATATAAGTACGTGTATCGTTGTCTTGTACCCAAGATACAGGGAATCCTAGTTTGGAGTGTCCAAGGTATTGTTATTATTATAGTATATTGCGTTTTACAGACTACCAACACCAGATTGTACATATAGTCTGCAAAACGCAATGTAAATCAGCCTCGGGTCATCTCGCTGCGGGAGTGTACAGCGAGCATAAGATTGCATTCGAAGGCAAAACGAGCATTTTTGAACGAGGAATGACCACGGGCGGCAGTACGGAGATCACATTCCAAGTTGAAGTGTTTTATAGTTACTCAATTCATTTGCATTACTCAGCCACACAATTTTTAACTGTATATAGCTATAACAGTTAACCTTTGGAGGCTCACGATTCATTAGCACCTGATTTCGACTTTATGCACACTCACTTCACGTTTGTACGTAAAAAAAATTGAACGTTGTGGCCTTGACTTGCAGGTAGCAATTTACAAAAAAGTGTATTCAACCGCCTTAACAAAAGGCGGAGGTTTACAAGTCGTCGGGAACTATGTTGTTTTTTTACGTATGCTCATCGATTTCCCCAAGACGGATGGACCGATTCGGAAAAATTATTTTTGTTTGTTTTGGGGGTTAATCTGGCTCAACACATCCTTGCTGTTAATAATTTTGTAATTATTTATTCCTGCATATTATTATGATAATGATATGATAATATTTGTACAAGCAATTTTTAAAAGAGATCTAAAAATCAATCTGTGGTAGTTTCTACGCCCTTCTTCTCCCACAGTGGTCCAATGCAGGGAAGTGGCAAAAAAATGACGATTGCTAAGTATTTGTAAATATCTACAGTAATAAAGACATTTGGAATTTGGAATTTGGAATTTTTAAAGGGTTCCGATTGGTCCCATTCACATCAGTTCAGGATCTGAGGATAGGATCAGGATCAGACCGATACACATAGCGATTTCTGGATTCGAGTCGAAACGCGAATAGTTGCAACCATAACGTTCGTGACACTTTCACACAGCACCGTAAAATTCATGATTGAATGTTACAGTAATAAAACAAAGTAAACAAACAAAGTACACAAACAAATACATTTATCTGTCCAACTATCCCAAACTTTCGCATCAGTACATACATATAACAAAAAGTGGCCAAGTGCGAGTCGGACTCGCCCATGAAGGGTTCCATTGAATCAAGTATTGATGTGACTGGATGTTTGTGTTGTAACTATGTTTTTTCATAGAGTTTGTATGAATGACAAAGTTATCTTTGCGGTTTTTAATAAATGTTTTATATATTAAAAACTGCTTATTTTATTTTGTTCAAACTAATTTTCGTTGAAAGTGTATATTGAGATATGCAGCTCATATTTTTTCTAGATTTTTCACTCTCTTGCTTTCAAATTTAGAGAGGGGGACACTTTTTTCCAGTTTGGAAGGGTCTGTCTCTTTAACGATTTACTTTGAGGAAAATGGTTTCAAAATCCTCAACGTAATTTATAAAGACCTATCTATAGACATCCCACACATATCAGTTTTATGAAGAAAAAAAAGTTTGGTTTCAGTTCCATGGATGGGGAAGGGTATTTTTATTTTTAAATTTGTGTATAAAAATCGTAAAGCGGTTCACAGAATACACCTGTATACCAAGTTTCAACTGTGTAGTCCTAATAGTTTCTGTGACATACGGACGGACGGACGGACAGACAGACTTGACGAAACTATAAGGGTTCCTTGTTTCTCTACGGAACCCTAAAAAGGATTATTAAAGAGCCGCCATAGACCACAAATCAGCGATTTTAAGAAGTATTTCCTGTCAGTCTGTTTGTTCGAGGACAATGCCAAATGTACTGGACCGGTGAATATCGCATGAATATGCGGTTTTCGCTGGTAGTTAGAACATAAATAGAAAAAAGGCTTTGTTTTATTTGAATCGGACGTGGGTATATTTTTTAACGTTATTAATAGATTTTTTGATACCACATTAATTCTGAAATTACAAACTTGCGTTTTGCTAACTGTATATGAGGTTGATATTATTATCACGATCCAGCTAGATCACACCTCATCAAAACACACTTTTTTACAAGTTTCACGAACATTGTCTTCTCCCGCACAATATAAAGCGCCGTATCTTAAAGTCGCTGGTTCAAATCCCACCAATCCGCCTAAACTTTTTGTTTTTCGGTAAATATTGGCATATTGGTTGATTTCCCTGCTATATATTTGCTATTATAGATTTTACTGCTAGTCAAAACGATGCTTTTTAGGAACTGTCAAAACAGTAATTTTGTTCACGAGTTCTATGAAATACTAGCATGTGACGTCATAGTGAAATGCTGTCTTTGTTACACAAAATTGAGTTTATAAAATGAAAGTGCAGGCAAAATACAATTCTCATATCGTTAAGCGTTTTTGTTGAAATAGGTTCAGCTTGAGACACCTATCTAGATTTATTGGACTAGCTTGACAAATACCGTATTATGGCTAAATATGATTTTATACTTTTTCTAAACAAAATAAATCGTTTAGGCATCACTTTAATCGTTTGAAAGATACTTTTGTTGGGAGGCTAATCAAAAGGGGGTTGGAGATTTTGATGAAGTGATTTAAAAACATAATCCATTAAATTAGCCATCCATGAACACACTAAAACAAGAAAAAAAAAGTTCTGTAGTAAATTATCCCAAAATTTTATGAAGTGGTTTGTTATTCTACTAATGAAGTCAAAAATACTTTCTATAAATTTCTAGTGATATAAATAGATAAAAGTTTAGTAAACTGATATAAAAATATTATTTTAAGATTCTATAATCTTCTATAATCGTCTGGGTACTCACATTTGTCTATACAAATGTGAGTACCCAGACAAACAATGCCAGGAGAATCAATTGTAAAACATATTTTTTTTCCAATATAGCTCGAACTACTGTGTTTTTTGTAGTCTGATAGAATTTATAATAAGCAATCCTTTAAGGATCGATGGAAAACATCATGAGGAAACCTTCAATACTCTATAGCTGCGGCGATGGGCTAGCCCCTGTCACGCAAAATGGAGCATTGAATAACTGGCTCAAAGTGGGCACAATTGTGCCCCTGTCACCCCGTATGGGAAAAGTCATGACGCTGTGTAATGTTATATCAATTCTCTATATTGTTACCCCTATATAATTATAAATCCTTAAACTACCAAATAATATTTTTAATCATCATCAGTAATCAACCAATCAACGTCCGAAAAAAGACAGGGCAATCAAATATGTACTTTCCAGGAGGAATTACGATTCCTCCTGGAACCAGGCTCAGGCGTAAAGTCCCCTCAATGGTTTGAAGGGCGACCAAAGCTCTTTCGAAAATGCAGGCACTAATTACTAGGAATGATTATGTGGCCTTTTTGATGCGCCAGTGTAATCAATTGACAGCCCAGGACAACTCTTTATCTCAAATTATCTTAAAAAAATCATTTTAAATTGACGTACCGTCTATACCATTTAATTCATTTACTAATATGCTAGCGTAAAAATAACATTCATCTGAATACCTGCAATAAGTTGTCGTTGCTGAGAGGGGTCGAGCGGTAAATAAATAATAATGGCATTGTATTGATGTTTAATTTTACGTGTTGATGGTAAAAAAAATCTACCTTTTATGCCAAGAAAATCGAAAGAAACTAAACCGAATCCACATGTATTCTGACAAGCCTTTTTACCAAGCAAAAGGCCGCCGTTACCAAAACTTCTACAGAGAGAGGCGTCTAGAGAATCTCTATAGAGATACCTAATAAAAAATGACTTTCTTATTTGACAACCACCACGAGACTACCCAAGTGATTCAACGTGAGTATGCCTAGCAATGACAGGAAGCCGTTTTAGCCGCTCCATAAACAATATCTCCATTAGTATTGACATTTTATAAAATTAAATGCATTTAATATCGCCATCCATAAGCAGACGTTTTCGATTTGAATGCAGATTATTTAAATTTGATTTTGATTAACCCAGTTCCAAGGCCGACGCTTGCGTTTCCTGGTTTCGGATGGCTCATTCTATTATCTAAGATTATAAGCAATCTATTCTTATAACGGAAAGTTGTATTCATATTTTACAGTTTGGGCCGGCTGGTCAGCTGATTTGTATGGAGAAGTGAAACATGAAGTGGCTCTCATCAAATCGGTTTCATAGTGAAAGTTGCTTAGAAGAATGTCCCTAAAATATGACTAGGTACCATAAAGATAGTCTAGGTACACCTTTCTGTCATACCCTAATCATAAACAAACATTTACATACAGGCACATACATTGCTTCTGGGCCCACACTAGGATAGCCTGTGTCGTGGGAACCAGACACAGCGACGTCACACATGCACATATAAACATCCAGATGCATATATACCTATAAAGCATGTCCCGAAACTTAACGTCAAGCGGGCATCATGTAATCTGGTAAAATAAAAATAAAAATGCCGATCGGTTCAAAAAATATTGGCTTATTTCAAAAATTTCAAAAATCAACATCCCTACATACAACATTTTTGTGTGCAAACAACTCTGACAACAAACTTAGCAATTCTCCTAAGATTTCTTTATCGATATGATCCTAAATAACCATTACATGACCTGCCGTCCTCATTGGGCGGATTACCACTCAACGTCTACAGGGATATGTGGTATCAACAAAATGGCTGCCCAGCGCACTACGCTCTGGGTTATTTAGATCAAGAATATACCAGAAGGTGGATTGGCCGTGAGGGACACATTGTGTTACCAGCTCGGTCGCCAGAGCTAAGCCCAATTCTTATTATTAATTGGGCTGCATAAAAGAAAAAGTTTATGCAAAACAAATTGAAAATGTCTGCGATCTCCGCCACGAAATTGCTCAAGCAATGCAGCGAGTTACGCAAGACTAATAAAAAGATAATTTCTTAAAAATGTGAAAGAAAGCCTGCATTCGTGCTTTACTCATGTGAAATAAAATGAACTTTTAATTCATAACTAAGAAACGTAATAACTAACTTACTAACATAACTAACGTGAGGTACGTTAGTTTAGTTTTTGTTTTACTCTAATCTAGTCATTATTTTTCTTGAACTTACCTAAAATATTAAGTAAAAAATTTAATTCTTGGTAAGAAAGTAGCAAGTATTATTTTCAAAATGCTTACTAAATAGACCAATTGTTGCCGAAGGTAGTACAGTGTTTTTCTAGCAGGTTGTTGTTGTAACGATGAGTCAAAGTAGACTTACAAGATTTTCTCAAACCACGACACAACCAAACTACGTAATTTTTATCAATCTGACGAAATATTCTGCTCAATTTGTGACTGCTATCACGGCTATTCAGGACCATGTTGGTAAAGCACTCGTAAGAGAATTGCTAAGTTTGTTGTCACTGTAACTAAATATGTGATAAGGGATGTTGATTTTGATATTTTCGAAATAAGCCATAATTTTTTAACGGAGTGACATAGATTTTTATTTTCATTTTACCAGAACCAGTATAGGCTGGGCTTTCACCTGGTGCCCGCATGACGCTGAGTCGGGACACCAGTATATATATATATATATATATATATTATTAAATCCGGCATTGTATATAACGCATAGGCTATGCATAGAATGCCTAAATTCACACTTTACCTAGTCATTTTACACAATGCCTAAACCATACCGTAATACCGCTCATATTCCTAACCCTTCTTTTGGTTTTGCTGTAATCGGGTAAAAAGCAAAAAATAGCAATAAACTTACTTCTATCTACCTAGATGTCTGCTTATCTCGCCATCATAGGCTTGTGCTCACTATGTCAATATGTCATTGACCGTCAAGTTTCTATTTAAAGGACAATGGCAGGCTACCAGGGGCGACTCGTACCGCATTGAGATCATCATGTTATGTTAAGTACTCTTACAATAATATGTTATAACCTTTTAGCATATCAGAATTAAATTGAGGATTTTTTAAAGCTGGGATAAATGGAAAATCATACGATAACGCTTACTGAGATTTTGAGGTTGTACTTCTGTAATGTTCTAATGTTGAGGTTTGATTGAAACTCTTTGAACAAACCATAGTCATCCATTTTTATGTCTTGTCATGTCCTATAGAGCGTATAGAGCGGTTAATTCCTGTCGAATCCACACTAAGTCCATCCCAGCCTATGATACAAGCATATAGAGCGGTTAAGTCCTGTCGAATCCACACTAAGTGTCCATCCCAGCCTATGATTCAAGCATAGACATTTTATCAGACAAAACACGGATGTGGCTATATCTAGGCTAGTATATTTTAGTTACTTTCATAGTGTCATGTCCTATGGTATCTTGTTGTGGGGGAAAGCAGCGGATATTCAAACTATTTTTATTTTACAGAAAAGAGCTATTCGAGCAATTTATAATTTAAAACGCATAGACTCCTTAAGGCAGCTTTTTAAAGAAATTGACATACTAACTGTAGCTAGTCAATTTATTTTCGAAAATATAATGTACGTACGCAAGAACCTTACAAAATTTCCCAAACTTAGCGATAGCTGTAATGTTAACCTAAGAAATAATCACAGACTACTTGCGTCCCGGTTTAGACTCGCGAAGGTTAGCAATTCTTTCAAGGGTCAATGCACTCTCTACTACAACAAGATACCTCTGGAGATCTTATAATTGCCATTTGAGCAATTTAAAATCCATGTTAAAGCGACTTTGTCGAAAAAGGGATATTACAATGTTCAAGATTACTTAAATGATGGGTCTGTATGGGGTTAATCTGGATCAACACAGACCTTGCTGTTAATAATTTTGTAATTATTTATTCCTGCTTATTAATTATGATAATGACTAAATATTATATTTTGTATTAGTTAAGCATAAGCAATTTTCAAAAAGAGATCTAAAAATCAATCTGTGGGAGTTTCTACGCCCTTCTTCTCCCACAGTAGTCCAATGTTGAGAAGTGGCAAAAAATGACGATTGCTAAGTATATGTAAATATCTTCAGTAATAAAGACATTTGGAATTTGGAATTTGAATTTGGACATATAGAGCAGTTAAGTCCTGTCGAATCCACACTAAGTGTCCATCCCAGCCTATGATACAAGCATATAGAGCAGTTAAGTCCTGTCGAATCCACACTAAGTGTCCATCCCAGCCTATGATACAAGCATATAGAGCAGTTAAGTACTGTGGAATCCACACTAAGGTACGTCATAATACAGTTGCCAGTTACAAAACGATGGACTTTAAGCGATAAGTGATAACTTGATTATGACATAGTGTGTATTTGACAGGACTAGGCCGCTATACCTGGAATATTTTTATCATGGCGCAGCCATCTATTTGCTAAATAGGTAATTATTTTCAAAAATTGAATTTCTTTCCCCTAGCTTTAAACTATTTTGGTATTCGTAGAAAAAAATATGTAATTAATTACATTTACCTACAACTGAAAAAGCGTGGCACTAGCCCAGAAGTTTCTTGAAAACATGAACGCGCGGTTATGTCCGCATTTGCAATCTTGATTTTAGAGAATTACGAAAGTGCATAAAAAACATTCAAAAGCGAAAGTCTGCCCACTGCCTTTTGAAGTTGAAAGTTGCATTTTACAGATGTTGTTTTATATTTAACTTATACTTTGTCCAATCCTTTATGTTACTTTTGCCATTTCCTTACTGCGTACATATTATGCAATATTTTTCAGTGCAGTGGATTTTAAGCTGTCAAAGATAACCATTCCGTGGAAAGAGTACGAGGATAGCCATAATTTTTAGGTAATCAGGTCTTACTATTAAAAAAAATAACTCCTGTTCAAGACTTGTTTAAAAACATAAACATGGGATTTGAAGTTTTGTTTTAGGTTAATTTGACGTTTGTTTTAAGGTTAAACTATGTTTGATATTTTTTGAAGTAACACGGCAGTAATGTCCTCAAGTCAAGTTTAATGGCCATTTTTAGTGAGGATGTCAATGTCGATAGTTACCAAAAAATGTTCACGACAAAATGAACGTTGAATATTCCTTGAATAATCTTTAATATGTTTATAAACTTATATTTTACTTATCAAAATTAAAATCAAATGCCCCTATACTATCATCGCAAGAAACACTGAAGTAATCTTCGGTAATCACTTCACATGACTTCGTTTCGGTTACTCCGACTTCTTTGATGAAATCTTCCATCTATTTTTCTATTCCTATACCATTGGATTATGCGTATTAATTTTCTAGTTTATACACATGTTATTCGAAATATGTTTTTCCGTTTTGATGCCACAATTTTACTAAAGTTACTTTTCCAGTTAGGATCGATGTGAAGTTGTGCAGCACTATGCCACTCCGCTCATTTTCCTCTTTCCCCTCTGGCCATCAATCCTGACTTGGACTATACATACCTTCACACATTTCAAACCTGAGATTTATTACCTATCCTTGAAAGTAGAGACTGACATTTTAGTAGAATTAGACTTTTATTTTATTTGAATGCAACCTGTCTGCATTATGTTAATTATTATTCACTGTTGCTGTGAATGCTGCGAATTGCAAATAAATAAATGTTTTTTTGGAAATACATAAATAATGATGATCAATTTACATTTTTCTAATTTAAGAACCAGCAATTATTACCATAAATATCTAGTATTCTTAGCATCTAGACCTAGATGAAACTTGTGATGCAACTATTTAAGTATTATTTGCAACTCGTTATGCATATTTATAACATTATTTTAAGCTGATATCGCATACTTATAAGAAGGCCGTCTGTGCATTTGTATATTCTGTCATTTCATTTTTTACGCATTTAATATGTACATAAATAAACACAGCAACACTTGCAACGTTTAGTTCGCGAGTAGGTATATTAGATGTTGTTCAGTAGTTCACTAATACGAGTCTTTACATAAATATAACAATAAAAGTTGTGTATTTTTTAAAATGATCGGGTGCGATTCCAGTTTTATTAAAACCTGATATACCAACGTGACTTCTTTAAGGTAGGTCATCGAGGTACCAACCTGAATCAGTAAATTTTCGATCGGTGCCAAGGAAAATGACTATAATTATGTGGTCGCCGCAACTCCCCGTCGCAATTATCAAAATATCACCCGAAGGTCAGACGAGTTCATAAGTTTTGTTGACCCCGATCTTAGTCTAGAAAAACCTTTAAAAATAAAAGCACGCACGAAGGGTTCCGTACCATTGCACAATGGTTTCAAGTTTATTGCTTCTTTAATTTTCCTGTGTGTTTAGACAGCAAAATGTTGTCATTATTGTATTTAAAAAAAAAACTATCAGAAACTTAAGAGGGTATGAGTGGTGAGGTTGTCTTTTACCTTAAATATTTTTGTTAACTTAGTATTTCAAAGTTATGCCAACAATATATTTGAAATCTTCGCAACATTATTTCACAAGTCACACAATAGTTGTTTTTCTTTCTTATTTGCCACTCAAAATGGTCACCAAAATTATACTCGGGCATATACAAATTAAAAATGTATTTGCTTACGTAATACCTTCGTGTTTGGGTCACATAAATACTTAAATGTACCAAATTTCAACTTGATCGATTCAGAATTCGGTCGTTTAATATTTCTTTTACACACCTAGGAGTGCCTAGGACTAGGACAGACACACGACTGATCCTATAATGGTTCCATTTTTTTAAGGTACAGAACCCTAAAACACCGATTTAAATTGACCGATTCTCACAAACTTTCAAATAATCTCCTTAGGGTTCGGTACCCGAATCAACGAACATCTTGACATATACTTAATACATTAAGAAAATGTCATAATCGCATTCTATAAACGGCTGAAGTGTAGTTAATATCGATACCAATATATTCCATGAAATTAAATGTTCAATCACTACAGAACCATTTCGAGCGATAACGGGACGATGTAGTTTATATCTACATCGGTCCTGTGAGCAATAATCGATTGAAAATGTTTGTCTGTATTTATGTATTATTTTTTATTCTGTAAAAACTAATATTTTCTTCTGAACATCAACTTCAGACAACAACAAAACTGGCAAACAAAATTATACCTTTGACAGCTCTCAAAGGCTAGTATTTAATCGCACATCAAAAATACTGATTTTCACAGCAAAAAAGAATCAGCAAAAATGCTTTTTATGTTTTAAGTATTTTTGTTGTTCTTACATGTTCAACCTAATATGAAGGATAAAGGGGGCTTCGTCGGTGCGTGTGTCGCTCACCCCCTTTTCCCTTCACCTAATCCACCGCAGTATTTTGCCCTGACATTTGCTGTGAAAATCAGTATATTTGTTGTGAAAATCAATATCTTTGCTGTGCAACTCAGTATTTTGATGTGCAGTTTAATATTTCCCGTTCTCAAATAGTAACTATTGTTAACTATTAAGCATGAGATGTTGCATGAATTAATTCATTATCCACATTCAATGACCACTGGATACAAGCAATCTTACAATAATAGAACCTATGTTGATAATACAAAGACTTGATACAAGGTTCAAGGATAATATCTGCATAAGTTGTATAATAAGTACGTGTATAACACTACAGTGCATTTATTCATTATGTATAATTACTGATTATAATTAGGAATGATAATGTCATATGCTTCACTCATAATAACTCCAATGAGGTATCTAAATAGTACCTTGGGTATTTAAGGCTGCAATGAAAAGAATACAAACTTTAGCTTTAATTCTAGGCCAAACTAGTAGGCAGAATTGTTTGGTGTATTTGTTATACCAAATTTATTACACGCAAAAAAAGGTTGAAAAAGTTAAGGTATTTACATTTTATTTTTAAAGGTATTATTAAATGAGTTGATTAATATTTCATATAATTTGTCAACTCGTGGAGGAGGAAACTCCTTGCAGGCTCTACGCGGGCGTTGCGTTCAGTCTGCTTCGACGCTTTGCGACGGGTAGGGGGTAGGTAGACTAAGATTGTCGCACAATTAAAGATATTTGTGTCACCTATAGACTTTATGTAATCTATGGACTAAGGCTAAGTTTGGCCGAAGAAGTACAAGAAGCTCAACAGGTGGCCTTCATTGACCGGGCGAACGAAGCGTCTACGTATCAGCTTGGGCAGAAATGCTTTCGTATCGTCTGTCCGGATTACCTGCTGTTCCACTCTACAGGTCGCATTTTTCAATCCATTCTCGTAAAATTTTGTAAGCAGGTGTGAAAATGATACTTTGTCCACTCTATTAATGGTCTTTTGACATTTCCTTATTGCGTACATAATAAGCAATATTTTTCATTGCAAACGTCAAAACTTTCTAGGTATTGAGCTGTCAAAAAAAAACATTAATAGAGTGAACAAAGTAATGAATTAATGAATTCAGTTTGTGAGAAATTTTCAAAATTTTGGAGATATGGGGTTGAAAAAGTAAAATTAAACATATCCGAAGCGGCTAGGCTTGACAAATTTTCAAAGATGAAGTGTCATTGGATTTGCGACCTTGTTAGACCGTTAAAGTTACATAGGCTATGTAATGTTGGTGAAAAGTCAATATGTTAGATTGAAGATCGCAAAATGTAGTTTACAAAGTTATTGATGTGGCTACTTTCAGACACCTTGTAGGTATCCAAATACATTCTTAAGTTTGTATGTTAAAAGTTTTCCAGCAACAGACTACAGCTCTCAAAGCCGCTAGTTATATTATAACTGACCGAGTGACTGAAGCATCTCCGGTTCAGCCTAGGCAAAAATGCTTTCGTATGTCCGGATGTTCGGCAGTTCCCCTCTACAGGTCGCATTTTTCAACCCATTCATTTTGTTTGCAGTTTTGATTTATATGGATTTATTTGTCGACTCAGTTTTTGGATTTTTTTCAAAAAGGAGAAACTATGGGCACAAAGTTATTCGTGTTATCCAAGTACGTAACAAGGTGCTCATAAGTTTTTATGTGGTATTGAGAGAAAATGCAGTCGGGTTATTTGTTTATAAAATAATTCCACTTGTACATCAGTTAATCTTCAAGGTGTCTAGAGTTCACAGAACCACTCGTTTTGTAACATGAAGGTTGATTGCCCAAGGGCATTGGCGCATATTCAAGCCTTAATTTATAAAAAAACGACGGCAACCCAAGTCGCAAATAAGCGGATATCTGCATTTTAATAGATAAAACAAACGTTTTTCGTAAAAAAAACACGCGGTATAGGTACCTACGTTTCTGTAAGGTTATGAATCTGAGGTGATCTCTCCTTTTTTGTACCTTGCATTCGGGTTTAATATGTTTCATTTTAATAATATTGTCTGGTTTGATGTGATAACCTCCAACACAAAGCCAACTCGAGTCACCTTTGATGAAATTTCGGCACAACCATATTAAAATACAGTTCATAACAGCTTATATTGCAACATGGCGGTACGTCGTCGGTCGCAGGCAGCGGCGGAACCAGAGCGAGAATTGTGTGTTTTATATATATATTTTTTTTCAAAAACCACTGATTATTTATATAATTTCAAACACTTTGTTTTAGGGTATTCGGAATAACTAATTTTAATGCAAGAATTTAGATCCGAAGAGATAACACGCTTTAGGTAAATAAGATCTATTTAGTTTTTTTGCTTTTCATATAGTTCCCTCTTATTGACATTATGCTGTTTTCAAACACTATGATTGAAGGGAAGCGATGTCTTCATAACATATATTTTTTCTGGATTTGGAAAGTGTCTTCTTTAGTAGGAATAATGTTTCAAAAATGTGCATTTCACAAAACCTATTTAATTATCTTAAATCTAAAAATTTATTCAAATTAAAAAAAAATGCGGTATTAGTGTTAGTCGGTCGAAGCCTCGAGGCAGCCTCCGTTTGCGATATTTGTGAGAAAATCAAATTCCAATATGAGAAGACATAAATACCGGGAGTTTATTACAGAGAGGATCGCATAATGTTTACTTTTAAAATAATAAATAATAATGAAGTCCTTCAATTGATCTCTAAAAATATATAGCTGAAATTGTAGATAAAAGTAACCAGCTGCCGAACTTTTTATGGTTACCTGCAAGAAGGGTGCCAAATGGGACCGTTATTTTTTAACTTGTATGTTTAAAGCTGGGCTAAAAGCCTATCTCACATGGCCGGTGTTACCTACAGTAACGCAGTACGTAGGTACCTACGCTACAAAAATTGCCGCGTTAATACACCTGTGTGTTGTGCAAGTGTGGGGAAGGTCATCGACCATTTTAGACTGCCTTGCCCAAAATATTACAGTGAAGGCAAAGTTCGGGCCATTCTAGAGCAACGTTGCCTCCATTCAAAAGAGAAATAAAATAAGTATAACTGACTGGTGCTCACAGGGGTCCGTACCTTCTAAGAAATCCAAACCCGGAGCTATTTTCGGAACAAAAAAACCGGGAAGATGCCAAACTTCTAGGGAACCGGGAGTTATCGGTTTTATCGATACCGAGATTTTCCGTTTCCGATAATGTACCTACCAGTTTATTTATTTTTTTCAACAGTGGGACACTGTGAAGTAAATTAAAATGCTAGCCTTAACCATGTTCCACTTATTTAAAAAAGCGGACAACAATTACAGTTACAAAAAACTTTCCCCGTGTAAATTAGGATCTCGAAAGGTTTTCAATTTCGGTTGTTACTACACAATCCAAATAATTCTAGTTATGATAATTATAGTCTCCATGGTTGAGCATGGGCCTAAATCATTAGTTTACTACTGTACCCTAAAAAAACCAGGCATGTACAATGTGCAACAGAGCAACGGAGCAGGTTACAATCGTCAGATTTTATACAGAGCTGAACAGAAAGTTGTCGTCATATTTTGGGGAATTGAACATCATTCCGATTAACTTTCACTTTTCACTTCTCCGCACATTTTGGACCGGGCGATCAGCTGATTTGTGAAAATTTCTCAGAATAATAAAAATTTTAATTGTATTTTAAATCCTGTATATATGAATGTAGGCGTAGGTCACTGCAGTTGTAGGGTACACGCCAATATCAAGCATGTTGTTGGACAATCTACACACTCATAAAAAGTCTATATAGTTACATACAATACCTAGGTAGGTACACAGTTTTTATCTCTATTTATCGTACTCAAGCAACAACTTTTTTATCAATCAATTAAAGGCATCACAAAAACCACGGAGGCTGTCCCTAATGCAGGAATTCGTGCCGAGGTGCATCATACCGGTCAAACAACAATCAGACACCTACAGTACGCTAGGTTAGGTAGTATCAGGTAATCATTACCCGGGTCATTCTTTAGCGGCGGCACTGATGAAGAGTATTTTCAATTTGGTGTTCACATTGGTATTGGTCTGACAGTTACCATATTCAGCCACAATATTTTCAATTTGGTAATGAAAATTCTGTAGCTTATGCTAGCCAAGGGGTTAGTTTGAGTAGGTAAGCTGTTAAGCAAACTTTGGATATCAAATTGTGTGGTTTGTGCGGCGTATTATCTGTGAGCTCTCGCGGTCACTACTTTGTTACATACAGTCTAAAGTTATAAAAAAATCCCAAAAAGGCTCCATTTTTAGCTGTTCTGCCAAGCGAAGTTAAAAGTCAATTAGTAATCATGTAATTTAATAGTGTTTGGGGTTTAACCTTAACCAGCCACGTATGTCGTAATATACCGACAGATGGATATGTGAAAATCGTCACTGAATGGATACAACGCCACAAATGGCTTCCGCCGCCACCGAGGCAGACCTCAACAGATAGCCGCATGACCTCAACAACTTCTGCCGGGCTGATCTCTTAAGCATACATCCATGTACCTACAACAAATACTTCACTTGAGGAAATATTGACGTTGCAGCTTAAATAGGGTTGAGAGGGTGTCTTTGAATGTATGTGGGTGTATATTCAGCATCAGATATATGTGAGCACGTAAAATAGTCAAATATGTCATAAAATACAGATCATAAACAACCAGAAATTTCTACTCAGCCAATGGCAAAATGTTGATCTAATATCCTCTGTGTATACTTACATGGATGTTGACATAATTTTGAGACTATATTAAATATGAGATACTTTATATACTTTATTGCACAAAACAGTGAACACTAAACAAATATAAAGGAAATAACATGTACAAAGGCGAGCTTATCTCTAACAAGAGATTTCTTCCAGAAAACACAGAATGGAGAGGAAAAAAAGAAACTAAAGGTAGAACTACGTGCACAACAAGAAAAAGTTAATAAAAATAATAAACTACTTAGCAATATCTACATAATACAAAAAATAATGCCATATATAAATATGTAACATATACATAAATAGTTCTACAAATAAATACTAATACTTATCATGGAAGAGAAAGATGTTCTTTCAAACGACTTTAAAGAGTGAATCGACGGACCGTCTCTGATGGCGCTGGGGAGTTTGTTCCAGAGACTGATAGCTCGTAGTCTGAACCCATTCTGATAAGCGGCAGTGTTATGTTGCGGAGTTGCAAGTAGTGACCGAGTGTGATGATAGTGCGATATTCTGGTTGGTTGAACTTGAACACCTATTCAAGTTACTTTCGTGCTCAAATATCATATCAGAAGCTGAATGTACCTGAATGGACCGTTAACAGCAGCGCGCCGAGGAAGATACATAAATAATTAATAAGTCTTGAAACCTTTGAATATATTTGACAGTTTCTTTAGGTTAGGCCTACCTTACACGAGAAGTTTATTTACGTAAACTGTTTAATCAATTTTAGTTACTCAGTTAGTTTAATTTAACCTAAAAATATATATATAAAGTAGTCCATTAATGTCCACACCGAGGGGCACTACTACTCGGATTGGAGTAAGATTGGGCCATACTCCACCACGCTGGCTCAGTGCGGGTTGATGGAGGGGTGTCGGGCTAGTGGCCAACCTGACTGTCAGAAGTTATCAAGCTGTCCTGTTATTTAACTTAACCTATTAAAACAGTAAGATAAGGCTTTGTTCTTATACGACTGACGATCAGCGCCTGTTGCGCTTCCAACCAAAGTTTCATAGTGGTGGATAGCAACTGGATGGGCCCCACACCACAAGATGGCAAACAAGTAGATATGGCCTACGATTATGGCAGGACGATCATGAGAATTTTTATGCGAATTACACAGTACACCGAAGCGAACCGAACTACCACCCCCGGCACACCTTACGGATTAAATTTGGATCACTTGTTTCATATTTAGGTAAAAGGTTCGAAACCCTCTCGGTGCGCGAGTCATACTCGCACTTAACCGACTCTCAAGGCTTTGTCCTCAGATGAACGAAACTCTTTTTACCCGTCTCCTCAGAAAGTAAAAAAAACAGATGGCAAACCAAACCTCTTCATTGTCAATATTTCCATGATTATGGGTACACGGCATTCGCTTAACTTGCTACAGAATTCGCCCGTCGATCCTGTATTGTATGATGGTACCATAATTAATTACAGTGAGAAAGCTAAGAATCTTGGGGTTATATTTGACAACTTGCTGTCCTGGTCGCCCCATGTTTGTGAGGTCAGCAGACGAGTCTTTGCGTCATTTCACTCCCTCGGAAGATTCCAGTACTTCCTGCCACGGCAGACTAAAATCACTCTTGCTCAGTCCCTTCTACTACCTTTAATAGACTATGCGGATGTTTGTTGGGCCAGCGCGAACAAAAAATCAAAAAAATCAAAATCAAAAATCATTTATTTCCATGGGATGTTGTTACATCACTTAGATCCGTCATTACATTTTTTTGGGTGAGTTCACTAACACAATGGCGGAATCTGTGGAGAAGAGCTCACCGAAGAAACTCCACAGTCGTCGCATCTTTTGCGTTTCCTTTTTTAAATAAAATATTGTCAAATTACAAAATGAATGCTAATTATATATCGAAACAGCCTGTTACTCAAACAATCTATTCCCATGGACATCTGTCCTCTAAGTAACTTAAGTTAACGAAGAACAACTGAACAAACTCGAACGACTTCAAAATCTCGGGATTCGGTTTATCTACGGGTTGCGCAAGTATGACCATGTCTCCCAGTATCGCAAGGAGCTGGAGTGGCTTCCGATCCGTCTTCGCCGTGACATGCACATTCTCTCCTATCTGTTCAATATTTTGCGAAATCCCCGATACCCCACATATCTACGCCAACGTTTTGACTTTCTTTTCCCCAGGGATAGCAATCCGAGATCCCACACGGTGTCTCTCCTTTCAACTCCTCAGCATAACACTGCCGCTTACGAACACTCGTTTAGGTTAAGGGCAATCCGACTGTGGAACGCACTTCCCTGCGCTATTAGGGAAAGTCCCTCAATTTTCACTTTTAAGAAAAGATTGAAAGTGCATTTCCTTTCTCTTCCGTAAATGGTACCATATTTATGAAGGTATATGTATGATTTATTATAGTTTATGTATGTTCATGCTATACATTTTATTTTATGTAGTGGAAGTTATATATATATATATATATATATATATTTTTATTTTATATTTGGTATAGTTTATATATATTTTAAAAGTAATTTGCGTCCGTATGTATAGTGTTATTGCGAACTAGGACTTTCCTGTATAATTAACTCTCCTGTCCTGCCTAGGTTTGCTGGAAGAAATCTCTTTTTAGAGATAAGCTCGCCTTTGCTTATTACATTACTTTTAATTGTCTGTAACTTTATACTATCTATGCAATAAAGAATAAAGAAAGATATTTCAACTACACTTTTCATTCCTTTATTTAAAATTTGACGTTTCCTAATTACGTACATAATCTATATATTCGAGTATATATAAAAACCGGCGAATTGCAAATTATGTAACATCATATAAGAACAAATGCAAAAAAACGTCTATTGTGTGGGACACCCTTTAATTTTTGAAATTGCATAAACAGCATTAGGTATTTTTTTGCTGTAGCTGCAACACAAACCCACATTCCTTCCGGAACAGGCTAACAAATAAAAAAATAACAAAAAATATATATGTAGTAATTAAAAAATAACAGTTTTTCTATACCTTTCTAGATGACGTAGTGACGGGAACGGATCTGTTGAGGAAAACACATTCTGGGAGAAACATTTATCGGGAATCGGATTATTTAGGAAAAGGTTGTGGGAAGAGGTGTTTTGGGAACCGGTATTTTGGGATATTGGTACTAGCCCCAATCAACTTTCCATATTATTCAGGTTCCGTACCTTAAAAAGAAAAAGTGACCCTTGAAGGATCACATCGGAACGCGTAAATATATCAAGTGAAATTAATAACGATCTCACATTTAATTTCACTTGTCTGTGATCGGTAAAATTTGTGGGAAAATTAAAACTACATATATATATAAATGTATATATAGGTCAACTCAATCACACGACCATACGATACCGCCATATATGTCAGAAATTTGCTGAGATTGCTTGATATTAGCAGGGGAATCAAAACCTATGGGGCACTTCCCGTTGATCTAGAATCATAAAATTTGGCACGAAGAAAGGGCTTAGCACACAAATAAAGGGAAAAAATCCGAAAACCGTATATTTTAATCTACCTGCCTGTGAAACCTTTTTCTCAGCAACGCATCAATCTGATATTAGGTAATATCGATCACACAAGTCTGTGGTCTCTCGAAGTTGCGAAAAAATCAAACTTATAGGTCGACGCAATCAAAAGATATCGCCGTTTACGTCATAATTTTGCTGAATTTGCTTGAAACACAATTAGAGGAAAAAATCTAAAAACCGTTGCGGTTTCTTCACAAAAAAGCGGAACCCTCGGTGCGCAAGTTCAACTCGCACGTGGCCGGTATTTGTTTTCGAACAGATCTAATTTACCTTCAGAATATTATCATTGGCGCTACGTCTACCACGTGGTCTTTATGATGGCCACAGTTACAATATCTGGTATGTGTGCCTCGCTGGAATGCCGTAACCAGTGTCGTTTAGTGTCAAAGCTACTTAAGTGACATTGTTTATTTTCATCCAAAAGGAATGAAAATGTATGGTGGATATGACCACTTTTGAAACCACAGAAACTATGTATATCGCCCCGAAATGACATCACGAATCCACGTGCAAAGACATCATGACCGTATTGTTTATGCAATACGCAAGGGCCTCGTATTGTTTATGCAATACGCAAGGGCCTCGTATTGTTTATGCAATACGCAAGGGCCTCGTATTAAGCGTCATATTTTTTATATGTACGTCCAAATGTCACGTGGTGTCGGCAACACTTACCAATTTCACGGCCACATGCTTCGATGAGTTTGCTTGTGTGTATTATTGCCACAACTTTTGTGGAAACAACATAAACATTCGGGTTCTGGTAAAGCCACACCAATTCAGTATCTATGGTACTGTGTCTAATCTAACCACAGCCGAAATTACGCGACGTTTGAAAAAAGCCTTTTCTGAAAGTATACCAAAATGTGGTAGGTAGTCCACCTACCTACCCAATAAGGAATACTTTCTCAGACCCATCTGAGATATTTTCTGAGCAGGTTTTTTTTGCTTTCTGTCTACAAATCTTTTGAAAAAACATGCACAGAAAGTATCTCATCATCAAAGCAGCTCGCTAAATGGTGTTGTTGAATTTGAACTGCTTAAATAGCACGATGTAACCTAAAGCTGTGTCCCAAGATACGGATTTTTCTAGTAGTGCTATTAAGTATTCTGTGGTATGGGACGCTACCCATAAAGTTTTGACGACCCGAATGGCCGAGTCGGCAGTGACCCTGCCTGTGCCTACGAAGCCAAGGGTCCCGGGTTCGAGTCCCGGTGGGGGCAAATATTTGTTTGATGAGAACGGATGTTTGTACCCTAGTCATGGTTGTTTATCTATCTAAGTATAATATTTATCTATATAAGTATGTGTATGGTTGTCTAGTACCCAAGATACAGGGAATCCTAGTTTGGGGCTAGATCAATGTGTGTAAATAGAGTCCAAGGTATTATTATTATTATAAAGTGTATAACTGTAGAGTACGTATACTTAATTCACCTGGGATAATTCACCTAGGTGCATTAAAGTATACTTTTTGTATACTTTAAACTCGTTGAATTAACTTAACTTCTAGAAAATTTAATTCACCTTGTTCACTTGAGGAAAGTACACTTAATTCACCTGATTCACCTAGGTGCATTAATTAATTTCACCAAAAGTACACCTACTACTACTACCATAAACACCTGCACTGTTTTTCATAAAACAAATTAGGTGTAACTTAAAGTAAGTAGCTTTATTTACCCAACAATCATAAAAAGGAATGTGCTTCTATTAAAAAATATTAACATCAATAATTATATCTATAATAATATGTTTCTGATAATTTTTAGTCAAGCCTTGAGATATTTTGCGCTTCTTACTTAGTTAGGTCAAATAGTAATTTGTAATTGTAATATTGGTTATATCATCAAAACTATATCTAGTTAAAAACTATCTTTGTTGTGCTTACATGAATAAACTTGAATTGAAAAACTTGGATTGAATATCAAATATTTCGGGATATTTGTTTATTTTCTCATTACGGAGTTTGTATGCCCTGCCGCTCCGCGGTCCCGTGCCCGAAGGGTGCCAAACGGGGCCATATTACTAAGCCTACGCTTGGCGTGATAGGTAGAGTTGAAATTTACATAGAATATGTGCTTCTGTAGCAGTACAACTGCAAATAATGAATTAAACGAGATTTTATCAATTAAGACGGGGTTCCCCATAGAAGAGTCGTGTTTTAACACCCCCCGTGATGTAATAAACCATATCATGGTACAAATATGATCGTAGAGTTCACGGCTTATCACATAGTTGTGGTGGCGCAATTGTTTTGATTGACCCTTGAAAGCATTGCTAACTTTCGCGAGTCTAAACCGGCGTGCATCTAGTCAGTGATTTATTTTATTTATTTATTTATTTACATGAATTATTATTTGTGCCCTTGCAGAAAATTCCAAATCGACACAAATGTACAAGATAAACGAAATATTTACGTAATAATTATAATTACAAATTACAAAAATATAAATACAAAGTCAATTCAATTCAATTACCATTACATACATTCCTTCCTGAGAGATCAATAATTTGGTTACAACACAATCATGCATCCATCTCTCAGAACCTGCCCCATACGCGCATTATGTCCCTCCATGCATCACCAAACAGATCATTCATTGGTACTGTAAACTACTGTAGCCAGCAGTGCGTTGACGCTGTCTCGCCTTTGATTATTTAAGTCATTATTTATTAGGTTAACATTACAGCTATCCCTAATTTTGGAAAATGTTGAAAGGTTCTTGCGTACATACATTATTTTCGAAAATACCATGCGTTTTAACCATAGGGTTAAAACGCATAGACTCCTTTATATTATATAAATATTTATATATATTTAAATATTATACATATAAAATACAAAAAAATGTCCTGCCAAGTATAGACTTCGCTTAAATGTATGTTTTAGGGAGTAGAAGAGAAGGGAGAAAAAATATATATATTAAATAATTTGATTTTGGTTTTTGATTTATGACGACGACGGTCAAACAGTTAGTATGTACTGCAACAATACGTGGGTACTTTTGTGTTCCTATATCACCCTAAATATCATATCTTACGGTCGGTGAGTGCCTGCGAGCGCTTAGCAATATTGCCATCAATTCATTGATAATCAATTTTATAAAGTTTGCTTCGTCATATTCTGATTAAGTAGGCTATCACCTAAAATAAAAGCATCAAAAGTTATAAAACGTCCTTTTAATCCTCTGGATTTTTTTACAGTTGATGTGTATTAAATTGCTCTCTGCCGAGAAAAGGGTTCAATTATAAATAAATGCTACAATAAATGTATAATTATATATATAATAACTATATATTCCATACACACAAGGTTGCCCTGACCGATCGGTACCGATGAATCCTTTGTATAAAATCGCCATATGCAGTAAAGTGGTACCTTATGATTTTATTTATGACATTTATTAAAGTTTTTTTACAAATTAGTATTTTACAAATGTTTACAAATTACAAGTAGAGAGGTCTTTGTCTAACAGTCGGGGCTTTATGTGTTCATAATAATAAAATAATTAAAATTGGCTTACAACAAAGAATAGCTATACTCAAGGAAGAAACCATTCCCGACAGGATGACGTCCGGCAGCGTGCGTGACTTCTACAACGGCAAGAATATCCTCGTGACGGGGGGCACCGGTTTCATGGGCAAGGTCCTGGTAGAGAAGTTCCTTTACTCCGTCCCTGGTGTCGACAGCATCTACGTGCTGGCCCGGCCGAAGAGGGGGAAGTCTGTCACCCAGCGTTTGGAGGATTTGCTGAAATCTCGGGTAAGGATACTGGACAATATTGTGACTCCTATATATTTAGAGCACCTATCTAAGCACCTGACTAAGAACATCTAAGAACATACATATCTAGTAATAATAGATATAATAAATCTAAAATATTGTTACGAGCGTGGGGTTCGTATTTGATAGAAAAACACGAATTAATCCACTAATTAAAACACTCACTTTATTACCCAAATTAGGCACTTACAATTCACACGAACTGTACATAAAATCCACTAAAACACACTCACTATTCACACGAAGAGTCTTTCTCTCCGATTATCCTTGTACTAGCACTCGATCGCAGTTAAAATGTAACTAAACTCGCGCCGGCCGTCGACGCCTTTTATATCCCGCGGAGCCGCTCTGGACACATTGTCCACACATATCGCGAATATTCTAGTAAGGACCAGCGTGCGGGCCGAGAACATTCGAGACCACTATATGTCTCTCTCTAATGGTGCACTCTCTCTGTCACTCCCTTCTCGAATGTTCCGAGTATAGCTATCTCTTTCTAGTAGTGCTATCTCTGTCACACACTTCTCGAATGTTCCGAGTATAGCTATCTCTTTCTAGTAGTGCTATCTCTGTCACTCCTACCGGATATTTCGCCATATAACGATTTGTGCTTCAGAGGCCCATAAGGGGTCCTGAAAACGCCTGAAAACGGGTTTTCAGGTTATGGCGTCATCTGATAGAGGGTGCCCTGAAACGGACTGAAAACATGTTTCAGGCGCCTGAAAACGACGGCAACTTGGGTGAAATTTCGATCTTTAGATATGTGATAGAGTAACTTCTGAAACGGCCTGAAATGACTTTTCAGCCTGCTGAAAACGCCTCTAAAGCACTGAAATTGACGTTCAAAGTTTTTGACCTAACCTAACGGCGTAACACTACCCCCTCCTAAGACATGCTCGTCCCGAGCATCATTATTTCCGTGGTATCTGGCTAGCCGGTCAACATGAACAATCTTGCTCGGACTACGAGGATTCCGCTGGATTCGATACGTGACGTCGTTTATTTTGGTGACTACCTTGTAAGGCCCTTCCCAATTCGGAGATAGTTTCGGGGACTTTCCTACTCGTCGCATAGGGTTATGTAGCCACACCAACGAACCTTCCTCAAAACCCACTTGATAAGACTTCCGGTCATATCGGGTTTTCATCTTTATGCTAGCGTGGAGCCCGTGTTCACGTACCAGGCTGTGAACATCATCAATCCGATCCCGCAAATCATTTGCATATTCCGTGATGGTCCTCGGTATATCGGGCGGACGTCCAGTCAGGAGATCTGCAGGCAGACGGAGTTCTCTTCCAAAATTCGCATACGATGGAGTAACCGCAGTACTTTCGTGAGTTGCGGACCTATAAGACAACAGGAAGAGGGGGATATGCCGATCCCAATCTTTTTGATGGCTCTCAACGACCTTGGCTAGATGTCTCTCCAGTGTCTGGTTAAATCTCTCAACCATTCCATCTGACTGTGGATGATACGCCGTAGTCCTCGTCTTATGAATTCCCATTATGCGACAAGTCTCCTGAAAGATCGCAGATTCGAAGTTTCTTCCTTGATCACTGTGGATTTCGAGTGGTACCCCAAACCGGCAGAATACTTCGTTCACTAACTTTTCAGCTATGGTTACCGCTTCTTGATTAGGAATGGCAAATACTTCAGGCCACTTCGTGAAGTAATCCATCACGACAAGAATGTACTTGTTTCCGGAGTCCGATGCTGGGAATGGTCCTGCGACATCTAATGCAACCCTTTCCCAAGGGGCTCCCACGTTGTACAACTTGAGTGTTCCTCGGCTACGGGTATGCGGTCCCTTGACTGATGCACAGTTAGTGCATCGTTTACACCAATTTTCAACATCTTCTCGGCAGTGAATCCAATAAAAGCGTTGCCGAATTTTCATTAGGGTCCTTTTTACTCCAAGGTGTCCACCGGATGTTCCATCGTGAAATATTCTCAAAACATCTTTCACCCTTTTCTTTGGGACAACGACTTGCAGGTGAGCATCCTTCCCATTTGTTGATTCCCATTTTCTACATAGAACGCCATTATGCATAACCAAGCTATCCCATTGTGCCCAGTAGCTTTTTGTTACCGCACTCATAGCAGCTACATCACACCATCTTGGTTTAGGTGCGCCAGCATTAATCCAATCAAAAATGGGTCTCACGTCAGGGTCCTCTTGTTGCGCTTGCTGCATGATTTCATCACTCCACTCGTCGCTAACCGTATCAGTTCTTATCATTGTCCTTATCGCCGCGGTCTCCCCTGTCCCCGCGGTCCCGCTCGCGCCGGTCCGAGCCGAGCCCCCCGCCGCCGCTGCTGCGGGAGCTACTCTCGTGCCTTTACGTCTGCCAACGGCTGGAGGTGCTATGTGATACCTCAGTGAATCTCTAGTGGCGGTCGCGCGAGCGACGTCGCGAGCCGCGCTCGTGCCGTGACCGGTTACGCCTGTCCTTGCGATGCTTGCGGTCACGGTCGCGGTCTCGGTCCCGCTCGCTTCGATCCCCTCTCTCGCTCCGCTCGCTGCGATCCTCGCGCGATGTCCTGGCCCGCTCCTTGTCTTTGTCCTTGGAGCGGGGTCTCTGTCCCTCCTAGTCCTTTTCGGACAGCCTGACTGCAGGTGACCACGTTCTCCACAATGGTAGCAACGTGGCCCAAATTCGCGGCGGGAATCTACTGGCTTCGTAGTCGACACTTCTCGCACCCTGAAAGGCCTGGATGAATCCTGTCGTACAGCTTCCACCTCGAGAGCGTGGGCTACTGCATCCTTTAGGCTGCCATGATGTCCCAATCGCACGGCTGCCCTCACTTCCAGATCCCGGATCCCATCGATGAAGGCCTGCACCAGCATACTGTCCACAAAGGATGCTGACGTACGTTGATAGGCCTTCCTAACCAACTTCTCGATTTCCAGGGCCCACTGTTGTAAGGACTCGTTACGTCCTTGTGTCCTGTCCTTTAACTGAGCTCGGAACACGTGCTCCAGGTGACTGTCACCGTATCGTGCTTCCAAGGCTTCTAGAAGGCGGTCGTACGTCCGGTCGTTTCCCAGAGCCTCTAGTATGGTAAGAGCCTCGTCGCGCAGCGCCAACGTCAGTGCTGTCCTGGCTTGCTCCTTACTCCAACCATTAGCCTGGGAAACAGACTCGAACTGCATCTTATAGGCAGTCCACGATGAGCTACCGTCAAAGGGGGGCACTTTGAACCTGCCGCCTCCGGACACCGATGCGTTGGGTACATAGGTACTTGGACCATTAGCCACTTTGATCTCAAGTTTTTGGAGACGGCTCTCACAGGTCTCAATTTTTTTATCGACATCATGGACTCGACTCTCCAGTTTTTCATCCATATCGGCCAGTTTTTCCTGGACCTCGAACAACTCTCTCTTCCATTCGGTCGTGGACTCATGTACCTCACGAAGCATTCGTGCCTGTACCTCCTGGTGATCCTTTTGTTCCCTAAGCTCATTCTGGAGGATTAGAGTCTGTTCTTCCTGTTTCCTGGCCTGTTCCTCCTGTTTCCTGGCCCGTTCCTCCTGTTTTCGCGACTGTTCCTTTAGCTCTCTCGCTTGTTCCTTTAGGAGGACGAAGATAACGTTGAGGTCTACTCCTTGTGCAGCTGGAGCAGGTGATTCCGACGTACCAGGCGTCGAGTCTCCAGACCCAGACGTTTGGCTTCGCGTCGTCACTCCTTTTGGCTCGGTTTCTCGTGGCATTAACGGCATTTTCTATCCCACTTCTGACACCAAATGTTACGAGCGTGGGGTTCGTATTTGATAGAAAAACACGAATTAATCCACTAATTAAAACACTCACTTTATTACCCAAATTAGGCACTTACAATTCACACGAACTGTACATAAAATCCACTAAAACACACTCACTATTCACACGAAGAGTCTTTCTCTCCGATTATCCTTGTACTAGCACTCGATCGCAGTTAAAATGTAACTAAACTCGCGCCGGCCGTCGACGCCTTTTATATCCCGCGGAGCCGCTCTGGACACATTGTCCACACATATCGCGAATATTCTAGTAAGGACCAGCGTGCGGGCCGAGAACATTCGAGACCACTATATGTCTCTCTCTAATGGTGCACTCTCTCTGTCACTCCCTTCTCGAATGTTCCGAGTATAGCTATCTCTTTCTAGTAGTGCTATCTCTGTCACACACTTCTCGAATGTTCCGAGTATAGCTATCTCTTTCTAGTAGTGCTATCTCTGTCACTCCTACCGGATATTTCGCCATATAACGATTTGTGCTTCAGAGGCCCATAAGGGGTCCTGAAAACGCCTGAAAACGGGTTTTCAGGTTATGGCGTCATCTGATAGAGGGTGCCCTGAAACGGACTGAAAACATGTTTCAGGCGCCTGAAAACGACGGCAACTTGGGTGAAATTTCGATCTTTAGATATGTGATAGAGTAACTTCTGAAACGGCCTGAAATGACTTTTCAGCCTGCTGAAAACGCCTCTAAAGCACTGAAATTGACGTTCAAAGTTTTTGACCTAACCTAACGGCGTAACAATATAAATATATATACCGTAAGCAAAACTATTAACGCGGACATAAAATGGTGAAATTTGCTTTATTGTGGCCATTAATGGCTTAGATGTACTATTTACGTAACAAAACTTAAGGTTCCGAAGGTAAATTAAATAAATCATTTGAACATTGTAGTAAAACCCTAGCTTGAGCAATGATTTAAAATTGCCTACGTGTGCACGATAGGTAGGTAGTGCATGCTCACGCCTTTGCCTAGGATTGGGGTAGATAGAAGACCTGCTGCGATCTTGGAATAAGAGTCTGCACAGTGACTTCAAAATCCCGATGAACACAATCCCGAAAGGTACCATACCTACCTAAATATATCTGTAGGTCGCCTGCTTCTGCGCATATGTACAGGTATTAAACAATTACTACTGCGCATTCACCACCGCCGCCGCTCAGAATTCGTGAAGCGACGTGTACGTTACGTTACATTTACAACAAAAATGTGATATAAAATGTGATTGGTAACTAATATTAGGTATCCTAAGCAACGTTTTTTTTTTGCAAATAAGGTACGGTACGTAAACTTGGCATACATCTCCCGCTTCCTCAACATTCATTAAAGGCCGCCACCAAAAGCGGCGCGGCGCCGGCCAGTGGCGACTTTACTGGCGGGTTAGTGTCGGTACCCGGTTAACCCGGCCTAGCCCGCCGGGTAAAGCCACCGCGGCCTGTGGCTTTCGTGTGTACATCCTTCACACAATCAAAGGCCCGGTGACAGCGTCCGTGTCACTGACTATTAGGTTAAATTTAGTTGGGCCATCGGGCCTTTTATTTTGTGAAGAATGTAGAGGCAAAGAGTCTCTAAATACTTACAAGAAGGCCAATGGTAGAGGTGCTCTCTACGTGAGCGACGTATTGAATCTGAAATAAACATAACTAAAACTAGCGTCAAGAATTGTCCCATACGGAGAGGCCTAGGCACTGTTCAGGTAGCTGCCTTTGAATCTTAGCAAAAATATGGAACACATCGGGCTGTTCCAACTGTCGTAAATGTCACAATATTTGTGCGCACGGTTCTGTCAATCCAGCCTCCTGCACCCACTGTCGACAATCGGCTCACGATTAATTGCCAGTGAGGAGTGCGGCCATAAAAAAATCTTACTTGGTATAATAAACTTTAAAATCTATGAAAATGGTCCGGCTCCCGGTACACTGCACTTTCAAGGGGCTAATCAAATTAAGAAAAAAACTATTAGTAAAGAAATCGTAACTTTCTCTGATTGCAGGTGTTCGAAAGGATCCGGAAGGAAAAACCTGATGTTCTCAGTAAGCTGAAGGTGATCGCTGGAGATGTGTTGATGGACAACCTTGGACTATCAGACTCCGATATTGACCATCTTTCCGACAATGCCCACTTTATCTTCCACTTCGCTGCAACTCTTAAGTTGGAGGCTCCCTTGAAGGACAATGTTCAAATGAACACGTTTGGCACCTTCCGGGCTCTGGAGGTTGCTAAGAGGCTGAAGAATTTAATAGCCTTTATCCATCTGTCTACTGCGTTCTGCTATCCCGAATACGAGGTTTTGGATGAAAGGGTAAGTTTGACGCTGAACTATACTTCGGTTTGACCTTCGACTTCTCTAGTCTCAACACGACGACTTTACGACCTCTGTAGCGCAGCCCTTGTGGCTCTGCCTAACATGCGAGAGGTCCCGGATTCGATCCCCGGCTGGGGGTAGATAATAAAAAACCCCAAGTCTAGGATGTTTATATGTGTTTGATGTCGCTGTTTCTGGTTCCCACGACACAAAGTATCTTATTGTAGGGCCAGAAGCAATGTATGTGCTTGTTTGTTAATGTTAACACCCCAGTTGTATTCAAATTCAAACACACATTCCAAAATCACGGTCAATGTCTGAGTACAGTCTTTTCACATGCATACGGTCACGGCTGTGTTCACCGCTTCAGCTACTTTTAAGCCTTTTCTAGCTTCAGAAGGCGGCGTTTATAGCTGTGATATGTGGTCCGTGTGCGGCGACTTACTTTGGTTACGGAACCGAAAGGTGCACTGCCAAAACTGGCATTACTGTAGCTCGTCAAATTCGTACGTAGCACTCCCATGGTCTGCGGGCGACCGGGACAAAAGATGCGAGGGCTGCGAGGGCGGGAAAGAAGAGCGCGGGCGGCGGGGCGCGTAGTAGGAACCGCCCGCGCTCTTCTTTCCCGCCCCGCATCTTTCGTCCCGTCGCCTGCAGACCACAGTAGTGCTATGCAAGACAATCTTGTGTTTTTTTTTGTAATCAAGGAAATGTCATTGGCCATTACAAAACGGCATTTTACTTACACGGACCCCGTGTAAAGTAGAAATGTATGAGCTACAATGACAGCTTTCAAATGGCACGGCGACCGACCGTGACGTAGCTCATACATTAGTTTACACGACACCGTATCCGTAATCGGAATTATAGTGCCTTTAGTGCCTTTTCATTTGTATACGTAACCGTATACAAATGAAAAGGCACTAAAGGTATAATTCCGAACTTTGGCAGCACGCAGCAATGCTCTCGCGTCTGTTTGTCGCGGCGACAGAGCGCTGTGGTCTGCGGAGCGCGTTTTCGCGTGAGAACCACTAAGGTTGTGGGGTCGAGGACTTATGGGTGCCTCATGCCCGCGGCGTCAACTCGGGGGTTCACGTCCCCCCGGTCTTGGATTGCCCCTACAGGTGTCAGGGGCCTCGGCGACAGAACGACATTGCTGCCGAGAAATGTCACCCTGTCGCCGCGACAGACCATAAATGTATGACGTTTAGGTACATTATTGTACGGGGAGTCACCGTACAATAATACGGTTTAATACGGTATTTTTGGTATTATTCGTTATGTATTTAATGGAATAATACCAGCCTTACATCTCTAACGGGGACTAGTGCTGCGCAGCAGTGCAGCCGAGTTCCACTCATAAGTACATGCGACGGACTGCGATATGCCCACCAGTGATTCCATGGGAATGCACGGTTTCCTTTTAGGTTAGGACCCCTGGACTTCTCTGCAGAACCTTCAGTAATTGTTTACCTTTCCTGTAGAATTAAACAACGATAACATGGCGCGTGCCTGTAAAAGGAAACGAACCTTGTTTCATCATTCGTAAGTCATTTGTATGCCATGTTATCGTAGTTTATCACTAGCTCGATTCTCTATCTCTGACAGGTATTGCGACTAGGTTTTTTCTGCAATAAACTTAGTTGCTCACGTCCACGGGAATCAGTTGGATTCCGAAATCCTGCTGATGCCCTTGGATAGAGCTTACGAGCAACAAATCAAAACTAAAATTTCACTCGAGGACCCCTTGCCTTATCATGTAATTCTGCATTTCTTCATCTAGGAATTTCAATGGCTTTTGTGAAATTGTCAAATCACAACTATTATTTGACACGAGTTGTCTTTTATTGCGACTTTTCTTGTTTATGCGATGATATGATTGGTATTTTTTTCAAAAGCGACGAAACATGACAGGGAAATATGGGGAAATCTAAAAAACACATAACATTGGCGAAATTAACCTAACTGATCTAAGTAATATTTGTTAGACCGCCATTAATAAAGTTTCAAATCAAATCCTTCAAAACACAGTCGCAATGCCAATCAAAATGTGATTTGAAAACAATACTACCATACTTCAAAATGATAATTTCATTCGATCCGGATCGTTGGCAGACATAGAGCCTCGAGCAACTGATCTAAACATGGAATGTATCTCTTCTAGATGTACGCCCCGCCGCATGAGCCTCACAAAGTCATGAGACTGGTTGAAAGTTTGGACGAGAGTCAACTGGCGCTGCTCACCCCTTCCCTCCTCGGTCCTCATCCGAACTGCTACACTTTCTCCAAGCGGCTGGCGGAGGACCTGGTGCGGCAGGCCTATGAGCAAGGTCTGAATGCGGTGGTGACGCGGCCTAGCATTGGTAATTATAAGATCAGTTACCAAATCGAATATTGGTTCGCCTTTATGAGCTAACAACCTATTTTGCTGCACTAAGCGCCATAACGACATAATGAGTTGATGTAAATACAACCCAAAATAAAACTGACACTCAAAGTCGAATACGACAGCTTCAGAATGGCGTTCAAGGTGGACTTTGTTTGAGAAGCAGTTTATGCATCCGGCTATTAGTATGATTGGTTGCTGATTGAATCTGATTCAAATTGAAAAAAACGACCAATTAGAACACGATTATTTTACAGGAGCTGTCTTTTCTTGCAATGTAATTGGTCGATTTAGAATGTGATTGGCATTGCTATTGATATCAGAACTACATCCAGTAGATGATTATTGCGAGCAACATTAACTTGACCATCATTATGCCCATTACGATTACAATCATCATATTTCCCTTCCAGTCTGTCCGTCTGTAGCGGAGCCTGCGCCGGGTTGGGTTGACAGCCTGAACGGGCCTGTTGGGGTCATGTTGGGCGCGGGGAAGGGTGTCATCAGAACCATGCTCTGTGACGGGTCCTTAGATACTCAGGTCATTCCTGTGGACACGGCCATCAACGCGCTTATTTGCATTGCCGCGTTGGAAGGGCGTCGGCTGCAGAGGTGAGAGAAATTTACTTCGACATGGTATCACATTGCGGTGTAATAAAAAAGGTTCTTCCGAAAAAAAAAACTCCATTGAAATATGTAGAAAAGTAAGTGAGACGGGAGAGGCCATCATCGTCGCCCCCTATCCAATGAAATGGAAGAATACTAATTATTTGGAAAATCATGCTTTTTATTTTAAACGGACTTGAAGGCTACCGACTTTCACCTTGGTACCAAAGTTCTTGTGTCATTATTATTATTATATTATTATGTCATTATTTTCTGCCACTGTTCCTGCAGTATTATCCTCAAGTCATCCTTTGAAGTAGGACATACTTTCTCACCTGGCGAGTTTATCCCCTAATAATACGATGGGATTCAAATCCGGTGACTGAGAGGGCCAGGTCATAATCTCATAAGTATAATATGTCACCGTAAGATAATCAAAACCATTAGTTGATAAACTAACGCGTTAGTTGATCAACTATCGACAGATAGTAAACAAGACCGAGAGAGTTTAGAATTTAAGTTTCTTTTGTTCTTACATGTCAAACTAACACGAAGACTATTCGGGGGCTTCGCTGCGCTCGCCCCCTCTAGTCTTTACCTACCTGCCGCAGTGTTTGCTCTGGTATTTCGCTTGCAATTCAAGTTTAAACCACTTTACTATTTAACAGTTTTAACCGTTAGTTTATCAACTAACGCGTCATATAGTAAGCAGTACGCTACAATTCACTATCTGTCGATAGTTGACCACCTAATGAGCGAAAAACGTTAGTTTATCAACTAACGGTTTCGACTATTTTACGGTGACATATATCAGTTTGTGACGCCTTTCCATCTGACAACTCCATGTAAAGTATGGAGTTGTCAAAGATATTCTGTACATTTTGATAAACTGAGTTTCTTAACCATCTCTTTCAGGCCGGCAGAGATACCAGTGTACAATCTCACCATCGGACACCAGAACAAAGCCACCTGGAAGTTTGTCCTGGACGTGGCCAAGAAGTATGGCCGAGATTACCCCCTGGCGTGGCCACTGTGGTACCCCAATGGTGATATAACCACCAACCGCACAGTGCATGAGTTGAAACGGATCTTCTACCACCTTCTGCCTGCGTACCTCATCGATTTCCTGATGCTGATTTTGGGACAGAAGCGATTGTGAGTTTCGGTTTGGTTCACCTCGTACTGTTGGCAAATGCCAAATTTCCCTTCGGCGACCAATATGTTGATACAAAACAGCACTGGCATTTATTCTATTCTTATATTATTCTTAAAGGGGGTGTAGCGCCTGCACCTGGCCCACTTCTGCGGGGCCTTTGTGCATGTCCCCTTCGTCTGCACAACAGCGCTGGCATATATTGACTCCCACAACTATCGGACGTCAGCCGTCACTCTGAAGATTGAAGTATGTGCCACACCCAATGTACCAAGGAAACATTGGCTTTCCAAGATGTATCAGGATATCTCTGAATCTCTGATTTAGCACTATGATTTCTTTTGCCGACGTTAGAACATCCAATAAGGGTCGTAGTTACCAAAATTTACATCATGAATTAATCGAAACCCCGTATTCACAGCATGGTGAGAATCCAGACTAGAATCAGCAATGGGCTGGAGTTGCTACAATTCTTCACAATGAGACAGTGGTTGTTCCCTTGTCCCAAATACGACGCCATCGAACCCAGCTTATCGGAGGAGGAGAAGCAGATATTCCGAACAGATGTGACCAACAGCGACTCATACGAGTACATGGGCAAGTGTATCGAAGGCGGCCGCTCCTTCTGCTTTAAAGAAGACCCGGAGAAGATATACATCAACAGGATGTACCATAACTTGTGAGTATTTTGGAACGTTGAACACTTTGAATGCCACTTACGCACCGGAGCGTATTATGCACCTCAAACAGGAGGAAGGCGAACGCACCAGTGCGTGGTCTCCAGTGAAGTAGATATATGGACTGAATGTAGCCATAAGAAAGACTTTTGGGTTTTCAATATTCCGTTGTCTTCGCCGCTTTTTCCAATCGCTAACTATTGTTTTCATTCGCGTTTGCAATTTTATATTAAAAAACTCGGCAGCACGATTGAATAATCCTCTTTGGTACCCATTTTGGGTAGCAGCCAAAGTGTTCATAAAACGCTCTCACCTTTGAGAGCTCTCGTACACACCATAGCCTATGTAAACATGCAACCCGCCCCCCCACCCCCCGCGTACCGCTTAATGGTGATGCCAGTCATCAGCAGTTGAAATTTACAACAATGGAGTAGAGGAGTTCTCCTGATGATGTTGAGGACGTCAGACCTTATTTAGAAACGAACTTTACACGGATTCTACCCTTTCCGCATCACAAATCGATGTTCATGACAGCTCTAAAATACTCTCAATAAACCAAAAAATATCCAAGTAACGCTTTTTCGAAAAGATGACGATACAAGTAATTTATTGTCCAAAGTAAACAAGTAATATTTATTTCTTACAGCCTGTACTGCCTGGACTGGATCGTGAAGATATTCTTCTTCCTCTTCATCATATCCTGGCTGGCTCACTGGTTCGGGCCGGTGAAATCATTCCTCTCTCTAGGAGGACCTGTCGTGAGGCATCTGCCTCTGGTTGGGAAGACCGTCTTCGATGATTAGATTCTTAAAACCAGTACACGACTGTACTAGAGAAACAGTATGTTACTACGGACTGTATAATAAAGGCATCCACTCTCCTGTTATTTCCCTAGATAGGTAAATCTCGCTTCAAACATCTAAACATCTCTGAAGTTGCCGTGTTTCGCGTCGTAATAACGAAAAACCGGGGAAGAATAGTGCCCCTCGTCCGCAGGAAATAGTTATCCCATAGCCCTAACGGTCTCCCTGGAAAGTGTTCAACAAGCAACAAAACACCACAAAAAAATCAAGGTTCTCGAAAGTGAACCTGTCCAAATAGGTAGTGCAATCTACAAAAACACTTGACCATTGGCGATATTAATCTAGTTAGACCGCCATTCATTTTAGAACTAACGAAAATCCTGCGTAATGCGCAGCGCGGCAATTTCAGAGCTAACTTATTTAGAGCAGGATCTGTGATCTGATGGTTCGAGACGGCTTTTCTATTTCATTCTAATGTTAACCGAATAATTCAATGATAGAATTGGTTCTGTAATGTCTAATATCCAATTTGTGGGAAACTACCCGTAATAACGGGATATATTGATAAGTTATTGCTGTAGCTGGGTTGGTTGTACCTCTATATTTTCTACCAATGTATTATAGCAATATAGCGCACGGTGCAGTGCAGTTCATATCATTCATCTTTGACGATAGGTCCATAGTAGTGATGCAACGAATACTACTTTTACGAATACGAATACGAATATCAAACCTACTATTCGGTGAATACGAATACGAATACGAATATCTCGACATGGTAATAAAAGTATAATTTATTTGATGAATTTCTATTCTCCTAATAATTAAATTTACAAAAGGCAAATTTTTATTTAAAAAACGTAAAAATTGTAGATTTTCTGGTTTTAGGCGATTTCTTTTTTTAATCTGGATGTTTCCAGCTGTTGAAAAAAGTCTTTCCGAGGCGACTGATCAGAAAACTAAACTATGCGCAGTAACAGTAAACTATGGCCGGGGATTCCCCGTCGTCGCGTCGTCGTTGCGGTTTTACGTGCCGACGACCGACGCGCGTATTCGCCGAATACGAATATTCGGTAAATGTCTATTATTCGGCGAATACGAATATTCGTATTCGTATTCGTTGCATCACTAGTTCTTAGGGCATTTGTGTTGCAAATATTACTCAGAAAGTTTGGTATAACACCACATGACTATGCTTATTTGCTTATACTCATAGTTATTGTTTGCTTATTTGCTTTTAATATAGATATAACTTTTTTAACATTGTTTGTAATAAGTAGTTCAGATCAATATCATTTACTTACAGTATCGTTAAGAATGTGGTGAGAGTCTTACCACTATATAACACAATAATTGTACCCTACCTACTACCACCATTAGGGCCAGGCCACACGATGCGGTGCGGCGCCGCTGCGGCCCGTACTTTCACGGTGCTTGCGGTACGCACCGCAAGTACACCGGAGCTCAACAAATAGGAACTATACACCGAGGTACTTCTTTTCCCAAGCCGGCCATCTTTAATGATGTTGTGTGCACGGGCCGGTGTATAGTTGAGTATTCACCGTTTCATACATTTTAGGGCGATTCGATAGGGCTGGCATTGGAGAATACGCCAATATTTCTGGGTTGGAAATAAGTTCAGAAATGAAAAAGTTATGATGGAAAATCAAAATTGACATTAATACACCGACAGGGGAAAAGACATAACTCAGTGTATAGTTAAGTATACACCGGCGATGTGTGTGTTAAGAAGCTTATATGGAACCTTCGATGGGATTACTTTTAGATATCTTTAGGGTGGTATTGCTATCGACACAAAAACACTACTAAATGTTTACTAACCTTCTCCCCTTCGTGGGTGACGAGATAAAACGCCCCCAAATGAACTAAAACGATGCGATTTGTATGACGCGGGTTATAAAATATGTGTGACGGAACTGGTACCAATGGTAACATTATTAAATCATCGTTGTCCGATTGGATAAAACAAAGATGAGTGTACAGATTTGGATAGCTAAGATAGATTTTATGATGAAGTGTGGGGACGGATTGTACCTTTGTTACAGATATTGACTGAACGACTTGCATTAATGTCTTAATCTCTAACCTAGTATATTTATAAAAGTAGCATAGGAGTATTTTATCTGTGACCTTTCCCTAATCTTTCACTAACCGCCTATATAAAAAAAATGTTTTAGTTGTTCGATTACTGTAAAGTGGTGAAAGTATAATTAAAAGTAAAGTTTTTTCATTATTTTTAGAGCATTTTATTTCAATTTTTCTCATAGTCGGTGTGTATGTGTCACTCAGGAGCAAAATTATTTTCGTCATGGGCGTTAATGCTTGAATCCTTTGTTACGCTCACGATTCTAACTAATAATTCCCTCGCTATGCTTCGGATTATATCGTAGAATCCTTCGCTTCACTCTGGATTCAATGTACCGCCCTCGACGTAAATACATCATTTTGCTCCCTTGAGACATAAATAACTATTTTTTACAAATATATAACTAAATTCTGAAATGGAGCATATTTATTGATCTCTTCTATTTGCTTTGATGTAATCATATAATAGTACATTACCCCCGAGTTCGCAAAGGGTTATATTTACGAACCGAGAAGTTTACGGCATGAGCCGAAGACGAGGGTCGTAGCGAGGTTCGTAAAAAGCCTTTTCGAACGAGTTAGGAATATAATTTTTCCGCCTGAGAACCCAAAATCAAGCGGCGAAGGTGCTATTTTTAGCTCAGAAGTCGGAAATAATCAATTATGTCATTAATGAATTCCGCCTAGTAATTACAAACTGCCGCATAATAATGCTACAACCTTCAATCTCATAGAATCAGCCAAAATGTGAGAACTTTCTCAAAAGACTCGTGCATGACAAAGCTGAGCAGAAGAAAAACGGGACCGTAAAAATGTATGTGTAGAATAGAAACACCATTTCAATATCATCTATTCTTAATTTAATATTACAGATTACATTTTATACACTTTCTAATCTAAACTATGCATTAATATTGGGTGCTCACCTATAAAATTGGCGAAATTTTATTGATTCGGGAGTTCATAATTCGTGTAATTCAATAGATATTGCCATTATTATTTTTTATGTTTAAAAGTTTTATATCTACATAATACGATTTTCTTTTAATTATCAGTTTGATACCGAAAATTAAATCTTTAAAATCAGTTCGTCCTAAATGTCATCCATTTTCTTGATAAGATTCGTAATATTTATTTACAGCTGACAATTTTCAATAATCAAATCAAATTTGCGGTTAGCTAAATGTAAACCCTCCAATCAATCATTATGTCTATACATACCTGAAAACAAAATAACTGGACTAGAATGTTACAAGCTCATAGTGTTGTAAAAATCGATAATTACAGTAAAATCGGAGACTGGTTAATACAGGGTGTAACAGGAAAATTTTACTCTTTTAGTTTAGTCATATATTAAGGGGTTGTTAGGGACATCATTCTGAACAACTTTTACAATTTTTAATTTTTAAAAAAAAAATAATCTGAGCAACTTTAATATATATTCACTTCTTCATAAAGTTTAGGCCGGGTGATCAGCTGTTTTATATGGAGAAGTGATAAGTGAAATTGCTCTGTTGAAATCGGTTTCATAGCAGAAATTATATTACCTGTCACCAACAACCCACCAATTGTAATTTGGTCCAGTTATTTTGATTTCAGGGTATGTAAAGTTTCAGTAGTAGATCATTGGCCGCCGCCCCCTCCTGAGTCCGGCCCGGCCCGCTCCGCCGCCCCCTAGTTGAGCATGGTGTGGCGGTCGTAGATGTTGCGTCGTTGCTCGCGTACCTGCAACCAGGGGCAACATTTTTAAACCGCCGCTGGTCAGGCCTGGATTGCGCTAACAAAATTGCGTTTCAATGAAAATGGCGGTCCACGTTCAATACTTATTCTCTATATACTGACTTTCTATCAAAAACTGACGCTTCTACAATATCATTTCTTTTGATGAAAATGATTGATATAAATCTCCCTCATTTCTACCCCTGATTGCTAAAAGTTAAAAAGCTAAAAGCTAAAATCTCCGCACGTCATGTTGAAGAGTCGGACGTTCAAAAAGGAAGGGAGCGATACACACGTATATGTATGTATTAATATTAACTGAAGGCGGGACCAATTAAATCTAATACAGTGGGTTCCGCATGCATTTAAATTTAATTTAATTTAACACGAACTATAATAATTTTATCGAATCTCAATAATCACGGTGTGTAAGTAGTGGTCCAAACGGTAACCATCGATAGCTGAGACCAGTCTCTATCTGAATAAAATTTAAATATCAGACACAGTAAAATTTACATAAGAAATCATAAAAACTTAGGCGAATTAATCAGCTACCACAGGTTAATATTAATTGATGATATCGTCGATTTTCTTGTATTTTTTACATTTTATTTACATTAGGATTTCGGAAGATTTCCCAAATTATTTCGGCCCAGAAATATCAGAAATACGTTTATAGTAGCGTATTTACCATAAATTGTCTTTTAAAAATATGTACAACAATTATCCATAGAGATGTGAAAAAATTATTATCGATAAATTGTATAATAAGAAATATTATTGTCTACAAAGTAACATGTGATTAAATACCTTGTTTTTATTTTATATTTCCTCGTGAAAAACTATTGCTAAATGTGTGGATTGCGGCCGAATCTCGCGGATTCGGCTGCACGCCAAAAAAGCGCTCTAATTCTCAAGATGATTTTACTGATACAAGATTTAAAAAATCGTAGACTAATACAAACTAAGCTACAATGTAATATAATAGAAATGAGTTTATACAGGCGTCACAGTATACAGAACACAACATATAGATAGGTACAAGTGATATGGAAATAAACAAAATAAAAAAACAAAGATTGACATATAATGATAAGAGCTTAGAATATAGACATTGGAGGGACATGGAATTGTGCTGTATATGGCGACGGTGAAGCGGTTCCGGCTCAGCATTATGCTACAGGAAGACCTGCAGCGCTGGCGTTCTGAAGGAACCTAATGTATATCAGTGTGATATTTGATGGTGTTGATCAGACCACGAATTATGCATGTGTAATTAAGATATATAATATATAAGATAATGATATATAATATATAAGATAAGGCGTAAGGTTATAAATAGTGCTTTTTAAAATATTCTTTATGTGTGGCGTGTCAATTGCGCTACGAAGTAAATAGTATATAAGTAAAATATGTTAAGAAGGTATAATAAACAAATAAATACCCGTATACGAAAGGTAACAGAACGTATAAGGGTGAAAGGGTCAAATGAAACTGCAGAGACAGCGTCAAACATTCGCCCTTTGAAGGGCTAGCAAGATAACTTTTTATGATGATTTATAGATGGTTATACTATACCAACACTAATCTCCCGTTCACATCTGTTATAAGAGTAAGAGCTCATTCACAAAGGATCCGACATTCAAAATATCCCAAAAGACATTATACTCGTAGATGCTGCTGATATTTTTCAATATATTTTACTGATATTTTACTTCGTCATGGTACGTCAAGGATTTAGTATGATTGAATCGTGATTAGCGATATACATTAATTAATGGTGTGTAAATGTAAATGAGTGTTTAATTTGTAAAGATATTTGTTTATCGCTATGTAGTTGTCGATTTAATTATGTGTATATTTTTTAGTATAATAATAATAATATTTTTATTTCGGAGCACAAAAGGATCCATATTTTGTTTGTGGCTCTTCCAACAACTTAATCTTTGTTTGATTCTTCATATTACACTCAATTCAATTTATTTCATATAAATAGGCCTGCCTGTGGCACGGCTCAGTTTTCCACGCACTGTCACAAACAGTCACCACCCTCAACCAGTGTTTGAGTGTTGGGCCGTCGAGCCGACCTTCAATGACCTGTAGGATGCTTTTGGTGATGCCACGCGTTCTTCTTCAGTAAGGAGGCAGTTATCTTACGTATTATGGCATGGAATCAGTGCGCGCCTTAATAAATATGCCCGATGCACTACAGTAGCGTTGCAGAACCAGCAACATCCTAAAAGCATTGTTATACTGGACGAGCAGGGCTTTGAGTCTTTTGGATCTAGTTGACCCATAGGCTGCACGTGTAGAATGATTGACAGTGTGCCATACAGAGTAAGATTTTCACTGCTTTTTACAATGTGCAATCCTACGAGCCAACATATTCGCCCGAACTGCCAAGCTGCCAGCGCTGCGCCCCCAATCTATGACTAGGTCATCCCTCAGGTATTCAGTCACTATATGACCAAGGTATTTGAAATTGCTTATTGAGTGTATTGTCATATAATTTAATTTAAAGTCTTTGTTTATTTCTTTCGTAGTATGTGTTACATACGTACTTTCCACGGATACTGCCGACCATGACGATGACCTGATATTCGTGCCTCGTGTAAGCCAAGACGGCTGACGGTGCATTTAACGTCACGTAGCTACTTTTTAGAATTTAGGTTTTTTCCATTGTATAGAGTCACTTTATATCTTACATCGATTGAAGTAGCAACCCTGTAGAATTAATTAATAAAATAAGTCAAAAGCATTTTGATTTTTTTTGGATCCTTCGTTGCGACCAAACGTAATTGGCGCAGCCGGTAGGATAGCTGAGTCAGTGCTTCCTGGTTCCTGCCAATCCTGGTTCCTATGGCCCGGGAAACGTCGTCAGCTATTCCGAAACCTACAAATAAATCACGTCGGTCAGCCAGCGGAGGAGTATCCAGACATTGATACGCCCAGAGATACCAAGATGCTAATGTGAGTACACTTGATTCTTTCTTGTGATTGCTCATCCCCTATTTTAATCCTATTTTTAGCCCTGTATAATATAAATTTTCCAAAATTTTCCACCCACGCGTCCAACGACGACAATCGGCGACTTACTACCCCAGTAGTGTAGTAGGGAACCGTAGAGTAGCCCAAGATTTTCTTAGACGAATAGACGAAGTGGAGGAAGACGAACAAGTACAAAGTCATAGATCACGTAGAAGAATGGAAAACACAGGCGTAGATACCATTTACAAGGCCTTAAGGCTCCTTCCCGAATATGACGGCAACCCCAATGTACTAACTAGGTTCATACAGTTATGCGACCAGCTAGTTAGTGTATATGTGAAACCAGGCCCTGATAATGAGTTAGCGAATTTATGTCTGCTGAATGGTATTTTAAATAAAATCACCGGTGCCGCAGCACGAACGATCAATTCCAACGGCATTCCAAATAGTTGGATAGGTATTAAAAGTGCCCTTATCAATAATTTTGCCGATCAACGAGACGAGACCGCACTTTACAATGACATGTCCCTCCTATCACAAGGCCAAGGTACAAGATCTCTATGAGCGATGCCAAAGTCTTTTTAGTACCATAATGACCTATGTAACATTGCATGAGAGTGTCGCCACAACGATCGAAGCGAAACGAGAGTTATATAAAAAACTTGCATTGCAATCTTTCATCAGAGGACTGAAAGAGCCGCTAGGTTCCCGTATTCGGTGTATGAGACCCGAAACTATCGAAAAGGCTTTAGAATATGTACAGGAGGAAGTGAACGTCATGTACATTCAAAATCGAAATGAGTCCCTATCTGATCGAAAACACCCCCATTATCAGCCCATTATAAAAATGAGCCCTATCCATAGTGCCCCTTCTGTGCCACCTATGCCGATGGCACAACGTCACAACTTCGCTAACCCGTTGCCCAATTGGCAACAGCGCCCTGGTACCGTGCCTTTATGGAAACCGAATAATAATTATTCTCATCCCCAATTCAGTGCACCCCAACGCATGGCTAATATGCCCACGCGCACGCAACAAATGTTCCGAGCGCCACCACCGAATTACAACCCTCACAGTAATGTCTTCCGTATGCAACCGCGGAACCCTAATCATTTTGGTGCAAACCATAATACCGCACCAAAACCTATGAGTGGAGTTGTCCCTTATGTACCTAAACCATTGCCACCCTCCGGTCATGATTGGACCCGACATGGCAATCCACCTCCGAATAATTATTTTAAATCGCGAGAGACTAATTTCAATGAGTGCTATGGCTATGATGACTATGAATATGGCCCCACGTATGACGTAGATTATTTCCCGGAACAGAGCAACGACTACTATGAGTACAATCCTTATCTCTCAGGCGAGCCCGAGTCAAGTTACTCTTATCAACCTGTCCCCGAGGTGAACTCCAATACCGATGATATGTTTCCACAGCCTTCATCCTCCATACCTGAGGATTTTCCCAAATCATCCAAGTCAGACAGACTAAAATAGAAATTAATTTACAGACCCAACGGCAGCTACCGTTTATTCAGATCACGAACCCCCCACTTAAATTATTAATAGACACTGGTGCCAATCAGTCGTTTATAAGTCCTGAAACTATTGAAAAATATTTTCAGCACATTCCACTGAACTATGATCCATTCGAAGTAACTAATGTGCATGCTACTAGCCGCAATGACTATTCTATAACCCTGCCAAGTTTCCCCGAATTCAATGACAGAAATGATATCACGTTCTTCGTATATAAATTTCATAATTATTTCGACGGTCTTATAGGATCAGATTTACTGACCAGTTGGGAATGCAACATAAATTATAAAGACAAATTTCTTGAAACACAAAGTACTAAAATTCCCATTATCATGTACGACTCATGCAACGTGAACCTCTACGAAGATATCATTCCAGCGCATTCATCAAAATTGGTGCGAATACCGGTCAACATGCATGACGGTGATGCAATTATTTCGCAGCAAGTAATATCTAATTGCATTGTAGGTGATTGCTTGACATCAGTTATAAATCGTCGTGGTATTTTAGAAGTAACTAACCCGAATCCAAGTGACGTCATCTTTTCTATGTATCAACCCGTTCACGGTGAAATTTATAACAACGAATGCGAACGGTCCCAGCAATTATCGCCGCGATCGAAAGAAGTACTTTCTCGCTTACGGACGAGTCATTTGAACGCGGAAGAACGCGCTAACTTAGAATCACTTTGTTCTCAGTACGCCGATATATTTTATATCGAAGGCGAACCGTTAACGTTCACAAATAAGATCAAGCACTGCATTAGAACTACAGATGAGGTCCCAGTTTACACAAAAAGCTATCGATATCCGTTTGTTCATAAGCAGGAAGTTAGTGACCAGATTGGAAAAATGTTAGAACAAGGAATAATTCGTCCTTCGGACTCCGCATGGAGCTCGCCAATCTGGGTCGTTCCCAAAAAGACAGATGCGTCTGGCAAAACGAAATGGCGCATTGTTGTAGACTTCCGGAAAGTGAACGAGAAGACCATAGACGATAAATACCCCATACCTAACATAACGGATGTCCTTGATAAATTAGGCAATTGTCAATACTTCACCACCCTAGATCTCGCCAGCGGATTTTATCAGGTGGAGATGCAGGACGAGGATATCCCAAAAACAGCTTTCAACGTGGAGCATGGGCACTTTGAATTTTTGAGGATGCCCATGGGTCTCAAAAATAGTCCTTCTACCTTCCAGCGAGTGATGGATAATGTCCTCAGAGGCCTCCAAAACGTCATCTGCCTGGTTTATCTTGATGATATAATAGTTTTCAGCACATCCCTTCAGGAGCATATTGTAACTTAGATAAGGTTTTTCAGCGATTGCGTGAATCGAATTTTAAGGTTCAAATGGATAAATCGGAGTTCTTGAAACTTGAAACAGCTTATTTAGGTCATGTGATAACTCGAAATGGCATCAAGCCTAATCCTGAAAAACTAGCAGCTATTGAGAAGTACCCCATTCCTAAAACTCCTACTGAAATTAAGCGATTCCTTGGACTTCTCGGTTATTACAGAAAGTTTATTCCAGACTTTGCCAAGATAACCAAACCTGTCACGCAATGTCTGAAAAAAGGTTCAAAAATCAGATTAGATGAAAATTATGTATCCTGTTTCGAAAAATGTAAAACACTTCTGATCAATGATCCGATTCTCCAGTATCCGGACTTCTCGAAAGATTTCATCTTAACAACTGACGCGTCTAATCTAGCCATTGGTGCTATTCTCTCCCAAGGTCCCCTAGGTTCAGATAAACCTATCTCTTACGCATCTAGAACACTGAATAGTAGTGAGATAAATTACAGTACCATCGAAAAAGAACTTCTAGCCATCGTATGGGCAACAAAGTACTTTCGTCCCTATTTATTCGGCCGCAAGTTCCAAATTGTAACTGACCATAAACCTCTTCAATGGGTTATGACGCTAAAAGAGCCAAATTCACGTTTAACCCGATGGAAAATGAAATTAAGTGACTATAACTTTACCGTTGTGTATAAGCAAGGTAAAGCTAATACGAATGCAGATGCATTATCCCGAATAGAAATCAATAATGAGGAAATAAGTTCAGTTGTAGCTAACCCATCAGAGAAACCACCTTCAATTTCTGGGTCAACTACAGCAACAGCTCACACCAGCCAGGAAAACCCCATTCTAGAAGTCCCAATAACCGACGAACCCCTCAATAAGTTCAATAGACAGATTTGTTTCAAATTAGTTGGTGATATTAAAGGTCGTACTACAGTAACTAAGCCTTTCGACACACATACTCGAACCACTATCCAAATTTCAGAATCTAATCTTGAGGAAGATGTGGTTAATGCTATTAAGGAATTCGTTAACCCTAAAGTTAAAACCGGTCTTATTATTCATCCACCCTTGGCTATGTATTCGATCATCCCTATCATACAGGAAAAATTCAAAAGTTCAGCAATGACTATGGTCTTAACTAAAGTCGAACATGAAAATGTAAAGGAATATTTACGTCAACAGGAAATCATTCAGAGATACCATGAAGGTAAAACTAACCATCGTGGCATTTCTGAATGTTACTTAGCTCTGTCTAATAAGTTTTACTGGCCAAAAATGAAAGAACACATAACCAAGTATATTAATGAATGTTCTATCTGTGGTCAAGCTAAATATGACCGCAGTCCTATCAAGCAACGTTTTCACATTGTTCCACCCCCTTCTAAACCATTCGAGATCGTTCATCTAGACCTCTTCACTGCTCAAAATGAGAAATACCTTACCATAGTTGATGCTTTCTCGAAATATGCTCAAGCATATCATCTCAGAGACGGTACCGCAGTTAGTGTGATTCTTTTAAATATGGGTTCACCAGCTCCCAACTGTGTAAATTATTTAAATTTAAATATCCTTCCTTTTTGCAAGACGTTTCGTGGCACCACAGGATTTGGTCAAATTCTATTGCAGACCAGACTAGTTTTGTAATCTGATTTCACTTTTAAAATTTATAATATTCACTTGTTTCAAATGTAAAGGACAAACAAATAAAAAAATAGTTTTTCACAAAATGCGGTGAATTTAAAGTGGGGGATTTTGTCATTAACTTTTTTTAACCCTGTACCTCATTCTAACCCATAGGTTTCATAGGTTTTGAACTTTATTACTAAGCAATAAAATAAGGTTGAAAAAAAAGTCTTGGTTTTATACATATAAAAACATTGTTTTATATTTTTTTACTGGATAACTGTTATTGTTTCTGGTAAACAATTATTCAGATCATTTAACAAAACTCATCACTAATAATAATCAACAAAAATAAAGAAGTCATTCCTTAATTTTGTACCAATTGTTGTAAAAAACATTCAATTTCAAATATCTCTAAGACCGTAAGATATTCATAGGACCTACATATGATGGCTTATTCTGATAGAGACTGGTCTCAGCTATAATGGTTACGGTTTAGACCACTACTTACGGGATACTCTGTGTGCTTGTTTTGTGCTTTTTGGAGTACCGCAGTCGCAACACAAAGTTCAACATAGGCCGATGTATGAATATAATAAACATAAGTTCAAATAAGTTGCTGATCAATAAAGTAATAACAAAATTGGTCAAATCCGTATCGGACACAAAGGGTATGAGGACCCACTTCATCTTTTAAAATTACTAGCTCATTATTTTTTGCTAAAGCGCCTACACAAATATAGTTTCTGTGGCAATTTCAACTATATCTATAACGGTTCATAAGATACAGCACGCTGACAGACAGAAATACAGACAGATGGGCGGACGGACGGACAGCTGAGGCTTGGTAATAGGGTCCCGTTTGGCACCCTTCTGGTACGGGACCCTAAATATGCATGATGTTGAGTGTAGTTTAACGAATATTTGGGGACTACTCGGTATTCGTCATATTAGGGCCTTTTATATTATTACCGCCGAATGTTGCATAGTATTCGGCGGAAGGCAAAATAATGATACAAGTATATGGATGGATATGATATAAGGATAGTAAGAAACATGTCCGAAATTAATTAACAAATTAAAAGCCTAAATGGTGCTAACTTTTGCTTTGGGCGAAACCTATGCGATATTTTATGCAACACAGACTATTCGTAACAAATTCTGATAAATAAATGAAGAAAGAATGCTTGCCCTGACAAGATTAGCTCGCGAATAATATGCGGTTATGCTATGAACCTGGATGACAGTTTCATTGCATATAAAACTAGTTAAATTTTTACATGCATATTCGCGCCGCTGTTCGGCAGCCGAATATTCGGCGCTTCTGCCCAGATTCGTGGCCGGATATTCGGTATTCGGCCAAATAACTATTCGTCGCATCTCTAGATTAAATGTCACCCAATTAAGACACAGTACCTGGCGTTTCCATTTGTCCTGTTGATGCGTTACCCGGTTGAGGACATTCCCTCGCTCGCCTAGTTGTTGTCCAGCAGAAGTACCGGACATTGACGACTCGTCCTGAAAAACATATTCCGCCAATATAAAAAAGAGCCAAGTGCGAGTCCGACGTGCACACAGTGGGTTCCGTCACATCATATAAAATTAAACGCAAATAAACTCGTCTCTTATAATTTGATTTTATTTAAAAAATTTGAAATGGCAATTTATTTAGTGGCAACAGAAATACACATTCTGTGAAAATTCCAACCCTCCAGCTATTAAGGTTCAAGAGATACAGCCCGCTGACAGAAGGACGTAAGGACAGCGGAGGCATAGTAATAGGGTGTCGTTTTGTAACCCTTCGGGTACGGAACCGTAAAGTAATTATCGTTAGCAGTTTCTTAGCACTGTAATGTGCTTCCTCTTATAGACGCCACTGAATATACTTTTCTTGGTCACCTCTCTGTTACAGTATGATTATTTGCTTTTCCGCTCGACACTTCTCGGTTTTAGTCCTGAAATTAGTTTTAAGCGTCTAGACATTACTCTCAATCAACAAGAACAAGACAATTTTTTTTCAATTAGATTTTTTAACTGAATAAGAAAAGCTGGATGTATTTAGTGCAGCTTTATAATCAATATGCTGATTCAGACAGTGAAAATGACTGTGCGAGTGACACAACTATGTAATTTAAAGGTCTACTTAAAAAAAAGTGACTTGCATACATTACTTTTTTCTACTATATGGTTAGTAGTATTTTGATGAATATGCAGCAATGTACATTTTCTTCCGAATCTGTGCCGATAAATGCAAAGAAGGGTCGAGCAGTACAGAAATAATAAAGGTTTTTGTTAAAAGCCGTAGCTATATTCTGCTGGGAAATCAATACCGATAGTTTACAAATTGATGTTATAAAAGCTGTTGCCGACTTCTAATTTTATTTTATTTATTATCTTATTATTGACGTTGACCAATCAGAATGCGATTATTTTACAAAAGCTGTCATCTAAAGCGACTGTAATACAGAATCAAGCAACAGTAGCTTTATTAAGTAATTCTGATATCAATAACATTGAAAAATCTATAAATCAAAACACCATTATTTGACAGGAGCTGGATTTTATTGCGCCTTTGCTTGTTTATCCGATTGCGACCATGCAAATGGCCTAATCAAACTATCAGAACATTGTTATTTTAATTGAGAATGTCTTTTGATTGATTGATTTGTGAATTTGACAGGCATTGAGATTGATATCAGAAATCCATATTAATTTCTATCCAAAGTGGTTAATGTGGTGTACATATCCTTGCAAACATCAATGTCCGTCTCTTCTCTGCCACCTAGAATGGGTAAAGGTGTGAAAATAATGTAAAATATCTAGTCTACAAGGACCTACGTCTTCATTGGTGTGCTCCTGGTATGAGGCCTTAACCCGCTTGTTGATCAACGGGTCCAGGCAGATGAGGAAGCCCATGTAGACCACGAGCAGCATAATCACCCATATCACGATTATTACCACCACCTGCCAATGACATGAAAAAAAAGGCTTTTCTAGTTTTACAGAGTTTCCTAGTGGTGAGCGGTACATGTCGGATGCATCAATGATAAGTACTCTGAACTCCAGATTCTTATAGCGACGTGCGTGGGAGTAGGCTACAGCGAATATACTCTAATGAGCACAAGATCAGCAGTAGCACTATAAAAATGGGAAGGGAACAGTTGTAGAGTTTAACCCGTCAGACGTCCTATGCGCTACATAAGCGCATAACTTTTTTGGGCGGCTAGCGTCCTATGCGCTGCATAAGCGCATAGAAAGTATTGCAAACTTCAACGTTTTATGAATATTCACCAAGTTTCAGAACATTCCCGGAAGTAGTCTTAGATTATGAGTAGTTTAGTTGACAACCGTGTGATATGATTGGAACTGACATTGAGACAGCCAAATCAGATCAAAATAAATAAAATACCAAGCCATGTCGCCATTTTGGGCAGGCGACCGGCCGCAGACTTCATTTTATGTTTGTCAATATTTATTTATTGTAAAGTAATTACTGTGTTTTGTAATAAAATATTACATCTTATCGCTGGAGAAATTAATAGTGGTGATGTGAAAAATGGAAAATAGTGTTAAGTTTTGTGTTTGGCCCGTAAGAACGAAATATAATTAGAGGTGTCAGTGTCAAATAATGGATTCTGCAAACAATCGATGAAAAGCCTTATCAACTTTATTATCACATGTGAGTACTATACATCACAAGATAGGTAATTTCATAAACTTTATTATGGTACATAACATGTTAGGAAACTAATAAAATAACCTAACAAACTTATCAAATTACTAACGCAAGTCGATTGAAAGTTTATTTTAGCCAGAACCTTGGACGCGTTAGGGTCCACGATATTCGCTGTACAGGGACATTCCAGAGGTTAATTGAATTACTGGCTAAACTATGATTTCAATTTGTGCCTTTACCACCCATAAGCAGTGTATGTGCATGTATGTAAATGTTTATTTTTATGTTTACATAGGACAAAGGGTAACTATATTCTGAATAATTGTCACTTTGGAAGCTCAGAACATTAGCTACAAAATGCCACTGAACATGTTGCTGCAACAAAGCACAATGCAGAATATATGAGTGGGTTGGAAAACACTTCAGATTAAATTGAAATATGTAAAATGCTTACTTTGATAATAGTAGTGTTTCTATTCTCGTACTTGCACTCGCAACGGGGACAGAACTCCTGCCCCCTTCCTTTGATAGACTCAGCGACCCGGGGCAGGATCACCCCGTCACAGTTGCTGCAACACAACAATTGCTTTATTCTGTGAAGAGATGGCAATTTTATTGGTATTACAAAAGACTAATTAATGATACAAGAAGACTAGCCATCTCGAACAAAAAATCGTACTCTGGTAGATAGCAAAAAATTTCCACCCAGGCACAGATGGCGTTAGCCCTGATTGCTGCTTACATAGAAAGAGAAAACAAGTTTTCTCTGTCTATGGCTGCCTATTTGTTGTATGTTATAATGCCCTAGGTGGCGTCAGAGATTAATAAGACTACACTAGGACCACCAGACTCAGATTAGACCTCAATATCATTCAAAACATGATCCTAAATTTCATGACTTATTGAAGATGTGATGGCGTAATTGGTTTGATATCAGTTGCGTAATCTCTGTTCTGGGTTCAAATTTAATTTTTCTTTCTTGTTTTTTTTTTTGCTTAAGTTTTCTTGTAAGATGATATGGAACCCTAAGCGTGCATATCTGACCCGCACTTGACCAGTTTTTTAACCTTTTCGACAAAACTTCATTCAAACTTTTATCAATTTTACTACAGGCGCAAAAACAAACAAGTAAAAATACATTAAATAAAATAAACGGTCAAGTGCGAGTCGGACTTGCACACATTAAATAAATCAAAAATAAAAAACAAGCTGGCTCAATTAATAAAATCTTATGAAGAACATAAACAAAAGGTAAATTGTCTGCATTTGGGATCTAAACATCTAGGTTGTTACTATTGAACTATTTTTTGGATGAATGGTGCTTTGTGTGGAGATGGACAATCTTCTATATGATTACTCTATGGTATTACTGTGGATTTGATTTAGCAAACAAACGGACAACAAAGCCCACTACTATGAATGTAATACAACACAATTCTTTGAATAATTTTAACAATTCCATATAAAATTCTATGGTGTTGTCAAAGCCTCAGGAATAGATCTTGTAATTACCACAAATTCGGAGGAACATTTGCAATGAACAGCAAACGGTCTGTTGATGCAACAATTGTGTTTGTGTTATTATTCATGTTGAGAATAGCCGTGCTTGGGCAAACACACTTGCATCTTGTTTCTTCATAAGACTGACCCTGTGAAAAGTAACATGAACTTTGTAGAAAAGGGGGTAAAATAACAGCCATAATTTGGTTACAGGTCTGATGGAATCACAATTCTTGCATAGATATGGTGGGCTGCCTCCAATAGGGACTGGACTGGCCCTCCTTATTGTGATAACAATAAGGAGGGCCAGTCCAAGAAGTCCTGATAGGTTGATCAATCTTGATTTGATTTATCTTGTTGAACAAGATAAATCATAAATTTGTGCATAGTGATGGATGAATCAGCTTATCGGGACTTCTTGTAACAGGACTTATATAGTATTCATGTGGATACAAATAATAATAACAGGGGTGTTACCACAAGCTTTTTCCGATTCATATTAGATTCAAAACAAGAATATCACCATGGCAACCATTTCTATTCCAATTCGCCATAATGGGCTTGATTTATCTAATACCAAGACATGTTTTAAGACGGTCACGGTAATTTTGTGGATCAAATTAGGTTCCTAATCTGAATCGGCATAAGACCTTGTGATAACCCCCCTGACAAAGCAAACATAAGTCACTGCATAAAACTATGAAAATTATTTTTATCTGTACAGGCTACAAATCTGTTTGTACAAAAAGTCTGTTGATAATAAAGCTTCCTCTAGGGGACAAATCTGTTCTAACACACATTATGGTTGGAGCGTAGATAAGGGGGCGCCAAGGGCTTCCGCCCCCTTATCGACACTCTGACCCACATTATTATTATGAGATTACAGAGGTATGTGCTAACTATCCGTCGTTTATTTTCATTTTAGAAGCCAAATTGTGAAAGTAGATAGGTATCCGAATAACGTAAGAGGATTTTTTTTTCGGGAGGAAAATGAAGCCGCTGTACTTACGGATACGACACAAACACTTGCTGCTGCAAATGCAAGGATGAGAAGCTTTGCATGCTGCATGCTTGTAGTGGAAATACAACACGGATAATAGAAAATACGGATAATTGCGATTCATTGGCAACAGAACGCCTCCACCATATTTTTTATTATTTTGACAGACAACAGAAGTCAGAGCCAGTGTTGCCGTTCTACAGAATTTTAAGTCGCTAGATATTCATAAAAATTCCGCTAGATATGCGATAAAATCTTTTCTGAAAATCCGCTAGATGTCCCTAGATTTTATCTGTAATATAAACCGCTGTTGCCTAAGTCTAATCTAGTTTTATACTTTTGTAATTCATGCAAACACCTTTTATTACACTAAAATGAATAAATAAATAATAATCTAACAAAACTATTAAATAATTAATGAGCAGGCAAAATAAGTGAAACATGTTTATAAAAAAAATCCAGTAACAAATAAAACACCTCATCCTTAATCTTTAAACAGTTAATTATTTAGGTAAGCATTAAATACTTTACAAAAAAACTGGATAATTAGCTAGGTACTTATACCTAAAATTCAAAATCAAGGAAGAAGTCATTTGGGTGTTCAATTATAATGTCAGCGGAAGATGAAGCCTCTCCAAGGTCTCCGGTTGCGTTTGATCTTCGTTTAGCTACTTCGTTAACAACTTCGTCCGGAAGATCATATGTAGAGCAATTTTTGTTTTTAATTCTGAATTAATTTCTGATTAGAAGAATATAATTTAGAGTTTTGTCAGAAACTGCATTGCGAAGTTTGTTTTTCACAATATTCATAGAGCTAAACACTCTTTCCACTTCTGCGTTTGAATGTGGCAATGATAATATAGCGATAGCGAAATCACGTAAATCCTGAAAGATATTTATTCCTACTGCATTTTTATATGCAGCCACTTTAGCTCAAAAGCTAATAGGATCTCCATTTAGCGGACTCCAATCGACAAAGTAAATAATTTGCCATTGCTGCAAAATTTTGTCTATTTTTAAATTCCCATTTCCTTTGCAAGATCTAATATTGATGTGTTTTTCGATTGTTTTAGTGCCTCTTCCTCGCTCAATGAAGCAATTTTTTCTAGGGCTTCATAGTTAGTCGAAAGCCGTTTTTGTATTTCTTCTCCTAATTTACCATTACAATCAATACATCGTGATATTTCTGAAAAAAGTCGCCTGGCCTACAAAGACGCTAAAAGTCGCTAAATATTTTTTTTGTCGCTGAAACGAAAAAAAAAACCGCTAAACAGTCACGAAATCCCCTAGATCTAGCGACAAAGTCGCCAGAACGGCAACACTGGTCAGAGCAGAATGAAGCAGTGTTGCCGTTGGTAACAGCCGGATTGCCGGAATTGCCCCAAAATTGCCGTACATACTTACAAATTCAACGCGTGCAAAAGAGATCTCATGATCGTCGTTTTGCGTTCTGATTGGTCAATGTTTTAAATTGTAGGTGCGATCGCCGAATTGCCGTATTATTACGCACGGTAGTAAATGCCTTGCCGTGCGCCGTGCAAATCGTCTTTTTTAGACAGAATTTCCGTACGATACGGCAATTGCCGTACGTTTGGCAACACTGGAATGAAGTTACTTTTTCTTTTTTTTCTTCTTTTTTTTTCGTCTTTTATGGCAATGGCAATCAACTGCACAATATGAAATCACGAGGAACAGTTAATAAAAAATAAAATTTAAGCTGAGACTATAATTTAATATTGTTAGAAAATATAAAGCCAATCCAAGAATATATAAACATTGCCTTGTTGCGGAAATCCTATGAAACTATTTTCTTTATCTTGCAGCACTTTCTTTAAAAGTAATTAATGTCATCTGTCGAAGTGGGGCGTCGATTGTGCATGGTTATATTTCTTGTGTTTTGTGAGTGAAAATGCCGAAAACTATTGACAGTGGCGCACGAAAAGTTATTCACAATCTATCGACATATTTGTCGGATAGAAAGTGTGAAGGATTCTACTCTATTCCTCTAAATAACATCACCAGCCTTGTTGTCAACATGACTGGTAGGTACGTCATATAGTTCGTTCAATGTGTATTGGCTAATTTGTAACTATTCATAAATAAAATATTTTGTTGTACCTATTTTAGTCATATCCCGATTTTCCTTATTGAAAATACAAAATGAAGCTAACTAACTAACCTAAAACCAAAATTAGAATAAATCTGGATGATTTTGATTTATGTACAATTAGGCATAAAATACATGAAATTTATGCTGTCCTAAAAGAAGTACCGAGTTTGAAACGGCTGCTTGCAGCTTTCAAAGAATCCTTAAATTTTGTTGGTGGCAGGGAATCTCTTCGTTTACTATTACACAAATTAGGTTATAAATATAAAACAATTTGAAATCAAAGGACATGTGGCATGGAGGGACAGGTACCTACATGAAGTCAAAGATGTAAGGGAGAGTGGTATGCCTGTTCAATACCTTGATGAAAGTTATATTCATACTTCGCTTAATCATGCAAAATGTTGGCAAAGCGAAAATGAGCCCCGCGTATCTAAATCTGTAGCTACAGGAAAAAAAAACATAATTGTTCATTGTGGTGGCAAGACTGGGTTCGTCCCGAATGCTTTGTTAATTTATAACGACAAAGAAAAAAAAGCTGATCTCCATGATGCCATGAATAAAGTCTCGGTCTAAATAAAGTGTCTGAATAAAGTCTCAGGGGAGTTTACTAGGGCTGCTGTTATTTATTTTGTATGTAAATGATATTCCTGATGTGACATACCACCAATCAATTATATTTGCGGATGGCATATCTATCATTGTGACTAATACAACGAACACTTATTCTTATGTCAATTATAATCTCATTAAAAATTATACTAATTCTAATAACAATTCAATTGACATCCACAAAACTGAAACAAATTCCAATAATAATCTTAATAACAATAATCATAACATGATTATTACTTAAATTTACATTCACAAAACTTACATAAATATTACTATAGAAAAGGTAGTTGACTGGCTTAATGATAATAACCTACCAATAAATGTTAATAAGACAAATGTAATGAATTTTGATAATGTTAATGACATGAATATAAACTATAATAATCAAATAATTAAACGTGAAGATAATGTAAAATTTGCAGGTATTACAATTGTATGTCAATTGACAATAACTTAAATTGCAAACCGCATATTGAACAAGTATGTAGCAAAATTAATCGGTTTGTATATGTTCTCTCCTAGTTGAGAAAAACCTCGACTCAACAAACAACCCTGGCTGTATACCACGGTTATGTTGAATCAATACTTAGGTATGGTATAATTCTATGGGGAAATAGTACAGATTTCAGCAGAACGTTCATCGTCCAAAAGAAATGTATACGGGCCATGGTTGGAGCTGCACCGCTGGAGTCATGCAAGCCGCTATTCTCTAAACTAAATATTACCTTACCTTGTTTATATATATTTGCAATGAGCAAATTCGTCCATCAAAACATAATCTTGTTCACAACAGCTGAACAAAAGTACCCAAGAAATACTAGGAATCCAAACAGACTAGTTCTTGATCACAAGCCACGAACCGCAAAATATCAAAATAATTGTTACGCAATGAGCGTCCAAATATATAACAAAGTACCAGGTGACCTAAAACATCTACCACCAAAACTCTTCAAACATAAGCTTTTCTCGTGGTTACTGCAGCATAATTTTTAAATAATTAACGTTAAATGCCATATAGGTCACCGGTGACCTCACCCAGACTAAAAAACTATAAGAAAAAAACTTTTTCGGAAATTGGCGTTGAACCGCTTAAATGAGTTTTTTATACTCAGAAATCAAAAACAAATGACTGAATCGTACTGTAAATAATAATAATAATTTCATAACTAAAATATTTGCATGCTATAATATATAGTTGATTAAGGAACAACATGTTATTTAGGAACTTTTACCAAGTAAAATATAAGCAAAAAAAAAATGAATCTGAAAGTTTATTAAAAAAAATGGGTATTGAACAAATTATTACCCAATCTAAATGAACCCACCTGTAAAGTCATGGACAATGCGAGATATCATTCTAGCCAAATTAACAAAAATCCAACCTCGGTTAATAGAAAAAAAATATTGCAGAATTAGGTACTTACATCAAATAATATTGCCTACCCCACCAAAGCCACCAAAAGTAAGTTGTTGTATTTGGTAAAACAAAATAAACCTGACCCTAATTTAGAACAGGAGTTTGGTCACAAAATACTACGACTGCCGTCATATCATTGTGACCTGAATCCGATAGAAATGATATGGAGCATAATGAAAGGAAAGGTTGCCACAAATAATGTTGGTTTAGTTAATATTGTTACGAGCGTGGGGTTCGTATTTGATAGAAAAACACGAATTAATCCACTAAATAAAACACTCACTTTATTACCCAAATTACGCACTTACAATTCACACGAAGAGTCTTTCTCTCCGATTATCCTTGTACTAGCACTCGATCGCAGTTAAAATGTAACTAACTCAAAGTTTTGGCCTAACCTACCGGCGTAACAATATCAAGTTCCTGCAGCTTGTATAAAACCGTTTTGAGGATATAATTGCTGATACATGGAATAATTGCTGTGAGCATATAAAAAATCTAGAAAAGAAATATAGATACAGGGGACTGGTAATTGATAGAGAAATTGAACAACTTATTATAAATGTTGACGGCAGTGATAGTGAAACATCCAGTATTACAGCTGACAATCAGTCTGATATGTCCAGAATTGAACCAGTACCATCTGCTCATGAAGTGATCTTCATGATTCATATGACATTTCATGATTGAAATGTCATATGAATCTGTTTAATATTTAGATTCTGAATTTGATGACTAATGAAAAAAATGAATACATAATCATAATGAAACCATGTTTTATTTTCTATATTTTAACCCGACTACAGGTACTTACTTTAGTGATTATTTCATGATAATAAAAATAATAGTAGTTAATGTGACTTCCATAATGAGAGGCTTTAATATATGAGTGTTTCATAATAACAACACACGAGTATTTTAATGCCTAATTATGTAGAGTTACATACACTGCCTTATCTTTACATATCATAAGCTCTCTATGATTGTTAATTTATAGTTATGCTTAAAATGTAACTTCTAATAAGTTTGATTTTGTAATAAGTTCGGCAATTACCCAAGCGGCCAATTTGCATGGGTATACTTTAGTATTGCTAATATAAAGTTATGTATCGCCCTCAGACAGATTTTTTCTGTTTCTGGTTGGGTTTTACATTTGTTTACTTACGCACGTGTCATAAACCCTCTTTACTGCATCCAAAAACCGGCCGTTATGACCAGCATAATGATATACTACTTGGTAAAAAATCATTTCCTAGCTGAATATTGATACATTATGACCATAATGTATCAATATTTCGACATATTATGACATTAAAATTTCGAACGCCGACGCTAGTTTGTCTGTGAAGTTGGTACTACTGAAGAGTCCCTGTAATGCCCGGCCCAGTAATGTCCGGCCCAGGAATGTCCGGCCCCGGAATTGGCGTCCCGTTAGCCCACGATTCCGGGGTCGGGCATTCCTGGGCCGGGCATTCCGTGGTCGTACAAAACAGTGCTCGACCCCTAAATGCCCGGCCCCGGAATTGGCGTCCCAAGTACCATAGACAACTGCTACATTCTGATGAACCCACCATAATCTCTGGATTATGGTGGGTTCATAGTGTCTCTATCTAAAAAAAACTATTCTTATCATTAAATGTTTTTTTTTTATTTGCATACGCTTCGCTCCGCTCCGCTTAGGTTTGCTTCTTCAACGTTCTAACCTAACCTATAACCCAATTGAAAGGAGAATGGGCAAAAATGTATGGGAGCTGTGACCACCCTTCAATAGCAGTCAAATGTGTGTCGTTGAAGAGGTCTTGTCAATGGGAATAACTTTTGTTTGACAGCTTTGTTGTCACAGTTTTCCGTTCAGAGATATATGACATATAAGTTCCGATAAGGGGTTAATTAAATAAATATTTTCTTGGGAAAAAATGATATCACTGGTAATTTTACGTTTTATTATTATAATTTACTAATTACAGGATCATTGTCTGGTATTTAAGTGACGCGTGACTTAGGGTTCATCGACTATGACGTCATTTAAAAATATTGCTGGTGCATTAAATCCTTCATGAATTGCATACCATAAATACCAGATTATTTATATAATGTGTGCACATGTGCCCATCGTTCTCCTTCCTGATAAACATGTTCAATAATGTTCATCAATATTATTGCCTTCATTTGCAATCAAAATATAATAATAATATATTTTTTGCAAAGTGGTAAGGACGGGAAGAATGCACATGTCCCTGAAACGCAAGCTCATGGACATGTGCCTTCTTCCCGTCCTTACCTACGGAGCCCAAACTGGTCTTTGACTGACGCGCAAAGGTTCAAACTCGGGGTATTGCCAGAGAAACATGGAGCGCAGTATTCTCGGTGTTCGGCTTTTAGACCGGATCCGGAATACAGAGCTGCACTCCCGAACAAAGATAATAGATGTAGCTCAGAAGGCTGCCCAACTAAAATGGGACTGGGCCGGCCATGTTGCTCGGATGCTGCCGAATAGCTGGGCTAATAGAGCCATAGACTGGCTCCCAGAAAATGCAAAGAGAAAGCGTGGCCGACCCAGGAAGAGATGGAGTGATGAGTTGGGTCTATGGGACAAGGAGTGGAGGGAGACCGCTCAGGATCAGATAGAGTGGAAGAGGGGGAGAGAGGCCTTTGCCCAGCAGTGGGACATGGTGGGCTCGTAATAATAATAATAATAATATTTTTTGCCTAAAATGACGGGATTGGATACGTCCACGCAGAAGCCACACATTTTCTTGTAAGCCGTAATCGGGCAAATCATCTAAACGAATCTCTCTATATGTTTCAATGATATAAACCATTCTGTAAATGTTCGCTGCAATAACTTCTCGCAAGTTTTAACTGATACGTACCCAAGGCTAGAAAGATTATTTGAACTTCGGTGATCCTTGTGAAGTTTTCTATTTGATTTGCTTCGATTCTTTGAAAATCTGCCCTCCGGTTATTTAATCTTTTTCTATCTACATATGTGTACAAAAGATATTGGGTATCTACTTTGCGTCTTATGTGGTTTAAAAATTCTTCTGTTTGGGCGTTGTCTTCAATGGGCACATGAAAGTTGTTTATAACAGATGCAGCTATTCTAAAATCAAGGAACTTGTTAGGCAGTGCCCTATTAAAATACTTTTGTCGCAAAAGTTTAAAATTTTGTTTAAATCGGCCGTTTACCACTTCCACTACCCATCGGCACATTGTTACAGCTCGAGATTCGTTCGCCTGTTCAGTTGTAAGTTGTGTCTCTCGACAATCTTTAGTTAATGACACATACCATTCGTAGCCCCAGTAGCGTGCACAGAGATTTGGTACTGGGCAGGCGGCCTTAAGAAATGTATGAAAAAACTATTTACCGACATCAAAACAGGCTTCCCGCGGCTTCACAAAAAATTTGGATCTTCGTGACGAATTTCAGCCACCTCAGATATCCAATAAGTGATTGAACAACAAAACAAGTCAGTTAAGGGATATCCGAAGCGGCCTCTTTTGAGGCCTAGTTTTCTTTCCGCATTCGAATTTAAGTACGCACAACATAAACATGAATAAATAAAAAACACACTCATAGCACAGATACATGCACGCATTCAACCTAGTTATATTCTCCTCTCGGCCTGAAGTGCTGACTGTCAACGCTTCATCAGTACTTATCTCATAGGTACAGATGGGTTCCTAGTAAGCATTTCTGCCCATCTATGATACTTTATTGGTACAAGAGTGACTTACAAGAGTTGAGATGACGTGGTCTGCTTCCTGGCAACCCGTAGAGCCGTGGGACAAAGACAATTAGTCGTCTGGACTCACATAGTTCAGACGTGTTTAAGTTAGTCTAAGTTAGTTGTCTGTCTCTCAAAATCGAGCAGTCATTTTAAGTGGTATTAAGCTTTTCCAATAAAAAGTTTTTTTAAAAAAGCTTTTCCCTCTACGCGAAAACTTGTCTGGCGCAGCCGGTAGGATCGCGTGATAAGGCTGTGTAGACCCCGCGAATTGGTAATCAAATCTTATAGATTCCGCGAGGTGTGCTCTACGCGACAGAGATTTCCGCGATCCAACGAACAAAAAAATAAGACAAGCAGCCAGTAGCAGCAGCCGACTCATAGCCGCCCCCGAAGCGTCGAATGGAGCAGCAGCCCCTAGACTGGACAGAGGACGAGCATGGGAGAGATTCTTCGGTGAGTGAACTTTCTTGCCATCCTTTCTCTCCTGTTCCTCATTTTGTTGATGTGGGATTAAACCTCTCGCATGTCAACTGTAGTTAAGTAAAGAAATTATAAGTAAAGAAAAATAGGAAGAGACGTAAAAATTAAAAGTGAAAAATCCAGTGAAACTTAGTTATATAAGTAAACTTAGTTTTAACATAGCTTTAACTATATCGTAGTTAAGTTTTCTTCGCAAAGATGGCACAATTAGTTGCTATTCCACCAGGAATGGTCAAATTAGTTCCGATTTTCGAAGGTGACAAAAGACAGTTAAATTTATTCATAAGAAAAGTGGAGTACATAGTGGATAAATATAACGGAGATGCAAATCAAAACGAATATGTTTTTCACACAATTTCGGGCCGACTTTCAGGCGATGCCGCTGCTCTCTTGTCTGAGCGCGAAGACATTGTAACGTGGCCGACACTTAAAACGTTATTCATTCAATTCCTAGAGTGTCACTGAGGGAAAAGTTTAAAGAAATCAATATTCTGACATTTGTGTCTCAATATATCTATGACAATCTTGTGTATGTAAAAAGAAATATAACTAATTTTCAGAAGTACAGTGATATACACAATTTTGATAATAGAAATAAAGACAAGTTGGTTGCTTATGTAAGCCGACTACATAAAATTAGTAATTCTTTTAAAGGCAATTGTATACGCTATTACAATAAGGTCCCTACTGATATTTAAAACTTACCTTTAGACAAGTTTTAAATAATAATAAAACAGAATTTGTATAAAAAAGGTTACTATAGGATATCTGATTACTTAGAGGACAGATGTCCATGGGAATAGATTGTTTGAGTAACAGGCTGTTTCGATACATAATTAGCATTCATTTTGTAATTTGACAATATTTTATTTAAAAAAGGAAACGCAAAAAATGCGACGACTGTGGAGTTTCTTCGGTGAGCTCTTCTCCACAGATTCCGCCATTGTGTTAGTGAACTCACCCAAAAAAATGTAATGACGGATCTAAGTGATGTAACAACATCCTATGGAAATAAATGATTTTTGATTTGATTTTATTTCAACACTTTGGTGATCCGCGTAGCGAAGAATGTGTAGCGATAGAGTTAGAGTCCCTTAAAATAAAAACAGGCGACACCCAATTTTGCAACCGAATCCAGTCAATAAGATCCGTGTTGTTTGCAAAGGTAAACCAACTCCAAGACCAGAATATAAAAGCAGTAAAATTGCGATTTAAAATAATATGTCACAAAATGTGTTTTTACACAACTTATCCGAAAATATGGTGAGGATTGTTCGCCTAAAAGGACCTACATCCTTAGAACAAGCATTGACCATATTCTTGGAAGAGGTGAACTTTTACGATCAATATAATGCGCGTAATAAATTATATAACAGACCCAACTTGAGTACAATACAATCATCCGGATTCAAACCTTCATTGCCCAATATCAGCAATGCCCCACAACAATTCCGCCCTTGGCAGTTTGGTGTAAAGCCACAAAATACAGGCTTCCGCCCAAACGCACAGGTAGAACCTAGGTCATTCGGTTATAAACCACAACTACCAGGATTCCGCCCACAGTAGTTTGGCCAGCAAACTGGTGCTCAACAACCAATACAGCTGGGATATAGGCCTCCGCAACAGTTTGGTTACAAACCACCTCAACAGATAGGGTATAGACCACCTCGGCAATTCGGGTATACACCTCCTCAGAATACGTACAAATCCCCACAGTTAGATAACGATATATCAATGCGAACGGCAAGGCCGAAATTCCCACTTAACGAACTTGAAGTGGATGGTGAAATAGATCAATCATATGAGTATTACGATGACTCATGCGAGTATATACCCGAGAATGATGAATGCAACTATGTGGAGCCGCAACATTGTGACTACGTAGGTGAGAATAACGACACGAAGACTGACTTAGAAACGTCCGACGCAAATGTAATTTTTCATTTAGTAGGACTCGGAATACAGCCCCAGAAAATAACTTTAAACTACAATGATAACCTTAAGTAACCTTTTGTGTACTTACCTGAAATAGACGCAAAGTTCATGATCGATACTGGGAGTAGCCGATATTTCATAAGTCCTCATAAAGCAGATTGATACTATCAGGCTCAAAAGCGATATGAACCATTTGAAGTAATTAGCACCCATGCTACTAGCAGTCACAACGAGGTAATAGATATACCATTGCCCAGAACATTCAGGACTAGAAATCATCACACCTTTTATGTGTTTGAAGTAGACAAACGATATGATGGATTGATAGGTATGGTCTTATTAAAGGAGCTGGGAGCCACAATAGACATCGGATCCCAAATCCTTCACACGAGTACAACTTCTATCCCGATCTATTGTAGCATGACCCAATACAAAATAATCATCTCGCCACGCACCGAACAAAGAGTGCAACTACCGACAGACCTGTATTCAGGCAAAGCTATTATCAATTACGTGCAGTTTCATGAAGACGTTCGTATGCCTAGTGCTATTGTAACCTGTGAAAATGGCTATGCCACCACCGTCATTCAGAATAGTACAGAACAAGAATTCAACCTAACTCTTTTAAATTTCAACAGTTAATACCCACTAAACGTTTTCAGCGAGGAATATTAGACCCTCTAGGCTCCATAGTAAAGCTTATTACAGGTAACCTAGACCATAGCGACGCCATCAGATATGACTCCATAATTTCTAACATGAAATCTCAACAGATTACTACGTCAAACAAGCTAACCCTGATCACCAAGGTTTTGGACAGTTTCATAAATAGCACTAATGCTCTTAACAGCAATACAAAATTGTTAGATGGACGACTCAAAAGAGTCGAAAGTATGATTAAAGATATAGCCACTAAAGAAAACAACGCTATTTACTCTACCTATGTTTTAGGATTATAGAACTTGTTTTTAAGTAATTTTCGTACAATTTATATTAAGTTAAGTGAAATTGAAACTGCACTGGCCTTTAGCAAAATATCTGTTTTACATCAATCCATTGTAAACTCTACAGAATTACTCCACCATCTCGAACTAATATCTGAAACAGAAAACTTAATGTATAAAACAAATTTGATAAATCTCATTAAAGTGGAAAACACTATTACTGTAAAAACTTACATGAAGAGCAAAGAGATAACCTTTATATTAGAAGTACCTTTTGTTGACAATAATACTTTACAATTATTTTAAACTCTATCCCTTACCTATCTTCCATGAATCTGAAAATCAAACCCTTGTAATCATCCCTAAATATCCTTATCTATTGGCAAGAGGTTCCACATACTTACCTATCGCGAAACAATGCAGACGCATAGCTGAAGAACAGTTCCTATGCACTAATGAAAACCGAGTCATCTGTCCCAAGGAAACCTGCATAGAACAGCTCATGAGGTTTGGTACCAACCTAACTCACTGTCTTCAAGTCCCAATACGGATCGAAGCTATCAAGCTACCAAGGTGCAGCAAATTGGACCTAACAGCTGGATCCTGTATGCAAGAAACAAAGCAATCCTGACGAGGAGATGTAACACTGACGTCACACGGCAACCAATAACCGGCACATACATATTGTCTATAGACGAACCATGTGAAGTATATATAGACGAAATCCAATTACATCGTGCACGGTCCTTTATAGACAGTATGAGCTACGCGAGGGTTCCAATCATCATGTTACCAGACCTGAAGCGTCAGGACACCTGCAGTCGACATGGAAAAACGTAAACCTGGATGAGCTGAATTACCTGTCCCGTGTAGTGAAACAGAATAACGCTTTTAGTGATAGTGAAAATCACAGTGTAGTGTATGTGAATAGAGTTAGCCTTGCTACTATTGTTTTATATGTGCTCTTGTTTTTAACTATTCTGTGTCTAGCTATAATTTACCTTAAGAAAGTTGTCTCCAGAGATTTTGGCCGAATCACGCTGATCATCATCATAACTGTTCATCAGGTGATTCTGCTCTTAAGGAGGGAGGAGTTATATTCTCCTCTCGACCTGAAGTGCTGACTGTCAACGCTTCATCAGCACTTATCTCATAGGTACAGATGGATTCCTAGTAAGCATTTCTGCCCATCTATGATACTTTGTTGGTACAAGAGTGACTTACAAGAGTTGAGATGACGTGGTCTGCTTCCTGGCAGCCCGTAGAGCCGTGGGACAAAGACAATTAGTCGTCTGAACTCACATCGTACAGACGTGATTAAGTTAGTCTAAGTTGATTGTCTGTCTCTCAAAATCGAGCAGTCATTTTAAGTAGTATTAAGCTTTTCCAATAAAAAGTTGTTTTTAAAAAGCTTTTCCCTCTACGCGAAAACTTGGTTACCTTCCAAACTATTTATTACTTTACCCTATTCTATTTGTAAATCAAATCTACCTTTCGGTCTTTTTTGAGGTATTCGGTCAGCACGTTATTGTAAAAAGCCGGACCCCGCCTAACTTTTCACAAAAGTTCTTTCTCCACAGCCAACATTGACAATTCGGTGAGTCTTTGTTGACCAAGGGTATTTTGCGGATAGGTCAAAAGGCGTTTTAGTCATTAAAATGCCCTTTCCGTCGAAGCGCTACTGGCGGGTATCGTGACGATTAGTTTTGCCAGTCGTAGGACTTCTGGAAATACATCCACTAAATTATTTAAATACAAGTATTCAATTAACAAACGACGTAAATTCCGCAGATTTATATATGCAACGCAGTTCATTCCTAAGCCTGTCTCCATTAAAATTATAGCAACTATATTCGACCAGTAAGTCATTTACTAGACTATCAGGAAACGATTTAACATAGTTTGTATAGTTTTCCGAGGCCAGTAGCTCGAAGAAGATATATTTTTTTAAATTTTGCTATCGCGTACGCGATTCTGTTAAAACATTATCTAATATTTCAACAAATATGCGTTTAAAATGAGTTTTCATGTCAACGACAATGTTACATCGTTTTTTTGACTGTCCGCACATGCTGACTACCTTTTCATACAAATCATCGAATTTTTCGCTGTTGTGTGACAAAATCTTCAAATTGTGTGATTTTTTTGACACAATACGATACGTCAGATGTTTTTTTCTGCATCACCTCATAAAGAATATCTGTCTCCGCAAATATTTCGTGAAATATCTGTAGAAACAGATTAAATTCAAAATGTGTGAGACTATTCAAAAAGGAATCGGCTTGTGACAAAATTTCGCAGTCCCAAGAGTCAGCATAGTCATTCATTGATTCGAAAAACTCTATATGTGCAGACCGGTCGTTAAATATTACATTTACCGTTCGAGAGTGGTAGGTCCACCGAGTTTCAGCCACGCGTGGCAGTTTTCGCGCTTTTACTATATTATTGTAATGAGCCTGTCGTTTTGTACTATTATGGAAGAAAGTTGCAAGTGTACGAACAACGTTGAAGAAACGTTTCGTCTTACCAATGCGCTCAAATGTTTTAGAAAGAACTAGACTCAAAACATGCGCGGAACACCTAACAAACAGTGCTTGAGGGCATGTTTGCCTGTACGCCATTTTTATCGGAAGATAACACCGCCGCACCATCGTAAGTCTGGGCGATCAATTTCGATGTACATTCATATTCCGCAAGGATCGCTAAAACAAAAGAGCTGAGTGTTTTAGCGGTGCGGTCAAGGCTCACATCAATGTACTTAATAAACCGACTACAACTTGCGAATCAGAGAAATAGCGCAATATTAATACAAAATGTTCGCGACCGCTGATATCTGGCGTTTCGTCAATCATTACGGCGATGAAATCCGCGTCCTTTATTTCTCTCTTAATCTCGCTGGTCATCAAGGATGCCAAACAAGAAACTAAGTCATTTTGAACCCTATTGGACAGCCCCGTAAGACGCCGTCATATTTTGACAACAATTCGACCATTTCTAAGAAATTACCTTTGTTCTGTGACGAATTCCTAGAATATCCTAGAATTACCGAAAGTATGAATTTTTAAAAATGACGCTGGGTGCTTTTCTGATGACTCATGTTTTTTGCGGCTTTGGCAAGATTATTTATATCTATGTAACCGGTGTCACTCCAAACATTCAGATTTGTTTCAAATAAGACACATTGAAAACAAAATAACCTATTGCTGTGAGCACAGCCGGCTAGCCAACTATATTTACCGTAGGAACTACAGTGAAACTGTCTAGTAGTATTTTCTTGTGTGATATTTTTATAGCCGGAGTAAAGTCAACGCAAAGGAAAAGTTATTAAATTTGCCTTTTTTTACCTTATCTAAACACACATCCTCTTTACACATCGCACAGGTATACACATCCATCCTAAACTCAGTTTTCCACTCACTTCTTACACTCAAAACAACTCACAACTACACAAAAGAATAAACAAGATTATCAATTCACAACTCTGCATCCGACGCGAAACGAAAACTTTCAGTAATGGCGGACAATCAATCAGCTAATTTACAATAGGAAAACCAAAAACCACCTGAAAACGATGCGCTAATAACCAATCAAATTGAAATGAACGTTCGCTCCGAGTACTATTTGTGGTGGTCGTATGTCTTCGTAAATAATTCGGGTGTTTCGCTCGGTGCAACCAATTGTTTGATTTGATTTAAATTGTGTGACAATTATTGGTGAGTATGTCAAATAGCGCATGTTCACTGCGCGGCATGCATTATTTCATTTAATAGTCCCTATAGTAAATACGCATCGGATTCGACACGTCATCTTGTTCTCAAAGCAGGCGAGCTTTTATCTGGTATTATGCCCCATAAGACGCTGGCATCGAATTTTTCGTGGTATAGGCCTCGCTCAATACGATTTCGAAATATTTTAAAGGCTTGAGATACATGTGCCTTTGGGGTCAACGTACTTACTTACGATCGCCTGCGGGACTCAGTGGAACGTCGTCGCGGAGCGCGGGAACTGCGGGGCGCGGCTTCGAGCGTTTTGAAGTCGCACGGGCGGGTTTTGTTGTTTGTTTTGTATGTAAATCAATAGTTTTATAAGATGGAAATTTGGCTAGCGCAAGCAGTGCCTCCAAGCCTCTATAATATGTTCACCTCTGCGTAGCCCCAAGCTTCTATGGACCCTAAATCCTCCCCTTCCCTAAATCCAAGGTCCAAGATGAATGCATAATTTTCTTGTAATAACAGATGCAAAGGGTTTTCTTCATTGTTCATTATATCGTACATGATTTGCGCGTCTGTTTTGGTGGCAGCGAATGGTCCCAAAACATCAATTATGTAGCCATCTGTGGCAACGACCAAAAAGGGTTTTAATAAGTTTTGGAATTTATGTAAACTGTATGACAGTCGTTGGCATAAAAAGTTGCTGTTTTTGTTTATATAAATGTAAGTTCCATCACAAATCAAAGTATTATTTTGCAATTTTCTTCATTCCCAAAAAGTTTTTTTGGAATCGTTGGGTTTCTCGCCAAAATGTTTTCTCTAGTAACGTGATCAATGCCTAAGTGTTGAGGGACATATTCATTCGTTAGGCATTCACGTGCTATCTTTAAATACCGTTCAAGTTTTCTTCTTGACATTTTCAATAATGTCGAAAGCCTTTCATTAGAATCTCCCGTGCGAAGTTTTATTATTAAAGTGGCTAACTTAGTTCTCGAATCGTTTCATCTCTCATCCAGCGATGGAGTTTGTTCCAATATAATATCGAATTGGGCATTGTTAAGACCAACCCAAAAATGCATTTATTCATTCGTTAGGGTTCCGCGAACTCTAAAATCGAACCTCAAACTACGTTGAATTGCTGCTCGTAGCATGTCACGAACATGATTAAACTGGACTGCAGTAAAAGTCATGACTTATATTACAAAAATCGGGCAGCTCATCCCAGTGATTGCCTTGAAGGTGTTCTCTACATACTCGAGCTTCACCTGATATGTACAGTTTGTGTTCACAGACGTGGACTTTAATGGCCTCTGGTATTCGGTGTCGGGTTTCATTAGCACAATAGTTGAAATTACAATATCTGTGGTTATTTGGTTCTCTCCTGTACACAGGAACATGAAGTAAATGAACATTTTGTTCATTCTCTTCAGACAGGTGGTCTTGCAGCATTTACAGCTCTCTGCCAGCATCTATGGCACGCTGGTGTTGTCAAATAAGACCTGGAAATGGTAAAAAAATATTAAACCAAAACATATTGTAGAGCTCCGTGGTCTAATGGGTTTCACGCTTGCTTCTCACACAGAAGATGCAGGTTTGATTCCTGACCATATACCAATGAGAAAATTAAATCTTAAGCACGGACGTTCTAACGGTGATGGACAAACATCGTGAAGAAACCTTCATTACGCCATAGCGCTGGGCTAGCCCCCTTACATACAAAACGGAGTATTGAAAAACTGGCGTTCAGCCGAACGTGGGCACAATTGTGCCTCTTCCACCCCATATGGGAAAAGGCGTGACGGTATGTTATATTTTAGACAATACAAACACCGAAGTCTAACCTCAAACTAAACTCAAATAAATATATTTTTGAAACAGTACGCACAGTTCCAACTAGACCCAAACTTAGCAGATTTTCTACTATGAAGGCTAGGTAATTGATATACTACATAGATGCTTGTTTTTTGTATATAAATACCGTTTGTTCATACCGGGGAGCGAACCCGTCCCCACGGCGTTGTATGCAGAGGCACTATGTAATTGACCGACGACGATTTGTCAAACAGAAACTTGTACTACGGGTATTTATTACACACTGTTGAGATATTTATTTTGTTAAAAAGTATATTATTTTACGTTATGTAATGTCACGAAATTAGGTCAGTGGGTTAAAAAAAAAGTACTTCAATACAAAAATATAAGAACAAGAAACGAGAAGACACACTCACCTCCAACACTGCGTGTTGTTGTATGAATGCAGCAATCTCGGACCGGCCGGGTATTACTGGGCCGTGCATTCCTGTCCCCTACTGAACAAGCTTAACAAGTGCAGAGCAATGATCATTTCCAATGCCGGTCGAACATGCGCTTCCTGAACTCATCAAAGTGAGCTTATGATATGTGTGTAGATAAACTAGTGTATGTAAACGTACAATGTACGGCATTAAGTATCAGTCACATAAACTACTATAAATTGTGTTCTTGTTTTATTTTAGGTAAGCCTAAAATGGGCAGAAGATTTACGAAAGAAGAAAAAATCATGGCATTAAACTTATAGAAAAGGGCCCAAGGGCAAACAGATGGCTGAGCAAAATCTTTATTTTGCCTTCTGTTCTCAAACTGAGCAGACTCATTGCAAGACCTAGAATAAAGCCAGGGATCAACCCTAACAGCACCTATCCAACTCCTTGACTGCTTCACATATCCAGGCTTTAGATAATTGACATTCAGTCTCTTCCATTCCTACTGCTCCGGTGGAGGACGGTGGTGGCTATGTAACTTACAAGTCATGGCCCAATATTTCTCCAGTCTGATACTTAGCCCTTTTTATGTGCTCAAGGAGAGCTGCACCAGTGGGAAGGATCAAGGATAGGGCCTATTCACGGGTGATAAACAGGTGTCGCCGGGCTTCGTTTATATTTATGAAATCGCTGCGTGGATCGTACATTTTATTTGTGAAAGTCTCTAGCGACATTATATGTGCATCGGTTATCTCTTCGACGCTGGGTGGGAGAGCCAAACTAATTGAATTCATGAAATAATAGACAATAAGATGGTCCAGTTATTAATCTAGGCTTCAATCTTGGTAATGCAATAAGCGTACCCTTTGATACGAAGAAAGACGTTGAGTCACAACCACGCACTGCAACAGTTTTCTCTCTTCCACGGTTCTCTGAAATCATGTGGATGGGAATGTATCGTTTTTTTGCAACACATCCTAACAAAAACCAGGAGCTCTTTCAAAATCTTGTAAATGATCTTGTAGCCACAGACATCTTATAGACAGCCTTTGGGTGGAATGCGTAGCGCGCAAGCAACAATTTAGCAAAGATAGGACTCATGAAACCCTTTCATTTGATACCACATACGATAGGTTTCTGAGAAAAAATAACAAATCCAAAATATTTTTAAGAATTATCGCTCAAAATGATTGTTTTAACCTCAAGTTACCGCGTACTAAAAGGCTATCCTGAACATCGATTTGCGGGTTTTTTAACCTAGCTCGGCCTCAATTACAGTCGAGGCTGTGCTCCCTAAGCGAGAGATCCCGGGTTCGAATCCCGGCTGCGGAGAAATAACATAAATCCCAAGGTCTTGAATGTTTACAAGTTTGTGACCACGCAGTTTCTGTTTCCCACGACACAGGTTATCCTACTGTAGGACCAGAAGCAATGTTTCTTTCCGTAGGTTTATGAGTAGTTGAATTTTCTGTTTCAATAGAGGGGCTCCGCCGATAACTTTTTTCACAAGTCCGATTTTAATTTCATAAAACAATACCTTTAAGTATTTGTTTTTTAAATTCATTATTTACATTTTTTATTTGTGGCATTACAGCAAACGCCAAATCAACACAAACTAGGATAAAATTTATTTACAATCTTCAATAACAGTATAAAGGTTTAAAAAAAATCAGATTAAAATACAGAGTCAGGTTTAAAAAAATCACAATTATTATAACAATTCAGATCCATAGACCAAATTAAATGGCAATAATCAATAGTCAACACACAGCATGCCTTCCTCTCACAGAACCTGCCACCTTATAATGTACTCTGTGCCTGCCACATTCTAGCACTAATTATATCCCTCTTTGTTGCTATACTTAATTATGCTCATCATAATTAGCAACCAAGTGTGAAAACTGCATGAAAATTGATGCAGTAGTTCTTTCCGAAAATATTTAAATTACGTTAACATGTTTTCAAACGTCCGATTGTTATATCACAAAGCCTTAACTTGCTTCATAATTAAACTCTCTTAACATGTTTTCAAACGTCCAATTGTAAATATAACAAAGCCTTAACTTGCTTCATAATTAAACTCTCTCTACCTATGAAAAAAGCATGAAATCGACTAATTAGTTTTGATGGAGTCCTCGCTCGACAGACAGAAATCAATGAATGAAATCGTTGATTTCTATTTAATTGGTGTTCTTTAGTCATAAAGACCCACCAGGATTTACTACTTTATGTATATTGATTTCTGACATCAATCGCAACATCTGTAAATAAAATTATTTTACACGAGCTGTCTTTTCTTGCGATTTGATTGGTTTATTTCGAATTTGAATGACATTGCGAGTAGTTGCGACCATGGACTTCTCTCCCACAGTGTTCCAATGTAGAGAAGAGGCAAAAAATTACGTTTGCTAATATATATGTAAATATCTACAGTAATAAAGACATTTGATTCTGATACTTGATTCTGATACTTGATTCTGGTTCTGACGTATATGTATGGTTGCAACTATCAGAAATACGTAATACTGACTCCAAATCTATTTACACAATGTCAGAATCGGGTCAGCACCGACTTGCCTCGAAATTGGAGTCATACTCACTCTCTCTAAATCAGCCTCCATGCTTATGCATGCTATGCATCTTTTTCTTTCCGTCTGCCTGGCACACTCAAGAAAAGTGAAACTGATACCAGTGTCACTTTTCTTTTCTTCTTTTGCTGTATACTTTTATAGTGTCAGAATTATTGTAAAAATGATGGAGTGATTTTTTAGCCTTACATTTTTAACACCTCGTATTACCAATTTCGCAAAAATTATAAGTGCAACTAAATTTTATTTTAGATGGAAATACTGTGCCGCATCTCCAGTACATTCCAAAATGTTCGTAGCACCATAAAAACCAAGAAGTCCTCGGATCGACTTCAGCAGTTAAAGAACGGTATCCAGGTGTTAGGTTCTGAGCTAGAAGTGCTCGGCAAAGAGAATCATGACCAGTTCGTGCGCTCCCTCGCCATGGGTGGTTACCTGGCGCTGCTCTCCGCCAAGACCATGCCCATGTCGCTGGCAGAGAAGCGGAACGTGCTTCAAGCCTCCTACAACAAACTGCAGCCCTACAGCCTCCGAGGAGAATGCCTATTCGTCTTCCTGAGGACACAGAACCTCCTCTGTTTCAACCTCATCCAGCTCGACCAATTGACGCAAGCGCAGAATATCCTAGAGGCTACTGAGGAGCTGTATGAGAAGATCGACCGAGAGCAATCCCACAGATACCTGGACGCCGAGGAGCTGTTCGCCGCTGTGCCCATCAATAACATCAGTATCGTGAACCCGGACAAGATAGACAAGGTCATTACCAACAACGTGCTAATGCAGGCCTACCTCTATAACAAGATGAATTTGCCGGCTAAGTACACGCTGTACAACCATACGGCGCTGCGCCGCCAGCTCGAGATGAAGGAGGGCACGGCGCAGGACTGGGCTATGCGTACCGCACGCCTCGGCAACTACTTCACGCACATTTGCCAGCTTGGCAACGCACACTACCACTTGTGCGCCGCCTACTACGTCCTACGCACGTGCCACGACAACTGCCGGCTCGTGCCGGAAGAGTTCGTGCAGCAGAAGGGAGATTTCGAGATGCACTTCCTCGAACTTAGCCACTATTGGGTCAAGTACGGCCTTACCCTCTTCAAGGTCTCTAAAAAGAGGATCCTGAGCAAATACTTCACGGAGTCGTCAAAATCTGACCTGTGGAGGACAGTGGAGCAGCTCGGAGAAGGCGAGAGGAAGTCGGAGGAAGAGAACGAGAATTCCAAGGACTTTGGGTCCGAGAAGAACGGGGAGGGGGACTTTACTCAACTGTATTCGTTCCCTACTCTGAATCTGAAGGAGATGGAGGCCCGCGCGCCTTCCGAGCCGGTAAGCAGCAACGAGGCCGCTCGGAAGCTGTTCACGTTCACGCACAAGTGGCTGATGCGCGCGAAGCACTACTATGACATGGAACAATATGCATCCCAGTATATCTCATGTTCCATGCAGCTGGCGGAATTGTACGAACATCTAGTTTTCTTTGAGAAGAACGTGGACGCTCAGTATTCCTTACAACGGCGCCGCGCTGATGTTCTAGAATCCCTGACGGCGCTGTTGCGTAGTTGCGATATGACCACAGTCCAGGTCGACGTGATTCGCGAACTGAGCCAAGTCCAACTCGAGTTGATGGCGCTAAACCTGCAGAAACTCTGGCGAGAGGAGTCCCGCACTAACATCTTCAACTTGCACGAGCACGACGCTGACTCGATCATCAACTCGCTCGGGACCGCTGAATCGATGAAGACGATCACGGAAAGGACCCTTAATGCTCCTTCCAAGAATATCTTCCTTCACAAGATGGAGGCTGCCACGTCGCTCAATGGGAAGTTATTCCGACTCAGTGGGCAACTACAGACCAGTCCACCCTCGCAGCTCAGCTTCGCATCCACATTCATTTGAATAGTTTCGTAATCTACAACCTGCAACACAAATATTGATAAATTCAAACATCATTGTTAGGATGTCTATTGTTATGACTGTTCATAGCTGGATGTGTATTTCAAATAAACTGATTAAACTGAATTAGCGTATTTCGATTAATTTTAGAGTCATACAGGCTGATCCGTAATATTACTAGACCGTCTTATAGTCTTGGTTAATACCAAGCTAATGGAGTAGGCAAAATTAGGATTCAACTATACAATGAGTCTTTATGTAGGTCCCGGCTACTTCCTTACTTGGCAGTATTTATCGTAAAACCCGTCCAACGCACTGAGCCAGCGTGATGGAGTATGTCTCAAACTTACTCGAATCCGGGTGTTTAGAACTGAACAGACTAATCAGAAACCTGCTCATGTTAACCCTTTGTAAGGCTCTGTTCACTATATTGCCACCATATTTTCAACCTCATGGCTTGGCAATAAACTCTAAAATCAATGAAACATAATTTTTGGGTAAGATGATATGCACCCCTATTGGGAATTCACTATTTTGCATGCAAAACTGGAATCTGCATTAAGTAATTTAAATTAGTTCATAAGACAATAGAGGAAATCTTTAGCATACAAGAGCCACTAAATATGTCAAAGGGTAAGCCCCACTTAAATATTACCCATCAAAACATCCAGGGTATAGCGGCAATAGAAATACATTTGTGAAAAATTCTTCTGTCTAACTATAACGGTCCATGAGATACAGAACACTGGTTAAAGGAAAATATGATATCTTTTAACATAAATCATTCCAAATTGTCAGTTGTTACGATCGAGAGACTGCTGATAGAGGTGATTATTTTATCTTAGTAAAAAATAATATTAAGGTGAAACAACTGAATGATATTCTGGCACTTACTGTTGAAAGACAAATAGTGGTATCCTGTGTTGAGTTAGATAGCTATATTATTGTTTGTGTCTACAGACCTATGAGGGCTGAAAAAGGCCATGGAAATTTCGAAATATTTGAGAAAATTATGGAGGATTCCCTCACTATAATTTGTAATAACAGAAAAAAGACAATTATTTGTGGCGATCGTAATGTAGATTTGCTTGTAGATGCAACAATGAAACGATAATTGATAACTTTATTCAAATCATTTAATTAATGTCATGTATTTCTAGAGCCGACTACAATTACACTTTCAAGCCAAACTTGCTTAGATAACGTTTTTTGTGTGACTTATAAGTACGAGTCTATAATCGCCTCGCAAAGCTGATATTAACTGAGCCATCGTATAAAATTTGGGTAAGTCCGTTGGCAAATGTACCAAGCTATCAAACTTTATGAAACTGACCCATTCATTCACTAATGCCGGCAATCTTGATTGATACTACAGCTTGAGGAGGAGGGCCATCGGTGTCACCACGACTAGATTTTCGTTGACGTCGTATGTCTGCTGTGTGATGGTAGCGGCCATATATATCAAAACATTTAAATCCGATATAACCTTCAATAGATTCAGCTTTAGTACACAACTCCAAAACGATATTGCAGTGTTATTTTACCTATAAGGAACGTTCCAACACAACATCGCTCCTAAACTGACGTGCAAAGTTTTATTTCTTTATAACTGTACATATACTTAGCAAACGTCATTTTTGCCGTTTCTCTACATTGGACAATTGTGGGAGAAGAAGGGCGTAGAAACTCCCACAGACTGATTTTTAGATCTCTTTTAGAAATTGGTTGTGTTTAACTAATACAAATATTACAATATTAATTAATATAATGGCCGTTACGGACGCTAATTACGAATTAGCCCGCCAGTTGTTGGTTAGGCGATGCCATACAATAAGCGGAGATTAGTTGACGCTTTAAAGCGATTGTTCAACATTCCAACGGTGACAGTAGCGCCATACAGGCGGAAGTGTTACATCCGGTATTGTCAGCTGTTACCAAGTCCACAGAATACTTAATAGTACTACGTACAGAAAGATTACTCCTCAAATACACTTAAATAAATAGCTACTCTCGCTGCGCGACAATAAAGCGCAATCTAGCTCTACAATCGCTACGTACAACAATCGCTAAGCACCTACAAAATCGGTTGCCCCGCACGTGCAAGCTAGATTGCGCCGCATTACTACGCCTGAGAGCTTCTTTTACTCCGACATCACAAGGTCGTCCTGTAAACTCCTGTCTCGCTTGATCACGGTAGGGTTACCTACGTTTGTTTGTGAATTTTAGTCCACTCTATCTAAGAGAGGTGTTATTAGTACATATTCAGGCTATTGGTAAATTCCAAGGCTAGGTAGGTATCTACCTCCTTACTTATGTAATTGTCAGTTGTTTTATACTGGGTCTAAAGTGTTTACTTTTAGCATGGATACAATAAAAATTGTTTATTGTATCCATGCTCTTTTAGTTAAACAAAAAGGTATTCAATTAAAAAGGAATCGATGTTTATTTGTGAACAATTCCTTTAGACACCTAAAATGTTAGGTACTTAAGTCATTGTTGTTGCAAAAATCACAGAAAAGTTGCTTATGAGGAGCGGTTAGCGCGCGACTCGACTGCCAGCCAAGCAAGCGGCAACATAACTGAAATCCCGCCCGTCGTTGGCCGCTCGAACGTACCTAAGCTGTACAGTGAGACCCCCTTCCAAGGCCTCGGAAAACTTAGTCGTACCTACTATTATACATTGTTTTGTCTTGCCTCCCAATGGACGTGCAGACTAGATTTCAACAGTCGCGTGGGAAACAGGCACTCGACCTGCCTGCCTTCTCCGACCTGGTTTCGAAGGAAGGGAGCCATAGGGCAGAGAACATGGGGCTATCAGCAATCCCCTCCCGGGAGCCACTGAGGACCGCTCCTAGGCGCGCTCTGAGCAAGAGTTTTCCGCAGAGGAGGGAGGGCGATAGGCTGATCGGCCCAATGAACCCAGTAAACGAAGCCTGCCCATGTTGTAGGCAAATTGGCCATGAGATGGCCAATTGTAATATATTTGGGGAACAGAGGGTTCAGGGACGGTGTCAAATCACCCAGCAATGTGGCTGATGTTTTAAGTGCCTAGGTCCGCACCTAGCAAAAGATTGCGCACGAGCAAGTATATGCTCATTTTAAGGTAGTTTATATAAGGAGTCGCTCTGAATGAACCGGTCAGGCCCACATCAGTTGTTTGAATAGGGACGTACTCAGGTACAGGCCGACCGAGGTCGCGCACAGGGTTGTACTTACTCAGAGTGAAACCTCAAGGAGCCCTGAGTCGTCGGTTGCGAATCGGTACGCAACTCAAGCAAGCCAATGTCTCCGTGTGCATAGGGAAGTACTAGGGTAAAGGGCCGCACGCAGAATAATCCCACCGGGTGTCCTGAGTTTTCGGTTGGGACTCGGTACCCGATCCAAAGGGAAATGGGTCAGATTCAGGGACAGGATTGGGTAGGGTCGCGAGTAAAAGGACGTACTCAGGGTGAGATCGGAGACTTTGTGCGGGGGAACAGTGCAGGTGGTTCTCCGACCTACCAGGGCTCCGGGTATGTACCCCGGGTGTCACCCCGCCCGTCACCGTCCCGACTTTCACATCGGTTATCACCCCCGCTTATAAAGCGTCCGCGGCTGAACATCCGACATTGGCTTGGAGTGGAGCAGTTAGAGATTATCTCAACCGCGCCTGAGACTCGTCGCTCGTCGGATGCCAGGTCGTAGGTCTACGGAAGACCGTCAGGTAACCAAGCACGGCGTAACGCCGTCAGTTTAGAGATCATCACGACATAGAGCCAGTTATAGTTGTCTCGATAGGCTTGAAGCAAGACTTCTGTCCTGGGGGAATATCTAATACCGGGTAAGGCCTTGCAGTGCGGACATTAATAAGCTACATTTATTTATTTATTAGCTTATTACTCCACCGTGTATTATGATTAGGCTTATGATTAATCTTAGTTATATCATATAAAAAGTTAGACACATAATTTTAGTGACTTTTGAAACGTAATGAGACAAATAATAATTTGTATTATTTAATTGAATAATGAGTTTTTCGGGACCAAATTTGGAGAAAACTGCAATTACTAAACTCCAAAACATCTCTATTATTCTTAGAAAAGTGTAATTTACATCACTTTTCTTTACTTGCAGTACCACCTTCCTACATATCACTATCCAGTAATTTAATTACGACAAACCCTTCCATTCCGAAGTTTTTTGGAACATAATGCACATTAAAATATTAGAAAATGTAGGTGGGGGAGAATTTTTTAAAACTCTTGTTGATTACATGTGGTCCTCTTCAACCCTGTTCGATTTGTGCACTTTATAAAGACTCACACTGAATATAGGTGTTGTTTTTTAAAGTTACGGACTGACACGACACTGAAGCGCTCCCGACCCGCAGTCCAACAATGAGTGAAAAATACCTTGATGATGATGATGAGGTTGGACGCCCGCTGAACCACAGGTGGGTCATCGGGCCTCTATGGTGTATATTTTACCCAATTCCCAGTTTTTGAATTCTAGTGTGTCGCTAAATTTAAAGTTTGACAAGCCATCTACTTTAATGCTATCCATCCCTAGTGTTCGCCATCTTATATTTGAATACGTTACTCATTTTCCCAAGAACGGCTACTTTCCTCCAAGCCACAGTGAGGGCATGATGGGTCCTGTAAGAGCCGTAATGATGATAGATGTCTATTTAGTTTGCCATGATCTGTCACCCACCACACAACAGCGTTGTTTAGTTTTCCCTGGTGAGATTAAGTAAATACTTAGCTAGCCTTTTTCGGGGTATTTTCTGAAGATAGACATCCTAGACTGCCTTCAGTCTTAGGTTTTCTTCTACTCTAGGTTTTTATCTTGCGTATCCATTTTGTAGTTGTTCTGTGTGACAGTCGCTGATATAAGTAATCTTGGTTCTGGTAAAATAAAACGCCGTTTCTTGCCAACTCATCTGCTTCTTCGTAACCTTGAATCCCTTCATGACCGGGGACCCTTGCGATAATTATTTCTGATGTTTTTCCCAAAGAGTTCATACGCTCTTTGACTAGTGCAGATTTATTCATCGGTTGCCCAAGCGCCTTTAAAGCCGCCTGTCAGAATAAATGACTATGGTCTTATTTTTGATTTCTGGTGTTTCCGTTAGTGCATCAGCACTTTCCATTATGGCATAGATTTCAGCTTGGAACACGCATATTTCCTTCGAATAATGTTGATTCCCAAATTGCCCGGTTCAATTTGTCCTGACATACTCGCAACGTGCGGCGCTGTCGCCAGCCAGCGATAGAAGTAAGGTATTTTTCTCAATTGTTCAGCAACATCGGTCTCTCGGCGCGCGCTTCGTGGATCGGCCTTGCGTGTTCGCACGTTGCGGTTATGTCAGGACAAATTGAACACGGCAATTTGTGAATCAACATTATGCGAGGGAAAATAAAACCAATGTTTAATTGCAAACGATACGTAAACCATCGTCCCTGAGACGGGCGTAACTTAAAAAAACAACACGCGGTTCTTTCTTAAAATTGTTGAATACGGCTTAAATACCGCCAAAGGATGACAAGTGCCTGATAAAATGACCTACAAAACAATCTTTGGATGTGTGTTGATAGGACCTATAGTTTTAAAAATACGCTAATTCATTGGTGTAACTGGAAAATCAACTCAATGATATTCAAGCCCTGTAAGTATGACACGAAAAACTTTTGAGCCTGGAGGTTGTTCTGGAACCTCCAGTAGACTACGCTACCAGATGAAATACAAGAAGTGGCCTTGCCGGACCTGGATATAGCGCAGTAGCGCGGCGCCTTACCGCAACTGCAACCGCTGAGCGTCATGAAACTTTGTACAGGGTTCCAATATAGCGAAGCGTTTTATTAAGTAAGTATGTAACTATCGCTGGCTACATCCAGCTCCGGCATGAACTATAGTTCCTATCAACATACATACAAATATTGTTGTGTAGGTAATTTAATAAGGAAGATGTCATCGTACGCGAGGGGTAGTACCTAAGTAAGTGCAAAGAATTCTAACCAGGAACGAGCAAGAGATTCAAGCAGTGCAAAGATGACAATAAAACAAATATTCTTTGAGGCATACATACTAACATCAATTAGGTAGTCGTATGTATTGTACAAAAATACAATGGTTATAATTGTTAATTATTCTAAGTAAGTATATTATATGTACATTATATTATCAAATAATCACATATGTAATGAGAACATTCCAATTTTATGTTGATAGGTAGGTAATTTATTGGTTGATAATCGGCGAAGGAGGATTGACCATTGCACCTATGCGTTTATGAATACCCCAGATCTAACGGAACTTTTGAAAATTGAATCGCGATAAGTTAAGTTTAAATCTATGAAAAAACTTTGTCGTTTTATCATACGACAGGTCCATGTGGGATACAGGGGAATATATAGAGATGATACTTACCTATTCGGTAGGTATATTATGTGTATCTCATTAAAATTATGAATACATTTTGCTTATAAAGTGAGCGATAATCACAAATGCCGCGCCGACGGAAGCTCACACATAGGTACAGACATTGGTCAATCCGCCGTTCGTGAGTAAGCGAACAATAGTCCGTAACTGTCAATAAATATGAATGAAGATACAAGTAATGTGTATGTCCCCACCGCGGTGTAGCAGCCCCCGCCGCGCCGGTGTGTACAATCAGCATCAGATATATGTGAGCACGCAACATACCCAATCCCTTAAGTGTGGGCACCCCGACGCATTATGACAATATAACTTATGTCAACATCCGTGATTATGATACAGAAGGCGCTGGCGTCGGAATATTTTGAAGTACATATGTTACCGGCAATCTGTATAATGCAGGTATTCTATATAATACCTAGGCAATATATACATATAATATCTGGGGCGTTCAGGCAATGTGTGAAATATTATTAATATTAATGTCCGTTACATACTCTACCTAGGTAATATATATAATGACCATGGATTATATAGAATACCTACTTACTTGTCAACCGGCAATGTGTAGAATAAATAGATTTTGGTAGAATATCAGGGCAAAAAACTGCGGTTGCTTAGGTGAAGGGTAAAGGGGGTGAGCGAAGCGAAGCACCCTTTATCCCTCGTTTTAGGTTGAACATGTAAGACAACAAACAATACTTCAAAGGTTTTTTGCCTTATCTGTGTAAGAACTCTATTTTGATGTTATTATATTATATAGGAACAAAGGGTTTTTGTAATAAGGAAAGGGAGCGCCTGGGGCCAAACTTGGTGTACGTTTTCTTATATGTATTTATCCGATGTCAACTCTACTCTCTACTCTGGCGCTGGTTCAAGTTATATTGTCAAAATAAGCCGACAACGGAACTATTTATATATTTATATAGGATTCAAATTCACCGATCTATAAAATACTAACAAGTAAAAAATATATTGTCAATAAAACCGGTCAAGTGCGCGTATGACGTCCATTGAACTACTATTAGCACAATGAGGACGTCGGACTCGCACACGAAGAGTTCCATACCATGGTACACGGAAAAACTTAAAACGACAATATTTTGTAAAAGAGTATACCTTTTTAATTCTTACAATGAAATATTAGGACACTATTTACACACATTGTTCTTGCCCCAAACTAGGATTGTATCTTAACTACTACTCCTAAGCATAATATGTATCTATATACCTTGGGTATATAGATAAATATTATACTTAGATAGATAAACAACCATGACTAGGGTAGAAACATCCGTTCTCATCAAACAAATATTTGCCCCCACCGGGACTCGAACCCGGGACCCTTGGCTTCGTAGGCAGGGTCACTGCCGACTCGGCCATTCAGATCGCCATATTACATTCAAGGTCGTACATCTAAACATTGAAAAAGAGTTTTGTGCATTTAGTATGTAAGTATTGAATTGAACTCAGGTTAACGAAACTATTTGCTCATTGAAGTGGATAGAAATTGAGTAGCTTATTTTTACAGAAATAAAATCAAATTGATAAAAAACCTAACGCCATCTATTATAATTCAAATGAGCAATAATTAATCTTATAATGACAAATAACTAAGCACAAAAGTCAGTAGATCTTTTCCGATAACATCGGGAGAGTCCAGGTTCACCGATAAACAAATAAAACAAAATGGCTAAGAAAATCTCTTGTATGGGTACTTACTACTTTTAATTCTTCAACAGAAATACACACTCTGTGAAAATTTCAACTCTCTATTTTGGTTGATCCGGTGGAGCCCGGTCACAGACGGACAGCGGAGGCTTAGTAATAGGGTCCTTTTTGGCACCCTTCGGTTACGGAACCCTAGAAACTGTTATTGTGATAACTTCGGGAAATCATTGATATAATGAAATTACTTTTATACGTTCACGAATCCCTGCTGACACTCAAGATCAACAAGCTGGTATGAAGAAGTTTAAATTATTAGCTTCAATAATTTTGCGTACCTAACTTGAGTTTTGAAAATGCTGTTCTGGCCTGCTGCGGCTGCGTCGCCTAACTCAGTAGATGTTGACACCATTTTGACACTTTCGCACTGTAAACATTTCCGGTTGTTTATGTGTAGATATATTAGAGTATCTTGGGTGCTCATATACTTATATCTGATGCTGACTGTTCAGGCCTTTAGAAGACAATGAGATAATTTCGTTGCCTTTATTTAACTGACATGTCAATATTGGGACGGATTTACGATTATCGACAATGCCCTAATCCTGCACAGTGCGATAAGTCTTTAGTTAGATTGGGGTCTTACCAATCTTTATAGCTGCCTGTTTGTCAACAACGCATAATACTTCGATAAAATTGAGTATGTTTTATCCAGTTACATCGTATAAATAAATTATTAGTACTTAGTTCACAGTTTATGGCAGCAAATATCTTATCAGCAGCAAATCAGCAAAAATGTTATACAGCGTATCCGCTGTATAAATTTTTTTTGTCATGGTATAAAAATTTGAGGTTATCACCTCAAATTTATATACCATGACCAGTACTCATTACATGATTGATTCAGATTTTTGTCGATGTACAAGAATTATTACGAAGAAAACATTTCTTTTAGATTTATTTTTTTAATAAGGATTTACTTTATATACTAAATGGACCAACGATGCGAGAGGACAGACCACCCTATACAAAAAAAATACTCTGCTAGAAAGCCAAAATCCTGTATTATTTCTAGATGCCACTACTATCTCGCCCGCTAGCTGTACCATGCAAAAGATGCTGGGTGCTTAGGCTGACGGCGTAATGTAATCCATCGTAATATCGACGAAAAATCAGAGACGGCGCTTTTACTATTGTTTACGAGAGAGCGCCCAAAAAACGCACCGCACATACATACACACAAGTGTACATTACGCTACACCTACACAATACAAATGCATGCGCACGAGACGTGTCGCATCGCGTATAAATGCGTGATTAGACGCGGCCTTGTTTGTGCTTAGGAAATGAACACTTAAACCGCCATCTTTCCTAAATTGAGCGCACCACTACGAGGTAAGATGTACCTTAAATAGAAAATCGTGAAACGTATAAAGTCGCGAATCCGATTGAATTATATTGTTTCGTACTAGTTATCTAGCGAGCCAGGGTTCGAAATTATCAAGATAATTCACGCTGCTTGATATTTATCCGATAATTATCACCAGTGTAAGAAATTTATTAGTTATATTGTTTCATAACAAATGCATAATAGTTTGGGCAATTCTAACGAAAACAAATAAATTTTATGATTTTTATTTAAAATTCAACACAAAATAACCATAATTGAAGTAAAAATCAGTGTCCGCCAGATTCGAAATTATAAATATATTAAATTGGATTGACCAAAGATGCCAAAGGAACATATCTTCATCATTTGGCATCTTTGGATGAGGATTATATTTCCATTGGCTGTGTTGCTGCTGTAGCTGCAGTAGAATTTATTTGTTGTCCTAATCCTAATAGCCAACTAAGATCTTGCTGCTTGGTTGTGTTTGCTTGGTTGTAATATTTAAATATGAATACCAACTTTGCAGCCTTTTCATAGCCCAATCTGTTTTGTTCGGTTATACGCAAGTGCGGAAATACACATTCGAATACAGTTCAATTTCATGAACAGAATTTTTGTTATTATCAATTGATAATTATCGAGCTATTTTTATCAAGATAATTATCACGGATAATTATCCTATCGAACCCTGCTAGCGACAACATTTAAAGTAAAAATTGAATTACGCTTCTAAGTATGACGTTTGTCTGTCCTCTCTTATTGTTGGTCCATGCTAACACTAAAGGAATGTAGGATAGGTGTCAAAAATGCAAGTGTAACATTACAAATGTGCTGGGCTGGGAAGGGCATAGAAAAAAACCACGGTGAGGTGTGGAGTTGAACAATACCCCCTGGGGCGCTTGGATAAGATAATAATAATAATAATACCTTGGGCACTATTTACACACATTGATCGAGCCCCAAACTGGGATTCTCTGTATCTTGGGTACTAGACAACGATATACATACTTATATAGATAAACAACCATGACTAGGGTACAAACATCCTTTCTCATCAAACAAATATTTGCCCCACCAGGACTCGAACCCGGGACCCATGGCTTCGTAGGCAGGGTCACTGCCGACTAGGCCATTCGGGTCGTCAATTTTTCAATGTTCGTGGCGGGTTGGTTCAGTGTCAGGTCGCCGTAGCGTTGATTCCATTAATAAATATAAGCGCTATTATTGGGTCATTTCGGAAAATGTAGGATGTAGGCTAATCTGAAAAATCGGTTAATATGGATTGCACTACTAAATATTTGGGTGCAGGTCTTTACAAATTTTGTTTAACAGTGCCTTATTATATCAGCCCTAATCTGTATTGGTCCGAAAATAATCTACATAAATTTAGAAAGGAGGATTTCTCGTAAAGAAATGGAAAAGACACGTTGTATCAAGTGAATAGGAACTCTTACTTAGTCTGCAATATACGACATACAATTTGAAGGGTAAGGAAAAATTGGATACAGATTCCTTTCCATTTATACAAAGAAATCACTTAAATATATACTTAAACTATTAGCTCTTCTTACAAACACAACTGCCTCAGATATTTTATATAAATTATATTACATTTTAAGTTACAAAATTAAATTCATTTACAAAACCTGATAGAATATAACTAACAGTATTAAAGTGGTGCCAGGAATTTAGTTTTCGTTTGACATTAAAGTCAGAGCAGATGAACATTTAAAAAACCGGCCAAGTGCCTGTCGCACTTCGCACATTTAGGGTTCCGCAACAAACGTAGAACATAAGAATTAAAATGTGGGAATTTTAAAGTAAAATCTGATTTATCAATAAATTGGTATTTATTAGTACAATATACGTATAATAAAATTTACGACCTAATTTTTAAGGTGTTAAAAATAAAAAATAAAAACGAGATTTTGCGAGCTCCCTTTAAAACATTTAATAATAGTTTTTGACAATTTGTCAACAAGTTGTTTAAGCTGTGAAAATAAGAACACTGTAGCTTTATTCTTTGGCTGTAAAACCTGTGTGACAGACGACGGACGGACACGTGAGTGACAGCCATATGGTAGGGGGAAATGTGGTATTTGAGTCCAGAAATAACAAACAAAACCAGCGCGCCATTTTTCATGAATATGTGTTGACGTTTTCGTTGTGTGGTTAATTATTATCAAAAGTCTGTTGTTTTCTCGCAAGTGTATTGAAAAACAGTCGCATAAAATACGTGTGCATAGGTCATAGTCATAAGATACTCAGATAACTTTAAGACCGCCTCGTTTTTAAATGAATGACCGACTTTGCACCCTTGTATTTACATATATGTATGCACTATAAAATAATTTTGTGAAGAAAGACTAACCTTTGCATACAGCGTATTTCCCGAAGCGCTATTTTAATATATCATCCGCGCGGAAATATACGACGCCTGCAAAGCCTTCATTTGACTTCAAAATATTATGACGTCACAAGTTACATTATATAAAAAAATGATCTTTTATTTTCACAATTCATGTATCTATCTCGCTTAAGTATTTTGACAACAACGTAGACCAATTTCGGGCATGTTTGACAACTTAATAATAAATAACGTATATTTTCATTAAATTTATAATTTAATTATCAATTAAAATAAGTGTATCACTCTAAAGGACCATGGGCAGTTTTATATGAACTCTGGGCCAACTTTTTCCTTCATTGTCCAACAATTATAAAACTCATGTCATATGAAAGATCTTGGGGTGTACTTCGTTTCAAATCATCCCAAATAAGTTTTTCATAAATACAGCGGTCGAAACTAGTCAGTAAAATCAGTAAAAGTCATTTTTTTTAGCATGGTCAGTAAAAGTCAGTTTTTTTTAAAAATGGTCAGTTTTTCTGTTTTTTGAGATCAACACATATATTGCTCCATATATTTTTTTGGAACCTTATTAATTATTTTACTGACACAAATTTTGCCTGTCTGTGTCGTTCCTATTTACGCCTAACTTCTTCATTCTAGATTTTGCTTAAGAAATATATATCTTATAGTATACCTACTGCAGCCAAACCCGGCGTTGCTCGGGTTCCATCTTTCAAGTCCATTCATTTCATCAGTTGCAACACTTTTTCACATTTTCGCCACCCACAACCGCGACCAAACTTCCTTACTTTCACCAGGAGACTAAAGGGGAGATGATTGGAGTTGGTGGTCATAGAGAAAACCCTGTCTTCCCGTACTAAAATTAGCATTTTAAATATACATTTAGATTGTGTCAACAAAAAACAAATTTCTAGTCATTTCTAATTTTCTTAGCCGGGCACAGTGATGATTTGACAAGACATTACTAGATGCCGCTGTTAAAGAAAGAAAAGACTACGAGGAGAAAATTAAAGAAAAAGAAAACGTACAAAAAAATAAAGATAAATAGAAAAATGCTTTGATTACTAACTTCTTCAAGAAATCATAATATCTAATGTTTCTAACTTTTAATATTATTTGCATGATTGGATGTGTGTCATTTGCTTATTAACAAATATTAAAAACTGTTAACTATTTGTAAACTTTTTAATAATAAAAAGGTGGTGATGGTTGGCTATGGGGATGGTGGAGGCCAATAATATAGTTTTTTTAATTCCACATGAAACTTTTATCAGATTTTTTCAGATGGTCAATATAAGTCCGTTTTTTTAGATTTCTGGTCAGTAAAATCAGTATTTTTGAACACTGAACCTGTTTCGACCCCTGTAAATATTAAAAAATTATATATTCACTATTCCAACATTGTCCAACAGTAATGAAACTCATATCATATGGAAGTTCTTGGGGTGTACTTTGTTTCGTATTATGGTAGCTAAGTTCAAATCCAGCCTCAACTATTTTGGTATGATTTTCATAAATATAAAAAATTCATAAGTATTTATTCACTTTTCCAATACTGTCCAACAATAATGTAACTCATATCATAAAAAAGCTCTTGGGGTGTACTTTGTTTCATATTATGGCAGCTAAGTTCAAACACAACGCGAAGATGGTGTGTTGGTACGTTTAAAAACATATATATATATATATATATTAAATATTACCAATAAACAATTTTTACTTAACTACCATAATATGAAACGAAGTGCAACCCAAAATCTTTCATATGACATGAGTTTCATTACTGTTGTAAAAATGGCCAAGACTGATTAACACTGACATGGTCCTTGACAATTGCGTAATATTACAAAGGATGCTAGCATTAACTAATAGGTTGCCTGCTACGATTTCAACAATTTCATGTTTAATCATTTAACAAAAGGGATACAAGCACCCTAACACTAAATGCAAATACTATTTTGGTTGAACATTGTACATTGTAAATAAAACATCAGGGCCGACGATTCTAGGTACGCCGCACATTTTTTAGTCTAAAATCGACTTGCACCAGCCTTTTTACAGCCGCTAACTACAATTTAAACACAACTTAAGTTTGTACAACAAGGCCAAGTTAGGTAGCCAAGCAAGGCTAGGTTAGGGCCTGTCAGCCAGGCCCCCACTCAACATGGCCGTGTTTTATTTAAACTGAATAGTGGTTGAATGTGAGCCCTCACAAAAATGGTCCGCTATTTCCAAAGTTGTGGCACGGTGATAAAGTTCAAAACCAAAAAAATATATTGAAGACTTGCGGCACTCTCGCCGACGACGAAGGAAACTGCATTTAGCGGCTGTCGCTGCCTAAGTAAGTAAGTTTCTAATACAATGGGCGCCATTAAAGTTTCTACAATAACTGCACTAGCACGAATAATAACTGCTAGAGTCTGGCAAACGAAAGCGTGACCTGGAGTTTTCTTAAAAGTTTCAATATGGCAACAATATTATGCTGTCAAAGGCACGTCAAACGACATAGTGATAGATAGTCACACTCCGTTCCGTTATTCTAAACCTCTGTCTCTCTTTCTAGCTGCAACGCTTCCGTACAGCAGAAAGAGAGGCAAAGAAAGATCTTTAGAATAACTGAACGGAGTGTAGTGATCTATGTTAGTGATACCACATAGAGGTTTTATGAATTCTACCACGTTTTCTCAGGTCACGCTTTTGTTTGCCAGACTCTATGCATCTATCCCCTTGTCTTTTTACCAAGCAACAAACGACAAGGAGATAGTTTATTGTGGAAACTTTAAAGACGTTCAATGTGCCCAATTCTCAAGTCATAACTAACAAGTTACACAACTCGAAATCAGAAATATTATTTTAAAGTACTTAATATATACCCTTTCCAACCTTATTATGGAAATAATTAAAAATTACATAATTTAAAGGAGAGGGGGCAATTCTTAGAAGTAGCATTTGACATCTGTCAACAGGGACGGAGCTATGCGTAAGCATTCATCTCCTTGTTTCGATTAGAAAAGGACCGACGACGCATAGCTAGCTGTCCCTAGTGTTGACATACCAAATGCTACTTCTAAGAATTGCCCCCTCTCCTTTAAATTATGTAATTTTTAATTATTTCCATAATAAGGTTGGAAAGGGTATATATTAAGTATTTTTATTCATAAAAACACATAAAAAAGGCCAAACACAAAAGAAAAATCAATCACTTATCACGCTTTGAGAATTGCACACGCTGTTAAGGCACGACTTTTAGCCGTGTTATATTTATTTTAGAGTAGTGTGAACCATAACCGTTGGCAGAGTGTCGGTTAACATTCGTAAAGAGTTCAGAAAATATATTTACAATAGATGCATGAATATGCACGACTAGTATTTTTTAAATAAAATGCCGCGTTTTACGACATGGCCTCGTTATAGGGGAATGTATCAAATTGATAATGTTATGCTCGGGCCTCATACGTACTGAGGAAGATATTAGTCGCATCAGAGAGAGAGAAATTATCTTATGCGATAATTTGAATCCCAAACTTCCTTGCAATGCAACGTTCTAATATGATTTCCAGAACAATTTATTAAAACTTGCTTTGAAAGGTCATTAAGGCAATGGCCGTTTTTATTCTCCTTCTCGGGAGCGAGCTATGGGTCAATCACCTTCGCCATGTTTTACTTAAAAAATCGTATCAGTGTGGGTAGGACTCGCACACGAAGGGTTCCGTACCACCGTACGAGAAAGTACACCGGCGATCGCCTAGACTAGACACATACTTTTATCTCAAGTGAAATTGTAACATCGATTGATTTTTGTTCATAAGGTCAATCCTGTAAGATTCTTTTTTGCTTGAGGTTTGATGTTGTGATGTCTATTCTAAAACTATCCTATGGCCAAATAGTCAGTTTTATTTTCTAATCTGTGACACACCAACAGTCCTGTCAAATCCACACTACTAGTTGCCACTTACAACGATGTGGACTATACATGCCAACTGGATTATGTGACGTAGTGGGGAGTTAACTAGACTGGAATATTTGTATCGTGATTCAAATACATACAGGAAAGTTATATACAGTCATTTAATTATTATTTTTTTAACTTATACCATGGCGCGGCTTCGCAATTTAGAGCTATCTTCATAGGATTCTGAAATCCATATCGACATTATCGGCCCTCAGACGCATCAAACCTCAGATTAACGAAACTCTTTGCTTAAAATCTTTATGCAGCGCCCTGTCAAACATAAGTTCCCATTAACTTACAAAGAGGTTGAACGTAGTAAATTAATTAATCCACGACGAGGGAGTTTGAGTGAGTGTTGGCTACCAACGCCATCTAACTAAAGAGGCTGAACTTTCCAAACAAAATATTTTTCAAATTGTTCGCTGCCGGCCTTTTTAGAAATTTAGTAAGACTAACGTACAGCGATTCATTTTTATAAGAATAGAAAAAGAAGATAGATAGATGGACTGTAATAACTTCTTACTACTATAAAATATAGAAAATAGATTTTCTATGATATAGGGGGTTTGCAAGGGCGCTTTGGAAATATTTGGTAAAAAATCGCCGAAATTATTTTAAGTACAAAAAATAATAAAACAAATAATGTGTCCGAACTTGGTTTCGACCAGTCCCTACAGATTGCGGATCCATTGCTATATACCGAAATTAACGTTGATATTTGGATGATGATTTGCTAATTCTCAGGGGCCAGGGTTATTAAAACACGTGTCTTGTATGAGGACCCCTATTAATTTATAAAATCTGGTGTAGTTCATTATTTGTTGCTGTATAGAACGAAAATTATGTCTCTACCTATTACGATTCATGAGATACAGCCCGCTGACTGACAGGACGCGGACGGACAGACGGACATATGGACGGACGGATAGAGTCCCGTTTGGCACCCTTCGGGTACGGAACCCTGAAAAGGAAAGATAGACTGACACGTAGCTCTGCCCCTTACATAAAAGTGTCGTGGTGTGTGGTGTTGTGTTTGAGATGCAGAATAAAATCGGCCAATGTAACTACGAACGAAGTCTTCCGATGGGTCCGCCATTTTGTCGCCAACTACTTTTGGTCGCGTCGCTTCAGCACTTGACTAAGTACCAAATTCGAGTCCAAATCGCTGTCGTCACTTGCCTGAAATGAATAAATGCGTATTTTACGTAAATATGAGATTAACCTTCGCTTTCCGAATTGAGAACTTCACTTATCAAATTCTGAAGTATTGTTCTGTCGCAGATATCACACAAACAGAACGTGACACAACGACACTTAAGTATTAAGTAACTTAGTGAATGTATCCATTCAGAAACCGGCGCCCTATCTTATTAGGTCACCTGGTCGCCATTGCCCGATCTCCACGTCCTTTCATCCGACATACCATATGAAATTTCTTTCTACCCTCTTAATTTAATTTTATGACTGAGTTCAAGATTCGCTTGACTTTGACCCTAAGACGTCCGGTAGGCTATAGCTATTAACTCATAACAGTTGTTTCGACTTCTAAAGTGCCACAAGGGAGAGTTTTTACGCAAACAATATTACGCCTGTTGGAGCTAATATTCAAAATCAAGCACGAGTTGTCATCAACAATGTATTGAAGTTTATATGAAGAAGATTGGTAGAAAAATGTGAGGCACGCTGAAAAAACGCTGGTGATTCACCTGAATGAAGATAGGGAAGATAAGTCCGACATAGAATAATACCAATAAATATCTCTTATTAATTACCACATACTTTTATTTTATTAAAAAATTATATATCCTTTAATCACTACGTACATAATGTAATAATAACAACAAGGTAGTTTATTTTATTCATTTATTTTTGTTCACCTTCAATAATGTGTGTATTTATTTTTCGGTTTCTGTTTCATGCTCCTGTCTGAAGTCAACATTCAATCAATTCAATATCATGTTTGTCATTGTGTCAATTATGTCATCCTTTTATTCCAACACTGCCCCAACGTTCATCCAACGTTGAGCTGTTGTTGCTGTATTGTCGGACGGAACGCAGGGCGTGTTCCATATAAATTAATGTTAATTCTATACAAAAATAATGTTAGTGTTCCATATTAACTAAATGCTCTGTGTATTAGTGATTGTTCCACAATGTGTCCCGTTTTCGTGAAATTAGTCCATTTATGTGTATTATTCTTCCTCAATGTTTAGGATGAAATATTTTTCTGAATTTTCCCCCGAAAAAAAAGCCCAGTGTATGTACGACTGGGTTCAGGCTATTTATTTATATTAATTTGAATATTTTTTTTTAGGGTAATATCGATTATTGGGTTTATTTATTATATATATATATTTGTATTCATTTTATTAGTATATTTATTTTAGACTGGATACCTACAACTTTAGTAATAGTTTCTTCTCATCTTGTGATAACGATATTTCTGTTAGCGCGGGAAGTGTTGGGTCAACAGCGGATGATTCGCTGTCATATAACTTGAAACGGGTGTTTTCAAACCTTGGTGCAAACTTCAACGTTGTTCATATTAATGCTCAAAGCATTCATACCAGCTATGCTGACCTTCTTGTAGTTTTTAGTGATCTGAACATTCATGGCATTCTTGTTTCGGAATCTTTTCTCAAGCCATCTCTTTCTTCTGCCATGTATGCTCTGCCAGGGTTCAGTCTCTACCGGAACGACAGGATAGGCAAGGCTGATGGCGGTGTTGCTATCTACCTACGTTCTGACATCCCATGCAAAGTCATCAGCCAGTCGCCAAGCCTGTACTCTGGTTCTGCTGAACACCTGTTCCTGGAGATATTCTTGCGTCACAACAAAGTCCTCTTGGGTGTCTATTATAGCCCCTCTCTTCGAATCGACTATTTTAACTCTTTTGAAACCCTTCTCAGTGACTTGACTCCTCTTTATTGCGACACCCTAATTCTCGGCGACTTCAACACTTGCCTTCTCAAGAATAACGGTCGCTCAGCGAAGCTGAATTCTCTTGTAAGTTCATTTAACATGCATATCCTTCCTCTAGAGGCCACTCACTTTCAACCACACTGCACCCCCTCTCTTCTAGATCTAATGATTACTTCTGACATGTCTAAGGTTGCTGCGCATGGCCAACTTAACGCCCTTTCTCCTATCACAATCTTATTTACCTCTCTTATAAGATAAAGCCTCCCAAGCGTGCAGCTAAATTCCTTGACATTCGTAGCTTCAAGGGCATGGATATAACCTCCCTTAATTCAGACGCCTCCTCTGTCGACTGGTCGCCTGTCAACGGTAGTGAGACCATTGATGACAAAGTACGGAACTTCAACTCTATTGTCCTGAGCTTGTTTGATAAGCATGCTCCGGTCAAGAGGGTTAAAGTGAAGCATCTTCCTGCACCGTGGCTTACTGACACCATTAAGGGTCTGATGGCTAAGAGAAACCGTGCCAAGTCTAGATATAAGAGGGATCTGACCGATGAGAATCTTTTAATTTTCAAACGCCTCCGTAATCGTTGCACTCGCCTGTGTCGTGATTCTAAACGCCGTCATATCTACGAATGTATCGAGAGCTATACTCCAGCACAGGTCTGGAAGTTCCTGAAGACCCTTGGTGTTGGTAAGTCGCAGGAATTGGCAACCGGAAATGTCGATCTCCGGGGTCTCAATAGTTTCTTTGCAACTCCCCCTGTCATGATGGACTCCCTCGTCAAGGATGCAACCCTTCGTAACCTACGGTCCAAGGCAACATTCCTCACCTCAGCATTTAATTTCATCCCTGTCGGAATCGGCGCAGTAAGGAGGGCAATACTAGCAATCTCGTCGAAGGCCATAGGTGAGGACAAGATATGTTCGCAGATGATAACAACTATCATTGATGTACTGTTACCTCTCATCACCCACATAATTAATGTGTCGCTTGACCAATGTTGCTACCCCAGCCAGTGGAAATTGGCACTTGTGATTCCCCTCCACAAAACGTCTAATCCCGCCTTCTTTAAAGATTTCCGTCCCATTTCTATTCTGCCTATCCTCTCCAAAGTCCTGGAATCAATTGTCCACTCCCAACTCTCCTCCTACCTTTCCTCAAAAATGTTACTGAATCCCCACCAATCAGGTTTCAGGCCGGGTCACAGCACTACCACAGCACTGCTCAAAGTCACTGACGACATTCAATTAGCTATGGATCAAAAGCAGCTTACGGTCCTTACACTGCTTGATTTCAGTAGCGCCTTTAACTGCGTCGATTTCGATATACTAGTCGAAATTTTAAAGTCACTTAATGTCTCCTCGCACTCTGCTCGCTGGTTTGACTCCTACCTGAGAGACCGCCAGCAACGCATTAAGTCTGAGGAGATCTCAACGGACTGGTGTGATCTCTCCGCAGGTGTTCCGCAGGGAGGCATCCTTTCTCCTCTCCTCTTCTCGGTATTCATTAACTCCATCTCTGACGTTCTTACCTCTTCTTATCATCTGTACGCAGATGACCTTCAAATATATCGGCACTTCTCTCCGTGTGATGTGAATCTGACAGTAGAGGCGTTGAATGCTGATCTCGATAACATCAGGAAATGGGCTACCTCTTATGGTCTGCTTGTCAACCCGGGCAAATCGCAGGCCATGATTTTGGGTACTCGTCACTCTCATAACCTAGTTCAGAAAATGCCCGTCGACCCTATAGTGTATGATGGTAACATAATTTCATACAGCGAGAAGGCCAAGAATCTTGGGGTTGTATTTGATAAATTGTTGTCCTGGTCGCCCCATGTTTGTGAGGTCAGCAGACGAGTCTTTGCGTCATTTCACTCCCTACGGAGATTGCAGCACTTCCTGCCACAGCAGACTAAAATCACCCTTGCCCAGTCCCTCCTACTACCTTTAATCGACTATGCAGATGTTTGCTGGATCGGTGCGAACGAAGAACAACTGAACAAACTCGAACGACTTCAAAACCTCGGGATTCGGTTTGTCTTCGGGCTGCGCAAGTATGACCATGTCTCACAGTATCGCAAGGAGTTGGGGTGGCTTCCGATCCGCCTTCGTCGTGATATGCACGTTCTCTCCTATCTGTTCAACATTTTGCGAAATCCCCGCTACCCCTCATATCTTCGAGAACGTTTCGAGTTTATTTCCTCCAGGCATAGCAACCGGAGATCCCACACGATGTCTCTTCTCTCTACTCCTCGGCATAACACTGCCGCTTACAAACACTCGTTTAGGTTAACGGCGATCCGACTGTGGAACGCACTTCCCTGCGCTATTAGAGATAGTCCCTCAATTTTCACTTTTAAGACAAGATTGAAAGAGCATTTCCTTTCTTTTTCGTGATAGGTACTTTTATATATGTATATATAAGTAGTATATGTTTGATATATATAAAATTTTTTGCTTTTGTATTTTATTTAGTATATATCATTTATTAAATTATTATGTTTTAGTTGTAAACAATTAGATGTGTACAGTTTTATTGCGCACTAGGACTCTCCTGTTGCACAATTTTTCCTGTCCTACCTAGGTTTGCTAGTAGAAATCTCTCTTTAGAGATAAGCTCGCCTTTGCTCATAAAATGTTTTGTTACCTTACTATTAAGATTTCTGTGCAATAAAGAATATGAATATGAAAAAATGTTTTTCGTTAAAAAAAATCCGTTCAATGTGACAATTTTCCAGTACTCTCTAGCTAGTTCTCGTGCTTAACCCTTTCGCTTCTCTGCTGGCCGGAAAATAAAAAAATAATGTCAACAATTAAGGCAAATTTTATGATTTTTGCCTATAAATGCCCACAATATAATCTACAGTACTCTAGGTGACGTCGGTCATAAAAGTTCCGTTTTAGGGGTTTACGCGAGTCACACTGGTTAAGAATGGATTATTGGACGAAGAGGCATGAACACGTGATCGTGTTGTACCTGTTCGTGCTGGTTGGCCAGTAGAGGGGCGTCGCCGTCGGTAGCAGGAGACCGGGTGCGGAGGACCTGCCCGTTGAACTCTTCCGACGCGTCGAGGCTGCCCGTCATCGATCTGATGACTGCGACCTATTGGGATGAAGGCGGATTAATGTGTTGATAACCTCTGGGCAGCTAAGCATCTCAAGGGTGGTAAACGGGACCACATTACTAAGCCTTCGCTGTCCGTCGTATGTCTTTCCGTCCGTCAGTCTGTTAGCAGGCTCTATCTGATAGACGGTACTAGGTAGTGAGTTGAAATTTTTACAAAGTGTATTTTATTTAAATTGCCGCTAAAACAACAAATATAATGAACTATTTTATAGATATTATTTTTATGGCCATATTAGATTTGTTCATTCATAGGTAAAACTGAACGCGAACAACTAACATTATTATATTCACGATCGAGCGAAGTGAGTGAATGTATAAGTCGACACGAGTCGGAAATTATCTTACGCACGAAGGTTTTAGCATTGTGCGAGGAAATAAAAAAACGGCCAATTTCGAGTTGGACTCGAGCAACGAGGGTTCCGCCTAAATCGCATTTATGTTTTACTTCTGCTATAAGTCCTTGCTTTGTGCCAAATTTCATTATTTTTGTATTTTTATATGTTTTATGTCCTTGTATGTTCAGTTCATCTGTTAGATAGCAAAATCTATACCTTTGCCCTTTTCAGAATACAAAATTAATTATCTTCACCTTGTGTATAACATGTCCGGATATGCCGAGCAGACAGACTACCAGGCCCACCATGTTGATGGGACTGAGCTGGTCACCGCCAACTCGCACCGCCAACACAAGGATGCACATTTCCTGGTGGATTAAAATGGAGATACAGTTGTATTTCACATAAAAAGTCCCTTCGACGTTAAGTTGGATACAATGAAACCAGTGTGCTTTGAAAAATGTGTTACACAAAAGTTCGGGAGAAAATACCATAAGTGATCTTAAGTAAATCTTACTATTTTAACGTTCACACCCGTTGCCGATTCTCATAGGTACAATTTGTATTTAATTAACGTATTTCTTATTGTGACAAGGTTGTAGAAACATGTAAATCTACTAACAACCTGTAAATCTGCTATCTTAATTTTTGAAACGGGGCATTGTGATTTGTGTTTAGCAACCGGGCATTGTTTTTCCTCTTTTTTTCTCCAACGGTGAAGGGACAAGTGATCTGAAATGCACTTTAATGTAAGTATTTTTAAACTAGCGAACGAAATTGGTCACGTGACTTTCCACGGCAAACGACAAATCGCATATATTTACTAGCGTCGTAACGAGTCATAAATAAGCAAAAAGCTTGTCTAGTGGGGGGGCTGGCTTCAAAACAAAATTGACTACTTGAAATGCGATTGCTCTTTTTTGCCCGGAAGCTTTTTAGATTCCATTTTCAAACCCACTTTATATTTTTAGTTTGCTGAGCTGCCGCTAGAACGCCAATTCTCAGCAAAGTCGTGACAGTTTATGGAGAGCCGTCTCGCTCACATGGTAGGTAACTACAATCGACGTCTCGCTCAAACTCACACAACGTCTGCAGTTGCTTTCGGCTATGTCTTAATCTTAAATGTTCAGCCGCCCGGGTGTTTTTGATGATAATGACGTCGCCTCATATGACAGGTGTCCTTCACGACCATACTTCATTTTCCTTCAAGAGTGCATTTCAGCTCTAAATTCCTAAAACAAGTGTTGCTAGCTTTTGAAAAATTTGTTACCCATAAATGTTCATATACGTTGCCAATGCTCGTAGGTATCATTTGTAAATATATAATTTACGTATTTCTTGTTGTGGCAGTAGACAGATGAGCACTACACCCAACTTTACGGCGAAGAGAATTTAAAGCTAAAATGCATTTTATCACGACCCACCTTAAATATTCCAGCTATGGACAACGTCAGACTAGAGGTATACGTGACCACGAGGAACTCGCTGATCTCCATGGCGAAGGCGACGGTCGCGCCCACCGAAACCTTGAGCACCGTCGGCTGCAGCTGACCTGGGGGCAGGCTGAGGAGGAGGTTGAACGCCTCGAACCCTGGAAGCAGGGGTGGGGAGGTCATGAGTGGGTTACACTATAGATGTAGGTTGGAAGTGGGAATTATTGATATATTTTCAAAAATTGAAGTCCATTCATTCAACTGTATAAAACATTCATTCGTCTAATAATCGATCATTCGATCTAGCATTCAAAATGTCAACCGTTTCTAGCAAGGCAAGCTTTGATATTTGATTCATAGAATATGGGATCGTTCCACTGTGCACACGTTTATCTCTGCACCCATTTCTTATTGCACCGCTGGTGAGTGCAGCCATAAAGCTGCCGCTCCCACAGCACAGATGTTTCAGGATCGACGTGAAAATGGCCTGCGACGACGTTGAGCGTCATATGGAAAGGCTGAAGAAAAATCCGCCGTCTGGTCTCAAGGAGTCTAATGCACCGATTGAGGTTTTGGAGTCACAAAGTCCCAAGGACTTCCTGTCATTCAAACTTCGGGTGCCGGTGGACCTCAAGACGATGTTCCTGGCCAAAGGTTCCTTTTGGAGGTGCTTTTTGAAAAAATCAGCAAAAGCAAAAATATATACACTGATGACGTTTTGGTTCGTGGTTCCGTGCAGCGAAACTTTCGATGAGAACTTTCATGCACACTTCGACTTCATTCGCATCACGAAGAAGAAATAGGGCTTAACTTGAAGCGTATTACGTATTATTAACGTATTACGTGACGCGTACTGTATTTTGTATATCTTTGTCTCCGAACGAAAGGTGCGAATGAGAAGGAGAGATGTCAAATAAATTAGTAGAGTGAGGTGAGAGAAATGTCACTTGTTCATTAGCTCTGGATCAACGGACTGCCGCCGTTGTGGGTGTATTGTTTCTCTCTCGACTACTTACACAGCTGTCGTTGATCAAATAACATGTACTGAGATGTAGCTACGATTATAACAATTAGTGGTTTATTTCTCGAAATTTTTGCCTAGAAAGGAAACATTCAATCTCCATACCTCCTGCGAATGCAAAATGTAGTATTGAATAACTGGCTAAACTGGTCACAATTGTGTCTCTATCACCCCACATAGGAGAAGGAGCGACGCAATGTGTTTGTGTTATTTTTACATGTCTACAACGATGCGGAAAAAGGAGGTTTATGTGTTTGACCGACCAACGACTCAACGACTCGACCGATTTTGATAAATGATACGTCATAAGAATCGTCTTGATGGCGCCAGTGTCACTGGATACATTAAATTAAATAAGATTCCTTTTAAGCGCATTAATGTGCGAGTCAAAAAATAAATTTCAAGCCCCTCGAGTGGGGTATCAAAATAAAGGGAATGTTTTTCGAGTTAACTGAAAAATGTAAAAAGACACATTGAACCACCCTAACATCCTGGGTGCGGTAGTCGAGAGGATAAAATTAGCGGAAATAAAGTTTTACGTTTTTCGGAGGACCTACCCCTACACAATCCTGAAGCTTTTGGAACTACGTAATTGTGTGCCGCTGATTGCCCTTTTTTGGTTCAGTCGGCTTGAGCATGTTGTAAAGAATATATTTCTGTGTCCTGATTTAATGCACCGTTGTGTCAACCTTACCTATTTCGCTTATTTTATTTTTGTGTTTTAAATTTTGTTTATGACTTTGAGTTTTGAAGTTCCTGGACTGGTTAACATGACTCACTACGAATTTTTTGATCAGACGTGAAAAATCTTATAAATATCCTTGTGTTTACCTCTTAATCGCCTTAAACTATTTTAAAGTGTTGAAACACAAAAACCAAATAAGGAGTACTGCGTATTCCCGTTGGTGATAAAACTGTATAAAATTAAATTATAGTTAATTACTACCGAAATGTACACAAACATCTGAAGACTACCGAAGTGATTAAATATTTTCCAAAACTATGCTTTGTTTTACTTAAATATCTATAGGAAAAAGGTGATATATTTTCTAATACAATACATGTGTCCACATGTATGTATGTTCAATGTAAACAAAACACCGAATTGTGACCATTCGCAATCTAATGAGCCATAAATACGCTACACTTTTACTTATCAACTTATCAACTATACGAGTATAATCCTAAAGTAAAAAGAAAAGCATGCAATCGATTTTCAATCTTAAAATGCTTTCAATACAGTAAACGTTCGTTAGCCAGCTAGACAGCTACATAAAATACTAGTTTTGTGTTTTGAAATGGCAAATTAATTTTTAAAGGCCTGGCGCCCCTTCTGGCGATTACATACATGTTTAAGACGGTTGGCTAGATCATAAAATGGGTAGCCTTATCATGAAATGATCAATTCTATGATATGGCTAGGAGTGGCTACGACATACATAATACAGGGTATCCCACATGGAGGGATAGAGCATTTTTCTGAAAGAAGGCTAATTTGTTTTTAAAAACAATTGAACGGCATTCAAAGACTTCAACGAAAGCTGTTTTAACCGCGAACCGGACCAGCAAATGTGGAAATAAATAATCCTGTAATTTTACGATACCGATCGAAAAGCTGAATCATAAAACAGCATGTTAAATCAAACGTAGTCCATAAAATTTACCATTAACTTTTTTTTTTTAAACATGAAACCGAATGGTATTTTTACGGCCTTTTTGAGTTTCTAAAAACTGATGATACAAAATCAAGACAATTACAAGAAAATAATAAATTTTATGTCTTCCTTTTATTTAAGAAAGGTACATTCCAAAACTGATAATGCGTATAGAAATCTTAGCCAGTTGTCGTATTCTCGAAAACACCCGAATCATAAAATCGTATGAGCCCAAACATTTCACTTGCAGTGTCTTGTTCGATAGAAATAGGAGAATTCTCAACTGTATATAACTTGAGAAAAAGTTAATAGAAGCTATTAACTTGAAAGGCCTCAGGGAACATCTTGTAATAAATGGGGTTTAGGTTTCTGAAAACTGATAAACGCGGAATGTTATCAAACTTGGCTACGCAATGGCTCCACAACTTGCCTCCTAATAGTGTGTTGGTAATTGATAACGCACCGTATCATAATAAGCTCTCTGTGAAACCACCAATCACGAACACACCCAAACCACGAATGTTAGCGTGGTCACAACAACACAATATACCGCATGACTCAAACAAATTGAAACCCGAACGGTACCAAATTACAATAATCCCCAAGTTAAAAACTTAAAAACACCCTATTTAACTACTCACCAAGACGATTCTAAAGAGCCCAGACTCGGTAGGATTGCGTTATTTTGAGATCCTGTGACCACTATCCAGTTCCATCATCAGAACAGCTCGATACCCTCACTACTAAGAGCAATGTATTTGTCACGTTAATACAAATCAAACGATTCCAAACTCGAGGGGTTTACTAGAAGCTGCTGAAGAGTTCCACTATCCACATTCAGGTCCCATCATCAGATCAGCTCGATACCCTCATAAATCCATCAACTTCTCACCGAGACGATTCTAAAGAGCCCAAACTCGGTAGGATTGCGTTATTTTATTACAGAGTTCCTGTGACCACCATCCGGCTCCATGATCAGATCAGCTCGATGGTATCATAGTATTGCATTGTCACCTAACTAACATAATTATTCCAAATTTTGGCTCAATCGCAAACCGGGAAGTGTGTCAAATTTAACTTGCAAGATTCCTTTATATAGTGACAGGTAACGCGAATATAAGGATGTTAAAAATACACAAAGAAAGATACACAGAATTTGCGATAACGGAGGAATATGGGCATAATATTGTACTTTTACAACCAAGTCATCCCAATTTTAATCATATCGAAAACATTTGGGCACAAATAAAACACCACGTTGTCAAAAAATATTGCAATGAATGTCACGTGAGTTAAAGAAATTATTTTAGAAAAAATCAATAATTTAAGACCAAGAAGAATGGAAAAAAATCGCTATCATGCCGTTTCATGCGATGATGAATATAAAGTCAATTCGACCCAAGAATCGATAGCTTTTGCCGATGAAATGATTATTTACACAAGTTATCAGTGGGGAAAGTGTCAGTGAACAAGACGATAATGAATTTTCCGATGCCTCTAGAATGTCAGGAATAGAGATTCTCTTTGAATGAATTACATACAACTTCGAGAAGGAAGGGTTAGTCGGGTTCAAATTAACTGGTTGATGAAGGACATACGGTATTGAAATTATCAAATAGCCACTAAAATTGTTAGCTGTAAACTTAAATTACGCTTTCTTTAAGGTTAAACAGGTTACACCTAGTTTTAACACTTTTTTCACAAAAGTGCTTCCATTTCGAGAGATCTAGGCGATCTTGTACGTAATTTCGTTACTTTTGGTTTTTACAAGTTAACCCTCTACCGACCGACTTTTAAAACATTAACAAGTCAAAGGTGTTATAGTTACAATCAAATTTTTTGTGTCATTTGAAAGCTAATGTAATGTAGAGTAGAATAATATTCCGTAGTAAAGGAATTTTGATTTGGGAACCAAATGTGAAAACTAATTGACTTGAGTGCTAAATAAAATAGGGGTTTATTCTTAAGCAAAGCGTAATTTAAGTTTACAGTAATCGGTTTTAGCGACTGTTTGATACTGGCATTACCGCCTGTACTTCATCATCCATCACTATCCAGTTTATTTGAACCCGACAAAGGGTCGGGTTCAAATAAACGCCTGAGAAAAATAAACCTAAAACCAAAAAGAAAAATAATCTGGATGATTTTGATGTATCTGCAATATTAAGCACAAATGTATAAATATAAAAAATGTAGAAATCAAAGGACAGTACTTATGGAGCGACATGATATAGTGGCATGGAGGGACAGGTACCTACATGAAGTCAAAGATGTAAGAGACAGTGGTATTTCTGTTCTATACCTTGATGAAAGTTATATTCAGACTTCGCTCAATCATGAAAAATGTTGGCAAAGCGAAAATGAACCCGGCGTATCTAAATCTGTAGCTACAGGAAAAACATACATAATTGTTCATTTTGGTGGCAAGACTGGGTTTGTCCCGAATGTTTTGTTAATTTGTAAAACGAGACGTCGTCGTCTCGTTTCCGTAGTCTTTGGTACATTTTGAAGGTTGTCAAAGATGTCGGCAAGATTCAGAAATATGTGAATAATTAAGTGAATAATAGCTTTAATTGTTGTTTTTCTTTCAGGTAAGTCTTATAATAACTTACCTTTAAACTGTACTTGCCATAATGGTGAAATACTGTAATGGATAAACCAGGGTTTTAATAAAATGTCTTTCTTTCAGAACAACGCAATTTGGTTTTTATTTCATTATCTGTTGTGAGGATACAAGCTCTCCAAAACACACATTATAAAACAACAATTCTACAGCTGTTTATCGACAATGGATAAGTTAAAATTTGAATTTATGGTGAGAGCAGGTGAAGATCCAAAAACAAATATCATGTGCATAACCTCAATCACGGATACCGACATGAGCACGTTTCTGGTCCCGGAAAAGCATCAGCCGGCAAGGCTACACGAAGCAGTTTTAGCAACTCAAGCATATCAAAACGTAAAGAATACTATACAAAAAAGACACGAGAAGAGACAGGTGTGGATATCATTAACACCAGAGATGAGCAAAGTCTATAGAGATCAAGATGGAAATATGCAGTTTCAAGGGTATTTGCTGGAAGAAATCCCACAGAAACCACCTTCAGCGGGAATCTCGGATGAAATTTTAACGAAGATTTTGAAAAGTGTAACTTTGCACAGGACTCTGTCAAGTATTTAGGTCATGTGATAAAAGATAATACAATCACTCCATTGAAGGATAATTTAATTGCTATAAAGAATTTTCCTATTCCAAAAACACAAAAGAATGTTCGACAGTTTCTAGGTAAAATAATTTTTTACGGGAAATATGTTCCAAATATGTCCATCACATTGGATCCTTTACATAATTTGCTGAGGAAAGAACAGAAATTTATTTGGTCGGAAAAATGTCAAGAATCATTTGAGACTATAAAAAAACTACTATGCTATTTTGGCAATTTATGATCCAGATCTGCCGATACTTATTTATACAGACGCTAGTATACAGGGTGTAGGCGCGATCTTAAAACAACCACAACTTGATGGCGAAGAAAAGCCCTGCGCATTTTATTCAAAAAAACTAAATGATTCCCAGAAAAAGAAAAAAGCCATATATCTGGAATGTTTAGCAATAAAAGAAGCTGTAAAATATTGGCAGCACTGGCTAATGGGTAAAACCTTTACGGTCTATTCAGACCATAAACCGTTAGAAAAAATGAATATTAAGGCCCGAACAGATGAAGAATTAGGCGATCTCGCATACTACCTATCACAGTTTAATTTTGAGGTAAAATATTCTCCAGGGAAATATAATTTAGAAGCAGATAGTTTGAGCAGAAACCCTGTATTAGAATCATACGAAAATCAAGATGACTGTTTAAAAATAGTTAACTTTATAAAAATAGAAGACATACAAGGTGATCAAAATATAAATGAAGATGTAAAACAAAATATAAATAAACTTATACTTAAAAATACAATATACTATAAAAAGATTGGAAAAAGAGAGAACATTGTATTAACCGAAGAATTTAGTAAGAAAATTATAAAACAAATACATTATCTCTACTGTCACATAGGAATACAACAGATGGAAAATAAAATAAAACGATTCTACATAGCAAAAAATTTAACATACAACATCAGAAAATTTTGTGAAAACTGTGGAATCTGCGAAAAAAACAAATCTAGAGCAAAATTTAAATTTGGCCTGATGTCTCACTTAGATCCCGCTACTTATCCCTTTGAAATAGTATCGATAGACACCATTGGTGGATTTGGTAGCTCACGTTCTACAAAAACATATTTACATCTTCTAGTAGATCATTTCACAAGATATGCCTACATTTTAACATCCAAAACTCAAAACTCAAATGATTTTATAAAGCTTATTGAAAAAATTCCACAGGGAGATAATAAAATAGGCCTTATTCTATCTGATCAGTATCCAGGCATAAATTCGAAAGATTTTAAAAACTTTTTAATGAGAATGAAGATACCCATCATCTTTACTGCGGTCAACGCTCCTTTCTCAAATGGTTTGAATGAAAGATTAAACCAAACAATAGTTAATAAAATTCGATGTAAGATAAATGAAAAGAAAGATAAATTGGCCTGGACAACTATTGCTCAGGAATGTACTAAACGATATAATGAAACGGAACATACTGTGACAGGTTTTTCCCCAAAATATTTGTTGGAAGGAAAAAATATAGATATCCTACCTGAGGAATTAAAACAAAAAGTAACAGAACAAAGTTTATTTAAAGATAGAAGAATTGCATTAGAAAATACAATAAAGTCACACAATTATAACAAGAAACAATTCGACAAAAATAGAAAACATTATGAACCAAAAGTAGGAGATTCAGTATATGTTGAGAATGGAAATCGAATAAACCGAAAAAAACTAGACGAACTAAAATTTGGTCAATTTAAAATTTTAGAAAAGTTATCAAACTCTATTTATAGAATAGACACAGGACATAAAAAATCGGAATCCAACCTTTTCCACATAACAAAACTTGTCCCTTTACCGGAAAATAGTTTTTAGGAAAACGCGTGCGTTTTCAATTTTGGTGGGGAGATGTAAAACGAGACGTCGTCGTCTCGTTTCCGTAGTCTTTGGTACATTTTGAAGGTTGTCAAAGATGTCGGCAAGATTCAGAAATATGTGAATAATTAAGTGAATAATAACTTTAATTGTTGTTTTTCTTTCAGGTAAGTCTTATAATAACTTACCTTTAAACTGTACTTGCCATAATGGTGAAATACTGTAATGGATAAACCAGGGTTTTAATAAAATGTCTTTCTTTCAGAACAACGCAATTTGGTTTTTATCTCATTATCTGTTGTGAGGATACAAGCTCTCCAAAACACACATTATAAATTTATAACGACAAAGAAAAAAAGCTGATTTCCATGATGCCATGAAAAAGTTAATTAAAAAAATGGGTATTGAATAAATTATTACCCAATCTAAATGAACCCACCTGTATAGTGATGGACAATGCTAGATATCATTCTAGCCAAATTAACAAACCTCCAAGCTCGGTTAATAGAAAAATGAAATTGCAGAATGGCTTACATCAAATAATATTGCCTGCCCTACCAAAGCCACCAAAAGTATGTTGTTGTTTTTGGTAAAACAAAATAAACCTTACCCAGTCTACGAGATTGATAATTTAGTACAGGAGTATGTTCACAAAATATTATGACTGCCGCTATATCATTGTGACCTGAATCCGATGGAAATTGTATGAGGCATAGTAAAAGGAAAGGTTGCCACAAATAATGTTGGTTTAGATAATATCACGTCCCTGCAGATAGTAAAAAAATGTTTTGAGGATATAACTACTGATACATGGAATAACTGCTGTGAGCATACAAAAAAGTAGAAGAGAATATAGATGCAGGGGACTGGTAATTGATAGAGAATTTTAACAACTTATTATAAATATTGGCGGCAGTCATAGTGAAACATCCAGTCTTACAACTGACAATGAGTATGATATGTCTAGAATTGAACCAGTACAATCTGATCATGGAGATCATGAAATGTCATATGAATCTGTTGAATATTTAGATTCTAAATTTGATGACTAATGATAAAAATTACTACATAACCATAATGGTTTATTTCCTATATTTTAACCCGACTACAGGTACTTACTTTAGTGGAAGATTATTTCATAATAATAAAAAATAATAGTAGTTAATGTGACATCCATAATGAGAGGCATATTCCATATACAAGTGTTTCATATTAACAATACACGATTATTTTAATGCCTAATTATGTACAGTTACATACACAGTTTTATCTCTACATATCATAGGCTCTCTATGACTGTTAATTTATAGTTATATTTAATATGTAACTTCTAATAAGTTCGATTTTAAAATAAGTTAGGCAATTAGCGAAGCGGCCAATTTCCATGGGTATACTATTCTTGGTATTGCTATACTATATAAAGTTATTTAGCGCCCTCAGACCAGGCTTTTTATGTTCCTGGTGGGGCTTTAATTAACTTTTTCCATTAATTTGCTGTACTTATTTGAATCATGATACAATTATAAAGGTACAGAGGTTCAGCCAGTCTAGTTAAATCCACAATAGGTCATAATCCAGTTGCCGTGAATAGTGAAATTGGCAACTATTAGCATGGATACTACAGAACTTTACTGCTATTCCGCTTTGATTTGATATTCTCATGCTGGAGAAAGTCCTAAGCAAATTTACTAGTAGTCCTTATAGAATATTTTGTGAATTATATCACCTTAAAACCCTAACCGCCCCTCGCACTTTTAGCTCTTGTACCGCAAGTGCGACTTGTTGCTTAAATGTTAAATAAATGTTTTTTCAAGATAGAAAGATTATACATGCAAAAAAATCGCCGGTGATCTTTTCGTAATAGTCTCCAAAAATATACCTATATTAGTTCGTATAATTTCTTGTGTGGTAGGTAATGTATGTTGTAATTTATAAATATAAATTACAATATATTCTCTATAAAATGCACTGTTATATGTGTGGTTGAAGGAATCAAACTTTATCGACAAAAAAAAATTGCCTGCTCCCTATTTTTTTAGGCTAATGTTTAACTGTGTACCAATTTGAGTAAAAAGAGACACCCAAAAAAAAAAACGGTCAAGTGCGATTCTAAATCGCGCACGAAGGGTTCCGTACCACCGTTCAATGGAAGCGATGGTGTGGAGTGAATAGTTTGGATTTTACACAGCAAAATATTGTTTACAAAGTTATTGTCGCGGTTACTTTCACACTCCATGTACGTAACCAGGTGCATCCATAAGTTTGTATGTGGTATTGAAAGAATTGTTGTATGGGAGCCCCCTTAAATATTTCTTTTATCCTGTTTTTTAGTATTTGTTGTTATAGCGGCAACATAAATACATCATCTGTGAAAATTTCAACTGTCTAACTATCACGGTTCGTGAGATACAGCCTGGTGACAGACGGACGGACGGACAGCGGAGTCTTAGTAATAGGGTCCCGTTTGGAACCCTTCGGGTATGGAACCCTAAAAACTATAGATTTTTGAGATGGGAGATTTTATTCCATATTATTTTGTGTGTATCTTCGCCAAAACTAAATTATCTCCAAAAATTTTAAACACCCTAATTTACTAAACTACATGGCTCCGCTTTGCCTCGGCTCCAGTTTGTATTATAAATTTGGGATCTAACAAACCTAACATTAGTATTCGGACTATGGCAGCTAATACGGTTCTGGGAAACTACAAGGGAGCACTAAATTTGGTGAACATTTGGTAGTCAAAACATACACTGGTAAACAATATATTTGTTGCCTTTTATAAGCATTTTTTTTTCCTGCAATGCAATGGTTTGTCTACCCTATTGGAGAAGTCGAACAAAACTAAATTCGATAATTTTCGCCTCAACTCTAGGGTGCCTACCACCATCGCCGACACAAATAAAGACGGGAATAAGGAAGTATAATACCCATATCGATATTTTTATAAGAGCCTAGTAAACTTGCGTTGGACTTTCTCCAGCATGAGAATATCAAATAAGATAAGATAAGAATCCGTTTATTCACTGATAAGATTCAGACAGATACAGTTCACAGACAGTTTAAGAAATGATTAAAAATTATATTTAGTTAACTATACATGTGTATATTCCACAGTGAATAGGACCTGGCTCAGCATATGTTAAAAATGAATTATCTGCAACTCTGATAATTCTGCCAGGACCCATTTCATGGTTTCAGTGGAAGCTTACAACAAATATGTGACGTGCGATGACACGTATGGTTTCCGTTTATTTTTATTATAAGTACTTATAGGAGTTTGGCGGGAAGTATACATATTACACAGAGTGGGTATGTATGTGTTATGTATGCACTATAGCGTAGGTATTTATAAAGAGTATTATGTGTTGTGAGTGTATATATATATTTTGAATAAAATTGAAGATATTGAAAAAGCAAGAATAGGATGCAGGATCAGGCAAGACACTGTGACATTTCTAGCAACTGACAGGTACATGGTTCGAAAGAACGAAACAGAAAAAGAAATGGTAAGAGAGAGAAATTGAACCCCTTTACCCGCACTAAAACTAAACTTTAGTTTTAGTCTGCCCTCTGCAATTGCAAAAGATGTAACTTGTAGTGTCTTTTAAAGGACGATTTTGTATTTTGATTCCTAATAGGAGGTGGTATGTTGTTCCAGCATTTCGTGGTCATATAGCGAAAGCTACCACGAAATGCTGCAGTTCTGTGGTGTGAGACGTATGAAGGGGCTGTACAGGTTCTGCCTCTGCCGTCCCGTCGCCATTTGATTTTAGCGTACAGATACTCAGGTTTTCCAGACTTCAGTACACCAAACAATAGGGTTGCTAGGTACAGGTTTAGACGACCATCTATTTTTAAGATATTGCCCTTGTTGAGATAAGGTGTGACGTGCGACCGCGGCGGTATAGGGTAGCAAAAACGGGCACAACCATTTTGCACGCGTTGTAGAAGACGTAATGTTTTTTTGTAAAAACATGAGCCGTAGACCGCAAAGCAATTATTTAGTTTGGACAAAATTAATGTTTCGCATAAACTGACACGCATGTTCACACTTAGGAACTGTCTAACGCCGTAAATAACTTTTAACCTGTAAAAGCAGTTGCGCACCAGTTCAATTGTATGTTTTTCAAATGTCAGTCTATCGTGCATCTTTATTCCCAAATTCCGTGCCTCAGTGATTCGTTCGATAGGAATTCCATCGACTAACAATACCGGATTTAGTAGTAATGCCTTCTGGATTTGTGCTTTTGACCCCAGAATCATATATTTGGACTTCAAAGGATTCATCACAAGTGAGTTTTTCGACGACCATTTGGAGATAGAATCAAGATCATAATTTATCTTGTCTATGGTGGTTTGAAATGTATCGACAGTTAGTGAGTGATAAAGTTGGATGTCGTCAGCATAGATATGAAATTTGCAATGAGATATTGATTTTAATATATCAGCACAGTATATAATGAACAGGAGAGGCCCCAGTATGGATCCCTGGGGAACTCCCCTGTCCATCGGAATGCAGCTTGAAGAATTACACGAGCCATCAGACCTGCGAAGGCGCGCCAAATCAAAGCGGAATAGCGGTACAGTTCTGTCGTATCCATGCTACTAGTTGCCACTTTCACTATACACGGCAACTGGATTATGACCTATTGTGGATTTAACTAGACTGGCTGAACCTCTGTACCTTTATACTTGTATCATGATTCAAATAAGTACAGGAAATTAATGGAAAAAGTTAATTAAAGCCCCACCAGGAACATAAAAAGCCTGGTCTGAGGGCGCTAAATAACTTTATATAGTATAGCAATACCAAGAATAGTATACCCATGGAAATTGGCCGCTTCGCTAATTGCCTAACTTATTTTAAAATCGAACTTATTAGAAGTTACATATTAAATATAACTATAAATAACAGTCATAGAGAGCTTGTGATATGTAGAGATAAAACAGTGTATGTAACTGTACATAATTAGGCATTAAAATACTCGTGTATTGTTAATATGAAACACTCGTATATGGAATATGCCTCTCATTATGGAAGTCACATTAACTACTATTATTTTTTATTATTATGAAATAATCTTCCACTAAAGTAAGTACCTGTAGTCGGGTTAAAATGTAGGAAATAAACCATTATGGTTATGTATTCATTTTATCATTAGTCATCAAATTTAGAATCTAAATATTCAACAGATTCATATGACATTTCATGATCTTCATGATCAGTTCGTACTGGTTCAATTCTAGACATATCAGACTCATTGTCAGTTGTAAGACTGGATGTTTCACTATCACTGCCGCCAATATTTATAATAAGTTGTTCAATTTCTCTATTAATTACCAGTCCCCTGCATCTATATTCCTCTTCTACTTTTTTGAATGCTCACAGCATTTATTCCATGTATCAGTAGTTATATTCTCAAAACAGTTTTGTACAATCTGCAGGAACGTGATATTATTTAAACCAACATTATTTGTGGCAACCTATCCTTTTACTATGCCTCAAATAATTTCCATCGGACTCAGGTCACAATGATATGGCGGCAGTCATAATATTTAGTGTCCATACTCCTGTACTAAATTATCAATCTCGTATACTGGGTAAGGTTTATTTTGTTATACCAAAAACAACAACATACTTTTGGTGGCTTTGGTAGGGGAGGCAATATTATTTGATGTAAGTCATTCTGCAATTTCATTTTTTCTATTAACGGAGCTTGGAGGTTTGTTAATTTGGCTAGAATGATATCTAGCATTGTCCATGACTATACAGGTGGGTTCATTTAGATTGGGTAATAATTTATTCAATACCCATTTTTTTAATTAACTTTTTCATGGCATCATGGAAATCAGCTTTTTTTCTTTGTCGTCATAAATTAACAAAACATTCGGGACGAACCCAGTCTTGCCACCAAAATGAACAATTATGTATCTTTTTCCTGTAGCTACAGATTTAGACACGCCGGGCTCATTTTCGCTTTGCCAACATTTTGCATGATTGAGCGGAGTATGAATATAACTTTCATCAAGGTATAGAACAGGCATACCACTGTCTCTTACATCTTTGACTTCATGTAGGTACCTGTCCCTCCATGCCACTATATCATGTCGCTATATTAGTACTGTCCTTTGATTTCTACGTTTTTTATATTTATATATTTTTTGCCTAATATTGCCGATAAATCAAAATCATCCAGATTAATTTTCTTTTTGGTTTTAGGTTTATTTTTCTTATAATACGACAAAATATTTTACTTATAAATAGTTACAAATTAGCCAATTCACATTGCACATACTTTATGACGTACCTACCAGTCATGCTGACAGCAAGGCTGGTGATGTTATTTAGAGGAATAGAGTCCAATCCTTCAGACTTTCTATCCGACAAATATTTCGATAGATTGTGAATAAGTGTTGCAAGTTGAAGAAAATAGTTTCTTTGGTTTTCCGTAACATGGCGATGTTTTTATATTCTTGGTTTGGCTTTAATTTCCAATTTATACAACATATTTTTTGTGTCGTATAATGTCATTGTTACTACTAGGAAAAATTGTAAGATCCTATGTAGAAAATAGATTTTCTTTGATATAGGTGGAGTTCAAACGCTTTGCTAATATGAAATAAAAAATTGCCAATGTTCTTTGGTCTTGTAGCAGCATCGACACAGCGACTCATACTGAAGATCGAGAGGCGCGGCCCGGTTTATTATATGGTGTGAGACAGCCTATCATGCATTCCACTCGCACCCTCCGCACATCGTAATCGCCTTGCGCGATCCTTACAGGGTCAGCTATTTTGTATATATTGCATTATAATATTAAATAAACTGTCTCAGTTCGCAAATAGCAAAGCATAGTTTTTATTCATCAGCTACAGCATTCCCGCCTCAACAGTGGTGACCCCGACTTTGATTAAAAACACGCAACAACAAATAACGCAAAATGGCCAATCAGGATCAAAACCAAGGATCTTCAACCGATTACAAAGAACTCTCCGGCATATCAGTGAATATGAGAATACCACCCATCTGGCGTGATAGACTTCGCCTTTGGTTCGCCCAGTTCGAGTCAATCGTCTCTTCTCACAAAAAAGGAGACAAGGCTATGTATGACCTCGTAGTCGGACAGCTGGAGCGCCAGGACATCGATGAAATATGCGACATTATGTTAGACCCACCGGAAAACAACAAGTATCCAGCAATTAAGAAGCGCTTATTAGAAGTCTACGAGGATTCAGAGCAGCGCCGAATCCAAAGATTATTTTCTGAAATGGAGCTCGGTGACAGCAAACCCTCCCAGCTACTGCGGCGCATGCAGTCTCTCGCCGGCAACAGCATTCCCGAGTCAACGCTACGCATTATGTGGACCAATCACCTGCCTCAGTCAGCACAAGCCGCACTAACGATTAGCGAAACAATAGCCAAGAAAACGGACCTGAACGAACTCGCACTTGTCGCAGATAGAATATTGGAACAAACCAACGTTTGCTCAGCCGCACGCTCCGTTTCAATTGCCGTCGTCGACCACCAACAACCATCCACGTCATCCAGTCCGCAGAAAAGTGCTGAAAATCATGAAGAAATGACCATACACGAAAAAATTGACATGCTTGTCTACGAAATCGCGGAATTGAAAGCACAGCGACGAGACGACCAACGCAGAGCACCGTTCCGCCGTGACTGGCGCGGGCGCAGTGAGCGCACCGGCAGCGGCAACGCACGAAGACCGCACCTCTCTCACTCCAGCGCACCTCACATGTACTCGCAACAGGGCCCGCTTACCGCCGCCAATGATACCTGCTACTATCATCGTCGCTATGGAAGGAATGCGCAGAGATGCACACGGCCATGCAAGTTTGATCATAACAACTTTACTTCGCCGTCGGAAAACTAAATACAGCGTTGGCTGAGACGGCAACCGGCGCTTGGAATAATTCACACCGTCTATTCGTCTACGACAAGCAGTCAAAGCTATCGTTTCTGATCGACACCGGTGCGAATATTTCCGTCATTCCCAAACAAAAAGGAAGACGTGCGGAACCAACGAAACTATCATTGTATGCAGCCAACAATACCGTCATACCAACATATGGCGAGAAAACATTGGACCTGGACCTCAGCTTAGGAAGACCCTACCGATGGAAGTTTGTCATTGCAGCAGTCAGTAAGCCAATACTAGGCGCTGATTTCTTACAACATCATCAACTTCTCGTCGACATCGCCGGTCGATCACTGATCGATAAAGTCACCAATCTTTCCATCAAAGCACCGTTATGCAGTTCATCGGTGCCTACAACTCGCACCATTGACATCGGACAAAAGTACCACGACATTTTGGCAGAATTCCCAGACGTCACACGATTATCATCAATGAAGGAGTGTCCCAAGCATGACGTGGAACATCACATCGGAACCACGGGTCCACCTATATATTCAAAGGCGCGGCCAATTCCTCCGCATCGCTATCATGCAGTCAAGAAAGAATTCGAAGACATGATGCAGCAGGGCCTATGCCGTCCCAGCAAAAGCCCTTGGTCGACGCCTCTTCACGTTGTACCCAAGAAGAATGGAGACCTTCGAGTTTGCGGAGACTACAGAAGGCTTAACTCCGTCACAAGACCAGACCGGTACCCAATACCGAGACTGAAAGATTTCACCTATCAACTCAGCGGGAAGGAAATATTTTCAACGTTGGATTTGAACCGGGCGTACCAGCAACTGCCAGTCTTAGAAGCCGATATTGAGAAAACAGCCATTATTACACCTTTCGGTTTGTTTGAGTTCCCAAGAATGTGCCCAGGACTCAAGAACGCGGGCCAAACCTTTCAACGGTTCATCCATCGAGTACTTCAAGGCCTAGACTATGCGTTTCCATTCGTGGATGACGTCATACTCGCTTCAACTACGGAAGAGGAACACGCTAGACACCTCCGCGCAGTTTTACAACGATTGAACGAGTTCGGCATCACTATTAACGCGTCGAAATGCGTACTTGGACAAGAAGAAGTTAAATTTCTTGGTTACTCAGTATCCAAGGATGGCATCAAACCACTCGAAGAGAAAGCTCAAGCTATCGTCACGTTCCCGAAACCGACAACAATACAAGAATTGCGAAGATTCCTCGGCATGCTAAATTTTTACCGAGAAAACATTCCAAAGGCCGCGGAAATACAAGCGCCACTGAATGCTTACCTTCACAACTCTAAGAAGAATGACAAAAGCAAAATCGTATGGAACGACGAAGCAGAAAAAGCATTCAACTCGAGCAAAGACTGCATACGTAACGCAGCTTTGCTCGCACATCCGTCTGCCTCCGCCCCCCTCGCCCTCATGTGTGACGCATCCGACTCGAGCGCAGGAGCGGTACTACAACAGCGAGTAAACAACGCCTGGCAACCACTCGGCTACTTTTCCAAGAAGTTTTCGCCTACACAGCAGCGATACAGCACATACGATCGCGAGCTGTTGTCTATCTACATGGCACTGAAACACTTCAGGAAGATGTTCGAAGGGCAACATCTCACCGTATTCACCGACCATAAACCGCTGACCTACGCGATCAACAAGCCGCCGTCTGACAACGACACGCCCCGACGAACGCGTCAACTACTTTTCATCAGCGAGTTTACAACAGATGTACGACACATCAGCGGGCAAGATAACGTCGTCGCAGATGCTCTGTCACGGATAGAAGCTATCACTTGCCCCGCCCCCATCGACTACAGGGAGCTCGCCGCTGCACAAGAGACGGACACACAAATTAAACCGCTACTGCTACAAAGAAATTTGCAACTAAAGAAGATGAATATACCTAACTCAAACGAGATGATTTACTGCGAGGTATCTACATCACACGTTCGACCCTACCTCCCTGAAGACTTTCGTCGCATCGCATTTAACGCCGTGCACAACATAAGCCACCCAGGCATTAGAACCACGCGCAAGCTCATGCAAGAAAAATACTTCTGGCCTTCCATGAACACGGACATCGGCAACTGGGCCAAAACATGTACTTCGTGTCAACAAGCGAAGATTCAAAGACACACATCGAGCAACATAGCGACCTACCCTCCATGTGACCGCTTCGAGCACATCCATGTTGACATTGTTGGGCCGCTATGCACGACAGCTCAAGGGTATCGCTATCTCGTCACTATAATCGACCGCAAGACTCGATGGCCTGAAGCCTTACCCGTGCAAGAAATAACCGCCGAAACTGTAGCGAAGACTGTGTTCGAGGGATGGATAAGCCGTTTCGGATGTCCGGCCAGCCTCACCAGCGACCAAGGCCGCCAATGGGAAAGTCAACTTTTCTCTGCACTGGCGAAATTACTCGGCATTGAGAAAATACGGACTACTGCATACCATCCACAAAGTAACGGGATAGTAGAACGCTGGCATCGCTCACTCAAAGCAGCGCTTATGGCCCGTTTAGAAAACATCAACAAATGGACAGACGAACTACCTACCGTTCTATTGGGGCTACGAGCAGCGACGCGACCGGACACGGGAACAAGCGCAGCTCAACTTACATACGGGCGCGCACTTCGCCTGCCAGGCGATTTCATCGCATCTCCAGCAAGAGGGGTGTCAACGCGGCCAATGGAAATGACTCACAACTTCGTCAATCAGCTGGCGCAACAGATCAATGACCTCCGTCCGGTAGAACGTAAACAAAGCAGACAACGTACGATTTTCGTGCACAAGGACTTGCACACATGTGAATACGTCTTCATGCGTGTTGACGCTGTACGAAGACCTCTGCAGGCACCCTACGAAGGACCCTATCCGGTGCTACAAAGATGCGACAAGTACTTTTTACTACAATTGCCGGGTCGACAAGTCAACGTGTCCATCGATCGCCTCAAACCAGCTTACACTATGAGCGAAGAGTCGTCTGAGGAAAACATAGAACGGAGGACAAGATCAGGACGTGTTGTTAGACCTCCCGTACGCTTCGCTTGAGGGGGAGCACTGTAGCAGCATCGACACAGCGACTCATACTGAAGATCGAGAGGCGCGGCCCGGTTTATTATATGGTGTGAGACAGCCTATCATGCATTCCACTCGCACCCTCCGCACATCGTAATCGCCTTGCGCGATCCTTACAGGGTCAGCTATTTTGTATATATTGCATTATAATATTAAATAAACTGTCTCAGTTCGCAAATAGCAAAGCATAGTTTTTATTCATCAGCTACAGCATTCCCGCCTCAACAGTCTAATGTCTCCTCTCATTTTCCTAAAGAAGGTTGTCATTGCCACAGAGTATCTATGTCATCAACAAATCAATACAATAGGGTGTTAGGGCCTTACCACAAAAAAAAAACGAGTGTTCAACACTTGTTTAAAAACGAAAACATATGGGATTTGACGTTTGTTTTGAGGTTAAACGCCGTTCAATATATTTGTGGTAACACGGTTATACTTCTAGTAAGATTGTAAATTGTTAAATTAGGGAATTCATTTTCAATTTATAAAACATGTTTTTATGTGGCCTGTAATGTCGTTCTTACTACCAGGAAACATTATATGTAGAAAATAGATTTCCTATGATATAGGTGATGTTCATAGACGCTTTGGAAATATGAGATAAAAATTCGCCAATGTTCTTTGGTCTAATGTCTCCTCTCATTTTCCTAAAGAAGGTTGTCATTGTCTCAGAGTATCAATGACATTAACAAATCAATACATAAGGGTCTTAGACTTCTGGTAAGAATCTATGGGCGACTAGCGGAATAAGACCTACCTCAAGTAATTTTGACAACTCCATACAAATTTATAAGGAGTTGTCAAAGTTTACTCGAGTAAAGACTTCTTCCGCTTTCTAGCTAGTGGCACAGAATTGTTAAATTATAACAGAATACCTGTTATGTAGTAGATAGAACAGGTTGCAATGCAAGTTAAGATAACACAGTAGGTATTCTATTCGCAATGCATAAATTAGTTAAACATTTGACCTTTTGATCTCAGGGTATTAGTCTCTCTCTGTCTATAGGTGTCTTCCTATAGTTCTTATTTTGTGCGACACAAGGACGACAAATGTAATACTTTGGTTTAACCTTGATATGGTTGGTTAATTTATTATTTATTCATATTTAAGCAGACAATATGCCATCAAGACTCGTTTTTCAGACTGACATTTTAGATCAAGTTAACATTCAAGTTTTGTTTGTGCTCTGAAGATGCTGAGAGTGATAGTGAAGAACAGAGTGTAATAGAAAGGCGTAGGTAGAGTGCATTTCAGCTTAAATTTCCCTTCACCGTTAAGTTGGTAGCAATAAAAACAGTGTTGCTGGCTTTTGAAAAGGTTGGTACCCAAATGTTAGGGTGAACATATCAAAACTAACTCATACTAAAAGGGCCTTACCACAATAAAATAAACTGCTGTTCAATGCTTGTTTAAAAACAAAAACATATGGGATTTGACGTTTATTTTGAGGAAGAAGCTATTTAATATTTTTTATGGTAACACGGTAAATGTTTAAATATGTTTGCAGGATATTGCATTTATCCATTTTTTTTTCATGATAGTTGACAGTGCACTACAGCCAACTTACGGCGAAGGGATTTTATAGCTGAAATGTACTATATAGCAAATATTTACCTATTTCAGGATAATAGATAATCACTACAGAAGTAAAGAGAAACAAAGTATCTCAAACTTCTTAATCCTCAAATTAGTACTACATACCTTCAAACATAAGCATGAAGGGCAACACGGAAAGAAACATCCAGGGTTGCACATGGAAGACCATGTCTACAGGGTTATGCAGGCCCAACTTGCTCTTCTGCATTAGCAGCTGGGCAAAGGTCCACCGGAGACCAGCAGCGAAGGATGCAATCAGCAGGAAGTTGAATCCAAGGAGGTTGAACTGGGTCGCTTCATAAGTAAACATGATGAGGCCAGATGCTATCATGAAGACTATTCCGACCAGTGACCATGACTGTGGACAATGTTGCAAGTTTTACAAATAAATGATCTTAGGTCAATTTTCAAACCAATCTTGATCTAGCTCATACAAATAGGTGATGATGATGATGATGATGATATATGACATAGCTAATAGTATCAACATAACACACATACCTTCTTTTCCAATCCCAGTAATATAGCAAAGCCGAGAATAAAAATTATACTGGTTGACTTAGTCATGGTATATAGAGAAATAGTCATTAGCTTCAATCCCCAGTTTGAGAATCCAACATCAATACCACTGGCCACACCAGTGGGACAGACCGACCGCAGACCGGTCATGAATGACAGTAAGAGCTGGGGTGTACCAGTGATGAAGTAGATCATAGCTCTCACACAGACTGAGAGCAACCACTTGACAACAAGATGGTACATAACAACAGTCAAGGGGTAGCCAAATTCCTGTAATAAAAAATGTAATGTGAATCCTTATCTACAGCCATGATATTATTATTAACAAAGGTAACAAAACACTTAACGAAGACTAAAGCCCTTAATAATAAACTGCTCTCAGTTCAGAAGAGCTATCTCAAGCGCATGACACTTATGGATTTCAGACATAGCTGAGACAACTTGCAGATCTGAGAGTGGTTATTATTAAGGGCCTATGCCACAAATAAGTATATCGTATAAATTTTAATTTTTTTGTTAATTGCTGATTAGGTTACTCTACTTGACACACCAACCCAAAGTTGAGCAGTGGAGGATGTTTCTAAACTAAACATATGAAAAATTTACATAATTAGATATTTTACCTTCAGGAGCCATCTCTGGTAAAATGTGAGGCCGATTGAAAGACAAAAATATAGTAAAATGAGGCCTAAAGATAGCAGGCCCCGCTGGTAGTAGTTGGGCGAGGACTTCGCAGGAGGTTTTATCGTAAACACTTCAGTATCACGCTCAAGCTCTGGTTTCACTGCCAGCTGTTTATATTTTACGTCGGGCATGGCTGGCACTGGACGAAACCTTTGATATCAAAGATACACTCTGCTGCATAGCAGGCAGTACAACCCCGCAACTAATACAGTTACACGAAAATAGAGGTGAATTTTCAAAAAATCCATTCACCACTTAAGTGAATTTTTATATTTTTTGGTCTTTAGACAGACAATCCACAACACAACACCATCCGCAATCCATGCAAAAATTACAAAAAAAAACTGTCTGTGACATTCAATCAATGACAGCTAAAAACCATACGTAGGTACGGTACGATCACTGTTGTGTTGTGTGATTGTGCCTGTGTGTTGATTGTATTGTGTGAAAGTGTGAACTTGTGTGTAGGCAGCTTTTTAACAGCCCGTTCCGAGTCGCACCATAATCGATTATAGCGTCGACGAGGTCGTTCCGAATGAGTTTTAGCATGACAACGACAGCTCAAAATGTTTGATACACGTCATGAATGACGTCATTAACGCCTCCAAGTTGTGCTATCATCGCCCATGCTTCTGAGCGTCAGCACTTTGAGCGAGCCATCAAAAGTGACAGCTGTCACGCTGACAGCTGACAATCAAACTAGAAAACAGCAACCAGCAACGGCTCCGGTGCTCCATAATTGTCGTCATTTCCCACTCGGAACGGCCGTGATGGTCGTGACGTCACCTGAGCGATGATATCTTTGTTGACGTGACTCGGGACGTGACATAGGTACGTTGTCCAAACCCATTGGCCAATCCTTCATGAATGTGGCTAGAGGACCCCATCACACGTTGGATGGAACATCGATCCAGTTTGCTTCGGTGAAGGCCAATGGCGGATGATAAAGATGTTCAGACTAGATTTACTTATTTTCAATACACCGCTATTATGCGAGTGTTTACGAGAAAAGGGAATTTCGAATGAAATGGAAAAAGTTTTGTAAGCAATGGCTGCTTTCTACTTCCATGTCGTGCAAAAATTTCACTAGCATAGAATTGAAAAGGAACTACATGATACCTTTAAAGCGTATAGCTCTGTCCCTATTATATACTATTATGTATAATATAACTCTATACATTATGTATAATGAAAATTGTGCACGACATGGTAAGCGAAGCGCAGTACGTTACGATTTGAAGTTCGGTACTCCGGGAGCTCGATGCAACTGTACTCTGGCCAACGTGTAGAAGCGGCGATCAACTCCACGCTCAGTAATAGTCTATATTTATTTTTTGTTATGGCAGATATAAATCTACAAATGTATTAAAGTTTCACATTGCTGTTTGCAGGCCTTCACAACAAAAAACACTATATGCTTCAATTTCTTAAGGCATATTATTAAGATTTGCCAGGAATAAGAAGGGGCCTAATATGGAACCTTGTGGAACGCCGATTTGTAAACCATCAGGTTTAACGCCGTTGGTTTCTGCCCATTGAATTATATTGCTTAAAGGTGATCTAAGAAGATACAACGCTGTATTTCTAACTCCGTAATTATTTAATTTCATTAGTAGCGTATCTTGTCAACACAATCAAATGTCTTCGACAGATCGTAAAAAAAACCGATAACATCCTGTGCGGCCTAGAAAATGTGACATACTTATTGAAATTAGTGAAGCTTTATTGTTGGGCGTGGAGTTGTTTTGTATGGTTGAAGTATGAGAGCTTTTGATTGAGTGCAATCTTTTCAAATATTTTACTGCTGGAAGTGCAGATATTGGTCTGAAATTTGAAGGATCACTGAACAGAGGTATCTGTAGAGGTCTGGGAAAACTCCATCGTCAACACATTTGTTGAATATATAAGCTAAGGGTAGGGCTATAACTAGAATTACTGCTCCAATGACTTTTCGCTGCCTCGGTGCTTGAATGTTCAACGGACCATTTTTCGGAAAATACACTTTTTGACGTCTACTTAAAGAACAGCTGATTCTACATCGTATAATGGGACAAAAAATGTCCTAAAGTGGTTACAATTCACGTTTTATTCAAAAATATAAAAGTTAATATCCAGTAGAAATATTGTGTTCAGTGCTTGTTTGGCCAACCTCCGTAATTTGCGTATTCTGAACGCATCGGAAACCGATCTCCGTGCTTGTTTAATCTACATCCACCTTACAGCCAATCATGAACAAGGATTCAGCTATGACGCGCTGGCGCGACGCCATCTTTCTTTCGAAGCGTCATCCAGGTTGTGGCTTGTTTTGGTGAGGTTTTGGTAAAGATTAATAATTTACTGTACTTAGGACCTGTTACAGCGAAAAATCACAGGAATTTGACGGATTTGGAAAGGTATGTTGGACTTTTATTCATATTTTAATTTCTCTACTTCTTTTACGTGACTGATACAGGCTGATGCATTATTATTTTGGTCGGCCGAACTTTATAGGTAAATAGGTACCTATTCTAATCAATGCTCTACCTACCCATTTAAAAATATTGGCAAATTAAGTACCTACGTAAATTCCTGACCATATTCTATATTACAATACTTAACAAAATGTTATTTTATACGTTAATTCCCGTTCATCTACACCGTTCAAAAAGTTCCGTTCATTCACATCACCGAGTTGACGATCGAAACGTTTTATTTCATACTTATGCATGCACATTATGTATAACTAGAGATGGACAGTGCTATTAATTGTGTTAATATTAATAGCCAAAATGGTTATTAACCCCACTTTTAATGTTTTTCTTACAAAATGTGTTTTTTTATGGTTGTAATATCATTAGTGATCTGTAATTCGGATTCTTTTGGTCAAGTCCGTTGCGGATTTCTCGGCCAAGTGCCAATTAGAATTTTCGCAAAAAATTGACGAAAAAAAGGAATAATCCGAATTTCCGATCAGTAATGATAAAGCAACTATAAAAAACAACAAGTTTTGTGTCAAAAATAGCCAGTTTAGCTATTAACCGGCAAATTTACGGCTATTAACTAATTAATAGCCCAACGATCCGGCTTTTTACACATCTCTACCTTATACCTGTTACTACTTGCATAAACTTTATTAAACAAAATAGGTGGGTACCTTATTCCCGCTCGCACACTGCACACCTCGTGTAGTTACTTAACTTAAATTCAAATAAAATAAAACATCCTGTATTCTATCAATGGTTCTTTGAACATACAAGCACGCAAATAAAAAGTATTTTATGCTATGCAACCTCCACATGTTGTGTTCAATATCCAACTGCGTAATTTTTAAAGCGGCATTTTGTTCAACATCCACTTTTAAATTTGAAATACTCAGTACTTAGCTTACATATCTGTTCAAATTATGTATTTTACTTACTGGGCACGTTAAGACAATGCTTACATTCCGAAGATTTCCGTAGACTACGCTTTAGAACAATGTCAAATAAAATAAACGTTTCCTGTGAAATTCACTCAGTGGTCTGTTGACCATTCAAGTACTGAGGCAGCGTTTTACTGATCTTCAGTATATTTAAGTTAAATAATCTAAAAAAATTGAGTGTCCAGGGGATATACAGGGGATAACAGATAGCTTACTCACAACAAAGCGTCTAATCTAAACTCACCTTCAAATGAAATATGAAGCAGAGATTTTATTAAAAAACAGCACTAATATACAGGGTGTCCCAAAACTCACGTGCCACAGTGACACCGAAGGCGACCTGGAAGTGAGACCTGGCTTAGGCGCATCGAATAAGCCCAACTTGACCCCATTGAAAGTTTCATGTAATTCGAGATATTGACGGTTTAAAGTTTTTCATGAAATTTCCCATTTTTTACATTGTTAGGGCAAGCCATTACTTGACAATCCCTTTATTTTACATGTTATTTATTTCTTAGCTATTGCTATAAAATACTTAAGACGACCTAAGTATTATTTTGTCGATAACTAATGTAAATTACGAGATAATGATGAATTAGTCAAAGCTTCAATCTTTTGCAAACTTTGACCACTCCTTTATCCGCTTCTCCTGAAAAAAAAAACTTAGCACGTAATGAGAAAATACCTTTAAAAACTTGCGTATGTTATGCCAATTCGGAAATGTACTTGTAACAAGAAATAGCATTAAATGGGAGTTCACGCCACATTTAATCATCAATCCGGAGCTCCGCCTAGTAAGAAAAAGGTGAACAAGAACACCGATTATCAAACTAGAGTATGCAAAAAGGAGAAGATACGATTGTAAAAGCTAAACAAACAAACATAGCGTCACACCTTTTCCCAAACGGGTTTGCAGAGGCACAACTGTGCCCACGTTTAGCCAGTGATTCAATACTCCATTTTGCCTGACAGGGGGCTAGCCCATCGCCACAGCTATGAAGTAATGAATGTTTACTCACGATAAGTCCGTATAACGTACGTAAAAAGTTAACTAGTGAGACCGATTCCAGAGCCCTCAGGTTTGATCTCATTGGTCGGATTTCAAATTGATTTTTGAATTACTCACACTAGTGGCACACTGGTTAGATTAGGTCCCGTAACTTTACGTTACGTTGAATTATTTTGGATTATTATGATATGATTGAAGTTAGTTATGGATCATACTTGTTTTCTTTACCAAACTGGCTGCCGTTTTTATTGTCTTTTTGAAGCTATTTTGTTTTTACTTACACTGTCTCTATAACAACTTAAACTAAGAATTGACTACCGAAATATCTTTTTTGGGATTAAAGAGTTTTGTAGAACTTTGGAACAGTTATGGCACATTGGAATACTTCCCAATATTCTCCCAGCGAGTACGCCGATATGCCCTTAATTAATGGTGAGACAAGGCACGTTTCCACGAGAGGGATTGTGACGTATAACGCTAGAAGAGCTGCACGACTGTACGCGGAAAGGTTTCTGGATTGCAGTCCAACGATACACAATGTAATTTTGAAAGTCGTCAATGCGTTTCGTGAAGGCAGACTACCAGGAACGAGTGGCAACATTGAAGGAAGACCAAGAACTGTTGATGATGACGTTGTCTTAAACGAAATATGAACGGAGGCTGGCACATCAGTGCGTATAATTGTACGGCGTGCTGGCATATCAAAATCCTCTGTCCAACGGATTTTAAAGCGACACAGATACCACCCGTATCACATTCAGCGCGTTCAAGAACTACGTCCAAGTGATCAGGCTCAACGAGTTGTATTTTGCCGTAGTATTCTCGCAAAATGAGAGAAAATCCAAACTTCTTCAGCGAGGTGTTATGGAGTGACGAATTGTCCTGCAAAAGGGATGGGTACCTCAATATGCATAACACTCATAGCTGGCAGGTATCAAACCCTCATGAAATAAGAGAAGACCGTTCACAGTATCAGTTCAAAACCAACCTGTGGACGGTAATTTTCAATGGACAAATCATTGGACCATTTGAGTTACTGGCTATCCAATGGTCAAGAGTACTTAAAATTTTTGTAAAACGATCTGCCGGCCTTACTTGAAGATATGCCGCTAACATTGCGTCTAAGATCGTGGCTACAGCAGGACTGTGGACCAATTTTGTAGCCACCGCGTTCCCCTGACCTAAACCCGTTAGTTTTTTTTTATTGGGGATGTTTGAAAGACAAAGTCTATGCAAAGCCGATTCAATTGGAACAAGAACTCGGATATTTCAGTAATTTTCACCTGAAAACAAAAACAAATATGGTGGCCTTTTGAATTTTAATCACTTACAAATAAAATCAATTGATATATGACGGTAGATCCAAAATTTAATTTGCCATGACATTTTTTTTAAAGCTAGAGTCTAGCTACAACGCTGCCTAGGAAGGACTGCCCAGGAATTGGGGTGCCCTGATTCGGATTTTCTATTCCGAAACGACAAAACTGAGAATTTTCTGCGAAATGTACATGAAAGGTCAAGGTTAAAGAACTTTGCGCGACATTGAATGTAAAAAATATCAAAACTGAGGAATTTCTGCGAAATATGCATGAAAGGTCGAGCTCAAGATCAAGGTCAATGGTCGACGAGGGCAATGAACTTAGAACGATATCAAACGTAAAAAAGGGAAATTCGTCGTTTTCCCACCCTAAAACTCCCACATTCCCACAGTCCCGAATGAAATGGAGATATTAAAAAAAATGTATCTCAAAAACTAATTATTTCTGACGATTCGCGTATTTTGAAATCATCTATAAATCTACTAATAAAGCATAGATGAAATCAGCAAAAGCATCTGAAATGACCGTCTTTCTAAAGTTCTTCATATAGGTTTCTGCTTGTTGGGTACCAAGCAATTGTTCAAAAACTTTTTGAGGAAGAACGAGAGGATTTGCTGACGCGTTTCATTACCGTGAATGGAAGCTGCAATTACGACCATACTCCTGAATGGAAACAACAATTGAAGCATTGGAAAAGATCTGGCCCACCCACTCAGAAGTAGGCTATGGTCATTTTGTCAACTAACAAAGTCATGGCTTCAGTTTTCTGGGATCTAAAGATTATTTTCGTGTTTTATTTACCAAGTGCGACGACGTGTTTTCGACGCAGCTCAAGGCATATCAAAAATAACTACAAAAAAAAAACATGAGCCAATAAGCAGAAACTTCAAAAGAAGTGTCTCCTATGCTTAAGGGTTGGGGGAAGCCATTTTGAGTATCTGATGTAGTGGCTTATAAGTTTTGACGAGAATAAGGGATATTTTGTTTCAATTATTTTTAAAGTTGAAGTTTTTTTTACCTGTTGTAAATACGTTTTAGTTTAATAAATAAATTTATGATTATTTTTATCTTAAAGCGAGTAGAACGTAGTAACTTTATGCAGCGTAACTTAACATAACGTGATCAAACCAAAGATACACTAATCTCACTTATCTTACCCAAACCTCACCTGAGGTAATGTTCGGTTAGGTTGTGACAAAGAAATTAGATTAGTTTAGGAATGTATGCCCTCTTTGGTTATCAATTTAGAAAATGCCAATATCTCATTTGTTACCTGGCGGATGTCTCATCTGTTTGACGCCTCTGGAATCAATTTATCTGTCTCGCTTGCTCTCAAATCTTACAAACTTTAATAATGAAAAAGAAAATGAGATTCAGAGTTCTTGTTAACCTTTTTCATATTAGGCGGAGCTCCTGATTGATGACTAAATGTGGCGTGAACTCCCATTTAATGCTATTTCTTGATACAAGCGTACTACCATTTCCAAATTGGCATAACATACGCAAGTTTTTAAAGATATTATTTCATTCCGTGCCAAGTATTTTTTTTCAGGACAGGCGGTCAAAGGTGTGGTCAAAGTTTGTGCAAATGATTTAAGCTTTGACTAATTCATTATTATCTCGTATTTTACATTAGTTATCGACAAAATAATACTTAGGTCGTCTTAAGTATCATATAGCAATAGCTTAGAAATAAAGAACATGTAAAAGAAAGGGATAGGCAAGTAATGGCATGCCCTAACAATGTAAAAAATGGGGAATTTCATGAAAAACTTTAAACCGTCAATATCTCGAATTACATGAAACTTTCACTGAGGTCAAGTTGAGCATATTCGATGCGCTTAAGGAAGGTCAAACTTCGGTGTCGCTATGGCGCGTGAGTTTTGGGACACCCTGTATATTAGTGCTGTTTTTTAACAAAATCTGCTTCATATTTCATTTAAAGGTGAATTAAGATTAGACGCTTTATAGTGAGTAAGCTATCTGTTATATCTTTGCCGGATACAACGGTACAAAAGTTTGGATAAGCTTCAAGCCTGAACACTATCTTTAATACGATGCGGGACGCACCTCTTGTGCCGTAGGTTGTACAATGCAACCAAATTTTATTGCAGTATGGCAATCCCATCGTTTTTTCTATGAAGAACCATACAGCCGGTAGATGCCGCCGTTATCCACGCATTCAGCAATATTTTCAAACGAGAAAATCTAAAATAGAAGGGAAGTATTTAATCGCATATCTCGAAATATTATTCACATTCACATAACAAATTACACAAAAATTTCTGCTGATCGGCTCGTTTGGTGCGGACGGTGCTGATAGGCACATTTACATCTCATGCCACTCGACGAATGTGTGAGCGTTGGCTGTCTATTTTGAGCACGGCATCACGACAACACTCAGATTAGTATTATGGCAGGCAGGCAACACTGGCCAACCAATCAACACTGATTTTTACTATAAAAAAAATAACACTGTCTGACAAACTGACTGACAGACAATTGACACATATCCTTGTAGATTCGACAGGAATGTTGAGTTTTTTTTATCGCAAAACAAGTAAAAAATAAATTACCATAAAACCATTGCGTGCATGTTCCCATCTGTAATTTGTTTTATTTTATTAAACTATTACATATATTGGACGTTCTTTGTACAACATGTGTCGTGTAGGTTATCGTGAAATGTGGTCTTCTGGTTGACTACGCACTAAAATGTAGCTTGTACCAATCTGTTTATTTGCTATTGTGCTGTTGTAATTTTAACGCCAGAGTATGGCATCTAGTGCGGTGTGCGCGCAAGACCGTGCATCTTTGGACAAGTTTGCCAGATTCCTAACACTGAAGGTGGCCCAGATTGTTGTTCAGAGCAGGCAGGGTAAGAAGATCGTTCAAAACGGAGATGACACGGTCTCATCTCCCGAGACTCGTATGTCGCCTCCACAGACGCAACTTGGTGTAGACTCGGTGAGTGTATTTAAGTTGATGTCTTTCCACCAGCATAAAAAAATCAGAGTTACAGGTGGTTCAAGATTGAGAGAAATGATCATAATAACCCTTCTCTCTTTACAGTTCAATCTAGCAATACCAGAACTAGCAGAAGTGACAATAGACACAAAAGAAGTCCTCAATGGTGAAACAGTTGCTGCTCTTACTAATGTGTTCATCATAGAAATATCATTGCGAACAAATGATGGAGATGAGATGATCCTAGAACTATGGACTATCAAAATGGACCAAGAATGTGATCCAGCAATGAGCTCACTTTCTACTATTTACTATAGAATGGGTATAATGTTGAAATCAACATTGACAATTTCCAGAATAGCACCAGCATACAAAATATCTAGATGTCAATCAAATGAGTCATATACTATATCATATAGGATATACTCAGGTCAACCTAATACAGATTTACTAGGTGAGCAATACCTATGAAATATACAGTCCACATTGGCCATTCCATCAGTATTCACTATAAATCCTATTGCAAAGCCATCAGCAATTTAAGAGAGTGGATTCAAAAGCTTTTGCCTGACAATAAAATTGAAAAAAGTGGGTCCAAATGAATTTTTAGTTTACGACATAGTCTCCATTGGGGTCAATCCACTTCTTCCAACTGACTGGCAACTTGTTTATACCTATGAAAAATAATAGATTCTGGAAAGTCCCCAAATACTCTTCACTGTAACTATCACCTCTTGTTTGGTCGAAAATTTTGAGCCACCTAATTGTTTTGGTCAAGAATTTTGGGCCACCTAATTGTTTTAAAAATTTGGAAAAATATTGTAATCCAAGGGGCTATATCCAGGGGCCCAATTCCAGTACACAATGACAGCTCAATGACAATTACATGATGATTACGGTCAACTTTAAATATTTAATATCTGAAGATTTTGTAATCCCATTCCCTTTGTTGATTAACTTAATTATTGTGCTTACCAATTAACTTAAGTTTTACCATAATTGCCTAAAAAAATATTCTCCGAACGCCAAATATTGGATATCTAAAGTTGACCGTAATCGTAATGTAATTGTCATGGAGCTGTTATTGTGTACCGGAATTGGGCCCCAGTGAATAAGGTGCATGAGGCAATAATTCAGAGCCACAAATATGGATTTCAGACATTGATTCAGCTGAAGAGTGAGCATGGGCATTGCCTTGAAGTCTTAGCAAAAAGTTGCAATAGTATCTTGAATTCATGGTTTCGCCTTTTGGTAAATAAATCACGAAAATAATCTTTAGATCCCAGAAAACTGAAGCCATGACTTTGTTAGTTGACAAAACAACCATAGCCTACTTCCGAGTGGGTGGGCCAGATCTTTTCCAATGCTTCAATTGTTGTTTCCATTCACAAGTATGGTCGTAATTGCAAATCCTCTCGTTCTGCCTCAAAAAGTTTTTGAACAATTGCTTGGTACCCAACAAGCAGAAACCTATAAGAAGGACTTTAGAAAGACGGCCATTTCAGATGCTTTTGCTGATTTCATCTATGCTTTATTAGTAGATTTATAGATGATTTCAAAATACGCGAATCGTCAGAAATAATTAGTTTTTGAGATTTTTTTTTTTTAATATCTCCATTTCATTCGGGACTGTGGGGATGTGGGAGTTTTAGGGTGGGAAAACGACTAATTTCCCTTTTTTTACGTTTGATATCGTTCTAAGTACATTGACCTCGTCGACCATTGACCTTGATCTTGAGCTCGACCTTTCATGTATATTTCGCAGAAATTCCTCAGTTTAGATATTTTTTAAATTTGATGTCGTGCAAAGTTCTTTAACCTTGACCTTTCAAGTATATTTCGCAGAAAATTCTCAGTTTTATCGTTTCGGAATAGAAAATCCGAATCAGGGCACACCAATTCCTGGGCAGTCCTTCCTAGGCAGCCTTGTAGCTAGACTCTAGTGCTTTAAAAAAAAATGTCATGGCAAATAAAATTTTGGATCCACCCTCATATATCAATTTGATATTATGTTTTTGATATTTTACATCTAAGTGATTAAAATTCAAAAGGCCACCATATTTGTTTTTGTTTTCAGGTGAAGATTATAGAAATATCCGAGTTAGTGAACTGGGCACACTATGTGGCACAATTCAGATCTCTCTACTTTACCGGACTCTGATGACACTGTCTGCGGACAAGAAACAAACCTTTTCGGACTCCATCATGGTGAAGAGTGATCATTTTCCTTCTGAGAGTCCCAAGTAAGTCTAGTGATCTCAATAGCGACTGTCTCTTTTGCACGGTGATTTTCAAAATATCCTACAGATTAATTTACCAAGTGTTAATGCTAACTTTGCGAACTCAGTGCGTGACTGTTAAACTTGCACCAGCGAATTCAAATTGAAACCATATGCGAAAACATTTCTCATGATATTACATGGCAATAAACACTTTTGTGCGAAAACATTTCTCATGCTATTGCATGGCATTAAACATGTTTTTATTAGGCCTTATGTGCCATGCTGTGCCCCCTGTCAAGCAACATAGAGTATTGATTATCTGATAAAATGAGAAGTTTTTAAAGTGATATATGATTCTCACTAGCCCCTAGTTTTCATTTAAAGTCTGGCCGCCGAGAAAATGCGATCCTGACAGCTCAAGCCCCAAATTTTTTTGACATTTTCAATGAAAAATATTGTTTATTATGTACGCATTAAGAAAATGACATAACCGCATTCTAAAAATGGGCCGAAGTGTAGGATAATTTAGTAATCATTTTCCTACTTTGATCATTTAAAATTTAATAACTTTCTTTGCCCATAACTTTCTTGTTTGTTGAGTAGTTGTTAGAATTTATGATTTATTTAAAAGGCTACATATCTAAGTACACTTGGAAACATGTTTTGTTCAATTGTTATATATCTTTATATTTTATCATATCTAAAAATATTATAGATAAAGTAAATGAAGATTTTGGATATTTTAATATTCAATTTATATATATATATAATATCTCAACCGCTGTGCAGCTGAGGACCAAATTTCAAGCAGAGATGTGTTCACTACAACTCTTTATTAATCTATGCTACAAATCCCTCTGCTCCCCAAAAAATAGACGCAAAGACTCAATACACATGTATGTGGGGGGGGGGGGGCATCTGCCTCTGCAATCCTAAAATGAGTGCGTAAATAATATCCAGATATATTATTAATATTATTTGTTTTCCTCAATCCATACTTATCAGGCTAAATAACTTGATATTAATTAGAATACAATCTAATGTAATACTTTATTGGCTCACAAAATCAACTCAACATAATTGAGATATATAAGTTTAAGTTTTATGAAATGGCCGATTTGACAATTGTTCCTTTTATTAATTAATATTTGCAACCTTTTTTGTGTCCTATGTGTTCATACGAATTGTTCGTACAGTTTGCGAAATGTATATTCTTTGTCAAGTAAACTCTATCCAAAACCAAGTTGTACGTCGCGCCACACGTTATGAGCGGTGGCCTTGAATGCGCAGTAGTCACTATTCAATAACTTTACATATGAGCAGTAATTACCGCCAACGTCGCCCAGCGCTCTTAATTCGTGGCGCGAGGTACACAGGGGAGTAAAATTTGCCCTAAATGACTAAAAAAAGCCTTTGCTTGACTTGACAGAAGCTCTGCCGTGCCGTGGATTTCAGTGGTTTCTAATTAGACGGATATTATCAATTGCAATTAAAAATCCTGAGCATTTTATCTAAAATTGTATTTAATCTGTGCCCACGTTCCAGAAAGGACGGCACCGAGCGTAAAGTCATTGACCTCAACAAGCCCCTCACAGCCGGTGCCTTTGTAGACACAGATGAGATCCAAGCTCTACACGACACACTCAGTAGTCAGCTGATGCCGGAGCCGCCCATGTTCTTCCTGGCGGAGAAGGATAAGTGCGAACGGGTAAGTAATCATCATCAGTGTGATCAGCCAGGGAGCTGACTGTTGAGTACGTACCTATACACCTCTGTACACGCCATGCTACTGGGTGCTACGCATATCAGTGGGTGAAGGACATTAAATGGGTTCTTTTTCTGTGGCATCAATGTATAATCAATGCACCTTGTATAGTCTTTTCTGGTTAGCAAGGAAATAGCGGGCCTTGACTCCTGTCTACCACTGTATGCTCGTGTTTGGGTAAGCGATCATGGTAACGATCGCCGATCGTAATTCAGGTATTGGTAGCTGGTTAGAGTGGTCTGAATGATTAGGATAATATAGACGGAGATCATGGTCCGATGATGAAATTATTTTTCCATGCTTTTTTATTTTTTAAAGAATATTTTTCACCGGTACAGAAACTGAAGCAGCGTTCGATATCCGAGAGTCACGTGTCGACGGCGGACTCAACGAAGATGATCAGTACATCCGTGCCGTCACACTCCCGCGCCATCGAAGTGCCCACTGCCAAGCAGAGGTACAACTCCGAGAGCCACAAGTACAATACAATGATGGTCAGTATTATTATCTATGTATACTATTTATTAATAAATGTAGCCCATTAATGTCCCCACCGAGGGGCACTTTACCCGGATACCCGTATGATTGAGATACTCAGTGCGGGTCGGTGGAGGGGTTTTTACGTCCACTACCACGTTGCGATAGTAGCCGGAACCTCCAGCTTACGTGTCATCCGAAACACTGAACATCAGGAGGTCAGGATTCGAACCTGCATCTCCTGTGTGAGAAGCAAGCGTGAAACCCATTATACCACGAAGCTCTTGTCGTCTATGATATATGTATATCAATCTATACATCAATCAGTAGCCCTATCATTTAATACTAACATCTTGGAGTTTCAATCGCTTTTGAAAAAAATACTATTAGGCTAGTTCTTCTTTTCTTCTTCTTCAGGGGTTTAAAGAGTCCCACTTGAGCGGGGCCTTTATGCATGTCCCCTGCACCCACTCTTCTGAATCAGCCATCCTAACTCCTGCGTCAGCTGTAGAAGGAGACCTGGATGTTCGAGGAGCTCTGAGGTTGATGTAGCTTCTCCCTGGATTGATTGATTCTGTGGGTGGATGGGCCTATAATTTTCAAGTTTTTTTTTTAATCTTTCTAAAATCCATTTCTTAATCATCTGCCGAAAAACAAAACTGACACTTCGACAATTTTTCGACACATGGCGTGTCCACACTGGACGGGCGGTGACTAGGCGCCGCGGCGAGCGCGACTGGCTTTAGTGTGTGGTGTATTAGAGTGAATTAGGTGGTGTATTTATCGGTGCGGTCCTTATGATAGATATGGTATGCGAAACAGTAATGAACAAAAGCACGATCTTCGATCAAACATAATGGGCCTTACCACAAAAAAAATGAACTACTGTTCAACACTTGTTTAAAAACAAAAACGTATGGGATTTGACGTTTGTTTTGAAGTTAAACGCTGTTTAATATTTGTTGTGGTAACACGGAATATGTTAGCCGAGCCAATTTAGTGGAGCACTAGTTAGGATAAAGATAGATATAGGTAATATAACTTTAGCTAAAAGAAAGAAACCTACTTTTGGTTTTACGAAAATGGCGTGCACATTATCAAAGATGAAGATAGCGCGCTGCGTATGCGTATACGTAGGGCTAAGAGCAGTGAAATATCTAATAACAAAATTAATTGCACTCAGGATCAATTTTTTATTGCAAATAGGCAAAAATAATGCACTTTTACAAGGAAAACACTTAAGTCAAATGGATAGAAATAAAAAATAAATGATCAACTAAACTAATGAGTACATGACTGAATAAGATTTGAGTTTGAAAAAGAAATCTCCTTTTCAAGTGGTGAAAGGAGATTTCTTTTCTTCAATCACATGAAAAGGAGACTCCATAAACTCTACCAGTGCTTCGGAAATACGCCCGTCAGAAATTAGCGCTAAGAAACTCTACGGGGATGTAATTTTTTTTATCTACACACGTATCATAAACCCTATTTACTGTGTTCAAAAACCGCACGTTAGGATCAGCATTATGTTAAACTACTTGGTAAAAACTTGTTTCGTATCTGGAAAACTACACATTATGGTCATTATGTTTAGTTTTTCTACATATAATGACATTCAAATTTCGAACGCCGACGCCCACCCGCGTGCCGTCCCTAGTTTGTTTGTGAAGTTGGTACTGACATTCAAATTTCGAACGCCGACGCTCGCCTGCGAGAAGTTCGTACTACAGAACAAGTTAAACGATTGCAGAGCTACAATGCCGGTCAAACATGCGGTTCCTGAACACATCAAAGAGAGCTTATGATATGTGTGTAGATAAACTAGTGTATGTAACTGTTAATATTATTGATTTTAATATTAATATTCCAGCATCGTATCCATATGTGCCAATAAGGTGTTTCAAAATAACAGTCTATTAAATCTGTATGTATGTTACGGCTAAAGCTAGGTGTGAAACTAAACTTAAGTTTAGTTTCACACCTCGAGCCTCGGCTAATGTCCGAAATAATGTTCATTGCTATAAATGATTCAACATTAGTCGGCTAAACTGCAGTTTAGCCTCGACGCTGTTGAGGCTAAAGATGGGTGAGAAAATATGGTTGACATTAGCCGACTAAACTTAAGTTTCTTTTTCAGTATACCTAGGCTAATGATGAAAAATTACCGTCTTAATCTGGAATAAGTGATGGTAAACACTGCGGTAGCTTAGGTGAAGGATAAAGGGGGTGAGCGAAGCGAAGCCCACTTTATCCTTCGTGTTAGGTTGAACATGTAAGAACAACAAAAATACTTATACTCGACTTATTGTAATTTTTGTTGTTCTTAGATGTTCAACCTAACACGAAGGATAAAGGGGGCTTCGCTTCGCTCACCCCCTTTACCCTTCACCTAAGCTGCCGCAGTGTTTTGTCCTGATATTAGAAATAGCTTTCTCATCTGAATAAAATTACCACGCCCCGCTCCCCGCTCCCCGCAGTCGCACGAATTCTTCGTTTTGAACATTAGCTAACTAATGTCCAACATTAACCGAAACTCATCGGCTAATGTGCAGTCTAGCCGATTAAAGATGACATCCGTTATCACAAGCGAATATGACTTCGGACATTAGCCGAGGCTCGAAATTAATCTTAAGACTAGCCGGCTAAACTTGAGTTTAGTTTCACACTAGTTTTAGCCGTAACATATATAAAAAGATAAGTCCTGACTCACTCACTGACTCATCAACGCCCAGCTCAAACCCTGCAACCTAGAAAGCTGAAATTTTTTCACAGAGGTTCCATTTATAATGTAGACAGGAATAAGGGTGGATTTTCAAAAATTCCACTCCTAAGGGGGTAAAATTGGGGGTTAGTTTCTATGAAAGTCCGTCAGTTTTGAAGTTCGGGTTAACAAATTTTGTGTTTAGGCTTACGATTAAAACTTAATGAACATGTGTCTCAGCATTTTTTTTATTCTACCCCTAAGGGGTAAATAGGGGTTGCAAGTTTGTATGAAAGCCCGTCAATTGTCGTGAGGAACGCGACAATCCAGAGGGACCTAAGATGGGAAACCGTGGACCAGTTTGTCCAGAGGCTGGCGAAGGGCATGTTCGCGCGTGCGGATGCTTCACATCTTCCGCACATCGCCGAACTGGCGCCGCACCACGCGCGCCCGCCCGACCGCCGCCGCCTGCCACGCGACCTGGTTGCCTAGCCGGCGATCACCCACTGCACACCAGCGCCACAAGAAGACCACCGCCCGCAGGGGCCATCCGATGACCTGTCCACAGGAGTGGACAGAGGCGATTCTTCGGGAAGAGGTCCGTCGACCTGACCCCGACTCCCCACGCCCCAGAAGGGGTGCGTGAGACGACTATGAAGAAAGTCCAGCTCATTATAGATGCAACATTTGTCTCGATAATACTTCTAGCGCTAGCACTGCGATCGTTTACGTAACAGTTTGGCTGTATTTATTTGTGCAACACGAAAAAGAATATGTTTGGGATGAAAGCACAAAGGCGCATAAAGGGGGTTTTGAAGCACTAAACAGAACTCTTAAAGGCATCAGAGGAAACGACAACATGATGGGTGGAGTCACCGTGTTGTTAGCTGGAGACTTCCGTCAGACTCTGCCAATAGTGCCTAGAGGAACCCGAGCTGACGAAGTTAAAGCTTGCATTAAGGCGTTAATTCTTTGGCCCATAGTAAAAAAACTCCACCTTAAGAAAAACGTGCGGGTGCACTTAAAGGGCGATGTTTGCGATGGAAAATTCTCCGATATCCTCCTTAAAATAGGAAATGGAGAAGATCCGGAAAGTGAAGGCAAGATCACAATTCCACCAAATCTAGACTCGTTGTGTCAACTGTTGACGACCTAATAGCGAAAATGCGATTCTGACTCCTAAAAACGATCAGGCTTCCGTCATTAACGTCATTTTGTTGAAGTCATTCGAAGGTGCAGGAAACAGTACAAGTCTGTAGTTACTGTAGTAGATACAGATAATGCTGTACAATATCCTGTGGAGTTTATAAATGCAATCAACCCACCTGGTCTACCGTCTCACACACTTATCCTCAAATTGGATGCTCCAGTAATGCTATTGCGAAATCTTAATCCACCTAAGTTGTGTAATGGGATTACGCGTGTAAGCCTTACATAAATACGTGGTAGAGGCGATTGTATTTACTGGCTGTGCTCGAGGTCAATCTGTGTATATACCGCGGATACCACTTATACCGTCGGAGACCCATTTGAGTTTAAAATACTACAGTTCCCTCTTAAGGTCTGTTTCGCAATGACGATTAATAAGTCTCAGGGCAAGTCACTGGACACAGCAGGAATTTATCTTAGGGGATCGCACGGCCAGTTTTACATGTTCTGCTCGAGAGTAAGTTCATCTAGGAGCCTGGTCGTATTAACATATGAGGGCAGAACCTCTAATGTAGTATAAAAAAGAGGCACTTTATGTATATAAATCAAAAAAGAAAAGTCTTAACAACTGTGAAAGCGACCTAAAAATTGTATCCTCAGTTTTCAGAATTTACAATGGGGTTGGCCGGTGAAAGCTAATTCCAGATGGCGCTAGCACGTCTTGTACCTCTCCCTTCAAAAGTGACAAACACGTAGGGATGCCATTATTTTCATTCGTATCGAATCGTTCGAGATTGAATTTATATGGCGCAAGGATCGAAAGAATATGTTTGTATTAAAAAAGATGGGATTACTTCAGGGAAATGCAATTCTAGTTCACACGCCCATGGGTTAAGCTCGTTTAAGCTTCAAACAATACAAAAAGTTCGAAAATAGGACATCCAAAACCGATCTTTGATTAAATCGATTCGAATATAATCCCTATAATACAATGTCAGTGTCAACTGTCAGCCAATGTTGGTCTGGTCAATGTCTCTTCTGTTGTAGCTTCGACTTAATCAATCAACTAGGTACATGGAATATGCTAACTTAGTAACTCACCCGAGTATTTTCCCTGCTTTACGTAGTCTGATTCCACGAAATGATTCCAACATAACCTTGTTCCATTGCTTATCACAATTTTTTACGACGTATCGCCTTTAGCCACTCTTTTGACAACTTTAGGTCTTTGGGAAAACTATGAATTCCAACTTCTGAGCAACTAATTACACTACAACGCGGCATTATTGCTTTTTTTGATAAAAATGCTAAAATGTTCATACAAAATCTGTTTGTTATGAGTACAAGTGATGCTAGCGCCACTTTGACAGTTGCCAACCCCATTGGTTCGAAATATATTGACTACAAAAATAAACTAAAATAATGCGGTCGAAGCCGCGGGCAAAAGCTAATAAATAAATAAGAACAAAGGCAAGCTGTAAATAAGAACATAACTTATGAGAAACCAGACTCTACAAGTCCCCCAAGCAGAACCCGTTCACGAGTATGACTTGTGCACCAGCCATCACCCCCTCGCCTCCGTGAATTGGGGTTGCTAACTATCTGGACAGGAACAGAAATTTCAAAACGTCCGTCTGCAGGGCCGGATACGGTATTTATTTATTTATTTATTTATTTATTTGTATATTAACGAAACAAACAGTTAGCAAAATTACTTAAGAAAAATTTAAAGTTATGGTGTTAAAATAAACCTACAGTTTCGATTAATTACTAGTTCAATTTGAATTTTTACTGATCGTCAGCGTTTGAATTTTACATAAAGGGCGCTGCGCGGCTGTCACCCCCAAGGTCTTTGGGTGCGCACATACCATACACCTTACTTCCCTCGCCAATCGTTGTCTCTTAGGAGGCCGGATGGGCTGCCTTACGCATTTAATTTAGAGTGTCCGCGCCGAGGCACACTGTTACGCCGATCATCACACATGGAGGGGGTCCACTGGGCGCCCCTTGTCCGCGGCTACTTTCTCGTAGAACGGGCAGCTGACCCTCCGATAGGGAGCCCATTCGCTATCCGTAACCTGATCTATCTGTGGACGCGCTTGATCCCACGGGGAATGGGCCCTTCTAGATCACCATTGTCCACACCCACCGGCGTGCCTCATGGTCACCTCGCTGTGTGGGTCTGTCGGGCAAGCGTGTGGGTCCTTCGGGGAAGTCGATTAGGTTATAGAACCTCGTATAAACTAGCAAAGTCGTAATAAAAGACTAAATAATCGGGTCCGTAAACGGCCCCATCACATCACACCTTATACGAGCACAAATGAGAATACTTCGCCTAGTCGAGCATTGAGAGACAAGATTTTTCGAACCCGAATATTTTGTTGGCTTGTAGGTGATAGAATACATAACATGTTATATAATAGTATCCCTCTTTATTCTACTTTATTTTACCGTTGTCGTGTTATATTAATATATTTGGTTATAATAATCTACAATAATCGATTTAACCTAGTCTCGGTGCAATAGTTCATCTAGTGCCTAATCGATGCAAAAAAGTTCGGCTATGTTGAGTTAAACATGATTTAAAATCAGAAACTGGACGTAAATAAGGATTTGTGTTCAATATTTGAATTTAAATAAAACCTGCTATCACTTTCGCTGACAGGTGGTGTATATGGTATTGGATGTTTATATGTGTATGACGTCGCTGTACCTGGTTCCCACGACACAGGGTATCCTAGTGTGGGGCCACGAGCAATGTATGTAAATGTATGTATGTATAAATAGGAATAATAAACTGATTTCTGGTCACTATTCTTCAACAATTTCTGAAGAGGTCCGAAAAATCATCATGGTATTTTAGTCCTTGACAGTGACAGTTCTTTGGATATTTGGGAAGTCAACATACCCAAAGAACTATTACTCCCAAGGACTAACATCCAGTAAATCATCCAGCATTTTAAACAACCCAAATCAGAAGCATGTTTGAATAAGAGCGGCCGTCCCGTATCACAAAAGAAAAAATCACGAACAGAAAAACTCACTGGGCAATGGCGGTACATGATCCAAAAAGTGTTTCAGTCGATACTTGCAAGAGAGTCCTCAAGATGATGGGGTTTGGTTTTTACACATCAAAAGAAAAGCCTTTACTGACTGCCCTGCAATAGAAAAAATATTTACATTCGCTCGTCGACATCAGAACTGGACTTCAGATCAGTGGCGTCACATAATATGGAGCGTTGCATCGAAATTTGAGGTGACTGTTGGTGATGACCAAAAAAAGATCATCAGAAATAAAAGTGAGGACATCATAAGGACTGCATCAAGCGAAAAGTGAAGTTTCCAGGATCAGTAATGATATGGGGTTGCATGTCAGCACAGGGTTTGGGTCGGCTGCCATTTATCTTCTGGTCATGCTACAAAGAACCCCTCCCCTAAAGACGAAGTATTCTGTATTTGGGCTTGTACTACAAACCTTATAAACTTACATTTTGGAGTAGGAGAATGCCCGAGAAAATAGTTATCGCACCAGCATAGTCCGCCAAAGTGGGAATGGGCTGGCCACGTAAGTCATGGCTAAGAGGAGATGGCGGGATGACCTCTTCCTCTCTCTAAGATTGATAATTAGGTAATATATTTAACTTCTTTGTTGATTGTCCACCAAAAAGTTTTAGCTTAGCGTAGATTTAAATACAAATAATTTGACCTACGGGTAAACTACTAACGACTTTTATTTAACGACCACTATTTTTTTAGTATTTTTTCGCCAACGCGACACCTTAGGGTATATGTACCATATTACTGATTTTTCAATAAAATTTTAGGTAGGTTCACGTTGTCAGCTAGTAAAGAATAAATATGGACGCGGAGATCTTCTCTCTCTTTCAGCTTAAACTAAAAGCACTATACTCTCGTCTTCCAGGAAATCCCATTCGCCGACGGCAGCCCAATCACCGAGCTCGCCAACTTCTACCAGGAGTGCCTCCAGGCGCGCTCGCACAGCGAAGAGTGGGGCGACGCCGCGGAAAGGCAGTCGGCCTCCACCGACTCAGACGCGCTGTCGCGGCAACTCAAGATGTTCGAAGAGGCGGTACCCGAGTTCGACAACATGGTCGCTTCGATGTTCAGCGGATCCGACAATGAGGGTTAGGTTCACTGACGACTTAAAGTTCGACTGACGCTTGGGACTGACAGAGAAATAGCTATATAGCACTCATCTCGGGTGGAATTTGACATCAAATATGGAATATGAAAGTTGACTGGAGATTAGTTAACTCGCATTCCATGATTCGTAGCTTATAAGACGGAAGGCTAATTTTTATGAGTTATAAAGGGAAAGATTACGCAACACTTTGGTAGGGGTATGTTTGTAACAAAAAGGTATCATTCATCTGAGGTTTATTACTTAATAATCATTGACAGCGGTAACAAAAAGCTTACTATAACTATAATTACAAATTTATTCGGTAGCTTACTTAAGCTACCGAATAAATTTGACATTTTTGTTTGTACCTAACTGTACTTACTTTGCTTATTTTTAAACGAGCCAAATCAGTTTGACGAAATGGTTTGGCCATGAGGAAGAAGCGGTTTTCACGGTGAAAATAGATTTGGATCCATTGATACAAATATCATGCCGCACAAATAGCATCATATTTTGTTAATGAACTACAAGTTTACGGCTTTCGGATTTTTTGCTTTACTTTTGCTGTAATGCCTTGCTTCGTGTCACATTTCATGATTTTAGATCAACGTGAACCTATAGGTTTTGGGTCCCTTGCGAGTATCAAGGAAATTTACCTAGAAGTTTGATTTTATCACAGCTCCAAGAGACCACAGAGTAATTGATATTAATTTTAACTTTATGCCTCCACGAGTTCCACAGTAAAAGTATCATGACAGAAGGACAGACAGTCCGACAACGAAGTTATCCTAAACAAAGTTTCCCTTTTAAGGTACGGAACCCTGATAAATACTGCCGCAAACTAAAAATAAACGCATAATCGGTTAAATGCTATCTCAGTACGTGTGAAAGCGAAAGCAAAAGATATTCTTAGGAAAACTTATTCCGATACAATAGTAGAGAGTGCCCTGCTTCGGTCTATTTTTGTTGCTCCCTAATAACCATCAATTCATACATACGGTGCACATCCCTTTGGTGAAATCGCTGACGTAGTTAATTTATTTCAATCATAAGTATAAACATATTGACTTACAAGCACTTTAATTTGAGTGCATTATTTATCATTAATTATGAAGATTTGTATAAGGTTTATTTTGTAGGTAATTTTATACCTATAGGTAGGGAGGTACATACATTTACTCCCCTAAGGTCAGATTCCTAAAAGGACAGACTCCTAAAGGGACAGATTACTAAAAGAACAGAAGTAAATATTATTTGTGCTATATTTATTTATTTATTTAGTAGGTACCGACAGCTCTACAACCCGCCCGCCCGCACTGAGCTACCGTGGTGGAGTATGCCTCAATCTTTCTCAAACGGGTAAACGGCCTGTGCTACCTGGTGGGGACATTAATGGGCTACAATTATTGTTATAAAAGTAAGTTATCGAACAAATCAACTGCAACTCTTCTAGGACATGACCCATAGAAAGTATATTACCTGACCGAATTTTGTGGGCCCTGTATATTTTTCTGTTCTTTTCCTTTTAGGAATCTGTTCTTTCAGGAGTTTGTCCTTTTAGGAATAAATCGGTACATAGGTAAAATAAGTTAGGTTAGACCATCTTTAGACTTTGATGCGGTCAATGAATGAAATATTCGATTAAATCGGGTTATGGTGTTAGCTGCGACGATAAGGATTTATTCGTCCAGACAAGATTCGATAGCAGACAAGCCAAGTATGAAACAGGCATACATTGTAATTCTACGAAATAGTGACTCTTACGAGAATAAACTATAGTTTAGAATTGAGTTGACATTGTTAACTTCACTCACATTGGCTAAATTTATATACTCGATTTCCACAAAGTAAAATGGATTCCAGTCTAAAAAAGAACAGTACCTAAATACATGGGGATTTAAACTTGGTGAATTCTTACGATTTTTATCAATCGAAATCGTAATGATAAGACAGATTAAACAACTGAAATTACATATATTATAATCAGAGATAGGAATAGGTGGAGCTGTTTTTGACACTTGCGATAGTAGTAAAGTGTTGGGAAAGCTAGGACACATTTTCAGTGTGAGAGGTTCGCTCACTGCGATGGCCCTCCTCCAAAGTGTCTTAGCTTGCCCAATGCGGTAGAGGGAAATGCCAGCGAACATCTCACACAAGGTTGAGGGTAATGCCAGCAAGCCTATTACACCGGGAAAGTGTCCTAGCTTGCTGAATACGGTTGAGGGAAGAGTGTCCTAGGTGGCCTAATACGGTTGAGGGAAATTCATCGAGCCTCTCACAGCAAATATGTCCTATCTTTCCCAATAACGTACTACTACCGTATGCATCAAAAACTGCTCCATCCATTCCGATCACTGCTATAAGAGCCCAAATGCAGAATACTTCGTCTATAAATGTAAAATGTGTTAAAAAAAACACAGTCTGAAATTAAAATAATCCATTTGACATTGCAAAAATACGTTTCAATCTAAATTTACTTTATTCAGGGATATAACTTAATATAACTTCTGAATTAATTAAACATAAAAACAAATAATTTCCTAACTGCCTAAAAAGCATATGAAATTCGTAAAAAAATATGATTCGCCTACTACTTAGTAGTGTCTCCTCTGCTCTATTGAGAGCAGATTTGCAGAGAACTGATTTAATCCGCAGTGGCATTGACAGTAAGTTCTACTTCTCGGGCACGACCAGCAAGGATGTGTGTTAGCACCATCACTGTTCGCTCTCTACTCCAAAGAATATCTCGACATGATCGCAGAGATAATGGACGCGGATTACCTGTGCTTCGTGTTAGCCACAGCAGACGGCATGCAACTGCTGGTCATCAAACTTAACATGGCTTATGCCAGCGTTATGGCCTGAAAATAAGCATGAGCAAGACAAAAGTCATGGCCTCGGGATCGCAAGAGGGAAGGTATTCTTGGAGCTCCATTTTGGCTGACAAGAACCTCAAGAAAGTGTCCAGGTTTCGGTACCTGGGTTGCACGATTACTTTCGCATGAGACCTAGAACCGGAAATTAATTGACGATTCGGTGCAGGCTCCGCGGCATTTGGAAAATTGCGAGCGAATGTGTCCCGGTCACACAACGTCAAGCTGCCCACAAAAATATCTGTACCTAGCAATTTTCCCGAATCTTGGTGTCTGTACCGCAAGCACTACCGTACAAGATATCTTGAACATTAAGTGGTCTGACAAAGTCAGGAATATGGAGGTGCTCAGTCACTGTAATGTGGGTTTGATAGAGGTTAATCTGATGGAAAGACAGCTTCGGTGATGCGGACACCTACGACGGATGCCAGAGAACAGATTGGCCAAGCGCATTTTATATTCTGAGCTGGAGGACGGGAACCGAAAAAAGGCGGCCAACTACTTAGATTCAAGGATGTCATTAAACGACACATGAAAAATTATTAAATAGATCCAACCACATGGGAAGAGCAGGCAGACAACCGACCTGAATGGAGACTGGCTGTTCCAGTTTGAGAGGAAACGAAGAGCTGACATAGATGCTAAACGTGGCGAAATCAAAGCCAGACCACCTACGGCCAAACATGATTATAAATACGTTCGAGGAATGCTGACTTATTCTTTGTGCCAACGAAAGTTCAAAGCCAAGATACGCTAGATGGGCCATAAGAGGGCACACCAAAGAAAGTTCTCAGTATCCGAAATAGTCGCTGAGACCGAAAACGGTCAGGACCATCAACATGTTCACTTTATTCTTCCTTTTTACCACCTGTCAGCGAAACTGACGACAGGTTGTATTTAAGTTCAAATATTGAACACCTTATTTACGTCTAGATTCCGGCTTTAGCTGAGGTTTAATTCAACATAGCTGAACTTTTTTGGATCGATTAGGAACGAAATGAATTACTATTTTGCTGGCACCGAGACTAGGTTAAATCGAGGATTATAGAAGTTTCAAAAGATATTAATATAACATTACAATGTTAAAATAAAGTAGAATAAAGAGAGATAACTCTGCTGTAAAATATTTGGATTTCAAAAATCATTTTACTCCACTAGGCTAAGTATGCTGCATTTGGGCTCGTAATACAGCCACATTTAAACTACTTTTGGTATTTTTTTAATTTTCCGGCGTTTTTATAATACCTCCTCTTAGATACAGGTGGTTGTTTTGTAGCGTCACACCCGACTCAGTGATTAGTTATACTAACACAAAAAAATATTCAAGACAAATTGAACGGCAATGTGTAAATCCAAATTATGCGACGGAAAAATAAAACGAATTTTTAGTTACAAGCGATTCATAAGTTATCATCCCTGAGTGTGCATAACTTTACAAAACAACACCTGTATCATGATTGCTGCTGTACGTCTAACAAAGTTCGTTACTTGTGCCAATTTGCTGTAGTCGGTAAAAAGATCATTTTATTTTGACTGTTAGCTAATTTGTGTTATAAAAATGTATGTTACTAAATTTTAATATTTTGAGCTTCAAGATGTTGTTGAATAAATAGTTTAATTTTAATTAATCAATACTCGTGTTAGCTAGTCAAAGTAAAGTATGTATTCAAGTTGTATTCGATTTTATATTCAAATTATGTATAATGAAATGTTAGTTGGATATTGTATGTAGTCTATTTTTCCATGAGCCTCTATGAGCCTTATCTTAGTACAGAATGTTTGTCACTTTGGTATTTAAATTAATGTTACATGTTAATATTACACTGAGTTGCAGAAACGATCTACAGCTTCGCAAAACGCTAACCGTGTTACTACAACTTCAAATCCTAAACAATTTTTCCTTTTAACAAGTGTTCAACAGGAGTTTATTTTTTTGTGGTAAGATCCAAATAGGTCTTACCACAATAAATACTCCTGTTCTCACACAACACTTGTTTACAGTCAAAAATGTATAGGATTTGACGTTTGTGTTTAGTTTTTTATATAGAGCTCTGTGGTCTAATGGGTTTGACGCTTGCTTCTCACACAGGAGATGCAGGTTCGATTCCTGGCCATGTCCCAAAGAGCTAATTAATTTAATGGGTTTCACGCTTGCTTCTTACACAGGAGATGCAGGTTCGATTCCTGACCATGTACCAATGAGCTAATTAATTTATTTTAAGTACATTATACGGACGTTCTAACGGTGATGGAAGAGGAAACCTTCATTAATTCATAGCTGCGGCGATGGGCTAGCCCCCTGTCACTCAAAATGGAGGATTGAATAACTGGATCAATGTGGACACAATTGTGCCTCTGCCACCCCGTATGGAAAAGGCGTGATGCTATGTTATGTTCTGTTTTTTTGTACTCGGTAATGGGCGTAACGTCAAGGTGAGTTTATGCCATGAACGTTATAGACACAGAAATAAGAGCCATATTTAATCCAAAAAATAATATGGTGACTCGCCATTAGCGTTTTGTGAGGCTTTAAAATTAAGAGATCGTTTCTGTCAAAAGTCGTATTATCTATAATAGGTTCGAAATAGTTAAATCAAACGCAATAAATGGAATTGGTTTTGTTTTAGAGGCATTCTGTAAGTAAGTGTACTTTGCCGCTGAATATCATATTATGTAGGTAGTTGTTATATTGCTGCAGCACTTTTACATATATAACTATTTATAATAAGGGCTCATGCATGCACACATACCTCAATACATTCGCCATGAAATCTCGCGCTTGTTTCTTTACCTAATTTGTGAGAATGATGCACTAACTCAATGCAAACTCGCTTTTTTTGCTGCGTTCGTGTGCATAGATCCTAAAACTTAATTAGGCTGTATTCCCAAACAGCTGCTTAATACCTTTTCTTGCGATATCCGGATGTAATTTAGCGATATACCTATGGGATTCTTTCAGAGCAGGGTTTTTGCAAAATCCAACAAATAGCGCTGTTTGTTGCCTGTCCATTCTTTGCTTTGATTTAAACTTAAGTGTCGCCTTAGCGGGATAAGTGGAGATGAAACAATCAGACATCAGTGTTCCTTAATAGGTACTTATAAAACTTAAATTGTTTAGATGTACCTGTATTTACAACATTCATCATGCGTCAAAGCAAGAAATTGACCGGCTGTCTATAGCGCCATCTGATGGATTGAAAAAAAAACCTTTTCTGAAAGAATGCCTCTATGGTAATAAAGATATTTTCATTGAACTTTTCCCTTCGCCGGTAAGTTGGCTGTAGTGTAAACCTGTCAAAAAAAACGAGAAGAGCAATATCTGTTTGCCAGTCACAATTCCCCACTTTAAAGAAATAAGATAGCGGGTACAGGTCGGTTAACTTAAGCCGGCACGTTCAACATATTTACACGTTGCGCTTGTGTAGTGTCTGTGACGCGCGGCTTAATGCATGCGGCACTGCATGGGTAAATAGTCACGTCTGTCTCTCTCTTGCGCGATCAAACTTATTAAGGAGACAGTTATTGTTTTGCTTTTGCTTATAAATATAGTGATCAATTTTGTATCAAATAAAGTGTTAGTACTGTGAACGTGCCAGCTTTAGTTAACTGACCTGTAGGTATATAATTACGTTGTCGTCCTAAAAGAAACGATTTTCCGCCCCTTTCGACGTGGGGTCGACTCTACTCCATCCCAATTGAATTAATATGTCTTCGATCTTACTGTATCGATTTTTACTACGCCAGGGGTATAAAGCTAGCAACATTAAAAGAAAAAAACCGGCCAAGTGCGAGTCGGACTCGCGCACGAAAGGTTCCGTACCAATAAATATTAAGACGGCAAAAAAAAACACTGTTGTATGGGAGCCCCCCTTAAATATTTGTTTTGTTTAATTTATTTTTAAAGTGAATGTATAACTAAATATTCTGTAAATATTTCAAGCGTCTATTTGTTGCCGCTATCAATATCGAAGAAATACGAGGAACAAAACGTTTTATTCCCTCGTTTTTTTTAAATAATAATAATAATAATAAACTTTATTAACGAAAGTGGGTGGACAATAATTTATGACAAATCTGTCTATAATCATAGACTTAAGGCATATGGGAGGTGTCTGTTTCCATAGCTAGGCTAAAATTAACCTGTATTTATGGCAAATTAAAATAATTGTAGTATGGGAGCTCCCTTAAATATTTATTTTATTCTGTTTTTTAGTATTGGTGTTATAGCGGCAACAGAAATACATCATCTGTGAAAATTTAATTGTCTAGCTATCACAGTTCATGAGATACAGCCTGGTGATAGACGGACGGACGGACAGCAGAGGCTTAGTAATAGGGTCCCGATTGGCACCCTTCGGGTACGGAACCTTAAAAAAGGCCAATCCAACTGTCATTTTGGTCAATATCCGAGTTTAGTTTTGATGCCTTGATCATTTGGGGTAGTATTTTTAATGCTTTCAACACTGGTTTGTTTTTCTTTTTTTTGTTGGAGGGGAAAAAAATTACATTACCCATGCCCAGGAGTCAGACCTCCCTGCTATGTCCGGGTCCCTACACATTGAGCGGGCATCAGCTCGTGTAGTATAACGACTTAAAATAACTCGTTTCTATAACAGTTATAGTTAGATGTTACTGTGAGCCATGGGGTTTGATTGCTACCAACTTGACGGCGAAGGGGAAAGTTATCTGGAATTATCTTTTCTCAAACATGCAATGAAATGTCGTCATTACGTGGCTTGGAAGTATCACGTTTCGGGCCGCACAGTTGGCCGTGAGAACTGTAAAGGAATTTCATACAAAATTGCAGGCCTAGGCCGGGTTTTTTTTATGCTCAAAGTAAAAGACATCAACGAGCGTACGGAACTTACGGTTAGTAGCATTTTTAAACTTGATTTTGTTTTTTGAGTGGTGTATTTTTTAATTTCGTTGCATATGTTTAATAAAAGCACTATACACCCATCTGGCCGCGAAAAGGGCTTGCCGGCATCGTATCACTATCCGGCCTCCCTACGGTCGGCCGTATATACCTACTTAGTCGGCAAGCCCTTCTTTCCCGGCGTCTTCAGTAATGTACTATTACATGACCACGGTCCAGAGTGCGCCACGTGGTTGCAAATGCATCTAATGATGTAGTTGGGCTCAAAAAGGCATTTTTACCTTCCTTTCTTAGGTTACCAGTTGCGAATACGGGCACTAGGTACCTTCATGTAAAATATCACTCGAGTGGTGTTAATTTTAAAAGATGTATACTGAGCCGTTTCATATTATTTTATATCTATTGTATATATGATCATTATTGAATTATATGATTTTAGATTCTGGTTGGTTTCTTTCCTTAAGATCTGAGATAGTTATTTCAAATCAAGCAGGTGTAATGAATAAAACGTCTGAATTTCTATACACAATACATAAATTTATTATTACAATAAACAGAAATAAATTATCATTGAATCTACGTAATTTCTGCAAACCAATGTGCAATAATGGTTTTATTTTATTTAGTCCCTAGAAATAATTTTGGCGTTTAACTCTCTGTCATTGCAATCTTGCGATGTGGGCGTGATTATACCTTTGGTCGGATATGCGTCCTTAGGTAATGTACTGGGAACTTTGATATGCTGACCTGTGATATTCTGAAACAAACACTCATATACCTTGATAAAAGGGTCTACTTTATGACTGTTACATGTTCAAAATATGATGACAACCCATCGACAGATGGACTTTACAGCGAAGATTTATTAAGAATCCCGTTGTGGCACCCTTTGGGTTCCCCTAAGAAGCTACGACAATGGACATATATTGGACTTCTAATGATATGAACCCGTTGGCACCCTTTCCGTTAACCTCCTAAGTCAATACATATCCAAGAGCCTATAAAGATCTCCTGACTACTCTTCTTCGATTCTTATTTTTATTTGTTGGGGTTAAAGTATGTCTCGGTATTCTTTTTCTTGTGGCAAAGGCCTTCTCTAACGTTTTCCATTGATTGCTATCTCTTTCAACCCTTCTCCAGTTTGGCCCTGCCGTGAGTTTGAGCTCGTCTTCCCATATTTTGCGTTGACGGCCTCCATTTCGTTTGCCGTTTCCGGGGAACCAATCTGTCAGGGTTTTGCTCCAATTGTCCTGCCCCAGGACCAAAGGAGCTAAGCTCACAACATAATAGCACGAAATAAATATGGCCGAGTTATGAGGCCTATGGTTATAGACCATTGTCTTACCATGCTGTCAAGCGGGGCGCCATAAGTCTTTATAACCGGCACGTCGAGCTTCTTCATCGTGTATGCGCGCCGCTGCAATGCGCTCACTGCATCGAACAACTGCGCATGCGCGAGCGCGGTCCGGTCGGATGTGCGCACATTGCAGCGCACCTCGCGTAATGCGTCCAGCGCTGTGTTGAGACGCACGCGCGCTAGGAACGCGTAGAGGGAACTCTCTGCGTCTAAGTCCTGAGTAGCAAGGAAAACGAAGGTTTGCTGAATGCCTACTACCGCCCAGCGCGTGTGAGGATTTCGCACCTGAGCAAATATTCCCGCTGACAGGCTGGCATGGCAACCTTTTGGTACGGAACACTATAATGTATGACAGTTAACTCGCATTAGTAATCTTGTGATTTTTTTGTAAACAAAGAAATGTCTGGTCAGTACAAAAGAATATGAAATCAAAGTCAAAGGTCCATGGCCAATTACATCATTTACAAAAAAAAAACAAGATAGTAATCCGTGTTTGGAAAGTTAAAGCTTCTGATTTTCATGAAGAGAGACTGGGTTACTATCGGAAAAAAGGAAGGAATGTAACATTGCCTTTTTCTTCCTATTTTCTAAAACAGCCTCCTGTTGACGTTGAATCTCCTTCGCCCATCCGCTGCAAACAATACAATGTGTAAAGGAGATGGAATCAAAATTGGCACATTACCAACTAAGGATTCGATACGCACATAATGTACTACAAAAGTTTCCTTACAGTAAAGAAAATAAGCCTACCGAAGTTTCAACCCGCTAGGCTATGGGTTATCGAAGTTATAGCTTGTCAAAGGTTATAAGAAATATTAGTGAAATCTGTCTTCTGACAGTCAATCAAGTCTTTCTTTGTGATCGGTAAAAGTTCACGAAAGAGTTTCATAGGAAATTTGGGTGTTAATGGAGCTAAAACTTACGTTTCACAAGTTTATCTCTGAAGGGTAAGCGTAACGAAGTGCCATAAATACCCCGCTTTCTGAACTGACACATACTGGCATGATGACATGAGCAGAATTTATGCATTCGACGTTTGTCCAACTATGCTACATTCACTCACTTCCCTATTTCCAGGAACTCAGCCAAGGTGCCGCCATCTTGCGGTAACAGTTCCGGACACTGGACTCCGACCTCAGACCAGGCTTCGTTCAGTTTTATGGTGAGATAGTGCGAGCACAGAACTAAGCACACCTGGGATATGAGGAAGGCAAGGAATGAGAATGTTGGTCGCGGATACCTGTAATTACATTGCATATCCTTTTAGATCTATGGCCGTTCTTAGATTAGAGCAGTTTTAGATTATTGCCGGAAACATAAGAAATATTACTACTAACCTTCTCACAATATGCACAATATTTTGCCACCTATTTAACAAAAAGTTAAGCAAAATTAAAATATAAATAAAAAATGGTGTTGTAAAGATTTACCTAATTGCTTATAATAATTTTCTCTTTGTTCACGAGGCTTTCTTAGGCTTTTATGCAGAATAAAGTTAATCTACTGTCTACTCTCCAATCCAATCCATTTTCATTTTCACTGCCGGATAGAACCGGTTATATTCGTAAGAAGGAAGACATTTCTGTATTTTAATTTTCAGTAGTACCTTTATGATATTGTCTGGGCCTTTAATTAATTACCCACCTTGGTTCAGCTCAGCCCTGATAAAAGTCATAAGGGTTTAAAATCTACCGGAAGTCTCACAATTCTACGTGACAGAGCAAGCAGGATGGAGAGAGAATGCCACGCAAAATATATGACTAAAATAAAGATTCTGTAATAATCAATTCTAAAGTCTTCCAAGGTAGTGCATTTCCATCAAATATGTCTTATGAAGGTAAAACTTCCGACGATGGTCATACTATCAGTGATTTTTTTCTAATTATTTCCACTATAACTTTCTTAGCACTTCATCATTCAGCTCTAACAATGGGAGGCATGCACTTACTTTTATTGAACCACAGTCTCTTTGCGATATATTTAATATCAATTATGATACATCCTACGTGCAAAGGGTCCTTCAATCTTTGGACCTAAGCAAGACTGCTGGTCCTGATGCTATCCCGGCTAAGCTACTAGTTGCATGTGCGAAAGACCTGTCCATTCCCGTCTCTATCTTATTGAAAAGATCGCTCAACGAAGGAGTGATGCCATCTCGTTGAGAGTCTGCTTTTATTTTCCCGTACATAAAAAAATATATCGAGAACGGGTTGAACATTATAGACCCATCTCCAAATTGTGTCTCATCGCCAAAGTTCTGGATCGTATCGTATACTCAACTCTACGAGGCGCTAGTCCTATGCAGCATGCATTCTTAAAGGGCAGATCGACCATATCAAACCTGGTGCTTTTTATGATAATATTAGTGAGCGAATGGACAATATGGACCAAGTTGACGTCATATATACTGATTACAGTAAAGACTTCGATCGCATCGATCGTAATATTTTATTGTAAAAACTAAGTAGGGTTGGCATTAGAGGTTTACTTTATATGTTTCAGAAGATCGCAGGCCGTAATTCTTAATGGGTTTACACCGTCTTGGATGAGATTACCATCCGGAGTCCCACAAGGATCGCTTATGGGTCAACTCTTATTTTATTTGTCTCCGATATTGACCTGTGTTTTGAGAATTCAAGTTTTCTATTGCTTGCCGATGAAATGAAGATTTTTAGCGTTGTTAATGGGGTCACGGATGATGACCTCTTGCAGAGTGATTTGTTTAGGCTTGACGACTACTGTGCTATCAATAAGCTGAACTTGAATGCCACTAAGTGTTTTCTAATAACTTTCACTCGTAAATTAAAACCATACTTGGGTAACTATGGAATAAAGAACCTTCCGCTTACTAGAGTATCTGACAGCAGAAACCTTGGTGTTATCTATCATAGATCATGACTTACTTTTGACCGTCATATAGTTGCAATTGGTAGTAAAACTTCGAAAGCACTGGGATTCGTCATGGAGGTCGTCGAAATCGTTTAAGCATATGAAAACGGTTGACATTCTTAAATGTGCTTATGTCCGCAGTCATCTTGAATATGCTTCGCAGGTTTGTAACCCGGGCTATGACGTCTACAGTAACAGAATGGACGGATTCAAAAGAAATTTATAAGATATGTCGGCTTTAAATTCAAGCTGCCCAAGCTCGAATATGAGAATCGCTGTGCACGTTTACATTTGCTACCACTCAAACTTCGCAGAGGTATTTCCGATCTGGTCTTCCTCATGAAAATATTGACTGTAGATTGTCCTCCGCTGCTTAGTCAAATTAAATTAAAAGTCCCCCGTCGTGGTGTTCATCGTCCGCTGTAACATCTGCCCATGGTGCATACCAATTATAGAGAAAACTCCTTCATAATAAGAGCTTGCTCAACATTCAACGGTCTCAGTGACGATGTTGATGGTGTCGATGACATTGACATATTGAGAGCATCTGTTATTAGGAAATTTGTTTCATCTCTAAACAACGAGGGGTGGTGTTGTGTGGTTATACTACCATTATCCTATAAACATCTTATGTAGGATGAATAGGTATCATGTTTGGACTCTGTATAGTTTGTAGACGGTTTATGGAAACAGACGGTTTATGGAAACAATCGTTTTTAATATTTATTTTTGAAATGTATGAGTATGACTTATGTGTCCTGTGTAAGGAAAGAAGTGTGTATCTTTAGTAGTTATATCTTTAAGAATACCATAAAATTATTGTTTTGCTTTTAGAAAAATAACTGTGGGAGGTTCTCATTGGATTCTTAGTTTGTATAATTTGTAGCATTTGCCTTAGAAAGGTAACACCTTCCCCAAAAAGGTAAATAATTATTTTTTATTTTAACTACCATTTTGTAGAAGTATAGTTTTCAGAATTATTTCTTCTGTAGTTCTTTGCTTTTTGAAATGAAAGCTAATTAAATGTAATACCACTATTTGCAATGACTTGTCATAGGACAACACAACATAACATAGCGTCAAGATTTTACCCCCCGGAATGGCAGAGGCATACATGTACTCAAGTTTAGCGAGTTGGTTATTCAATAATCCATTTCGTAGCTATGGAGATTAAAGTTTTTCTCATGATGTTTTCCGTCACCGTTAGAACGTCGGTCCGTAAATGTAATTATAGGTACTAGTCTCATTGGTACAGTACGATTACTTTAACTTTACCTCTGGACACTTCTCGGTTTTAGTCGCTGAAAGTGATCAAGATGTCCTGGAAACTTGAAATTTGGCTCAGAGGTGTATCATGGAGCGAATATTGTGGGAAAAATCTGAAAATTGATTTAAGTACTATGATTCAAAATAAACTGAGTAGTGTCGAGCGGTAAAGTTAAAATAATTTTACTGTATGTAGTTACCCCCGGATTCCAACCCGCATCTCCAGCGTAAAACTACTAGACCAGGTGGTCTTTTTACGGAGCAGCGAGCAGTTATGCCAGCTATGTGTCAATTCTTCAAAAATACATTTCACCGTATTTTCGTTATTTAGTGATTTTGCTAAAGGGTTTTTGGAGCTGCATCTGGGCTTTATTGGTCAAAAATTAAAATAACTTTCTAGATTACTAAGTAGTGTTGTCGAAGAACGCACAGTTGATGACTTAACATTTCGCATTTTTCCGCGTGCGTGCGTATACAACATACTGAAAAACCAGAACTACTTCATGCTTGTCGATTTCTACTGGCGTTTGTGTGAAAACGTAGAATGCCTCGTCTATCTGTATATAACTACCTCGTCTTCAGCAGACAACTCGACGTTCTTGTAAAGCTTGTATGTCTCGTCAAGCAAAGTCACTTTGAACTCCAGGTCTTTGGACAGCAGGTGGAGAATCGTGAACGCCTGGAACATAAAATAGAGTGCAATTTGCAAGCATATTGAATAATTTGTGTCGAAAAATGACGTCTTTTGACTAAATCTGGAATAACAAGGTGCTATTGGGAAGCAGGCAGTAGTCTTTTAACTCTTGTTCAAAACCCTGACTACATCAAGCGGAAAGCCACCGATGTCCAAAATTGGAGGGTCTATTCTATCATCAACTTCATGATCAGCCCACAAAGATTCATTACATACATTTCTAATTTAAAAAAACCTGCTCGATGACCTCTATGGCTCTGCCTACCATGCAAGAGGTCCCGGGTTCTATCCCCGGCTGGAGATTGAGAAAAAAAATCCCCAGGTCTAAGATGTTTTGTTCATATGTGTGTGATTTCGATGTTTCTGTTTCCCTCGACATAGCGTATCCTAGTGTGGGGCCAAAAGCTATGTGCCTGTATGTTTATGTAAATGTTAATGTTTTATGTTTATGTTCTAATAAAGCGGCAATCCTCACGGTCCTGGGCCAATCACATCCAACGATGGCGATGTCGTCGGACCATTAATAATAATAATAATTAAGCGCCGTGGTAGAGTTGCCGACAAAGGGTCGGTACAAATCCTACAAAATAGATGTTCCCGATTCCCTTTATAACACTAGCTTCTCCATGCAGGTGTGGCCTGTTGACGCATGTATCGGGGAGTGGCTGCCCTTTCGCACCTACCTCGAGCTGTACAAAACAGGAACGAAAAAACCTTCATCGCCTAAATGCCTTGAAGTGCTGTACCAAAATGTGCGTGGTATTAAAACCAAAAGAACTAGTTTTAGGGTATTCATTATCTATGGGTCTACTGTTACCTGAAATAAAATGAATTTAATTTAATTATAGTACCTATTCTTATAATCTTACTTTGGACATCCGTGAGCCAGCCATCTCCGCCGCGGCCAGCGTGACGGCAGTCCGTCTACTGGTGCCACACTGGAAACGTGTGCTGCTCATCTCACGACGCACCTCGAAAGCCAGCAGAGGCCCGGATAGATCTTCAGGGAACAGGGCAGCATTGTTTTATAATTGTAACAGATGCTTAAATAAGGGCATCTGGCTCATGGGATTCGCGCCAGCAAGATTATTTACCACCAAGATTGGATACGTCAACTATTTTCTGGCTCATTATTAGCGACGCCTTAGCCGATATTCACGCGGAACTATAGATTATTAACGGTTTAGTGCTTGACGCGAATTACTAACTTTTGTAATTTGAGTCACTAATGTATGACAGATAGAACGTGAGTTAGACGTATTCTCGGATTAACTTAGCATGACCATGCTCAGCCTGAGCTTTGGATCGGTTTCCGCTCGTGATCGACTACACAATAACTGGAGATAGGGAATTTTCAAAGTTAACATAAAATAACATTTACTTACAGGCACATACATTTCTTCTGGCCCCACACTCGATACCATGTGTCGGCAACCATAAACAGCGATGTCACAATCATGTAGACACCTAAGACCTGGGTATTATTTTTTCTTCATCCCTAGCCAGGATTCGAATCCAGGTCAAATCGAATCAAAATAAAAATTTCTTTATAACTGTAAATATATAAATAAATAATTAATAATAGTAGATTGTACAAAAAGGGCATAAAACTCGCCATTTCACATGATTGATATCCACCCGAGCCGCAGGCAAGAATAACAAGAGCTTCCCGCCAATTTTTTATTTTTTTATTTTTTTTTGACATGTCACATAATGTGTCACTAAGGTACTTCATAGTGCCAAGTTTTTTAATGCGATACGTTTTTAAATATTTATTGACTTCTATATTATCTAGTTTTAATAATTTAGTAATAAAAAACACGAATGTGAAATTGTTGTATGCCTTCAGATATCTCTCCTTAGAGCACTGCGGCAATAGATTGTTAACAACAGCTTTTGCTTGTTCTTTTATCTCATCGGGAGTTAAGTCAATGTCAGTTACACTGTACAATGCCTTTGTCCGTAGCAGGCTTGAATATAACGCAATCATCTGGGACCCAAATGGAGACAAATACTTATGAGCATATCTTGGAAAAGTCCATCGTAAATTCGCAAGATCTCTATATAATATGATGTATGGGTATTATCCGCACTTATTTCCGTCTTTATTCGTGGCATTAATGGTGGGTGTTGACACCCTAGAGTTGCGAAGGAAGTTAGCGTTACTAGTGTACTACTATCTCCTTATGCATAATAAAGTGGGCAATCCTACAGCCCTGGAAGGCTTTACTTTATCGGCTCCAAGCCGCTAAACAATATTGCGCTCTTGGGCGTTGCTCGCGAGGGGTAGTGCCCGCACAGAGCATGCTCGCCACGCGCCCACCTTCCGAGCACTGACATTGATGAATGCGTGTATCACTTAGTACCTTAACACTGACATTTTTTAAATGCGCCTTTGGCGATTTGCACAAATAGTCAGTAAGTATTACATAATTTTGAATCGCTGAATCTCGTCTGACGATTCAATGATAATTTTATTTTTATAAATAATATGTCATTTGCATTCTAATGTAATGCTTATTAATTATATTTCTGATGTATTGTTTAATACACTTAATTTATTTTATTCTTAATAGCCTTGAATTATTAATGTACTACTATTTACATGTGTTAGTGTATACTGTAAGTGTGATATGGTTTAATAAATAAATCTAAATCAAAAATACAAATATTATCTACATATTAATTATTATAAATGCAGGAATCAAAAAATAAAAGTTTTGAATTAGATCACAGATAGATAGACTATCCCCATTCAGTCCTGTCATTTATGTAATCTTGTACAATATTGTAATATCCGTTTTAGACAAAGTCGTTTTTACATGGTTATTAAATTGCTCAAATGTAATTTCATAATCTCCAGAGGTATCTTGTTTTAGTAGAGTAGAGAATGCACTGACCCTTGATATAATTGCTGGCTCCGAGTCTAAACGAGGGCGCAACTATTTTCCTAGATTAAAATTACAGCTATCTCTAATTTTCGAAAATGTTGAATTAATGTATAAGCTAAGTGTGGGGCTATAATTTGACTGGTATAACCCACAGTTCTTCAAGCGTGATTCTACATAGATTATATAAATAAAGTTATTATTCGTAGTTTCATTGTTGCATCCACAACTTTTTTAACTTTTTTCTGGTATTAAATAATTTTGTGAGGGCTTCCTCCACCATTTTTTCAAATATTTCGAAATTGCCTTGGCCTTTTTATCCCTCGGAGGTCTTTAGACACAAACAAAATTATGACTGTATAACTCAACACAGGATAGCTCTATTTGTCTTCCTACAGCAAGTGTACCTTAATATTTTTTTTTACTAACATTAAATAACCACCTCTATCAGCACTCCTTCTATTGCTCATAAATGACGGACGCAACGGTCGGACCTCTCGCTTGGGAAGCACAGACAACGACCACAACACCGCAGAGGTCGTTCGCAACACCAAAGTTAATCTGAGAATATTCCTAACTCGGATTCCATCTGTCGTGCCCTATAGCCTTTGCACACGTCGGATTCTGAACGCGCGGAAAACGCGATTCGTTCGGATAATAACGCAAGGGGATTCTTTCTAAACAGGTTTTATACAAAATCCTAAAGTCCTAAAAAATAGCGTTGAAGATTATGGCGGATGATGATTGTGGTAAATATTTGTAGGTGAGCAAATGAGTGCGAGTGCTCATATCTAGACAACGTTTTGGAATAGGTTATAAACAGTTAAGTGCATGTCGGACTCGCGCACGAAGGGTTCCGGACCACCGCTCAATGTTATTATGCTTTTTGCACGGGGATTACCGTGCCGCTACTTTATTACTCCATTTGTATCCATTTATAAGTTGGTGTGTGGTATGGAATACAATTATGCCCCCTTATTTATTATATTGTACCACACATTTCTCTATATTTTTCTGTAATGTGAAGTAAGGACCTATATTAGCTATTATTTTTTTGGGTCAGTAGTTTCGAAGATAAGGGGAGGGATGTGGAATGGTCTTGTTTTGCCTATTTTCTTAAATATATTTTTAACTAAGCATATCAGGTTTATAAAAAATAATTAAATTCTCGCAACAGACCCTTTCATTTGAAATATCACACGATACCGTTCGAGTATATTTTTCTTATAAATATATCTTTCTGTACTTGTCCCCCAAAGGTGCCCTCCAAATTCAAAATGCTTTTGAATACGTAACAAGGTTCAGAAGTCGGTCTTTTAAAATTACTTTTACACACCCAGGAAAAATGCATGAGTGCTCCTATATTTTTTCCGTTACCTTTTTAAAGTACGGAACCCTTAAAACCAAAAAAAGGGACCTTCTTTGTGCCCTGCAACTCAACTGTGTAATCAAATGGGATGCTGCACACGATGCTGTTCATGTGTCATTAACCTGAGTACCCAAATTATCTAGTTCCTTACAGTCTTTAGTCATAGGGCCTTTAGCAGTCGTGTCTGACAGGCTAGCAGCACTAGCTCGTCAGACACCACCCACCACAGTCATCATCAACAATGTACCCTCAATGACTCCCATATCGCTCAGCCTCACGCCAATAGCTCGGCACTCATCACGGAACACCGCTGCTAGCAATGCCGCGATCGTGGACCCCGGTTTCACGAGCGCTGGGTTCTGTAATACCAAAGTTCGAAGCAAGATTGATCATCTCAAAGGTTTGAGAGTTGTATTTATTTGTTTATTGCAAGAAACAAGGTCCTCTTTATCATAACTTCAAACTCAGTGACACAGGAAGCATGTACAACACGAATGGTTAACTCCTAGGAGGCTCTAAAATTTTAATCCTTAACTATGCTTTACTTATACATATTTTTACTAAAATTGAAGGGAAGAAAGCAGAACAGTATCAGACGCTTACAGCATTAGAAGCACTGAGCTTCGCCCTCCAGGTAACCAGCTGGTCAGCAGCCTCACCAGCGCGCGCCACATCGCAGATCAGTGCCAAAGCCAAGCACTGCACCGGAGGCTTCACCATCTGAGGACCAATCGGTGAAAACAATTAGCCGAAAAAGATCTTGAACGACACTGTTCGACCTTCCACCAAAGCTGGATTCAGACTAGGGGCTCATAGCTAGCATGAAGCAAATTCCGACCGTCATAGAATTCAATTCACCGAGCTAAAAGTTACAAATACCTGTGTGTGTCTCACTGCGGTAACGACCTCCATTCCCGTCGAGGTGCCGGACGCGCGGGTCCTGGCAAATCACAGTTCTTCGACGAAGGAAGTTCTCTGGCGTCGGCCTTGCCGGCAGCCGAAGGACACTCTGTTCTACTTAATTCTACCAACGCGGCGGCTTCCCGGCGAGGCCTCGAACATGCACAAACACCACTCGTGATTTGAACTGGCTTCGCTAGCCTTGAACTATGCACGAGGTTTTTTGCGATGTCTCGATACTTCGAGAAATTATCAACATATCATAATAAATACTCCCGCGACGTCGCGGGTTCTCTTTTTGACTAACAAAACACGCGTTTGGAGAATGGATCGCTATAATATTAACCGATTTCAATACGACAGCCCAAAATTCGTCGACTTGTTCGAGTGAGGGAAAACGATTGACATGTCACGTGACAACTATCACAAAAAAGTTACGTCTGACTTCCGCTCGCAGAACAAACTAAAGTTTGACAGTGTTCTGGAACGTGAAGGATGAAGAAAGGATGTAGTATCGCGTCGCGCCATTGGATATGGTGCGGCAAACACAATGGATGGAACATTACTGATGTTTCTACTAAAAATACGCTTTGATTGTGCTCACGTAGAGTACATTGCTGCAGTAAAAATATATATGAAATAATTTATCCAAAGTTTACTATAGTTAATTAATGTAGTAGTGACTGTCGATATTTTTAATGGGTTTTGAGTTATGAGCGAAAATCAGGAAAAAGGGACATTTAATCGAGAATAATTTAGTTGAAGTTTTTCAGGGGCATTACAATCTTAAAGCTTTTGGAACGACATAGTTTGGGCCGCTGTTTCACCTTTTTTGGTTTAGTCATCTTCAGCTAAATATTCACGACAATATTAAACAAAGCTTCCAAAAATATATATCGCTGGTGAAGGATGGGAAAGAGTTTAAAGATCGAACCACAAAAGTAAGGTAGAAAATAGGAGTCATTTCAACACTATCAAATTGGCAGCAAGTACTTACGGTAATGAGATCAAGCAGTTTGTATATTCCGTTTTTATTTATGAAAAGAGCCCTGAAATCTGTCTTCCATATGATGGCTTGCCAGATAAAATTCAAGAGCGGGATCAGCCACCTGTAATAAGTCGGTCACTGTAAGTTTTAATTTTCAGTGTATTTGATAACCTTGTTAAACGAGCCTGACCTGTCACTGATGATGTAGTTCTTCTCCAAAGATGTCAGCACCATATTCAGCATGTTCCTGGCTAGTACGTTCACGGACGCTGGCCATGTCGTCTCTGGGTATACGCAGCACCTCAGCCGAGTGTGGACCTCCACAGCGCTGGTTAGCATTCGGAGGGTCAGCCCGATGATGGCCTGGCTTCGCTCCATTGGAGGGTACTTCTGGTTCATTAAGGTTTTGCAGAGATCTGGAGAGAATCCGGACTAACTAAGAACTCCAGAACTTGAAAGAGTTTACTTGATATCGTGTGGGAAACATTAAACCGAGTTGCCTTAGCATTGCAATGATAAATCAAAACCATACCCCAACAGCAGAACAGCAACAGAACAAGACGAAACAAATAGAGGAAGGTCGATAAGGGGTACTTACGCATCAGAATAATGACTCCATGCGTATCGAGAAGATTCTTCACAGACATATTTCTGCAGAGCGTCATCCTCTGGCACATAGCCACCTGGAGCAGTCTGATGCACCAATACAATACAGGGAGCTCGTAGGGCATTTCAGAATACCATTCTATATACCAGAGTAACCTGGAAGGGGTTGTTCCACTTACATAGGTAAGAATAATACAGAAATTTCATTGATAGAGTTGTATTGTCAATTTCGTTACAGATTCTATCGTATGATTACATATTGCTGCAGCACTATGGGATGGGCATTGAATGAATAACAGCACACAATTATAAGCATGGACTTGACCGGAATGATGCTATTATTTTAGTTAAACCTGGCATTTTATCAAGAACGACCTATTCAAATAGACCATTGTTAGAATTAAGTGACTTACCTCCTGATAAGTCCATACTCTTTGACAAGATGTTCTGGTATTATAGGCAAGGCAAAAGCGAGGGCTTGAAGAGATGTCTTTTTGAGCTCAGCCAAGCTAGGTGCGGACCATTTGGCTCGTAGCTGGCCAAGACCTGGATCCAGCAAGTACATCAGGCCGAGGAGCCAGTGGCGGGATTCCACCATCTTTGGAAAATAATATGACGAACTAGTAATTATCGCAATGTCTTAGTCACAAAAGTATACCTACAAATACATAGATTTAAATGGTCAGCGTGGTACCGTATCAAGAACACCTAAACTAAACATGCTTGTCCAAGCTTTTTGTAATGTGTTTTTAACAGCGGGTATTGAGACAATAATTCCATTTTTGTGTAGGTAGAGCACTTATTTGGGATGAAGTTCCATTTTTTTTAGTTGCAGATAAAGGAGGTATCGCAAAGACTAACCCAGGGCCGGCGCGAACAAAATGTAACTCAAAATAAAGAGTATCTATAATTAGTAAAGTAATTATAAAAAATAATTACGAATGAATGAATGGTGCTTCTCCAGCGAGGGTTCTAAACCTTTTCTGGTCTTTTGGCCGGCATACCAAAGGGCACGAGTTTTGAGGAGGGCGGAATGACCTGCTCGGGGAGAGGAAGGAAGAGTAATTTCAATCAACCGAAGCTTCAGCCTGAAGTAAATGTGGGATAATATGTGGAATTTGGCAATTAGGAGAGCAGCTGATGATTCTTCAAGTTCATGTTTTCCTCCTATTTTCATATATTGTTGTTGGTTAAGTTCTGAAATTGTCGTGAATACCTCATCTCTCACATAGAGTTATCAATTTACAGATATGACCTTTAATTATATTACTCGTTGTCTTATTAAATACAATAAAAGAACGATATGAGCAACAAAACGTCCTTTGTAGCTCAAAACTAACACAACCTTTATATTGAAATAAGAAAAATAATTGACTATTTTGACAGTCTGCCTTCTTAGTGTCTATAAAAACAGTGTGACGTATATGATACATTTATGTTTATGAACGCTAATTTCATTCGTGAAAATATTCGATTCTATTAAATTTTATCAAAATTAACTTACAATAGTCATGTATAATGGCTTCAATAAATTTAAAGCGTGGTAAAAAAAATATTACTCAATCTCAGTATATTTTAGAAAAGAAGCTAATTTATTTAAAAAGAAGAAAGTAAATATCATCAAAAAAAATTGGACAGGGTTTGTGAAGCAACCGGAGTTTCGAAAAGCAGCTTGTTAAAATTTTTGAACGTTAAAACACTTGTGACAAATGCGCTAAGCGTGAAAGAGAAAGCGGATAAGTGCACAAGCGCATGCGGTGCGAATCATGCGCTAGACTTGAAAGAGAGCATTGAGTACCATATGGATGAGTGGAACAAAGAGATCAGATATTCAGCAGTTTTTGAAAACACGTGCGTTTCAAGGTCATAACTTCTCACCGGTGATTTGTGGTCATATTGTTTTGATACAGTTATTGCCTGTATCATAGTCAAGATGTGCGAAACAATAAAAAAAAGTGTTATTATTCTCGGATGAAAAATGCTACAGAAAAAAGATTGTCTGAGGATTGTAACACGCTATTCAGAAGATGAATTGTTAATGTGAGCGCTGAAAAACCCCGTGTGGTACAACTTAGCGTCGCGCTGTAGCGCTCTGTCTTTTGGAGCGGTTGGAAATTCTGAAGAGCCCGTGGAGCACAACGCGGCACAGCGTTTTACCCCTTGGGCTTTTCAGAAGATGCGCCCCGGGGTTGTAAACTATTATTGTTTTGATTGATGCTGTTGCAGAGCGGCTCCTGTCCTGAGGCTTTGGCTTCCAAAAGCAACTATTTTAGTAATTCTAAAAAAGAAGTGAAAAATCCAATGGTTAAAGTGTTGTTGTCTTTTGAATTCTTTCAGGCGTTCATACAAACTATAACTATAAACTTTTAGTGGATACAATCTTAATAATTGTCACTTTTTATAATAATTAGTTTGAAAAGGCCATAGGAGGCGTCGGGATTATAATTAATTAAACCATGAAGAAATACTAATAGAACTATAAAGCTACATCAGATAGAGTAGTCAAAGAGATCAACAGAAGGAAAATAACTGTTATCCAAGTCTACGTTCCAAAATCAACAGACCGAGGAACCGACGAGCTTTTTATTCTCAATAACACAAAGCAATTCCAGAAAATAAATCACAAGGGTATCTCAACATTGGTGACTTTAACAGTCAATTTGGCCAACGAGAAAAATACTAAAGTCACATTATCGGCCGATTTAACTGTGGGAAAAGAAACGGAAGAGGCGAAAGATTGATATTATTCTGTCAAGAATACGGTCTTAAAGTCACAAACAGCCTATTCAAAGCCAGGAAATGGCCAAAGTGGGCGTGGTTATCTCCAGACGGAAAAATAAGAAATCAAATAAGTAGATCACATACTGTCGAACAATACGAGATCTATCAACCACATGAAGGTCTTTAGCCATTTCATCGACAGCTGCATTTACAGCGACAGCCTGTAAATGCAGACATCAAGGCAAAATTAAAAGACGAATTAATAAATCACACCCAAAATACAAAGTTCTGCTCATGAGAGCTCTACAAGAGTTCCACAAAGAACAGATAAAAAAGATTTCAAACTACAATCATCAAAATACGAATCAACACAAAATATGTATGATAAATTAGAAAAATCCCTTCAAGACTTACAAAGGGAAGCCTACATATTAGAACCAAAGAAGACAAAGATAATATCTCAAGAATCGAATAAAATAGATTCCGAACGAGATAATCTGAAGTTGAAACCGAACAAGAAAGAGAGTTATTTAAACATTTATATATTTATTTTAAGCATTTCCAGCAATTAGCTCCAAAGCTGTAGGACATGATAATATCTGCCAACAAATGATTCTCACCATCCTTGATGATGTGCTTTCAGCCATAACACATATTTTAAATTTCTCCATTCCAAATTGTTCCTTCCTTACTGCTTTGAAACAAGCATTAGTTATCCCTCTCCCTACAACATCCAGTCCCACCTCCTTTAAAGAGTATCGCCCCATTTATATCCTGCCAATCCTTTCTAAAGTCCTCGAATCCATTGTCCATACCATGTTCTCCCATTATGGCCGAGTCGGCAGTGTCGCTGCCTACGGTCCCGGGTTCGAGTCCCGGTGGGGGCAAATATTTGTTTGATGAGAACGGATGTTTGTACCCTAGTCATGGTTCTTTATCTAAGTATAATATTTATCTATATAAGTATGTGTATCGTTGTCTAGTACCCAAGATACAGGGAATCCGAGTTTGGGGCTAGATCAATGTGTGTAAATGGTGTCCAAGGTATTATTATTATTATTATTATTATTATTTGTCCTCTAAAAATCTACTGAATACTTTTTAGTCAGGCTTTAGAACGGGTCATAATACTGTTACGGCTTTATTAAAAGTGATGTCGCCATGGATCAAAGACTCGGTGCTGGCTCTGCTGTACCTCAGCAGTGCTTTTAACTGTGTTGAATTCGACATTCCCGTTGAGCTTCTGAAATCTCTTAACTTAACCTCTCCTCCCTTTCTGCCAGCTGGTTTAAGTCTTACCTAATAGACCGAAAACAGCGTATCAAGTCGGAGGAGGACCTCTCCTCCGTTGTCCCCCAAGGTGGCATTCTCTATCCTCTTCTGTTCTCAATATTTATCAATTCCATATCTGATGTCCTTTCTTCTTCCTATCATCTCTAAGCAGATGACCTTCAGATCTATGGTCACTTCTCTCCTGATGATGTAAAATCCGCTGTGGAGGCGTTGAACGCCGACATGGCTTATTAATGGATGGGCGTCGTCATTTGGGTTGTTAGTTAATCCAAATAAGTCAAAGGCCATGATTATAGGTAGCAGTGACTCGTTAAACACGTTGCAGCAATTGTCTGTCCCTTCTGTAACTTATAACGGCACTGTAATCATGTATAGCGATAATGCTAAAAACCTGGGTGTCATCTTCTATAATCAATTGTCCTGGTCAATGCATGTTAATGAGGTCAGCAGGCGAGTTTACGCAACCTTTCACTATTTCTTCCTCGCCAGACCAAAATAACTCTCGCTCTGTCCCTTCTTCTTCCCCTCATTGATTACGCTGAGGTTTGGTGGGTCAGCGCAAATGAAGAACAACTGAACAAACTCGAACGACTTCAGAATCTCGGGATTCGGATCATCTTCGCACTGCGCAAGTATGAACACGTATCTCAGCATCGCAGGGAGCTGAAGTGGCTACCGATTCGGCTTCGACGGGACTCTCATATCCTATGTTTCCTTTATAATATTTTGTGGAACCCTCGTTACCCTAAGTTCCTGCGTGATCGCTTCGAATTTCTTTCTTCAAGCAGGCCTCGGAGAATTCAAATGGCGTCTATGCTCAAACCTACAGATCGCTCCACTGTAGCCTATGAGCACGGGTTCAGAATCAAGCCATACGACTGTGGAATGCGCTTCCCTATACTATCATGGACAGTCCATCTCTAAATATATTCAAAAACCGGCTAAAGAAGCTCTATCTCTCCTATGATGGTACCATTATTATTTACAGTGAGAAAGCTAAGAATCTTTGTCCTGGTTCCCCCATGTTTGTGAGGTCAGCAGACGAGTCTTTGCGTCATTTCACTCCCTCCGAAGATTGCAGTAGGTCCTGCCACGGCAGACTAAAATCACCCTTGATCAGTCCCTTCTACTACCTTAAATAGACTATGCGGATGTTTGTTGGGTCAGCGCGAACGAAGAATCACTGAACAAACTCGAACGACTTCAAAATCTCGGGATTCGGTTTATCTACGGGTTGCGCAAGTATGACCGTGTCTCCCAGTATCGCAAGGAGCTGGCGTGGCTCCCGATCCGTCTTCGCCGTGACAAGCACTCTGCTATCTGTTCAATATTTTGTGAAAAAATAAATAAAAAATAAGTGCATTTCCTATCTCTTCCGTAAAAGGTCTTCCGAAAAATCTATGAAGGTATATGTATGATTTATTATAATTTATATATATTTTTATGTAGTTGAAGGATATATTTTTATTTTATTTGGTATAGTTTATATATATTATGAAAGTAATTTTCGTACGTATGTTTAGTTTTATTGCGAACTAGGACTTTCCTGTATATTGCCTAGGTTTGCTGGAAGAAATCTCTTTTTAGAGATAAGCTCGCCATTGCTTATAACATTTATTTTAACTGTCTGTAACTTTATATTATCTGTGCAATAAAGAATATGAATATTTATTGCTATGTATTAGTGAATTTACCGTTTTATAACTATTGTTACGTTGTATTTAAGTAATTGTGTATGCAGTCTATTTTTAGCAATTAGGTTTATCAGTATAATATTGTTTCTAGTATATATTACTCGTAGTACTTATAGATTTGTATTGTACGCGCAGGTCTTCCCCGGCTCAACCAACACCTTTCCTACTCATCATGGATTGCTGGAAGAAATCTCTTTTTAGAGATAAGCCTCTCGCCTTTTTACATATTTTTTCTATTATAAGTTATCTGTTTGTCTGTTTTTTGTAGTACAATGAAGAAATTACCAAAAAAAATATAATATTAGAAGTGACATAAAAACGTACAGCCGTAAAACCATAAAGGAAATTATGGCAACAACAGGATCAACTAAGGAAATAGATTTTAAAAATAGCAACAGGAACTTATACCGACTCACTTAAAAATAGCAACAGGAACTTTTACCGACTCACACTGATTCGTCTAGAACAAGCTAGCTGGACAAAAGTCACCTCCTAATTTCCAAGAATTAGTGGTCACATGTCATTAATGACCCCCCAGAGGGACCATTTCCAAGAATTGTTTGTGTCAAAGTCAGGATGTCAGTAAGTAACACCTCTCCTAAATGTCTGTTTTGTTTGTTGTAATAATGTCTGTTTGTTGTTCACAAGGGCCCCACGATTTTATTTTTTTTGTCTGATCAATGTCCTAGATTTACGAGGAGAATGGTGTGATGGTTGGTGTATGGTACCTAGGAACAACACTGAATTATTTTTTAGCTTTTGGTACATGAAAATATATCTATATGTATATACATCTGCGTTTTCAATAAAACCGTTTAACTTAAAACTTTTTTTACTTATTTTATTTGATCTAATCTCACTTGGTAGCCTTAATAAACTTAGCTCTTTTGCTAAGGCTGACGATAATCTAGCCGATATTAAGCTTTCCCCTTGTGATCCCATAAGCAAGCAAGATAGGTTTCACCCACCATTTGTGGCAGATATTTCTCACAGCACAAATTGTTCAATTTTACATAATAAAAATAACAAAATACTGAACTTTAATAAATGCGACTGTGACAAATGTAGATCCGAAATAAAAGCTTTTCTATGGGATAAGGAGTAATCGAATTTTAGTAAGTAATCGATCGTTATTTCAGGAAACCTTAAATTTTATTATATCTAAACACACACTCTACAAGAAAAACGACTCTAATAAAACCCCATATGGTTCACTGATAGTTTAAAGCACACCTTGGCTGAAAAACACAAATTTCATAGGAAATTCAAAAGTATAATAAACCCGCGACTATGATACTTATTCATTACTGAGAGACCACCTCAAGGTCGTGAATACCTGCTACAAGAGTTTTATTGCAAGCGTTGAAGACTCCTTGTTGTCGGGTAATAATAAGCTCTTTTGGTCATTTGTTAAAAATAAGCGACATACAAATACGATCCCTCAAAAATGCACTATGAGAATGACTCAACATTTGAACCTACCGAGATATGTCAGCTCTTTTCCAGATTCTTTGGATCAGTTTTTGAAAGCAGGACTGACAATGTAGATTGTAATCCCCACAGTGAAGCATTGCACAATATACAACTATCTCATAAAGAAATACTGACGAAACTCAAGTCTCTGGATGCGAATAAGGGAGCATGACCGGATGGGTTACCTGCACGATTTTTGAAACTGTGTTCGGAAGAGCTAGTCACTCCTTTATTCATAATCTATAATCGATTCTGGCATATTTCCCGATATATGGAAAATGGCCTACATCGTGCCGATTTTAAAGTCCGGTGAGGCCCACAATTGTAGCAACTATAGGCCAATTAGTATTTTGTCGTGTTTAGCTAAGCTTTTTGAGACCCTAGTATATGACTACATACATGCTCACGTTAGCGTGAGCATGTATGTACCCATAATAACCTCTGTTCAGCACGGATTCGTGAAATCAAAATCTACAACCACGAATCTATTAGAATACTTGCATTACATTTACAACTCATTTAACAGAAAATTACCAGTCCACAGTATTTACACAGATTTTAAAGAAGCATCTGACAAAGTCAATCATAACACTTTAATATTAAAACTTAAAACTCAATTCGGCATTCACGGAGGTGGGTCACCTCTTACTTATCTTTTTTTTACTCTTCCTCACTCGAAATCACGTCTTGCGTTCCCCAAGGTAGTCACCTTGGCCCCTTACTGTTCGTCTTATTCATAAATGACTTGACACGTGACATAAAATCGAATGGCCTCTTATACGCCAATGACTTGAAGATATTCAGTTCTATAAAAACTGTTGAAGACTGCCAAAGCATTCAAAAAGATCTGCTCTCCCTATCCTCCTGGTGTGTGAGAAATTGCATGAGGCTCAATGTTGAAAAGTGCTTTGCCATTCCAATCTAACCACCCTACATACAATATAACATGGAAGCTTACAGAGAAATTAAAATACGTATTCCACCAATTCTTCAGAGGTCAACCAGAAAAATAATACATTCGAATTACCATTGTATAGAACGCAGAGAGCTTATCATGAACCACTTCCTAAAATGTGTCGTCTCTACAACAGTACGTCAAATGAAGACGACACCTTGGACATCTTTTTAAAACTGTCTACCTTCAAACATAAAGTTCGAAAATCTTTAGCTAATTTATCTAACTAATAATACTCTAGGCCGTTTGAGCATAATTACCATAATTACCCTTTTAATTTAGTTTTTTACACTGTCCACAAATTTTAAAGATGCTGTCAAAATACCTAGTAGGATATTCTACATGTTTTAAATTAAGATATCTATATTAAGAAACGCAATGTATTATATCTGTTGTGTTTTGCAATAAATAAAAATAACAATAAAAGTTGGTAAAATTTGCTGGCTTTCAATTCAAGGTTGATGTAATCAGCCCAAAGGCATCCACATCATCAGATACCGAGAACCGCAATCCGGGAAGGCCAAAAAGCAGCTTTGAAGGCGCTTCATTCAAGACGAAGAAACGGCATGTTGAACAAGTGGACTGCAGAGGAGTTGGCGACTGCTGCTGAGGTCGCAAGCAGAGCGGAGGGAAAAAGAAGCATCGCAAAAGTCATAAAACTTGCAAGTGATAATGAAACCCTTAGAGCTACTTCGTGCCCGGATGGTAGGCAGTTGTCTACCGATGAAGCTTGGGCTTATTATTTTGACTCCAAGGGGAATAGTCATACCTATAAGACAATTCAATGTGTTATTTCAGATAAAGTATACAATTTGGTCATATACAAATCCATATTGTAATCTAATTAATTAAGAGAATAAATAAATAATATTGTTATGCATTTCTTAACGAGATTGGAGTTTATTTATTGATAAGTCGAAACGTAGTCTTAAATGTGTGCTCTTTCATAATGGAAATAAAATAGGCTATTTGCCCATTGCACATTTAATAAAAGTTAAAGAGGAATATCCCACGATAGCTTTGGTTATGGAGAAAATAAAATACAAAGAACATAACTGATCTTAAAATGGTAAATTTTCTTTTGGGTTAACTAGGAGGATATACCAAATACCCCGGTTTCATGTGCTTTTGGGATAGCCGAGCCAAGACAGAACACTGGACTAAAAAAGTTTGGCCTTTGAGAGTGGATTCAGTATCGGTCGCATCATATGATCCATTCTCCATATAAAGTTAGGTCTGATAAAACAGTTTGTAAAAGATGTAAACTAAGATGGGGAATGTTTAAAATATATCATCAAATCAATTTCGGGAATAAGTAAAATAATCCCGAAATTGAGCACAGAAAAATTAAAGCTGGTATTTTTGACAGTCTTCAAATCAGGGAACTAATAAAGGCCCATAATTTTACTGAATGTAGAACAGATAAAGAGAAATCTGCATGGATTGAATTTATTTGGGTTGTGCAAAATTTCTTAGGAAATAAAAAGTCTCCAGACTACATTCAACACATTGAGAAGCTCATGTTGCACTTCCAGATACTAGAATGTAACATGAGCATTAAGATGCACTTCCTCTTCAGCCATTTAGGCGATGTAAGCGAAGAACAAGGAGAACGCTTTCATCAGGATATTCGCAAGATTTAAGAGCGATACCAGGGCCTTTGGAATGCAAATATGATGGCTGATTACTGCTGTAGCATTTAAAATAACACTGATGTTTCAACTCATGCAAGAAAATCATATTAAAAAAAGTTTTTTTCATGTTAAGTAAGAGCAATATATTTTTTAATTCTAAAATTGGAGTATTTTGGCTAAATATGTAATAAGTTCATATCTCGAGAACTAGAGCTGCTAGAGAAAAGCTGAATACAGATTTGGAATCAGCGTGGCAGAATCTTAAAAAATCAGGTAAGAAACTTTATAATACAAAACTACTGGATACCTGATCAATGCTGTTTGTATGTTATTGCATGTTTTTGCATGCTACTTAGAATACGTGATAAAGAAATAAAGTCTTTATTATTATTATTATTATTGTCTATCATTATTTATATTTTATCTATCTTATAATTTGTATATATGTATAGATATACCACTTTAATAAGTCGCATCGGCTGTACTCGTTCACGCAGAATAGTGCAACCTGATGCCGACAAGAACCGAACTTGGAAAGCATTGAAATAAAACCCTTATTGCTTTTAAATGGGAAATATTAAACTGCACATCAAAAATACTGATTTTCACACCAAATATAAGGGCAAAATACTGCAGTAGCTTAGGGTAAACAGGGCCTTTTATCCTTCGTGTTAGGTTCAACATGTAAGAACAAAAAAAAACTTAATACATAAACTTAAGTACACATTAAATATTTAAAAAATACAAAGTGTTTGTGTTGTTACTTTTTTGCTGTGCAAATCAGTCTTTATGAATTGCGATTAAATAACAAATATAACAACAACAGAATTTCACACTATCTCGCTCTTACTAACTTACGCTTCAAGGCAAAGAAATAGACCCCTTTTTTGAATCCTTGTTTTTATTACTGAGGGTAAGTTAAATAAAATTCAATCAGATATAAGTTTAAAAAATATATATTACATCACCGTTATTAATGTTCAATACTAATTAATTATATCATGCTGCCTACGAAGCTGACGGTCCTGGGTTCGAATTCCGGTAAGAGCAAATCTTTATGTGATGAGTAGGGCTCGGATAAATATGTGCTAAAAATCCCAAAATATGTACATATAATATGGATCTAAAAACCGGAAATATGGAAAAAATATGGACTAAAAAGACTACTGTTTAAGACCAGAAATAAAACTTTATTCAAAATAATTGTTTGATAAAATATTCAAAAAATCAACGAAATTAAAATGCTTAGCTAAAAAATTTAGTCTGCCTCTTTATTCGAGTTGTTGCAGTATACAACAATATGTTTCTTCATATTTTCAAAATGTAAGCTCCTTCTGTTTGGTCGGAAAACCGCTTTATATTGACTGAATGATCTTTCTACGTCACAGGAAGTAACTGGCGCAAATTTAAATTTGTACAACTCTGTGAGCGAATATGCCTCCTCTGGATTGCCGCTTGGTGTTCCACTGAGAATATTGTTAATTTTTTTTAGTGTCGTAAATCCTTTATTTTTTTCGAGGACAAACCTTATTTTCGTTTTTACCACTTCAGCAACAGGGCCTTCTGCCTCCATTATTTTCTTTTCAATGGTTGAAATGATTTTAATATTGTCTTTTAATGGTGTTGTCGGATTTTCCAGCGCTTTGATGTGATGGGTTAAAAAACAATAATTGCTTTTTAGGTAGATTAAATCATTTCGCAGAGCATCGTTTTCGAAAATTTCTTTCGCATTTAAAATACTGGCGGATTCATCTTCTAATGCAAAAACAATAGTTTTAATCTCAGTATAATGCTAACAATAGTACTCAACAGCTGCTAACCACGTACCCCAACGCGTCAGCACAGGTTCTGGTGGCAATGGTATGTCTGGGTACATCTCTTTAAATTTTTAAATCCGACTTGGTGCCTTCAGAAAGATTTTCTTCACATTTGATACTAAGCTATCAACGTTTTTATACTGGAATGTTATGCATTCAGCTAATCTATTGATTCCGTGGGCCAAGCATGTTACGTGAATCATTTTAGAGTCAATACTTTGAGGGCATCTCCGGCTTTGACCATGTATGGAGCAGCATCGGAAAGTAACAAGAAAACTTGTTGAAAAATCATGCAGTTTTTACTAGTTTAAGTACTAAAGATTCGAAATATGGACTTACGTCATTAAATTCTGAAAATATGGTCTTAACCTTAAAATATGGATAAATATGGATTTTAAAACCCTCATTTTCCAGCTTAAAACATCATAATTTATGTAGAAATCCAAATAATGAATTCATTAGATTGAAATAAAAAAAATATGTGTCTACATATTTATCCGAGCCCTAAACCTTTTACTTATATATTTATCTCTATTAAATATGTCGTCGTTGAGCTTAGTATGGGGCTAATACGATTTGTGTAAGATTGTCCTCTAATATTTATTTATTTATAATTATGAATTGGTCCAGGCGATCTTCAATAGCTGCCTCGATGATGAAAATCTTGACAAAAAAAAGTTATTACTTTTTTAACTGCCTTCAAAAAATATTTGATTATTTTTTAAAGTATTTTCTGCGATTTCTCCAAGACGCCAGGTAAAAAAAAAAGTTTTTTTTTTTTCGAGAGGGTTAACGTGCCGATTAGACCCATTGACATCAGGTCAGGATCTGGTGATGGGATCCAGGATAAATAGAGGGAACTCTTAAAATATTATAGGGAGGCCTATAGTGATTTTTGTTTTTTCATAGTAACTCGTGCATTTACTTTCAGCAGGAAGCCTAATTTTGTTAAGGTGCTACGAAAAAAAATGGGGTGTTTTTCGAATCCATTTACTCCACCATGAAGTCATCTACAGATTTAATTTTGGGTTAACATTTATTGAGTATTTGATTAAGATTTGCACTAAAGGAAAACGCGATTGGATGAAATTTTCTCGATAAAATTTAATTACGACAACACCACTAAATTGTTTTATGTTTTCCTGAAATTCTGAAATCCTAACTAATTTCATTCTGGAACTACGTTCAAAATGTAGATATTATATATTTGCAAAATCTCCTTAATTTTTTTTAACGAAATAGCATAGTTTATTTTTAAACAATTATTCTGTGTTTTAGCGCTACGTTTTTTCTTTTTTTCCCGATTCCGTTCCTCTTACACTGCGGGTCTTTCCGCCTGGAGTAACGGGGATCTTTGCATGGACGAGGTATCGCCTTAAGAAGAACTGATGATGAAGATTACAGATCGCTACCGGAACTGCCCAAAACTAGGTATCCCACATGTTGCGATATAGTTACTTATCACGGTTGCTAAGCAATGTATTCTCGTCATAATGTCTATGGTGAAGTGGTTGATTGCAACTTATAGTTCAACGTTGCCCCAACAAGATAAGAAGATTAAGGTATAATTTGAGCAGGGTTCCCCATGTTTATTGACGGTAAAGATAGAAGATACGCTGATGGGATGAGTGGGAGCAGTAAACAAACACTTTGGTTGACGAGATAGGGCTGTCCCGCCGGGTTTACTCTGACAATAGTAAGTGTTCGATTCCAAATCGATATTCGATCGATGGTTTCTGAACGGCCATTTTGAATTTGACGTTAGCTGCCAACCTAGCAGTTTTTTGACAACTGACAGACGAAAGCCCTCGCAATGTAAACGCGTTTTGGTTAGGGTATTGAAATTAAATCGCAGGCCATCTGGAATGTATTCGGGTTTCCCTCAGGATTGTTAATATAGCTGAGTGTGTTATTGTTTCTCGAACCAGATAAAGTTCGCATTTTCGTGCCCGATTGTTTTTACCACGTAACATAACCTGTGTTGGAACACTGTGCTCATTGAAGCTGGCCCGCCAGTCATACCTGGTTGGCTGAAGAACCTGTCTACCAAGAAGAGCCTAGGGTGCACCCGGGCCTTGCAGAGAGACAGGAGGTTGACGGGACCGAAGCACAGACCAGGTTAGATCGACCCCAATTAACTTCAGCTCGGTGAACCGCCGACGTTCACACTTCTTGGCAACTGATCGTTACGCTACCTCGTAGCTGATGGGCCCCTACGAGGTCATTAGGTGCTGAGAAACCTGAACAGTAAGGCTATATTTCATTCGTGCTATTTCCGTGGAGGAAGCTGTTAGACGATCGCTCTAACCTAACCAACCGGATCTATCGGTTCTGATTGATAAATCTAACCTAACCAACCGGATCTATCGGTTCTGAATGATAAATTGATACCCAATCATAAGTTAGTACTTCAATATATGTATGTAGTTCTGGATTTTACTTTATTCTTTATTGCATAAGAAATCTAAAGGTTACGAGAAATGTTATAAGCAAAAGCGAGCTTATTTCTAAAGTTCTGGTGACGTAGCAGGAGAGCTTCTCAACAATTTATCAACGTCTGTCAGGACCTGATGATGCAAATAAAGCAATCTTCTATAGCGATTTGGGTATTTTGTATAGTATCTCGTGCTTAGTAGTGCCATAGTATTGGGAAGCTGCAGTTCTCTGGAAGCATAACTAAGTGATGGGAACTGAATGATGAAGACTACAGGTTGCCACCGGAGCTACTCAATTTTAGGTATTTAATGAGTTAGGATACGACTGCTTAAATATTTGCTAATCAAATAGGGTTTAATTGAAGGAAGATTTTTTTTTTCTGAAATTATAATAATTAATGTAGTTAGTATATTTATTTCAGTTTTCAAAAGAATAACAAAATAATAATTAATTAGTGCCGTATATGCGTTTAAGTCGTGTATTATGTGTGGCATTGGTTGTCCTCAAACAAAAATCGTAGATAAGATTGTAACATTTTAACATGGAATAACTCCAACGTCTTGACTAGATGTCAGCAATTAGTGTTCCCTACGAGCTAGTCCTTCAAACAAAATATGTTTCATTTATATCCAACGAGGTTTCATACATTTTTGCCCACCATCCTTCTTTATGTATTCTAACTAAATTAACTAACTCGGTTTATAATCGATACAAATAATCGATTGGCGTCGGCTTTTAATTGGTTTGACGTGACGATAATGTTTCCCATCCACTACATCTCACTATGAAAACATAATTCGTTCTTCTTCAATGGTATACGACAGCTGCATACTTGTCTAAACGCTTAAAAGGCAGTGTGGCCACAAGCCGCCTAGTCAGTCGCGCTCGACCATTAAAATCGAACCGTCGCCGTGTACAGACCTATCAACTTAAGCTGATACTTGCATTTGTGTGAGTGATCGCCAAAAGTACAGTTAGTAAAACACATACAAATAAAATCAATGTTTTATTTAAACGAAGTCCATAAAACACAATGTTACCAACTGTCCAATTCTCGACCTCATAATGACTGAATCTTATAACTCTTCTACTCCGCTCATTGCATCTTCATCTTCACTCTCGTCTGATGATTCATCAGAGTCAGAGCCTGTGTTAATAATTAATCGTTCCGTTATATCGTCGATTGTAGGAGCCATTAGCAGCAGCCAGGAGCAGTAGGAGCCATTTCACTAATATTTCAAACACAATCAATCACATAAAATTACACGTCTATCTGCTACCAGTACCGGAGGTGAAGTGAAGTATGTGAGCGGGCGGCAGGGAAGCGGTGCGTACACACGTACACTCACACAAATGCAAGAATCAGCTTAAGTTGATAGGTCTGTACCTGCAACACTTTCTAGATAAATCGACAAAATATGAGAAAATAGCATGCAAAAGGCACTTTCAGTGTGAACGCGGCCCATGTCAAAGGCCAAAGTGGCAGTTTTATTGCGTATAATTATGCGGTACGCTTTAATTAGTAATGTCTTTCAAAAATAATATCTATAGTGACTATAATTAAGCTTTTATCCACAAAAATCATAGTTTTTTAACGCCTACGGAAGGAAACATTTTTTTTATTATTACTATCTAATTAAGCTCTCCATTTTCAGATACATTTTGTTCGCGCCGGATTTGGGTTATTTTAGTATGGCTTTTGATATATATCCTGTAAAATCAAGTCATATGGATAACTAAACGCACATTTCTGTTAGCAGCAAAAATCTTCAGAAACTTGATACTCAAATACATTAGCTGTTTCTTGAATATGACATCCATCCTGCAGGTATTGAAGGGAACTGTACCAATCCAGTCATGGCGGGGCGGGACCTCGGTTATTACTGATAGGGACATCACATCTGGAAGTAAATATTTATAGGTGTAAGGAATCAGCCGAAATCTCTCCGGAGGCTCAGGATCTCAAATATTTTTAATGGATACGTTCTAGGTCCAAAGGTCTGCATAACCAGCATATTAGATAGGCTTTCAGATGGTATAGATAGATGGTGATCAAGTGGTGGCATGGAGGTGAAGGATTCCAACAGTTGGTCTGATAATCCATCAATATAGCCGGTTTACCATGCGGTTGTAAACTCACAGGGGTGCACCTAATTAAAAAATAGCGTAATGTAAAAATAGTAGCACATTACCAGCCATAAGCACATTACAGAATACGGTCAGCCTGTCTCCGAAGCAGTGCAGGAGTCCGTTCACGATGACCGTGAGGGTTGTCCTCTCATGCCGGTGTTCGGGGGCTCGGCACTCGAAGCGGTAAGCCCAGATGAAGCAGCTGGAAGTAGGAAGGCAGGTTTTTATGTCTGTGCCAGAAGTCCTCTGGCCCTGGCCTCGCTCGTGTTTATAAAATGCTCCAAAACGAAGGTGGTCTAAAGAATATGCTGTACGAAGACAGACCTGAGTGTGATGACTCGGGACAATCAGGTGAAAATATGGATAATTGCGACTTTGCCAACAGTAACTCTCTACAACCAAACGTTTCGCTCGATTTAAGACGTCAACTCAATTCAATTGTATTGAATTATATTGAAAGTGCGAAAAAATCAGCTAGTAGCACAGACAATTTGATTGATTGGGGGAAAACAATCCGCAAAACAAGATTGATGAGCATACTGTTGTGAGCAGTCATCCGGACAGGGCAACAGGCATGCGACCTTCTCGTTCTCGGCTACATACTTCTTCGTCGCCATAACCAGCACCAACAAGAGGGACAGAGTCGTCGACAGGTTGGTGCTGCTGTCTCCTGTGGATTTGGATATGACCCTCAATCTTAGGGTTCCGTACCCAAAGGGTGCCAAACGGGACCATATTACTAAGCCTCCGCTGTTCGTCTGTCCGTCTGTTAGTCCTTCCGTCAGCGGGCTGTATCTCATGAACCATATAGATAGTTAAAATTTTCACCGAATGTGTATTTCTGCTGCCGCTACAGTAAAAGATAATGAACTACATGCAATTTCAAAAACCAAAGAGGGTCCCTACCCTATACAAGTGATGTGATTTTTTTAGTTTTCCCTGTACGATGGTTCGCGATTCCAACCCCAATGACGGATTTTTGTTGTAAGAACGTGTTACTCCACTGCATGTTGCTCTGCTATGACGAAGTGGCCAAGTGGTGCTCGGTCGAGCAAGCAATATCGTTTAGAATAAGGTCGTTCAGATTCGTTCTTTTGCTCCTAAGCGCATACAAAGCAATGGACCATTAAATACTAAACAAAGGTATTTTCTAACAATTGTATAAAACTTTCTGCTAGCAGTTTGAAAACATTTTGGGACTGGCATGCGCCACATACCTAACTTCAGGTTACAGTCACGTGGGTTGAGTGGGTTGATATCATACGACGGCAGTTTCTTGTCGGGGTAGTATGGGTTGAAACGGTAGAAGATGTTTTCCAGCAGGTGCTCTTTTACCATTTCAATGCCTTTGAACGAAAGTGAGAAGTTATAATTTTTCTGTTAACAGATATGGTAAAGTCTTAAATATCTTACTGGATCCGATTTAATCCACATGTCAATATAGATTAGTTGCACGAGTGGTAGAAGACGATGGTTTTAAAGCACACTACAACAGTTTAGACTAGATATGGCTAGAAAAATCTTATTGTATAGTAAGGTTATAAAATGACAAGAGGTAATTTAACAATATAAAATACAGATGTCCTGCAGCGTTCTGTAATGTAAAATTGTAAATCATGTAGACAGAATTTCTCACAGTTATCCGTAGAGTCCAACCCCAGCAGCAGGGCAATCTGAAGAAACGTCCGAAACCTGTGTTTTCTCGCCACAGCCACCATCCTGGTGGCGACCTGGACCAGCGAGGGTGCAGCTGCGACCAGGGTCTGATGCAGCCTCACCGCATCCTTGCCTCGCTTTGTATCGGGGGCTGATAGGTGCCAGATAACCGCTTTGGAGACGGCATCGAAATGGGAGTCTTCTTCGAGACACATTAGAAGGTACCCTGGTGAAAATAAAGGTGCCTAATTATGTCATATTATTAGTAGTTTCCTGCGGAAGATCAGCTATGAAGCTACAAGGTGCGTTCTTGTATAACTCATTGAGTTTGAATTAGTAGGTACTATATTTGTTAAAAAGCTTTTTAGACAGCACAGCACAAGGGGCATCTGTTAACTAAACGATATCGCTGGTACTGTGTCTGCCCCTCATTTCGATCACGTCGCAGTACGCACCAACAATATTTATCTAAACGCAATTACCAACCAATTTTTGTAACGGAGGCATTGAAAACAATGCCGTAGGGCCTCGTGGGATTTGCTATCACCTGCAATAATATCATGGTTATGGTAACAGCACGTGCCCATAAAATGATTTATACCTGCCCACGCGCATCATTCTAGTCAACACACGTATTCATTGAATGGAGGTCGAAAAGCGACGATTGTTTTGTTCAAATTAATTTAGGCTTTCACTTGAGTGTTGAATGAACGAGCGAACAATAGATGGGCGGCAGGTTTAACAAGAAATGTTTCGCTGACGCCGAACTGAGATCGGAGGAGGAAGGCGGAGTTTATATATCGACACGCTACAGCGACACTTCGCTATTCACTATAGACCTTTTTATAAGAATACAAGACAAGGTGTGACGGAAAGGTAAAGTTGAATGTTAGTTGATTATAATCTTTCTGAACTAAACGACATTCACTATGAAAATAATCTGTGTGTAACTTTATTTGTCACTTCTCCATCGGACCACTTAGCCCGAAACCTGAAGTTGCCCTGAATCTGACTCATACTAAAAGTAACGCAGAAGGTGTACTACAATTTACAGACGTAATTTTAAATGAACCATGTAAAAAAAAAAACAAAGTTACCAAACTGAGAAAACCATTTCAAGGTAATTGGTTTACTAACAAAATTTTGTTTTCCCATCAACAAATATTACAGCAATACTGAAATATCCGTAAAAAACATAATGTAGGTTATTTGTCCTCTAAGGCGTAGTTTGTTCTAAGGTTTGTTGTTGTTTGTGTGTATAAAAATCAATCTGTGGGAGTTTCTACGCCCTTCTTCTCCCATAGTGGTCCAATGTAGAGAAGAGGCAAAATTGACGTTTGCTAAGTTTATGTTAATATCTACAGTAATAAAGTGTTTGTTCAAATTGCCTTCGCCGTTAAGTTGGCTGTTCTGTAAAACTGTCAAGTATCACTTCTCCCACAGTGGTCCAATGTAGAGAAGAGGCAAAATTGACGTTTGCTAAGTTTATGTTAATATCTACAGTAATAAAGTATTTGTTCAAATTGCCTTCGCCGTTAAGTTGGCTGTTCTGTATAACTGTCAAGTATCAACAGTTTTCCTGTCAGTCAAGTCGCAGATGCCAGTCGGGGGGCGTAAACAAATATTGGTATTATAGTTTTATAATCGGAAACAACCATTGCAGCCTCAATGTCACTTGCTCATAGTTTTGGAACGGTTGTATTCCAAAACTGTGAGCACGAGGGGTGCTATTTTAAAAATGATTAAAATAGTAGTTTATGTGACTGCTGCATAACGGAGGGCATTAATACGAGAGTGAGTTTCATAATCATATCACTCGAGAGTTTTAATGCCTAATTATGTACAGTTACATACACTAGTTTATCTACACACATATCATAAGCTCTCTTTGATGTGTTCAGGAACCGCATGTTTGACCGGCATTGTGGCTCTGCAGTTGTTTAGCTTGTTCTGTAGTACCAACTTCACGGACAAACTAGGGGCGGCACGCAGGCGGGCGTCGGCGTTCGAAATTTGAATGTCAGTACCAACTTCACAGACAAACTAGGGGCAGCACGCAGGCGGGGGTCGGCGTTCGAAATTTGAATGTCATGTAGAAAAAAATGTAGAAAAATTACAATTAATTAAATTTTTCAGATAAGAAATGAGTTTTTACCAAGTAGTTAAACATTATGCTGATCGTAACGTTCGGTTTTTGTAAGCAGTAAAGAGGGTTTATGATACGTGTGTAGATAAAAATCATAAGACATTGTTACGTGGGCGCAACAATACCTCCGACAACCAGTATGGGAAAAGGCGTGACGTACAGGACCTGCCAGGTTTCTTGGCCCGTGAGCGAGACCTCGCCCCTCTCTTTTTTGTCAATTCAGTTTTTGGGTTTTTCTCAAAATAGCGGGTATGTGAGTGTTTTAAAATTTCAAAAAACCGCTGCGGTCCAAATAGCTTCACTGATTTTAACAAATGAGGTGTCGCTGGATTTGTAGAGACCGTGAGAGTAACAGGCTATATAATTTTTGTGAAAAGTCAATAGGTTGGGTTTAAGGCCGCAAAATGTAGTTTACTAAGTTATTGGCTACTTTTATACTCCATGTACGTATCCAGGTACATTCAAAAGTTTGTATGTGTTATTAAAATAAAGTATCACTCGCGAGGCCTACAGCTCACAAAACCACAAGTGTAGATACAGGTATATCTTACCCAGGTACGTAAGATAAGACTTCAAAGACTCGAAGAAGGTAATGCAATCCGAGGCCAACTTCAGCCGGACTGGCTTCAGGATATTCTGCAGCAACAGCCCCAGGTTAGACTTGAGGATCGGCTCCGAGTGGAGGGTACGGATCAGGTACTCTATCACCACACATATGTTGTTTAGGTCGCTTATAATCTGAGGTGTTTAGTAGTGGAAACGTGTCTGTCAAAATCTCTCAGCTGTGCCTCTGCCACCTCAGGGTGGCAGAGGCACAGTTGGCACAGAGGCACAGAGGGAGCTGAATGGAAAATGTCGTGGCATAGACATATTGCACCCGCGAGGAATGCGACTTCTCGTCCCACTCTCGCTCGCTCTCGCCCTCGACGCGTGACTGGCAATGTAAAAAAAAACAAAGGTACCAAACTGAGAAAACCACTTCAAGATAATGGTGTCCCGAACTAAAGTCCGTTAATCTCATCAAAAAATATCGCAGGAGTACTGAAATATCCGTAAAAATCATAATATAATCATTTGTCCTCTTCGGCGTAGTTTGTTCAAATTCCATTCGCCGTTATTTTGGCTGTTCTGTAAAAATGTCAAGTAAGTATCAACAGTTTTCCTGTCGATAATGCAGATATCAGTCGGAACTTTAAAACAAATATTGATATAATAGTTTTTTAGTTTTATAATCGGAAGCAACCACCCTCAAGTACAACCATTTAAAAAGTGTGAGCAGGTGACGTCTCGATATTTTAAAAATTAATTAGACATCTTTTACCCGTAATATTCAAATTCGTTTCTTCAAATAGCCTAAATTTTCACAATAAAATAAAAAGTAATACGTATTTTATTAGCATGGCCCATTAGACAGTGACGTCATCAGTGCGAGGTGCCAAGTTATCTTGCCGGCTATGCGGCTATCCGTACTATTACGATTATTCACAAAAAAAAGACGCAAGTACTTCAATCACATGAATTTTTCAAACACAGGAAAATGACCTGAAAGTCTGGAAGCAAACACGAATTCAAAACAAAATAAAAGAGATTAGTGAAATGGCTCCAACTCAGCAATAAATGCTGCAGCTTCGGTCGGAACTATTGGCACCTATGATGGTATGTATGCAGCATTGTATAAAACGTTTTTATGGATAACATCAGTTGTGGACGCAAGTGTAGGTGCTTCAATTGTAGGTGGACAATTTGTGGATCAATATTTGATACACCGTGCGTGGCAGATGAATGATCATCTATGCACTATGAAGTGCCTATCGCTAAAAATAATCTTGAGTTGAGTTTGAGTGATCTTGAATCAGCATTGCCTAAATTACCTGTATAATGTTGTAGTTGGGTTGAGATAAGTAATTTATTTTAAGTACATTATAGGGACGTTTTAACCCATATATGCCCAGAACTATTTTTTTATTTGGTACCTCCAACACCTACTGTTTCGAAAACGAAACAAAAATTGTCGCTTTCGTTGCAGTTCATCAACTAGTACATTTCGCTCGAAAAGTGCATCTTACTGCCATCTATGTCAAGATTAAGGTACTTCCCTCTAATTGTGATTGAATATTTAGGACTACCGCCATTTTTTTTTCGGTAATGAGTCAGTGCAAGTTGTGACTTGATTTAGATACGTGGAAATCATGGCGTCTGCAACAAAAAAGTGAGCAACTTTGCAAATTAACATAAGTTTACATGTTTTGTGTATTTCATAATAAAGTTAGATAAGTGTAGAATTTATTTGTGTACTTGTGATAAGTAAATAATTGTATATAGATGCCCAAAAATCGTGTAATTAAACAGTGTTTCGAAAACGATACATTGGGAAAATACACGGCATGCATTATACCAAATATGCATTTTGTATTTCAGGAGGTGCAAGCCGTTGACGACCAATGAAATTGTTGACATTATCAATGATTTGGACTCGAACGATGATGCGGCAGGTGTGGATGTCTATATAGACCCTCCCGGCGATGGATTAGTTTCAGACTCGGACTCTGGCGATGAGACAAACGTAAGTTTTGAGAACTTATCAAGAAGACAACTTCTGGCACCTGCCGAACTGGTACTTCAAGGGGTTCATGGCGATGATGACTGTCTGTTTGATGAAGAAGATGATGTTCCACTTTCGTCTATACAAGACCGCGAATCAGAATTTGGATCGTCGTCGAGTCAACCACGACGGCCAAGACCACGTAAATGGGTGAAAAGGGACTTACTTGTAGGTACAATGGATGAAGAGTGGATTGTACCGCCTCCAAGATCTGTGGTGACCGTATCAGATGCGTCGGAGCCAATCGATTTCTTCGAATTATTTTTTAGCCACGAAGTGATCATTCATATTGTTCGACACACTGTCGTTTATGCTGTAGAAAAAGGAAATATGGCATTCACCTTGTCTGATGATGAAATGTATTGCTTCATAGGCATTCTCATATTGACAGGCTATTGTCCACTGCCTCGACGACGTATGTATTGGGAGAGTAATGAAGATACTCACAATTTGTTGATTGCTAAATGTATGCGACGAAACCGCTTTGAAGAGATTTTACGATATTTCCATGTGGCTGATAACTCAAATTTAGTGCCCGGTGACAAAATGGCCAAAGTGCGCCCTTTCAGTGACATGCTGAACAAAAAATTCCTGCAATATGCAATGATTGAAAAGAATATTAGCATAGATGAATCCATGATCCCTTATTATGGCAGACATGGCTGTAAACAGCACATTAGAGGAAAACCAATCCGATTCGGTTTCAAAACATGGGTAGCGGTTTTGCGTCTAGGATACTGCTTACATGCTGATCTTTACCAAGGTAAATCTGAAAGAGTCAGGGTCGGATTAGGGCAACACGTCGTACAAAAACTGATGAATGAGGTCAAAGCTGTATACGAAGATACAAAGTTCTCTGTTTATATCGACAACTTTTTCACAGGGTTACCCCTGATTTCTGAAATGAAGGAACAGAATGTTCTAGTCACGGGAACAGTACGAAACAACAGAACAGAAAAGTGTCCCTTGAAAGATGTGAATTTATGCAAGAAAGAACAGAGAGGTTATCACGATAGTCGGTTGGATCAAAATAGTGGAATTTGTGCTGTACGCTGGAACGACAACAGTGTAGTTACGTTGTTATCCAGTGAGTATGGCATCGTACCTCTGCGAACAGCAAATAGATGCTCAGCTGCGCAAAAGAAAAGGGTGGATGTGCCACAACCTGACGTTGTTTATCAATACAATCGCTTCATGGGCGGAGTAGATCGCTTGGACGCTAATATTGGTACTTACAGAATTGCAATAAGAGGCAAAAAATGGTACATTCCAATAGCTTTCTGGTTTATTGATGTGGCTGTTAACAATGCAACACTCCTCGCGCGAGAAGTTTGCAACGATGTAGACACACTGGAGTTTCGACGTAGTGTTGCCCGGACCTTACTCCAAAGGTACGGCATTGATAAGCGCCGGCCAGGACCATCTAAAAGGGTTTTCACCACTGTTCCTCTCTCAGTGCGAAAGTTCAATGCTGATCACATGATTGATAAAGCACCGAGCCGACTCCGTTGTGCTTATTGCAAAAGCCTGACTATTTTTTGGTGTCGAAAGTGCCAGGTTAACTTACATCCCAAATGTTTTAATTCGTTTCATTCCTAAATTTTAAGTGTTCTATTATTAATTATTATAATTGTACCATTTAAAATAAATATAAATATAAAAATATTATTATTTATTTACTCACAGTAAAGTAGTAGGTTAGGATAGGTAATAGCCCAATGTTTCGTTTTCGAACAGTAAAAAAAAAGGTATTTATCCAATAGCCACCTCAATGAAACTAGTTATAACGTTAATTAATATCTATCAGCACACACATATTCAAGTATTACAACAAATGGAAGTCCAAAATAATTCTGGGCATTAGAGTGTTTTGTTCGTTTTCGAATCAAGGGGCATATATGGGTTAACGGTGATGGATGCCATCCTGAGGAAACCTTTAATCACCATAGCTGCGGTAATGGGCTAGCCCCCTGTCACGCAAAACGTACTATTTAATAACTGGCTAAAGGTGGGTACAATTGTGCGGCCAATAATTACGTGAGGTGTTCGGGGGGCCCAGCCAAATCTCACGAGGGTGGGGATTCCGTTCAATATCACGTACTTTTTTCTACTCAAAAACAGTTTAAAATGCGAGAATACTACAATCTACTATGTCGGATTCTAGACTAAGATCTAAGATTAATGTGTGTATATATATATATATATATATATATATACACATTAATCTTCAGTCAGGTCATAAGTTCTGTCACACAATAAAAACTTTTGAATTTAGAACGCTGGCCACAAAAATATAGAATTCGAATTTCGAATTTTTCATGAAAATAAAAATGTGTACTTTTTAGAATTTTCCTCATTTTTAAATATGGAGTGGACACTTAAAGAAGACCGTGTCGCAGTTATTGCGTTGCATCGTTGCGGTTACGCGCCAATTCAGATTTTCGACTTACTGAAAAATTTGAATATAACCAAAAGATTCGTTTATCGTACCATAAAACGATACAATGAAGATTCTAGTGTAGATGACAGGTCAAGAAGTGGTCGCCCTCGCTCTGTTAGGACTCCAGCAGTGATAAAAGCGGTGAAGGCGCGAATTCAAAGAAATCCCATACGTAAGCAGAAACTGTTGGCCCTTCAGATGGGGTTAAGCAGGACCACGGTGAAAAGGGTGTTAAATGAAGACTTAGGGCTTAGGGCATATCGAAGAAAAACAGGACATCGTTTGGACGCTCGTTTAATGGACCTGAGACTGAAGAGATGCCGCGCTTTGTTGAAGCGGTACGCGGGAAAAAAGCATCGGGAAATTCTTTTTTCGTATGAAAAAATTTTCACCGTGGAAGAGAGCTACAACAAACAAAATGATAAGGTGTACGCACACAGCAGTGAAGAAGCGAGCAACCATATTCCGCGTGTCCAACGAGGTCATTTTCCATCCTCGCTCATGGTTTGGTTAGGAGTCTCTTATTGGGGCTTAACTGAGGTACATTTTTGTGAGAAAGGCGTAAAAACGAATGCAGTTGTGTATCAAAATACAGTCCTCAAGAACCTTGTGAAACCTGTTTCTCATACCATGTTTAATAACAGGCACTGGGTATTCCAACAAGATTCTGCGCCAGCTCATAGAGCGAAAAGCACACAAGACTGGCTGGCGGCGCGTGAAACCGACTTCATCCGGCACGAAGACTGGCCCTCCTCCAGTCCAGATTTGAGTCCGTTAGATTACAAGATATGGCAACACTTGGAGGAAAAAGCCTGCTCAAAGCCTCATCCTGATTTGGAGTCACTCAAGGCATCCTTGATTAAGGCAGCCGCCGATATTGACATGGACCTCGTTCGTGCTGCGATAGACGACTGGCCGCGCAGAATAAAGGCCTGTATTCAAAATCGCGGGGGTCATTTTGAATAAACTTTATTACCATAAGAATCTATGTTTTATTAAGTTCATTTTGGTATATAAATGTTTACATAAATAATATACATGTCAAAATTATTTCATATTGCATTATAACTTATGACCTGACTATGTATATTGAATTTTGAATGTGCAATATGAAATAATTTAGACATGTTTATTATTTATGTAAAAAATGTATATATATATATATATATATATATATATATATATATATATATATACATGTATATGTCAGTTTCCATTTGTATTTTGTTGTTAAATTTGAGTCTCTGTGAGTCTATACTACGTTCTAAGCAATCCTAAATACTACGAGTTGACTATAATCTAGCCCTAATGAAGCAAATCGAGTATTTCTACCGCAGTTACAACATTTTAAAAATCTCACGCGCGGGGATCGAGCCTTCGCTCACGAAATCGCACCATTGGGTGGTCAGAAAATCGTCAAAAACGCCTCACGTGATTAATTGACGCCCCCTATTCCATAGGGCCTATGGGAAAAGGCATGACGTTAGTTATGTTAGCATTACAGTGCAATATAACTGTGTGGGGATCCAACATTTAGACGTAATGTGGTCGATATAAACGTCAAATCGAGATTGTATCGTGACAAAGGATACATAACCCGCTTCGGAGGCTTTACAATACTCCTTGATGAGGTCATCGATGCGCTGCAGCTGCATCTGGCCGACAGGGTCGGAGACGAGGAATGCCAGCTGCTTTACCAGGTCTGAGGACCTCACGGCACCAGGAAAGCAGGGTGCTACCCACTTAGGGTCTGTGAAAAAATACCTATTTATAGGGATCGAACCAACTTTCGAGTGTTGTCAAAATAGATAGAAGAAAGTTGTCCTAATATTAGAAACAGTGACACTGTCCTTGTTCCTACGCGGGCGCCCCGCTTTCTTATATCCAAAACAAAAACTGTGACGATACGTGCAATGCTAAGTGGAAAACCATAGAGTACGAGTTAAATTAGGTCACCGATCGTACTACATATGATCCCTTCGTGATCCAAGTTAAACAGTAGCCATAACATGTAATCTCGACACCCGACATCTAAGAGTTTCAATCACTATTAGCTTTTATTGCGACTTTGCCTCAGATGAACCAAACTCTTTGCTTTGCTTGTTTATGGGATGTTCTGATCCAAATCAGTCCACATGGCCGAGTCGGCAGTGACCCTGCTTGACAAAGCCAAGGGTCCCGGGTTCGAGTCCTGGTTGGGGGCAAATATTTGTTTGAAGAGAACGGATGTTTGTACCCTAGTAATGGTTGTTTATCTATCTAAGTATAATATTTATCTATATAAGTATGTGTATCGTTGTCTAGTACCCAAGATACAGGGAATCCTAGTTTGGGGCTAGATAAATGTGTGTAAATAGTGTCCAAGGTATTAAATAATATTATGAACTAGCTGATGCTCGCAACTTCATCTGCACTGGCTTATCCGACTGCACCGGAAGGAGGGGGAGGCAGAACGTGATCTCGGACAGGCCAGTTCTCTATAGCGACAATCACAACCGTCATGTGCCAACCGCATCCAGACCTCCTTGGATGTGAAAGTAGCGATGTTTAGATGTTTGGATGTTTCTATGTTTGTGCCTCAATCACGCTAAAACGGCTGAACGGATTTGGATGAAATTTAGCACAGAGATACTGTATGAGCTACATTAACATATAGGATATTTTTTATCCGACTGCACCAGAAGGAGGGTAACGTTATCTCGGTAAATGATAATCCCTAGGAACACGCAGAGGAAGTTGCGAGCATCAGCTAGTAGGTAAATATTTTAAAAGCCGTTTAAATTCTAAGATGTCGGAATAACATGCCCGGCTACTGCTTACAGCAGTGATAGGCCCAAAAACACTCACTCACCAACGGGTACCGGGTCCAAATTCTTCACTAAGTTCCTCTCCAACAGCCCTTCCTTCGTGTACTGCCTCCCTTCAGGGCCATGGATACATTGATACGAATCCGAGGATCCTGATATCGACTCCAGCTTCCCATAAAACTCATCTCTTGTCACTCGTTTGAACGTATCAGGCTCATATTTATCCTTTTTGTAGTATTGCGTGTGTGAACTTTTATTAGACGGGTTACTGGATGTGACTGCCGTCGCGGTGTTGGTCTTGCTATTCTGGGGGGGGACTGGTGCGACATATTCAGACAACTCCCGACTTTTCATGGTTTGTTGCTGTCCTGAGAATCGTTTCGGAAACCCGGCGAAGCGTCGATTTCTTCCTAAAATTTACTTGCCGATTTGCTATTTGTATTACAATATGCACGTATAACACTGTGGTATAACGTAAATATAACAGAACAAATAACAACAACAAACAAGTCCTGTCAGAAAATTTTGACGTGAAAGAGTTCCCGTCATATAACAACACTTTGGAACTCTTTGTTCATGTCCGTTTCGATTAGTTGTTCTTCGGTTACACGGTATAGCCTGAGATGAACGGAACTCTTTACTTAATTATATTTTCCGACTTCTGAGCTAAAAATATATTCCTAACTCGTTCGAAAAGGCTTTTTACGAACCTCGCTACGACCCCCGCCTTCAGCTCGTGCCGTAAACTTCTCGGTTCGTAAATATAAGCCTCGGCGAACTCGTGGGAAATGTACTAATAGAACTGTATTTTTTTAGGTTGATGTGAAGTTGACATCTACTTGACAGCGGAATTTTTAAATCTAAGTATGTTCTATTTTGTAGCGACAGCAAACTCAACGATATTAAAAAAACACGCATATCATGTCGAATAGACCACGAGCACATGAGTAAAGAAATGGAGCAGAGACAAAGCTTCTAAGGAGCGTGCAAAATTCTTACCTATTTTAGTAGGGTTGGCAAAAGAGAATAAAATAAAATAAACAAACTGTTATGAGCTTTTTATTGGGTATTTGCATAAGGTATTAAGTATATTTACAAATTGCTTAATCTAAATTTATTATATAATTTATTATATATATATTATTATTTTATAATTTTGGTTAAAAAAATTGTTGTGCCTTTTGATGGAATGGTAAATTCTGAATCTGATGATAAGTATTTTTAAGCAATCAATGGGGAAGCAATCACAAGGCATATTAAATTTACAATCTTGTATTCGTTTTAGAATATCATTACCAATATTTATGTCGCGATCAAAATATTCGCAAGTTTTTTTCAAGCAACTCTAGTTATGTAATAAAATATTAATAACAATTACCGAACTAATTAACATACAGGTTTGTGCGTCCTACTTAAACATTTTAAATAGGTTTAACATGGTGTTCATTTATTTTCTCAGTAGATTCCTTGCGCTAATTGAAATATGAAATATCTTTTTTATTATTATTATTCATACAAACAGTACAGTAACCAACAAAGTCTAAAACTTACACTTTAATAACTATTAACAGTTTATTCCACTTAAACAATTCGATAAGTTGCAAAACAAATAAGACGTTATTTGTGCAGGCCCTCCGTTTGTACACTGGCCGAACGAGCGTAAACCGGTTTTATCCAGTGTCGGCGCGTACGCGACACAGCGGCTAGTGGACACGCACGCATGCGCCGTATGCTTTTAGTAGGTTACCTACGACGACGGCGTCACGCCAGGTTCACTTCAAACAAATCAGCGAGAACAGCCGCACACACACAGCTACATTGCATTCCGTATAAGCACGCGCCGCCACACGCACACATTGCCGAATCTCGCGTCCTTCGCGTGCTACGAGACAGGGCTATGCAAGCAATGCATGCGACGAGTCAACGTCATTCGTCCGGCCGGGCGGCACGTGTAACTTGTTTTTGTTTACAAACATGTGTGATTTCCGCGTACAGATATTATTATTTTGCAAGATGATTAAACATACGAATACGGGGCATCACCTGTAAGTAGGTACTTGTTTTACCGTGCAGCGAGCGACGAACGACGACGCAACAAATCCGCACCGCAACCCGCGGCGCTAAGCGACAACCCTAGCCGTTTGAGCAAGAGTAGGTAGTTATCATGCGAACAGGGGCCTAGTGAACTTACTATTTCTTATTTATACTATGACGGCGTGGTTGTATGAATCTTTGTCTCTGTTCCGTTTCCTTACTCTTGTGCCACGAGCATATAAAAAATGAAAAAACTTTTATTGCATAAAATCGCGATTCTAACTGACATATTATATGAAAGTGAAGAGAGACTGACGCATAGCTCTGTCTCTTACATCCGAGTGTCACAATGGCATTCAAGACGTCACTTCCGCCGACGGGTGTTTTCGCGCCAAACTGTCAACTGTCAGTTTGAACCCGTGATTTTAGGCAAAAAAAATATGTTTTTCTATAAGGTTTATAAATTCATGTTTTCAATTACTTAAAAACTTTCATTGCTTAAAAAAGTTAAGTAAAAGATAAAAATCAACCCAAAATAAGCTTTATGTCCATTGCATTTGTATTATTTTCTGCTTGTTGATGTGGTTTTCGACCTCCCATACCACAAATATTTCCGATACATCATCACATGAATCACCTATTCTTATTATGTAGACATTCGTAATTCTCGTATAAAGCAAGGCATGTGTCATCCTTTTTCGTGTTAATATATGATAAAACGCATACGATTGCTTAAAATACTAAGGCGAATACCTATAACATTCTACATCCAGCATGTGTGCGCGCTAAGCTTAGCGAATCGGTCATGTCCTCTGCGCTCGCGCACTCCTAGAGATTTAACCGACCAAAAATGAAAACCCTGCTTAGAGCCTAGATTAAGATTTTTTATTTTATGTTAAATTCTGTTATGTACCTAAATAATAAATAATATTTTAATACCTACTAACATATTAAATTAAGAATTTTGTTATATACTTATAAATCAAAAGTAAAATACCTAATTTAATTTGAATAATGTAATACCTACCTATGGTATAACGCAGAATGAAGGTGCTGTGCACAATCCCACGAGGATTATGTAGTATCTTATAGATTGTGAATGTGTTATGTATTTCTTACCTATAATTCAATAAATAAATAAAAATAAATACAACAATATTAACTTTACTATGTGCTATAGATCATAAATAGTATCTAGCACAGACAGGCTCAGACAGCTGGTAGCTACATTCTGTAGAGAATAGAATAGTGTACCGACAATGCTGCCAGGTGAAAAAATGTGGTAATCGTCCAATTATCCAAATATTCCCAAGGAACATTGGAAAATAAAATCGTAAATATTAAAAAAATCTTGTATAGGGTAATATTATTATTAAATGGACATTAGAGGTAAAAAAAATGCAATTTTTCCGTGTTCATCATTATTATAATACCAATCATCTGAAGGCTGAAAATCACTGCAGATTCCTGTGGTGTCCACATTAGTTAGTTCGCAAATAAGTTCCATTGATTGTATCATTTGCCAAACTATTTCTTGATTTGGTTTTTGAGCATAAGCCCAATAATCACCTTAAATGTCACAGCCTAACAGGATATCGGGAATCCTTTTAGTTTTTGGTTTTCTATTTTTTATTTAATTTAAATTTAATATACAATTTATTACATGGGCCTTTTGATTCTCATAAGTGGGATAGGTATGTACTACTCTGTCAAGAAAGTACCGGGAAAAGATCAATAATACACAAAATGTTAGTTATTCATCTAAATTTATTTTATCGCCTTCAAAGTATGCGACTTCAGAAACGATACACTTACGCCAACGAACAGTCCAATCATCAAAACATTTTTTAAACCTTTTTCCGGAATTGAGTTCAGTTCTCGTCGCGAATTCTCCTTTATGTCTTCTACCAAATGAAAACGTGTGCCACGAAGTGGTAATTTGAGTTTAGGAAAAAGGAAGAAGTCTTCTTCTTCTTTTTCTTTATTTACCGTTTCACCTTCCGGCAAGAACTCCGAGTGCACAACACCTCGATAGTCAAAGAAAACAGTCAACATGTCTTTAACTTTTGATCGACTTTGGCGTGGTTTTTTCGGTTTCGGTTCAGTTGGGAGGCGCCACTACGAAGCCTGTTGACTAGTTTGCATGTCAAACTCGTAAACCCACGTCTTGTCACCAGTAACAATGCGTTTCAAGAATGTTGGGTCGGAATTGACTCGTTCTAGCATGTCCTCAGCGACTCTTATGCGATTGAGTTTTTGGAGAAAATTCAGGTCTTTTGGGACCAGCCGAGCAGCAACATGTTTCATACCCAAGTGATTATTTAAAATGGTGCGGATCGACTCGTGAGACACAGAAAGTTCAGCGGCTATCTCTCTCAAATTTGAATGTGGATGTTCAGTCACTAATTCCTTCACTTTTGCGACGTTAACTTCAGTTGAAGATGTTGATGGCCTACCAGAGCGAGGCAAATCTTCTATCACATCTCGACCGCTTTTAAACGTTTTGTACCACTCATAAGCACGTGTTTTGATAAAGTTGATTCACCGTAAGCCTTCTGTAACATTTTCAGTGACTCCGAACACGAAATTCCGTTGGCGATGCAAAATTTAAGACAAACTCTTTGTTCGATATTTTTGTCCATAGTGAAATTCGCAGTACACACTAGATATGATCTAACTAAAAACAGCACTATAATAAATATAAACAACAGATGCAACTCAAAATCCGCGCCAAAATGGAAAACAGGTGTGCCAATTGAAAAACAACAAAAAAAAAACAAAATTTTGAATTTGGTACCATAGACAAATTATCCATTCCCGATACTTTTTTGACTGAATGTATATGCTTTCATATTGATTGCGGTCGCTTGCGCGCGCTTGCTCTGTGCAGTTGGTCGATATCACGTGATTTATTGTTGTTATTGTTAAATACAGGGGCGATGGCCTCTTACGTGTTAAAATGCAAGTCCTGCAACATCGTGATAAACGAGTTACTTGCTTTTGTGCAAAACAAAATGGATGTTACGGTGGATGAAAGTTTAGTGCAGATTTGTGCAACGGCTTTTTCTGATGACGAAATCGAAAAAGCAAAAATCCTTCTGTTTGAGTCAGTCTCACAGCAGAAAACTACACGTAGACGTGATGGGAAGACTCAACGCAACCTGGATGACATCATCTGCCTCCTCAGGGAAACGGATCCCGAAGAGATGCCGATCTTCGTGGCCAGGGATCTTGGAAAACTCCCCCCGGTCACATTTGACCATGTAGACGTCACTAGACTTCTAAAAGACATTGTGTTGATACAAAGGGAGCTTGGTGCGATGCAGCAGAAATGCGCAGAGGCGGCGGAAACAGAGTACGTTACTATTCATCAATTTCAACAACTTAAATCCGAGCTCGACGAGATGAAACGACAGTGCATTGTTTCTAATGTCAACACAAAAAGAGGCGCTTTCTGCCTGGAAGACAGCTACCAAAACAATAGTGGCCCTATGGGTTTCCTTGCTGTGTCAGAAACTCATCAGCAAGATGCGTCATCAATATCCTCATCATCAAGTCCGGAGGGTAAGCCAACGGAAAAAACACTTTCGCAAACGACTGAGGCGCGCGAGCCGCTGTCTCTGTCTTACGCAAGCGTGGCGGCTGAGACGGCTGCGGTGCCTGCGCAACCGACTAACTCACGCGTGGAGGCCCGTATTAGTACTGCGGTTTCGAACAGTAGGCAACCAGTGGACGCCACCGCCGGTGAGGCCCTACCGCGGTTTCAGACACTAACGGAGCCAGCTGTCGGAAACAATAAAAAGGAGCAATCTCAATCTGAGCAAGATGGCTGGATAACGGTGGAGAACCGAAAGTCTAAATCTCGTTTTGTAGGAATAAAAGGAAGAGCCCCTGTTGACCCAACATCTAAATTTAGAGCCGCGGCTCCGAAAATACCACTTTTCATCTACAACGTTTCTTTAGAATCCTCGGAAGTGGATGTCGCTGAGTACATAAAGGCGAAAACTGAGATTGTTGTGTCTCCAGTGCGAGTAGGTATGAAAGAGGAAAAAGAGTACAACTCATATAAAATCTACATACCTAAGGACAAACTACCGGTGTTCTACAACGACGACCTATGGCCAGACGGGATTTTTTTCCGTAGGTATTTTATATTTAGCCGGATGGCTATCAAAGACACTGATAAACTTTTAGCTTCAAGGAGAAACTGAGCCGCAGAACCTGTAAGCTCGCAAGCTTCAACTGTAAGTCCGTGACGCGTGTTTCGGACCATGTCAGAGAGCTATGCCTATCGATGGATGTAATTGCACTGCAGGAGACTTGGCTGTTGCCCCACGACGTACCTTACCTGAGCGGCATCCATCCTGACTTCGCTGCGACTGGAGTATCGGCCGTGGATATGACGGCGGGAGTGTTGCGAGGAAGGCCCTACGGTGGGGTAGCTATTCTGTGGCGTAAAACCGCGTTTGATAAAGTAACTGTTATCAATTGTAAAAGTGTGCGATTGGTGGCTATAAAGTGCGAAGTGGCTAGTCGGTCTGCTATGTTTTTCTCCGTATATATGCCTACGGACTCGAAAGAAAACCTTCCAATCTTCACTGAATGCCTATCGGAGGTGAGTGCCATTGTTGAGGATAACACTGTGGACAGTGTGTACGTACTCGGGGACTTCAACGCTCACCCTGGTGAGTTGTTTTGCTATGAACTACTGCAATTCTGTGCTGACCGGAAGTGGATCTGTGCGGACATTGAATCACTAGGTATTGACTCAGACACTTATACGTATATTAGTGACGTACATGGCTGCTGTCGATGGCTTGATCACTGTGTAACTAGTAGTGTAGCATATAAATCTGTTAGTAAAATTGAAGTGCGTTATGATGTGTCATGGTCGGATCACTTTCCCTTGCAGATTGAGTGTGATTTCACGGTTCTTTCACCTAAAATAAAAGTAGCGAATCACACTCCATCTCATGTCATTTGGGGAAATAGAGACGCTGCACAAATAGATATGTACTATAACGTATGTCATAGCCGTTTAAGAGATATAGACTTTCCTCCAGAGCTGAGACACTGCGATGATGGAATATGTACAAATACTGATCACAAAATAATTATAGATAATTTGTATAAACGCATAGTTAACGCATTGAGCGAGGCTGCTATCGGCAGTTACATAGTCAAAAATGTTAATAATAAGAAGAAATACATTGTGGGCTGGAACAAACATGTAGCGGGGCTACATAGGGAGGCTCGACTTGGGTTTCAATCATGGGTACTCTCGGGAAAACCCGCCAATGGTTCAGTTTATGACAATATGAAAGAGACCAAAAGATTATTTAAAAATAAATTGAAATGGTGCCAGGATAACAATGAGCGTATCAAAATGGACATACTTGCTACTAGTCACGAAGCTAAGGACTTCAAAAATTTTTGGAAACAGACAAACAAGCTGAGCCCCCGGTCGAGTCTGCCTCTGGGCGTGGCGGGTCTGTCTGAAAATATCGACATTGCCAATATGTTTAAAGAATATTTTAATGTAGTGCCTGCAGTTATGCCAACCGCAGGCACTGTAGTGTCAGATGCTCATACCCGGCGGGCAGTTTCAAGCCAATACACTCGCTTCACTATTAAAGAAGTAGATAGGGCGATACGTGGAATGAAACGAGGGAAGTCGCCGGGACACGACGGGTTGAGCGTTGAGCACTTGAAATATGCTGGTGCACATCTGCCTAGGGTTCTTAAGATTTTTATCAACGCCAGTATTGGACACTCCTATCTGCCTGAGGAGCTAATGAGAACTATTGTTGTACCTATCATTAAAAATAAAACAGGTGATGCTAGTGACAAAGGTAACTATAGACCTATATCACTGGCCACTATAACGGCAAAGGTGCTGGACAGTTTGCTTGACAAGCAACTTGATAAACATCTAATCTTGCACGATGCCCAGTTTGGTTTTAGGAGTGGGCTGTCTACTGAAAGTGCCATCATGTGCCTCAAGCAAACTGTCCGGTACTACACAGACAGAAAAACGCCAGTGTATGCCTGCTTTTTAGACTTGTCCAAGGCGTTTGATTTAGTTAACTATAACATGTTATGGAAAAAGTTGGCGACTGAAACTGGCCTACCTGATGAGTACATTGATTTGTTCAAATATTGGTATGGCAATCAACGCAACGCTGTCAGGTGGGCCGGTTCATTAAGTCAAGAATACAGGTTGAGCTGTGGAGTGAGACAGAGGGGGGTGACGTCTCCTAAGCTGTTCAACCTGTTCATGAACAAATTGATCGGGGAGCTCAGCGACACCAAGGTCGGGTGTTCAGTCGGCGGCGTCATGGTGAACAACATAAGCTATGCTGACGACATGGTGCTGCTGAGCCCCTCGATTCGAGCCCTCAGGCGGCTACTGGACGTCTGTGGGTCATACGCCGAGTCGCATGGCCTAAGGTACAATGCCAAAAAAAGCGAAATGCTTGTATTCAAGGCCGGCACTAAAAAACCATCTTTTGTGCCTCCTGTCAAATTATGTGGCATCGCCCTGAATAGAGTCGCAAAATTTAAGTACCTAGGGCATGTGGTCACGGAGACACTCACAGATGATCTGGACATGGAGAGAGAGCGCAGGGCGTTGTCGGTTCGCTGTAACATGCTGGCCCGCAGGTTTGCACGGTGCACTAAAGAAGTGAAACTTACACTTTTCAGAGCTTACTGTCAAACCTTCTACACCTGCAGTCTGTGGGTTCGCTATACGCAGAGGGCCTACAGCGCTCTGCGTGTCCAATACAATAACGCGCTGAGGATTGTGTTGGGGCTGCCGCGATACTGCAGCGCCTCATCGATGTTCATGGAGGCAAGAGTGGATGACTTTTTTGCCATCTTGCGTAAGAGAGCAGCCTCTATGATGAGTCGTGTTCGCGGCAGCTCGAACGGGATCATCAGTGCGTTAGGGGATAGGGTCGATAGTCCCTTGCTGAAACACTGGATAGATGTGCACCTATACAAAAATAAAAAATAGTTTAGGTTACCTGTGTGTTAATGTACAAAATATTTTGTCTTTTTATATTTTACTATGGATGTGTACCTATCTGACAATAAATAAATAATAAAAAAATAAATATGAAAAAAATATTAATATGTTTCGGAATTCTGAATGAATCTGTCCGTCTGTCCGTCTGTCCGTCTGTCCGTCTGTCCGTCTGTCCTGTCCGTCCGTCAGCGGGCTCTATCTGATGAACCGAAATAGGTAGAGGGTTGAAATCTTCGCAGAATATGTATTTCTTTTGCCGCTGCAGCTACTAATAATGAACTAAGTTCATGAGTTTTATGAATTAAAGGGAGTCCCTATACAAGAGACGTGTCTTACCACCTGCCGAGATATAACAAATCATAAAATTATTCAAATATGATAGTAGATTCCGCTGCCAATCCTAATCACATGGTTATCGGTTTCGCAATCCTAGGTTCTGGGTTCGAATCCATGTTTGGACATAATATATTCTCTTTTTGTTTTTTTACTTTATTGTCTGCAGTGGTTAAGTTTTCTTGTCCAATGGTTCGGAACCCTATGTGTGCTGGTCCGACTTGACCGATTATTGTAAGATAATGTGACCACAACGCTGATTCTGATGCCTCTGCCTAAGCCTGCCTGCCTGCCCGCCTGCCTACCTCAGACCATAACAGTGACATACATTTTTGTAACTGCTTTGACTTCATCTACATCCTGAAGCGTATCATTATTACTCAGCAAAATATCACAGAAACTGTTTATTTTCTTTGCAGCTATAATGTAACCTCGAAGAATGTAACCAATATTTAATGTTATGCTCCTCCACAATGTACGCATGCTAGAAAATACCGTACTCCGTAGAATACAAGACACTTAATTGTCGTAACACCATCATGCATCATTGAGACAGAGACAAACACATGGTAGTCAGCTATTTTAGCGCTTTAAGCAATTGTACCATTACCAGCTACTAACTGTCGTTTGGCTGCAGTCAAGCCAATAGAGTTGGGCCACCATGCACAAGCAAAACTCGTTTCAATTTCAACTCAGTCTCAAACAAACTCACCTCACACTCAGCTCAGTCAAGTCAGTATAGTTCTGAACTCAGAGCGCAGCGCGAGTATTTTTTGCGTCTCTACAAACCAGTAAAGACGCGCCGGGTCGTACGAATGAAACATAATTCATCATAAGTTTTCCGCAGTAGAAAACCCAGGGAAGTAAAAATTGTACATTTGAATGTTGATATTGTGAGTGGCATCTAATGGATTTTGGTATACCGTCACGGCTACGCCTCTGACGAGTTGGTAAGTGTCTGTTGAATTTGAAACGGTTATTATTTAACTTACCTGTTATTATATTATTGCGAATTTTGTTACGTTGTTGGCGAAGGAAGTAATTACATTTTAGGGGAATAAATTTGAATTCGCTGCGAAATTAGTCTTTGCGAAGTGAAATGTCCGGGAAATTGGTGCAGTGGGTTCGGGAAACCTGAGGAAAGCGGCAATTTTTAATAGTTTCCATCTCTGTTGTGTTAACTTGTGTTGCTCGTGGCATCATGTGACTATTTTTATGGTTACACAAATGGCTCTACGTAGAGAAATTATAACTGCAGGTAGATGATAAATGGGTGACGCAAGCGCAGGTATGTATTATGAGCGGAAAACTAGGAACTAAATTAGCTTGTCAACTAGTTTCATAAACTAGTCATACAAAGTAGTTGGCTAAAGAGTCAAGCAGAGTATCGATTGTGGGTTGCACTTTTTAATTCAATTAATTACCTAATTTAACGGACCTTTCTTGTCATTCATTCATAGAAATAAAAAGATACCTACTTAAATGTCGTATATCATGGCATTGATTTTGAGACTCCGTCAATCGCTGAGTTATCGTTTTTTCCTCCCGGCATAGGGAACATTATAGATTGGTTAATTATATATCAGATGTTGCCTCGTGTTTGAAGTAGTGGGCCTTAGTCGCACAAATAAGCCTTGACAAACCGTAAACCAAACACACACTAAATTCTACATAGGTAATTGAATGTAGAGCGGAATGTCAACGTACAGTACCGAATAGCGATAATATGAGTAATGCGAAAACCATTTCGTTGTGATGTTAACCCTATTAATTTGGTTCCTTTATAAAGGGGATTACTAAAACAAGCGAATAAAAATATTTTTGAGCGAATAACCATGAAAACGGAATAACCTGGAATAAAAGAAAAAAATACTGATTGTCACGACAAAATTACTGAATGATTTAGCCAATCCTTATTGACTACACTACAAAGTCTGTCTGGACAAAGTGGTGGGTCAGAGTAGGTGAGAGATAAAAGGGGTGATCGAAGCGAAGCCCAATTTATCCTTCATGTTAGTTTGAACATGTACCCATAAGTTAAACAAAATCCAACACTCCGGTGGTACAAAGTAGAGAAGAGGCAGTAAAATGACGTATTCTAAGAATATGATTTAACTTACTTAACTTCAGCAAATGAATAAATTTTGATTTCACTCGTTTTGTGTTTAATTAATGGTAGAATTGTTTCCACGTTGCTGTTTTCAGTATTATAACCCCGGAATGCATTAACTTTGGAAGGCAAAATAAAAAATTCCAGTCATGCTCAAGTTTTAGTGCAATTCCAAAAAAAAATCAGGTATAGCAGTATTTTTGTCTATCAAAAACTGGATTTACGGTAATACATTTAAATACTATCCCTTTTTAAAGTAAAATAACAGTTCACGGGCGACAGAGGCTCGTTTTGTTTAGGAGCAACGTATAAGGAATGCCGTCATGAAAAGCGTGTTAATTCCTTATAGGCAAGGTTTAAAACACGATAGTATCGAACCTACGTATTTACTAGGATTCTGATCCAAAATTGTTTAATTATTATAATAATTCATTCATAAAAAATAATTGAGCATGCAATATATGTAACCTATGAGCATGTAAATATGTATACTATGTTGTAAAATGTAACAGATAGTATAATAAACTAACAATGCGGGAGATTTAGAAAAAAAAAATGTGGGCGCTTTGTGTTTGCAACTTTTCTAAAGCGAAACATTGTCAAAAAAACCAGTTACCTGCTTTCGCGGATTTGAGAAATAGTAGAACATAAACAATTTTTTTGGTGTCTGCAGGGATGTATTCTTCGTGGCGTCTAGATAGGTTGTACACAATAAGGTTGGATCATCAAAATCATTTTCAGATTAACGCACAAACTTGCTTTACTTACTTACTCTGTGATTCGTTTGTAACAGATGAGTGAGACTCTTTTCTGTGCTTCCTCTACGTGGATACTTTGGAAGTTTTCTTCCCCGTTGACAAGCACAGACTATGTCTGTCAGTCGTCAGAACAATGTGGGCGTGGAAATCAATTTGGTCGCTGTACATTGCTGCTCCATTGAAGTTTAAAACATAATAACGATGGGAAATATAAGCCCTTAGAGAATTTACAGCAAGCCTCAGCAACCACTGTTGAAGTGAATAGAATTCAAATGATTAAATGACTGGTTAAATAAATAATTCTTACGACAGTCCTAGAGCAATCATGTGATATACCTATAAAACGTGTAAGTACACAAACTTGCGTGCAAGACAATCCAAGCGCCCGGCGGGGCGGCGGCGCCCGCGCGCCCTCATCGGCGCACGCGCACGCAAGCGCAGGTGTTACGTAAGTTGCCACAATGCGAGCTACGATCAAGACACCTATGTAACCTGAATGAACTTCTCAGGCACAGTTTCTCCGATTGGCCCCGGAAATGTTGTAGCAGTTCTTAATCACTGTACACCACGATAAGATATTTGTAAAACAAACATAACTGCTAGCAAACAAGTATTTTCGTAAATATATTTTAAGGTAATAAAGATAAATGTTATGTTTGTTATGTTTTTATGTTTGCTCTCCATAGCGACCGCGATGGGCTAGCCCCATGACACGCATGATGTATTGAAACTGGCGAAACGTGGGTGGTCACAATTATGTATATGTGCTTCTGCATCCCCATATGGTAAAAGGCGTGACTTTACTTATGTACGTATGTTTGTAAAAGTAATGTTTATGTATGTATCTACATACAATTCGACGAACGGTTTAGCCTAGCGGGTAGTGGCTCTGCCTATGAAGCTGACGGACCTGGGTTCGAATCCCGGTAAGGGCAATATTTGTGTGATGAGCATGAATATTTGTTTCTTAGTCTTGAATGTTTTCTATGTATTTGCGTAAGTATATATCTCGATTAAAAATATCGTCATCTAATAAAAATAGTTCGATTTGTGTAAGATTGTCCTCTAATATTTATAAAAAAGAAACAAAAAAATACAATATATACATGTCTGAGTAGGTGTATGACAGGACAAGGAAAGATTGCGATAGAGGGGGCGCATCGCGGTTCATGATAGCTGTGATAAAGACAATGAGAGGCTAGTATGGCAAGCATGGCCGTTTTGCTATACCTAGAGCGACAAAGACCGACAACAAGACAATAACAAACCAAATTAAATAAAAAAATCTTTATCACTGTGGATATTTACACTTAAGACGCTGATTAAATAAATATGGGGTGCTGTTTTAATGTGTTTTTCAGGAAATACTGGGCAAATCGTAATTAATTTCTGGTATATGTAATTTGACTATATAATCTAGAGATTCTTAATTGGAAAACATGTTTGGATAAAATTTTCTCGATAGAAAATAAATACAAAGTCAACCCTTTTTTTATGGTTTTATCCTATTACACCGCAGTAGTAAGTGAATATGACTGTGTGATAATTGCAATGTATGAACAATTGTTATTTCTAACGATTTTCAATTTGAAAGTTAATTCCCTGAAATAGTTTATTTTTTATGATTTTTTTTTACGTTTTGGCGCTTACGTTGTTTCAGGTTAGTCGCGAGTGCATTATTGGCATCCCGCTTTTTCTTATTCGCGAGTAATTATTGCATCTCACTTCCACTCGACAGCGCATTTTTATTCCATCATCGCCTTAAACATTATTTTTGCCTGTTCTCCACATTGGCCCCTGTGGGAGAAGCGGGGCGATCCTAACAGTATTAATTATTATAAATAGTATGCAGGAATAAATAATTAAAAAATTATTGACAGCGAGTTCTTTGTTGGGTTAGAATATCGCCATGCAGACATGTCATTTAAGTAATTTTGAACATTGTAATATACCTTTTTAAACAAAATGGTTTTTAAATTGCTCAAATGGAAATTTTTAAATATCTAGAGGTATATTGTTGTAGTAGACACAAACACAACGCAACAAGAGTTATCGTTATCGTATCGTTGTTAGGGTTCCTTAGCTGAAAGGTGCCGAACGGAACCCTTTTACTATGGTTCCGCTGTCCGTCCGTCTATTTGTCTGTTATGAAGAGAAGAATGTAAAGAAGAGTGTTAGTGCAAGGTAGATAGTTGACATTTTCAGAAGGTGTATGGGTGTGTGTGTGTGTGTGTGTGTGTGTCTATTGGCACTATAACAAAAAATAATGAACTCCATGCATTTAAAAAAAATAAGGGGTATATCATACAAAAATACGTATCTTTACTTTTTCAATAGTTTCCGGATGCGCTGGACCGATTTTATGTAATTAATTTCCTCGAGTCGTGTCGTCTCGGCCGATGGTGTAATCATGCTAGCGGTACAGTGCCTCTGGTACACAGAGATGATTGACGTTTCGCTGATAGTGATAAGATGTGTGAGTGATACCGATAACGCAGAATCCCAATCTGTTGATAACAAACACTCTCAGATATTCTATTGTGGAAAAATGGCTTGTGCAAACCGACGTAGTGATAAATATTAGCCTAAGTGAAAGGAAATGTGGTGAAAATTATGGATTTCTTTAGAAAGTGAGTACCTACTCAATTGACCACACATGATTTTGTTATTTAGAAAAAAAAATATAGTATCGTTGTGTTTCAAGGACTATAAAATAATGAAAGACGGTATTAGGTCACAAGATTTCCGGACTTCTACTTATTCAAAAGAATCAGAGGCGGAAGGACGCTTATTCCACAGATCGAAAAGTATGCGGTGCCGATAAAATTATCTTTATGTCTTAAATTTTCGTTACACAAGATAAGAGTCACTGACAGGTAAATTCACTTACTTTTTAGATACGTAACTCTGCCGGCTCATTTCCACTCGTCATTTTCGGCGCTTCTAACCGAACCGTGCACTCTACCCGTGTTGCTAAAAAAAACACAGTTTAACCTCAAAACAAACACATCCCGAACATTTTTGTTAAACAAGTGTTGAACAGGAGTTTATTTTTTGTAGTAAGACCGGTACGTGTGTACTCAACTCAACGTAAGATTATCACTCACGTTAATTTGTACTTACCACTAATGGTCAGGTTAAAATCGTCAATTTAGAGAAAACGTAACATTATTATACAGAAGTACTTATCTAACATCGTTTAGCTACCCGCAGTAAAGTGTATAATTTTCCCTTTATGATGTACGTAATTTATTAAACCACGCGTAAAATTACGCGTCTTTTGCCGCTCATGCTTTGCTTTGATGGAACGCGTTGCAGTCTTTTTTGAATTTTCCTTTTTAATTGTAAACAGCTGATCGGAGTGATACAGGGACAAAGAGGTTGGATTTGTTAATAGCATCTGTTAATAGTGGCAACAGAGCAATGAGTCCGTCTTCCTTCCTTTTATTAAGCCGAAGAAGGAGAAGCAGACTATCAGATAGCTCTGTCCCTACTGCAATATCATATGCTATCTTCTAAGAATGTCTCCTCTAATTGAAATTTAATTGCTTTCGGAAAATTGACCAAACAGACCATCGCCTCAACAAGCTAAGTCGCAATAAGAGTCAGCTCGTGTCTAATAATCGGCTTGTGATTGGAAATCTTTAAAAAAGCGGTAGAAATTGCTTCATGACAGAATCACACGTTAGGCTCATGTTTATTGAGTACAGCTGGTCACAAATGAAAGAAATGTGTATTCGGTATTCCTCTCTAGTATTTCGAAAGCAACTCTCGTGGGATATTCTGTAGGTTGAGATTTCCTTCGACGCCCCCAACATAGTTCGCAGCATGTGGGCCCAAAAGCATGTTTTGGGAATGTTGTATTCACTGCCCATTCACTTATTTCAAGTAATAATGGTCGTAACAAAGTTTTACCTATAACTAATAAGATGAAATTCATTTTTACTTGATTTTCAATAAATATGTACATATATCATGTATATGTCGTGGCCATATCATAGGATTGATGATTTCTTGAAATGGCCAACCATGGATTGATAATTTCATTAAATGATCATCATTTAATTTTTGCCCTAAAATATTTATTCGTTTAATGAAAGTTCTGATTCAGCCATGGTTGGCCAATTCATGAAATGATCAATTCTATGGTATGACCACGACATGTTGCTTCACACCGATAACTCAATGTTTAACGGAGTCTTAAAGTCATGCTGCTGCTGTGACTGTCTTTCGCTCCCAATATGACAGCGCGACAATTACATATGGTGCCTACTTTGTTTTGGCGGGAATATGTGCTCCAGGAGTAGGTAATGAAATAAATCAGTCAAACGCGAGTTAGAATCGCACACAAAGAGAACCATATGACAAGAAAAATCTCAAAAAAAATACACGTCTCTTGCATGGCACCTTTAATTTTTTAAATTGCATGTTGGTGATAAATACAAATTCTATGAACATTTTATAGTAGTTTATGTGACTGCTACATAATGGAGGGCATTAATACTCGAGGGCGAGTTTCATAATAATATCACTCGAGAGTTTTAATGCCTAATTATGTAGAGTTACATACACTAGTTTATCTACACACATATGTTCTGTTTGATGTTTTCAGAAACCGTATGTTTGACCGGCATTGTGGCTCTGCAGTTGTTTAGCTTGTTCTGTAGTTCCAACTTCACGCAGGCGGGCGTCGGCGTTCGAAATTTGAATGTCAGTCAGTACCAACTTCACAGATAAACTAGGGGCGGCAAGCAGGCGGGCGTCGGCGTTCGAAATTTGAATGTCATAATATGTAGAAAAATTACACATTATGGTCATAATGTGTAATTTTTCAGATAAGAAATGAGTTTTTACCAAGTAGTTTAACATTATGCTGATCGTAACGTGCGGTTTTTGTACGTTGTAAAGAGGGTTTATGATACGTGTGTAGATAAACTCTATTACGGTTCAAGAGATACAGAGATGCCTGCTGATGACGGACACGGAGGCTTACTAATAAGGTCCCGTTGGCGTTGAAATTTTGTGAGCATGTTCGATAGTTACATGGATTTTTATGTCGAATCAGTTTTTGAAATTTTTAAAATGGCGGAATTATGGGGTTGCAATTTTATTGCTTTTATACTTTCAAACTCCAGGTGCATTCATAAGTTTGTATGTGGTATTGAAAGAAAATTAAGTCGGAGTATTCCACTCGTTCATCCGATAAACTTCAAGGGGTCGGGGTGGGAAATTCTGGAAAAAAAGGAAATTACCGAATTTCCTATACATAGCGCTCACGAGGTCTCAAGTTCTCGGACTAGTAATTAAATGCATTTATCTACTTCGCAGAAACGGTTGCATCCGATGCAATCACTAGTTAGTTATGTTATGTCTGTGTTATTCTGTGTTGAAATACAGCGGAGGCGTGGAGAGGCGAGGCCGAAATGTACATACAAATTAACATAATAAATTAATTATTTAAACATTTAATTTGTAACTATAGCTACTATTGTTTATTATAATTGATGGTGGATTTCATCAAGAAATAATTTTCTCGCTCCATTTAGGATTGCAGCAGTTCAACACTCAGCCTTCTAACTATTTAATGCATTTCTCGTTATTTTAGTGTAATTTTAATTGGCTGCCTACAGAATTGGACCCAAAACTGATTTATTTTCCACTTCAAGGCAAACTGATGACATTTTATTTTCAATCACTACCTGCTTCAGATAAAATAAAATTAAATGCCTGACCTTAATTTATTTTATCAGAGCAGTCACCCAACTCACCTTGTAAATTAATTAAAATTGTACATTTACATTCTGTTACATACTTTTGGCAGCGAATGCATGTCTCTTAATCAGTCCTCAACTCAAATATCTTATAAGTGGTCATCAATATTGCACCTACCTTAAAATAATAGCCACTTATACACATAATATAACATGCCACAACATTTACACACAGGCACATACATTGATTCTGGCCCCACACTAGGATACCCTGTGTCGCGGGAACCAGAAACAGCGACGTCACAAAAATGTAAACATCCAACAGCTGGGGATTTTATTATTTGTTTCTTCCCTAGCCGGGATTCGAACCAGGGACCTTTCGCTTGGCAAGCAAAGCCTCGACCGCAACGACACATAGGTCGTCCATATCGTCACTTATTTTCCCGTACGCGGTGGCAAGGCACAGTTGTGCCACGTGGAGCCAAATATTCGATACTCCATTGTATACATATTTGTATTTCCATTGCTCTTAATAACCACACGTAAAATTGTGAAATATAAAATGAACGAAACTTGTACAGTTCGGCCTACTGTCTCACATAAAGTAAATATTACGTTAAGGCGATACGTAAAAATATGTATAAAAGGAATACGAATGTAAACGAAAGTGTATCGACTCGACTCAAACTAAAATAACGTAGCTTCAAACCACATAAAACTTGTTTTAAAATCAACTACGCTATTTAGTCAAAAAAAAATTCAACGAGAGTTTACGAATACTTAATATCCACATTTTAAATGCAATTCCGTAATGAAATTAGTTAGGATTTCAGAATTACAAGAAAAAATAAAACAATTTAGAGGTCCATTCGCAATTGAATTCTATCAAGAAAATTTCACCCAATCGCGTTTCCCTTCAGTGAGAATCTTAATCAAATACTCAATAAACGTTAACCCAAAAATAAAATCTGTAAATTACTTTATAGGGAGTAAATGGATTTGAAAAACCCAATATTTTTTTTGGATCACCTTAACTGACTCTCAAATCGAACGCTCTCATTTAGCCCACTAAGCCAGCTGCGCAAAGAACCGTGGAACAACAAAAGCTGCAGAAAGGGCACTTGTTTAAATATCATTGACCTGCTACAGCAGGTGGACGTGCAGATGTAACAAGAGCAGATATTTGAAGAATTGTTTCGAAATATTGCAAGGACTTTAACGACTGCGTAAGCTACCGGTGACCCTTGTGGCGCATTAAATAAGGTTTAGTTTATTAGCAGGGATAATTTTAAAACTAAGGTGCCTATCTATTTACCTGTACTAAGTTAAGTATGTGCACCTAGCTTACTTACATATCCTAAGTTACTATTAAGTATGCTGTGGTTAGGTTCAAATGGAGCTGAGAGGTAATAGGGATATTTTCCTGGGTTCTTTGTCAATAACTGACTCGTAATTACTTTTTACCAATCCTTTCTAATTGATAGATTACACAAAATTACGTTTTGGTAGCGGCTGAAAAATAGTTTATTTTCGCAAGTGGAAAATGTGAAAAAAAAAGAATTCCAGCCAGCTAACTTGATTTCATACTGTACAAAGAACTGTAATATGTCGTGCTGCCGACTATAAGTAACGGATGTAGAATGTGCTCAATGTCCAGCTCACTGGAGACGCGGCGCGGGCGCAGGCTTCGATCCCGGCACGCTCCAGTTGTGGCCAGTTATCCGCCGCCGTCTCGGATGTCCAGTCAGAGAGCTAGACAGTCCCCGAGAGAGTTTCAAATGGACCATGTCTAAGTTATGCTTGGCTGACATGGGGATTTTCAAGTTAGATGCTGATATTTCCACAAGTCTTCAGAGCAGCGTTGAGCTGCGCTCTTCGTAACACAATAACTATAAATTTACATTTAAATTACAATCCAAAAAACAATAACTGAACCTTAAGTCTAAAATTTGGCTGACTTGTTTTGTTGCTAAGCTGATAACGATGTTAATAAAACATAGCTTAAAAGCATCGCAGGAAATAAGTCTACTGCCATTTACGGAAACCGCACTAAAATCCCTCCACCCATTTTGGGCGCTATAGAGCCACAGACAGATACACAGACAGACAGATAGATGCTTCAAACTTTTAAGTCCCCTCCTTTTTCGTTTTTTAAAAAAAGACTCAAAATATCATAACATCACGCCTTTTCCCATACACGGTGGCTAAGGCACAGTGGCATATACATTGCATATCATCGTCAGAAAACCTTTATCTCCATAGCTTCGGCAATGGACTATCCACCTGTCCCGCAATATGGAAAATTCAGTAACTGGCTAAAAATAAATGGGTCTAAACTTAAATCATGTATGCATGTTTGTTTAACGATGTTTTGTCACATGTGAGCTCACCTTAATCGTAAATTAGCCTTAGCCTCAGATGAACGAAACTATTTGCTCTTTCATACAAAGTAAAACGTGAGTAAAGACCTATATTAATGTTGTTCATGGAAAACAGCGCTCCCTCTATGCAAGGTGAAATTTAATTAACCGTACATATTTTGGGGAATGACAGTATCCATCATTATGAACAACTTTCCCCAATAAACGTATGGTCGCAAATGGAAAACAATATAGGTCCCTCAGTACATTGACCCGATCAGCTGATTGCAAGTGACGACTGTGGGGAACCCAAAAAATATTTTTGTTTGCGCCATATATTTCTTCGGGAAAGTTGTTCATAATTATGGTTACTATCATTCCCTAAAATATGGTCAGCTGATTAAATGTCAACTTGTTTATTTAGTCACTCCCTAGCATGTGATTCGGACAACTGGGAATATTAATCTCTTTTGAAAAAAATACTCAGAACATCTCATATTCATGATAGAGCAATGATCAACCAAACGAAGCTTACGATGTAATATAAATCCACGGATAGAGCAAACTCGCAAAGACAAATACCGTGTTACCACAAAAATATTAAACAGCGTTTAACCTCAAAATAAACATCAAATCATTTACCAAATGATTACCAAAACAGATCGAAATTCCTATATGTCAAAATTACATATATGATAAATAAGGCTTCGGGTCCTTAGTGGGTAACCAACTAACGAGTACAGCCGGAACAACGAAAACTGCACTAAATATTCTTTATTATCAACGTCTACTACTTAGTCTCTGCATAATAATACGAATCTGAAAATAATTCGGCGGCGCCGACACTGTATTGTTTTATTTCCATTACGTAACGATTGGAGTTATACTTTCACCGTTATTGTGGCGGCTAAACACTGTTTTATTTTTGCGCGAAAAGAGACCAGAAAAACTGGACATAAATCAGATCAGTACGTTCTACTTCCTATCGGAAGCCGGTCGGTTCTCAGTTGGGCCGGAGTCCCATGACGTAAATAGACGTGACTGTAAGTAAAAAGCTTAGACTAATCTAAGGTAAAAAGTAACGTTTTCTAACAAGTCTTAGGAACACGTTTTTGCGTTTCCTTTGGGTGGTTTTACTCTAACGGTATTTCTATAGGCATGGGTCTTAGATCTAACAGCCAACCAAGAATCTATGGAAGGGTGAAGTAAAGTTGATGTGAACCAATTGTTTACAACTCACCAATCTGCTGTCAACCACCTACCAATAGCCACGGGTTCCACTAGGTCTGGACCAACGCCCTATAATTGGATTAATCTAGTAGTTAACAAGGGTAACTGTCAACGACGCCAGTCCTACTGCCCTTAAACCGATGACACATAAGGGGCGTCTATTAATTACGTGAGGCGTTTTTGACGATTTTCTGGTGACATTTCGTGAGATTCGGCTTGACCACCTCTTAACCACTCAATTTGCTTATTTTTTTATTATTAAATACTAGTTAAGGATTGATTATACCGTAGTCTAGAATCAGTGATAAAATTTAACAATAAATACAAATGAGGTTTGACATAATTTAGTCAAGAAAACATTATTTACTTTAATTTAGTCCTAATATTTCTCGTAGATTTACACTGTTTTTGTAATTTGCCGAGATCAACGTGAGACTTTGTGAGATTGGCCTTGAATTGAAAATCGCGGGTTCGAACTGACAGTAGTGACAAGAAGAAGCAGGAAGTAAGGGACAGAGCTATGCCTCAGTCTTCTTCTTCCGTTCACTTAGAAAAGGAAAGGGTCTTGCTGTGTCTTCCTGTCACTAAATAGACGTTGGGTGTTTTAAAGAACATTCCGTTTCACGTTACTTTGAAATCGTATTTTTGGATAAATCGAGCAAAAGAGAGCCTTTTATGTTTTTTAGGTCTCAAAATATTATTAAATATGAAAAATATCCATAATTCAACATTCCTTACAGGACTTTACTAGACGTCACTAAAGCAAAATAAAATAACTTCACAGACAAAGCAAACACATTCCACTACATAGGACCACATAGAATAGTATTCTGTGAAACGGTAATATCAAACCTAAGACTTGCGGTATTGTAATTTCCTGTGGTCGCGGGCCCTTCTGACCTGGATCTTAGATGTATCTTCATCTGCCGATGTACTATTTTTACTCGACTGCATATGAATCAGGTAAAGATTCCGAGCGTATTTATGTATGTTTGATGTAAGTATGATAATTTCGTTAGCACTGTACAGCCCAAACCGCGTGACGGAAATGAAATGTCGTTGGATTTGTTTCAGTTGTCGGAGTGACATAAGGCAATATAATTTTTGTGATAAGTCCACATTTTGGATTTGCGATCTAGTTTACAAAGTTATTGGTGCGGCTACTTTCATACTCCATGTACGTAACCAGGTGCATTCATAAGTTTGTGTGTGGTATTGCAAGAAATAACGGCCGGGTTATTTGTTTTTATAATGATTCCACGTATCTTCTACTTTACTTGGTTCGTGCTAAGTAGAGATGTCCATGGATCTTTCAGTGTCTCTTAGGTAAAGCCTGTCTCGTGGGATAGATGTGGATATAGCGGCGGTTAAAATAGGATTATTATTTATTTACCGCTCGACTCTCGGCTATCATCGGCACAGATCGGAACAAAATATACAGAGCTGCATATTCATCACAAAACTAGTTTGTACATAAATTTAAACATTTATTTGCAGGCACATTCATTGCTTCTGGCCCTACACTAGGATACCCTGTATAGTGTGAACCAGAAACAGCGACGTCACAAACATATAAACATCCTAGACCTGAGTTCCCCCCCTCAGCGGGGATTCGAACCCAACGGACATCGATATAATTACTACGCCACAAAGTTAACTTGGTACCCGCGAGGAATGCGTTTCCCTCTCTCTCTCTCGTGTGCTCGCGCCCTCGACGTGTCATTAGGAAGCAACGTACGCTGTCATCATCAGAGCGAGGTCTAAGTTTGACGGAATCTCAAAGTAATCCTATCCCTGTCTCTCTCTCGGGAAATGACAGCGCCAGTATGACAATTAAGCGGCACTTTTTTGAGCATCGGCCAATAGTAGCTAAATTTGGTTTAGGGTCAGGGGTCCTAACTACCATAGTGTTGTCTGTACGCTCCTTTAAATTGTCACTTGACATGTCAAGTTAGAGCCCTGATGCTAATTTAATTAGACCGACCTTTCCATTGGAGTCAAGTGCCAGTCTGCTCTGATTCTTCTGTGTGTTTGTGCGTAGGCTCTAATCAGGGGTTATTCCACTTTTGCCACAGCCTCCTTTTGCTACACATTTTTGGCGTATCCTTTTATATCGTAGGAAAGTATACTCATTCATATTAAATGTGTGGCAAAATGTGGATAAACCCCTAATTTGGTCCTTTTACTGTATGTATTTGTCTGTGCTGTTAACACAGCCACATCATTAAAAAAACATATAAATAAAAAACTGCTTTTATTGACCGACCAGGAGAAACGAGCGAAGCGTCTTCGTTCAGCTCAGGCAAAAACGCTTTCGTATGTCCGGATTTCCGGCTGTTCTCCTCTGCAGGCATTTCTCAACAAATTCTCTTGAAACTTTGTCAGATCACTTTTTATTTTTTTTTAAAATGGCGGAGGTATGGTCTTACAAAGTTATTGCGGCCAAGTTTGTATGTGGTATTTATTGAAAGAAAATGCAGCGGGTTATTTGTTTTTATAATAATTCCACTTTTCATCCTATAAACTTCAAGTGGCCGGGGGTGTGAGGGGTATAAAATAATGAAAAAAAAACACTAATGTATCGCTCCCGAGGTCTACAGCTCACAGAGCCACTAGTTTAATTGTGACGCCAGTGGAATCGGCCTCAATACCTATTGGCATCATCGCAAATGGTGACCCCATTAGACGACACCATTACTGAAATACAACGTCTATAATGACAATAAAGACACCTGTAATTCTGACCTATTGTTCGGTACCCAATTCACGTGTGTCAAGACAAATGACCCGTCTTTACAAGTAACGCAACAGACTAATATTGAGACAAATTAACATAGACATCTCACGACTTGTAGTTAGTATGGCGCGCGATGTCTTCGTTAACTTGTCGTATTACAGTTAGTTGTTAAGAAATATACCGTGCCGAAATACCGAATGCTGTTGAGTGATGGTGGCTGGTGGATTTATAAGAGCTGGTTTCACGCCCGCCGTCGCTCACTCCGGAGGTGCGTCTTCGAATCCGGTGTTGAGTATGTTTTACCGATTAGATTTTATCTTGAGTATCGGAAGATCTATCGGTGAAGGAAAACACTGTGAAGTTACGTTCAATCTGCAATGCTGCGGCTATGGGCTAGCCCCTGTCACACCATACTGAGTATTGATTACATGGGAAAATGCGTGATGATATGTCGTTATGTTGTTATTGAATATGATAAAAATAAACCTATCGGCTCGCGAAACATGAAAATGGTCCTAGTGGTCCTAGTGGTCCAATGTAGAGAAGAAGCAAAAAATCAAGTTTACTAAACATATGTCTCTATCTACAGTAATAATAGTAGATTATTAACCAAGGGGATAAAGCAGTGTCTGCTGTCGCGGGTGACGATTTAAATCGCGAGCGTAACGAAGGACTCGAGGTTTACTCCCGAGCGTAGCGAGGGTGTTAAAAACTTAAATCACGAGCGAAGCGAGGGATTTAAGGCGAGTCCTGAGTGTCGCGAGGGATTTAAGTTCACCCAAGACTAAGACACCTTTATCACCGAGGAAAATACTCTACTTTCCGTACCATTTGCGAAAAAAATTACACAATAATAATATGAGATAAAAATATTTTTTATCTCATATTATTATTGTGCCTTTATTAAAAATAATGAAAATTAAAAGTAAAAGTTAACATTCGAAACATTAGTCCAATTATTGATAGAGAGAGTTACATTTTTGTTTCGTACATTTATTGTTGATGAGTTGATTTGTGTATTTCTCTGTTCTTGCGTCTGAGGAACTTGCGTTTCATTGTAGATAGTATACGTCGGAGATAGTGGTGGTGGTGCATCGTGAGTTACGGACGAAGATAAGATGCCGGAAGTTGATGGTTGTGGCTCTGATGGATTAAGTTTTATATTTTTGTTAATTTGACTGCTTAATATGGTTTTATTCGCCATTGAGCTTTCGATATAACCCTCAGCTACTCTATCAGAGCTCCAACCACTGTGTCTTTTTATTGACGTAATAACCGCCCCTGAATCCGCCAAGAAAGTCGCCGAAGTTCTTCTAATGCAGTGACCGGTGTAGAGTTCAACATCTTTAAGTTTTAAATATTTGCAATTTCCTTTGGCATATTGCTAATTTTATTTTTGCCGATGGCTTTTCGAGTACATTTCCCACCGATAGTTTATAAAAAATCTATTGTTTTCCATGTTGGTTGGACGTAATGCTTGGTATTTATGAATGATTTTAGTATATTGTCCTTGTACAATGAATGACCAATTTTTCTTTGTCTTAGTTTCCTTTACATTAATCAGCAGCAACTCATTGGAATGATTTTCAACGTCCTCCACTTTTAAGATACAAGTTGAAATGAGGTGACGCGTATTCCCTGGGTTTCTCTGGATTCTGGTATCTATGTGATAGCTTGAGATATAATTTATTTTATTTCCTTTTTCTATCTATTGTTGTTACTCGATCTTTCCATCAGCTCTTCAGCACCAAGTGTGTTTTTAACCCCCGAACGACTAAAAGAGTGGTGTTAATTGTTATTTATAATATATGTTTGAAGCGTCTGTCGGTGTGTTGGTGTGTCTGTGTGTCTGTCCGTGGCACCCTAGCGTAGTCAAACTGGTCGACATATTTTAATATCTACGATTAATGTAAATTGTAGTAGACTTTCCTGCCATGGTTTTTAGATATGTATGTTAAAATCAGTTCAGTAGTTCTAAAGTTATCTGTTTAGCTAGGAATAGCAGGCAAACGGGTAGACGGATTTTAATGCCGATTTTTTTGTTGTGTGTAGGTTTCACTGCAATGGCTCTTAGATATGTTTTGTCAAAACCGGTTCAGTACTTCTAAATGTACTAATCACCTTTATGAGATTCATACTATACCTACAGGTATAATACCGCATTATTAAACAGCCTCCACGATAACATTTACAGAGCTTACCTCCATAATAATTAAGTCCAAAATTTACGTAGGAGGCGGGAAGCGACGGCCTTGGAAGAAGCCAAGTTTAAAAGATGTAGGAAGATCCACGTTTGACCTTTTCATATGAACACACACATTGTTCACAGCCTTGTTGCCATCTGATAAGAAATTAAAAATACCTGAATGTTGTTATTTTTTACGTCTGATTATGAAAAACGCTCATAAAAGATGATTGGGTGAGGTCTATGAAACTTTTCAGACAATGTGCGCCACAAATTTCTCTCGTGTCTGCGAGAACTGAGAAATATAATTTATGAATGAAAAAGTTCCTATATGAATTTAATATTTTTTCTAACTCTTCGGCTTGATTGCACAACCTTCTTTTTTTTTCACCAAACCTGAATCGTAGTGCGCGGTATCTATACGTTCAATTGATCATAAAACTTTGTCGTATATATAGAGGTATTTTCAACAATACGTACAACATGTATGAATTATCCGTCATCATAAAACATATGCACATATTTCTTTCGTTCAGCAAATACTCGTAGTGTTTGCAGCAATATTATAAGAATCCATTGCCTCTGAACTAAACTTAGTCTTATTACCTGAATTCAAGGGAATATAACTTTTTTAAACTAACTGAAGAATTAAAAGCGTGTGTTTGAAAATGTAATCTATGGTATGGGGTCCAGAGGCTCGAGCACTGTTCAAAGAACTTTCCTCGCGCCTGGTCGACGCCTCTGACGAGCGGAGGGCTGGAGCCTACCTTGGGCAAAGGCTGAGCCTCGCCATACAGCGAGGCAACGCCGCCAGCCTTCTGGGCACCTTGCCTAGCGACGGCGGCAGCGATCTGGCTCAAATTTCCGACCTTTATTAATATTTTTTTTTATTTTTATTAATGTAAATATCCATATACTTATCGAATTGTAAAATAATAATTTAGTTCTGTTCTAATAAAATATATTCAAGATTCAATTCAAGATCAAGATTCATTTCCTCCAAAGCCGTGGGTGACGATAATATCTGCTCCAAAATGATCAGCAACGTACTTGACGAGCTTCTTCCAGCTATCACACATATAATAAACTTCTCTCTCTCCAATAGTTCCTTCCCAAATGTGTGGAAAAAAGCCTTAGTTATCCCATTACCCAAAACATCAAATCCCTCCTCTTTTAAAGAGTTTCGTCCAATTTCCATTCTGCCTATCCTATCCAAAGTCCTTGAATCCATTGTCCATTCTCAGTTATCCTCCTACTTATGCTCAAACAACTTGCTGAATCAATTGCAATCCGGTTTTAGGCCCGGTCATAGCACTGTCACGGCCTTGCTTAAAGTCACCGATGACATTCAGCATGCGATGGACGAGAAACAGCTCACTGTGCTTGCACTGCTGGACTTTAGCAGCGCCTTTAACTGCGTTGATTTCGATATCCTCGTTGAGACCCTGAAGTCCTTGAATGTGTCCTCCGTCTCTGCTTGCTGGTTCGACTCTTATCTGAGAGGTCGCCAGCAACGTATTAGGTCGGAGGTGACTTCAACGGAGTGGTGTGACCTCGTTGCGGGGGTCCCTCAGGGTGGTATTCTCTCTCCTCTTCTTTTCTCCGTCTTCATAAATTCCGTCTCGGATACTCTCTCGTCATCATACCATCTTTACGCAGACGATCTCCAGATTTATCGTCATTTTTCTCCCTGTGATATGGTGTCTGCTGTGGGAATGTTAAATGCCGATCTCGAGCGAATTAGGGACTGGGCCACTTCTTTTGGACTACTTGTCAACCCTAGTAAGTCCCAGGCTTTGATTATTGGTTCCAGGTTTTCCCTTAACTTGTTACAGAATCTGTCCATTGCCCCTATAACCTATGATGGAACTATAATCTCATATAGTACTAAGGCCAAAAATCTAGGAGTTTTCTTCGATAACCAATTTTCCTGGTCAGCGCATGTCAGCGAGGTCAGTAGGCGAGTCTTTGCCACTTTTCACTCCCTCAAACGACTACAATACTTCCTGCCTCGTCAGACAAAAATAACGCTTGCCCAGTCTCTTCTCCTCCCCCTGATCGATTACGCTGACGTATGCTGGGTGAGCGCGAATGAAGAGCAACTGAACAAACTCGAGCGACTTCAAAACCTCGGGATTCGGTTTGTCTTCGGCCTGCGCAAGTATGACCACGTCTCGGAGTATCGCAGGGAGTTAAAGTGGCTCCCTATCCGTCTTCGTCGGGATTCTCATATCCTCATCTGCCTCTATAACATCTTATTTAATCCTCGCTATCCTGTCTTCTTACGAGATCGTTTTGAATTTTTGTCCTCGGATAGGCCTCGGAGATCTCACGCTCGATCACTGCTTATAACTCCGCAACACAATACAGCCGCATATGAACATGGGTTCAGACTACGAGCTATCAGGCTCTGGAACAAACTTCCTAGCGCCATCAGAGACAGCCCGTCACTTTCTATTTTTAAAACTCGCTTAAAAGAACACTATCTTTCTCTTCCATACTAGATTTATGTAGGTTTATTGCTTTGATATATATGTAGTATAATTTTGTCTATTTGTATTGATATTATGTATTTATGTACATATTAGTAATTAGTTTATTATTTTAATATTTTTAACGTTGTGCACCTACCTATAGGTCTACCTGTTATTTCATGTATTCTGTCCATATTAGGTTTGCTGGAAGAAATCTCTTTTTAGAGATAAGCTCGCCTTTGTACACCTAGTTTCCATTTTTTTGTATCTGTATCTTCTGTTTTTGTGCAATAAAGTATAAAGATAAAGTATAAAGATAAGTTAGTCAGTGTAGTTTCTAGTTAGTTGGATATGACGCCTAAAGCGTCACAATGACTGAGTATCTAAAAACATAGAACTTCGAGTACCTTCTTATAAGTTTTTCATTCGATAATTAAAATTAAAATTAAAATTGCACGCGCAGCTACCTGATCGAAATGGTGACTAATTAATCAGCGTGGCTAGCACGTTTAATAACGCATGGACAAAATATTCGTATTGAACAGCCAGTGATTTATTAGTGCAATATCATAAGGTTGATTTCATCTGAACTCGAAGACTTTTTCGATCTGGTAAATTTGCTGTATATCTTAAAATTTCTCGAGATCTCAAATTTATCTGAAATATTCGCGTTCTGATTGGTCAACGACAATTTGTTGTTGGCGAGCAGCTTTCAAATCATTTATTAGGATTGATTTCACAATTACAGAGTACAGCTGCTGTATCTCTCGACATCTATCCCGACCGCTTTCCATTTTACCATTCATCAATCACAATCGCTTTGAATCTGCTTGTGTGAAATAATCGAGATATGATCGGTTAAAAGAAAATCCGCCATTTAAGTATACAACTAAAAATCACCAAAATAATGTATTTACCTTACCAAAACTGAGTCCTAAACTATAAAATAATTATTATCATAATAGCAGCAATATTAATTTAAAAAAACGTTCAAATAACACAACAAAAACCGCGTCTGCCGTCTTGTATTGAACACCATCAGAGAGGAAATTAAATCAGTGCATAAACCAGAGATCTAAGTGAGAATTCATGTTTATTAAAAGAGTTTCGTTAATAATTTTCAAATTGGAGACGTCACAAGCAACGCCATGACCTCTGGAGAGTTTTCAGCGTAAGTTATAACTTGAAAACTAAGAGTAACTTGAAAACTGAAGTATGTTATTTACCTTTATTTTTTTATGAAATATTATTGTATAAGTAATAAATATAGATATATGTTTAGCAACAGTATTTCAAGTTGGCAAACAACTTTTAAAACGTCAATTGGGAGTTGGCAAGGGATAGATGTCAGAGATTCAGAATGGAGCTACATGACATACTAACTGGAACAGCCAACTGGCCAAGTCCGTCAGTACTGCGCTCGCGCATGTTTTTGCTCGTGGAAAGTGCAACTAGATTGTCCGTAGCAACGCAAGCTGGAATTGATGAAAGTAGCGGAATCGCGATGACAAACGAATACTGACACAACGAAACATACCGATCGACGGACTTCTCCGAAACACTATAATTCTTATCGAACTTGAGCAAGGTACCCCCCCCCCCCACCCTTTCGTACTAACAGTTGGTCATAATGATCTTCGCAACAACCCCCTCAAATATACATACTGCCTGTATGTATAGGCAGTAGGCACGATATATATATAATAAACGTTTTCTGCAGCATCCTGTTTGAGACTGTTTCTATTACAGTTTGTTTTCTATAATTTGTGACAAACTTCCTGCCATGCCCCAGGAGGCACGTAGAAATAGCACAGTGGAATTATAACAATCCCATTTCATCACTCTGAAGATAGGCATCCGTGCTCTACATTTCATTCGGAATTCGATCTGCTAGCATACTTCAAGAATAATTACGAAAATCTAGTTAGTCAGTAGAGTTTCGAAAGTGGACACTGGGCCAGCTGGTCTGCTGCATATCCCGTATAGGGCCGTGTGTACGACGACCAAAGGAAACCACGGTCTTACACTTATTGCCATTTTCCTTTGCACCACATAATGCTGATCATTATAAAGCACTTAGCCGAAGATGCGCTAATGCCAACTCAAAGTTTGAGTGAGACTCAAACTTGCACTGAGGCTCTCTTTGACATTAATTGAGCAGCCGTTTGTGCAAGATATTTAGGCTAGCTCAAGATTCTTGGAATGTGTGAGAGGTGAAAGATGTTATGGCAGCGCTGTGCAATATTTTACGTTTGTAGGATTCTAGGCAGATATTTTCCACTCTGCGTTGATATTTCAATCAGTGTCAGTCGTGCCTTTTACATTTTTACATTAGTAAATAAACAATAAGCAGCATAATAGAAATTGTCATTGAAATAGCTAAGCGTACGCCGACCTGACGACACAGAAAAAACTCTTAATTTAGAACGACAACCAAGTCGAGGTTATACCAATCGTTGGTGTTTTAAAACGTTTCGTAGTCCGGTAGTCCGTGAAAATTATTAACACAATGGTAGTGACACCCGCCTAGTTGAAGCATTGTCCAGACAGACGGACGGATATGTCGCATTATATAGGTAGGTACAAATTCATTTTGTAATCCTATTGCAGTTCGAATAATGCAAATGCCTACTATCTAGTTAATTTATTTAAAGTTACTTTAGTGTGAAAATCGTAACAGCTTTCTTGACAATAAGGTGCTCTTTAAGACACTGCTGCAGTAGAAACTGGAAAGGTATAAATAATACGAGAAAAACAAACTCATAAAACTAAGCATTCATTGCTGCAGTCTCCAAGGATTTTCCTATCCACACAATTATTAGGCGACATAAAAACAAATGAATACACAATTAATACTACGTAGACACAGAATCACTGATCAAATTATAAGGGAATTCTCAACCTAACCTGAAATTACATGATTCTTTCCAAGAGAAGTTATTACTCAATGTTCAATTCGATTATATCGGGCATAATTAATAGAGAGGCCAGTCTAGTCGAAGTTATGGTAAATATTGATTAGTAATGACGGTTCAGTTACGTAAAAGTTAACCTGAAGTCTAATTTATTCTCTGCTCGTGGTTATTCGTCACATAACCACGGAATAACCAAAAGCATCGTCACATCGCTAGTGCGCAGCGACCCAATAATGGAAACACGAGAGACGGCGCGGGCGCTGACTTTCAGCAGTGTCATGAGAACAAATACAATAGTCGGCCAATCACTGCCAGTAGTAATCAGACCGTTTATCGTTGAAAGCAGTATATTTAATACTTATTGTAAGGCAGTGTGACCAACTGTAGTCATAGCATAACTACTGTGTGCATTTTGATGACATAGTTATGTAACGATATACGCTCAATTTCTATCGTATTTCCGTTCTGAATCTCTCAATTTTATGCTTTTATGTTACGTTCTGTTATGTACTTGTGAGTGTTCTGTATTTGTGTAATTGGACCATGAACTCAGGAAGTGGCTTTGGCAAATTATATGTGATTAGATGGGACAAGTGGCTGGTATAATTGCATCCACATTACATTACAGACAGTCATAAAAATCCGCAAGGATTACACATTAGTCTGAAAGGGTACCATAAAATATACGACTGTCCATTCAAGTGTTCCACACATGTGTAATCTTTACTTGTTGTGTACCCCAGTTCGCGATAGTTACTAAACTAAGCCAGACCAAAACAGGACTCTCTATATCCAAAGTGCCTTGAAGGCAAAAAAGCATTTGACAAATGATGCTAATACTTAATATTTTGATCATAAAGTTGTAGGTACGGCAAGTGCCGGCCAGTCACAACGATCTGTTTTATCTAGAAAGTAACTGTAAGCTGTAAATTCGAGCATAGTTGTCATAAACTAACACTAGTCACTCTGTGAGCTATGGACCTCGCAAGCGACACCGGAAATTTGCGATTTTCATAACTTTTCTACATCCTCACACCGACCCTTAAATTTTATGATTTATCGGATGAACATAAGTGGAATTATTATAAAAATGCCTTTGTGCACATAGTTTCCATTTTGACCATAAGTTTTATCACATACAGTCGGGCCATAAGTTTTATCACATACAATAAATGAAATGAATGACACAAAAATCTATGTAAATAAATATGTATATATCAAACGAAAGGTTACAAAATACAGATTTAAATTACATTTAAGCTATTTGAAATGAATTATTCATGAAGTTTAAGGTACATAGCAAACTTATGATAAAATCTCGAGACAGTTTATCTGTGAGATTTGAGTTACTGAAATATATATGAGGATAAGTAAACTTAAGAATAGGTTTAGCTTAGGTAGTGATTTTTTAGAACACTTCTACATTTGTTTTGGTCATGCATGATTTTATCAACTATTTCCGTAGGCAATTCATTTAGGGACATGGCCAGAATGTACTCCAATGTGCGTGTTCCGTAATAGTTATTATGGTCTGTAGAACATAAGTAGGTAGGAAGATAATCTAAGGTGCGTAGGTATTTAGGACGAGTTCTTTTTACGAGGGAGCCGATTCTGTCACATCCTCACAGACAATAGCTAATTTGATTTTATTGAAGACATTTATCTCTTTAGATAGAATAGAGCAGACGCATCATTGCTATATTTTTTGTAATTTTTTTGGCATTATGGTTTTAACTAGGCTTAATTGCAATCTGTCTATGTTGTTGACATATGTTTTGAATGTGCGACCATAGCTACTTAACCTTTATGATATTACTGAATCACTAGGGACATATACAAAATTCGCAATATTCTATACGATAATTTATACTTAAGTATTGATAGTTTACACAGAATAGCCCTTAGTTTACACAGACATATACAATATGAGGTACCCAGTTAAAACTTTTGTCAATAATTAACCCTAGGTACATATGTTTATCGACTAGCTCCAATGGCTCACAGGTACGAACTCTCTTGTGCCCATGTAGGCATAAGTGGTCATGGGCCACAATCGCCGGTTTACGATATAAGTCCTAAAACTGCGCGGCCAGTCATCGATAGAAGCACGCACGACATCCATGCCAATATTGGCCACTGCTTTAATCAGGGATGCTTTGAGAGACTCCAAATTACTGAAAGTTCAAAGTTCAAAGTTCAAAGTTACTGAACTGGTTCACTGTGAACAACTTATTATTAAATGCTAAGAAAACAAAATGTATAAAATTCTGTTTGCCAAATGTAAAAAAGGTCAATAATAGTGTAATATTAGATAGTAATAAATTAGAATTTGTAAATACTACGGTGTTCCTTGGTATAACTTTAGATGTATCACTTCAATGGGGACCACACATTGAAACTTTAGCGGGAAGGCTTAGTGCAGCTGCTTATGCCGTTAAGAAAATAAGACAGTTAACGGATGTAGGTACTGCGAGACTAGTGTATTTTAGTTACTTCCATAGTATAATGTCTTATGGCATCTTAGATATATTTAATATGCCGCTCTGGATATTTTTTAAAATTGTGTATTTGTTTTTAAACAGTCGTGTGTAAGTCATATTGTAATTTATTATGTATTGTGTTTGTCTGTATTTTCAATTTCATTAATTGTACATTTTTTAGACAGTAATTTAGTGTTAACGCTCACATGTTTTGGTCGTAAGACTGTAAGTGTGAACCGTAACTTGCAATAAATCTTTTAATCTTTTAATCTTTAATCTTACTATGGGGGCATGCGGCTGACTTAGAAACTATTTTCATCTTACAGAAAAGAGCAATCCGCGCAATCTACCAGATGCGATCACGTGAGTCGTTACAAAATAAGTTCAGAGAAATCAATATTTTAACTGTTGCTAGCCAATTCATATATGAAAACATCATGTACGTTCGTAAAAATTTGCATTTATTTCCTAAAAACAGTGACCGGCATAATTTGAATTTGAGAAATGTAAATAAAATAGATATACCCTATTTGAGACTGAGTAAGGTTAAAAAGTCATTTGTTGGGCAGTGTATAAGATTCTACAATAAAATTCCAGAAAATGTAACTAGTTTAACAGAGAATAAATTTAAGACTCATGTCAAAAAATGTTTGTGCTCTAGAGGATATTATAAAATAATGGATTATGTAAATGACAAAAATATATGGTTATGTGCTAATTCCATAACAAGTACCATAACCTGATACTGTAATCTGAATTATCATTTGTAATAGACCTTAAGTTTTTTGTTTTTGACTTTTTAAATGTGTGTGTAAACACCTATTTTATATATATTTTTGAACTTTGAACAATGTAAGTTTTTTGTTTTTGACTTTTTTAAAGTGTGTGTAAACACGTACTTTATACATATTTTTGAACTTTGAACAATGTATTAGTATAAGTATATTTTCTTTGAAAAGAGCCACCTCAGAGTTTCTTGTGCATTCTTCTCTGAGAAGATTTCAGCCTTTGAATGTACACCTAGTATTAAAAAAGTGACTTATTCTAAGTGAATTGTAAATATTCCTATTGAATAAAGTATTATTTGATTGATTGATTGATTGAAATTATAATAAGGTTTAGCGCAGACCTTCTCCTCTAAGTCTGTCATATTCTCTGGTCAAGTCTGGACTCGAGGAGAGCCGGTCTTCGTGTCTGATAAAGACGATTCCACGGGAGGAGAGCCAATTTTGAGCTGGTGTCTCTACACCAGGACACTTCCTGGAATACACAGTGTTTGTTTTTAAACAGCGTCTGTGAAAGAGGTTCCACGAGGTGACAAAACGAATGGCCCGACCCGTGTATATGTATGTATGAGTTAATAAAGTATTGTGACTATTGTAAATACAAATAACCCAACTGCATTTTCTTTCAATACAACCTACAAACTTATGAATGCACCTGGTTACGAAATGAGTAGCCTCACCAATAACTATGTAACCCGATATATCCGCCATTTTGAAAACAAAAAACAAAAACTGAATCGACAAAAAAAAAACATTTTTATCGAACCTGCTCTCAAATTTTCCCGAGAATCGATTAATAAATCAGACGGACATATACTAAAGCATTTTTTCCCAAGCTGAACATGTTGACAATAACTGTGAACCTCATCCATCAAAATCAGTGTGCTCTGCAAGCGACGTCGATCATACTATATAACATAGATTTCCATACCGCAGCGACTGTCGCCTTTGCGAGACGTTTTCACGATACTTGTCGCCTCTCATCGAACAAACTGTAGACGCTGGCAAAGATAACAGCAAAAAGTTTAGTTGGTTTATTGGATTGGTTGATGGATGTTAATGTGTGTGACATGCTATGTCGTGATCTCATGAGGACGCTGTCGACATGTTGACACTGTTACGCCTTCGAGTCCCGATTCGTCAAGAACTGATGCTTTGGATGCGTCGGCGAAAGCATGTTGTATTTTAAGATTATCAACAGCCAGAATCTATATAATAAGCAATGTATGTTCCCACACGAAGCGCGAGCAAAGCGTCTCATATTCAGCTCGGGCAAAAATGTTTTCATATGTCTGTCGAGGTTTCCGGCTGTTTTACTCTACTCTCTCTCTCTTTTTGTTTTACTTGTATTTTCAACCGATTCTCGTGAAATTTTGTGAGCAGGTTCGATAAATGTGGCTTTTTTGTCGATTCAAATTTAAAAATTGCGGTGACCTGGCATTTGAACATGTAAAAGCAAATATATTCCCAAATGGATTTACGGATTTTCACAAATGAGGAATATGGAGACCGTGAGAGTGATATAAGTTATATATTTTTTGTGAAAACTCAATAGGTTTGATTTTATGAATTTACAAGTTTCAAACTCCATTTAAGTACGTAACCAGGTGCATTCAGAATTTTATGAGTAAGATATTCCATTTTCCACGAACAGACTCGCAAGGTCTTTAGCTCACAGAGCCACTAGTCTAAACTGTTTGCAGCATTCTTTCATGGGGTTCTTTTTGTTATAAAAAACTTAATAACGACAGGAATACAAAAACTAGTGGCTTTGCGTGTGGTAGATTCCCACCATTCTTCCTCCTCACCCCTCCGACCCCTTGAAGTTTATCGGATGAACAAGTGCCATTATTATATAAAGAAATAACCCGATGGCTTTTTATTTCAATACCACAAACAAACATATGAATGCACCTGTTGACATACATTGAGTAAGAAAATAACCGCACCAAAAACTTGGTAAACCCATGTCTCCGCTTTAAAAAAAAAAAAACTGAATCGACATGAAATATCCTTATATTTATCGAACCTGCTTACAAAATTTCACGAGAATCGGTTCAGAAATGCGACTTGTAGAGGATACAGCCGGAAATCCGAACAGACGGACATACAAAAGCATTTTTACCCAAGCTGAACGGAGACGCTTCGGCGCTCGGTCAAAAACTGTTTATAACTTTGCTATTAATCAAAAACTGTTACTAATCGCAAATGGACAGGTATCAAACTTACAAACAAACCTAAGGTAGAGAAATACGAGTAAGATATCTATAGAAAGTAAGCTGATGCCCTTGATAAGTATGTACCTACTTACAAACGTACGTGGACATAACATGAATTGAGATCTAGAGCCCGCGTCGATATTGAGCCAAAGAGGTTGTAATTTAACCTTTTTGCGGACTTATGTAGGAAAAAAAAATTGTATCGTTACAAAGCAAGTCACCAAGAGTCACTGATAATAGTTTGAATGCAAAACTATTATCAGTGTAAAAGAGAGGTTAACAATGATTAGAACATATTCTCTGGGGTTACCTTACTATCATTACTAATGATAGCTCCGTTATATCTGTACAAACTTCAGCAAGGAGTTTGGCAACTATCCTTCAGGAAGGTTTAAAATCATCTATTTAGTTATTTCAAGATTTTCAGGAATTCTAACCATGAGATGTCGATATTCATCATTAGTTATAGTTATTCGTTGACTATAACAACTCTACCTCTAGTTTTTTGGACATTTGTCCAAAATGTTGATAATGTTCAGTCTCTCTTCAGATCGTTACTCCATCCATGTATTGGACACATACACATTGGTTCACTTTAACGACCTTCATGCGCGACCGTTTTTAGTTTGCTTTTTTTACATCCCATGGTAACTTTAATAACTTGTTTTACAAGGTGTCAATGTGAATGACCGTATTTATATTACGGGTCGCTATAGTAAACTGGCATTAATCATACTTCAGATACAGTCAGATGTTTTAAATGGAACGAATAACGCCCTGTGAGTACTCAACTAAAGTGGAATGCTCATTGGAGGTAATTTAGAGAGTAGGGTTTCTCAAGTATTAATTATTCTTTTTATTATTTTTCTTATGCAAGTCACTATTTGGACCACCTACAAAAACACCAGTCATGCGTATGTCGTATCTAAAAGATGTACTTAAAGTCTATATTCGATAGAGTAGCGTATACAAAAATTGTAATAATTTCTTATATCCAAGGTGAATTGTTGTGAAAATATCGGAGAAAGTTTTTAACAACAGAACATTAAAATTGAGCCCAGGATCGTGTCACTATTATTGTGTTCTTTTTTGTTACCGAAATATTGCGGTCACGTAATAGCAATTGATATATTTATTTATTATAAACTGATGGTTATCGGCAAAATAATGCAACCTATTTTTCGACTGATTTCGTGTATCATAAGGCTTTGTCCTCACGCCTGATAGTCTGCGGCGCGGAATGTTTCGCTTCTGTATAAATTTGACAATCGTTATTGTGAAGCCAGTCTTAGAAGTGGCATTTGACATCTGTTTACAGTAGGGACAGGCTATGAGTACGTCTCCCTTCCTTTTTAAAGCGAACAAGAAGAAGAAGACTGACCACTACTGATGACATATTTTAAATGCTACTGCCAAGATTGGCTCGGCTCCACTTTAATCACACACACCTCCAGGATCTCGTTTTTCAAATAATTTTTAGAACAAAACTATTCTTAAGACTTATTAAAAACTATGCAAGTAACTATGCCTTTGAAATTTGGTGTACGAGAAGTTAGCGTCTCATTTTTATAAACTCGATTTTAATAACGGGTAGTTTCAACAGAACTAAAGATATCTACCTATCCCTTTATTTATTTTTTGGTTTAGATATATGTCGATGTTACACTGCTGTCAATAGTGCATCGTGCTTTGCATTTTGTAGGATTGAACCCTAGATATGTTGTTTCGAGCATTGCATTGTATCGTATCAGCTAGCTGTATGGATGGGTGCACGCATGGGACGGACGCTGCGGTCCACTGCGCTTGCGCTCACATCTCATCTACTAGCTCTTTGTCTGTACTGAGGGTACACTCGAATCTATTATATTACATCGATTGTATCTGTAGTAATATTCGTAACCAGCCTTTCCTCCCAGTTGTATGCAACTGTGCACTCTCTGCTCAAAAGGCTACAGGCAAGCGCTATAGCGTGTAAGTTACATCTACACAGACAAATACACCCCAACGACTCTGATTTATGAATAGGCCGTATCTAATATAATCGTAATAGGCCGTATCTAACATCATCTTAGAATATACTAACACATCTTACCCCTGAAAAAATGTGGGTGTGATTGCAACAAACATTAGGAATACTTTTGGATTCTAAAGAGATTCAACATTTTCATGGATTATTATTGGGTAGTTGGTTGGCAAGTTCATCTTCACTTTTTACAGCGATCTTGAAATCTAACCCTTTATATAACTCACTCACTATTTAGCCTTGTACACTCAAGACACTAGTTCTATACATTGGTGTGATTGTGTTTTATAGTTAATTAGTAGGTACTCGCAGCGGCGGTCATCTTTGCCTTGATGGCCATTTGAACAAACGAAGTAACACTGAAAGTAAAAAATAATTTCTCTTCGGAGAGGATGCTGTTCTTCTCTCTGTAAAGCGATTGGATACAACTACTTCATGTATTGTATACTATGCTGTAGTACCTAAAGTGCGCAGATAATGAACTCCATCGCCATTGATAATATTCTAATGTCCCATTGTCTTCAAGAGCCGCGGCTGTAATCGTCACGCCAACTTCTTAGAAGAAGGTTAGAAGGTCTCTGATAGGGTTTTAAATAGGTCACTAATCCTATCTTAGTGCGGATGTTTCTACTCTTTATTTAATTATTACGCCTAATTCCAGGTCAAAGTGTAAATTTGCTGCTGAAGGTATCTAGAATAAATTGCCTTCTCTGGAGTCGAATAGGTAGAAGAAACAAGAATGTGTACTACCGGGGATCTCATAAGCCGCTTACTGGAGTAGTAAATCCTAGTATCCCTCCATGTCAATGGAACGCTTTAAACTAATAGTGCATTGTGATGTGATGCGGGACTGACTGACGGAAGATCTGATGACCTTATTAAGCTTATTAGTCTCATCAACTGTGTGTTAGCGAAATGAATCTACCGGCGAGATGGATTTTATCTGTTGCTGTTAAGAACGCTATTACACTAAGGCCTAATTTATGGATTTTAAATTGACTGATTTTTTAGTTTTGATATTTCAAGGCAAATCGTCCGATATCAGATTTGATTTTAATTATGTATTTAATTAAGGTTACACTTGTCTCTCCGCGACGAGATCTCATCGATCGATTGAAAACGAGATAGCATTTTTTTTATTTAATTGAATTTGATTTGCATGGGATTAACGATTATTTATAACGTTATCAACATACTCATCTAATTTTATCTTGAATTGCTAAACACCTTGAAATGAATCTACATTTTTGATGACAGCTCTTTGCAGTAAGTATGAGCAAAGTAATAGTTTTAATTACAATTCAGTTCGGTTTTAGACCTTGAAAATGTTTGAAAACTTATTCTTTTACTCATAGTGTCTATAAGGTATACACAATTAGGAAATCAGGAAAATTTTACACTCCTTTGATTGACAGTCCATCCAGATAGTCCATCGCCATAGATCTGGAGATATGAATTATGGATCACAACGAGTTAAGAGCTAACATTAAGTTTGCCAAACCAAACTCAAAGTTTGACGGGAACTTTTGGATTATGGATTCTAACGGTATAGGAGCCATAACCCAAAAACACACCATTGTTGCCACAATCTTGCCACCTGCAGACTAGGCGATCACGTGGTACAGTTAGTAAACATTGAGACAGTTGGAAAGACGAGAAGACGGCAAATGGCTGGTCCATAGCCATATACCAAATAATGGTGGTGGTGGAGGAGGCCAAAGATAATGCCAGATGGCCTGATGGTAAAGTGAGGATAGTTGGAAAACGGTGGACCCGGGTTGCACAGGACCCAGTTGAATGGCGTGTTCATGAGGAGGCCTATACTCAGCAGCGGGTTCCGTGACCGACTGATGATGATGATGACGATGATGAAACATTAAGCTGAGACTATAATCTAATATTGTGAGTCAAAGTTATGGTTCACTGGAGAAATTACACCGTCAGTAAGTATTTAAGCGGCACTTAATTTGAGCAGCGCCTGTGTATTTGGCTGCATAAGTAGCTCGTTGGATTACATTACTAAATCATCAACACAAATCTAATAAACAGGTCTCAGGGTTAACATTATAATATCATTGAGGGTAATTGACACTTTTGCGACATGCGTTCGAGAGCCGATTAGATCGCTCGACTGGACGTGATCATCGAGCTCTTTGGGAATCGATTTAGAAATCGATTGCGTACCGATATTGCTGCGGGCGGGCGTTTAAAGACTGCGAATTTTATTACTTAAATTGACGTATGAGTTGAGAAATGGACCGCATTTATTGACCGAGTGAGCGAGGCGTCTCCTTTCAGCTTGGGCAAAAATGCTTTCGTATATCTGGATTTCTGCCCGATTTTCTCTTTCTCAATCGATCCTCGTGACATTTTGTGAGTTTTTCTTGATTCAATCATTTTCAAAATGGCGGAGATATGGGTTTAATAATGTAAAATAAAACCGGTCAAGTGCGAGTCTAAATCGCGCACGAAGGGTTCCGTACCACCGTTCAATGGAAGCGATGGTGTGGAGTGAATAGTTTGGATTTTACACAGCAAAATATTGTTTACAAAGTTATTGGTGCGGTTACTTTCACACTCCATGTACGTAACCAGGTGCATCCATAAGTTTGTATGTGGTATTGAAAGAATTGTTGTATGGGAGCCCCCTTAAATATTTCTTTTATCCTGTTTTTTAGTATTTGTTGTTATAGCGGCAACAGAAATACATAATCTGTGAAAATTTCAACTCTCTAGCTAGCTAGGTTCTTGAGATACAGCCTGGTGACAGACGGACGGACGGACGCACGGACGGACGGACGGACAGCGAAGTCTAAGTAATAGGGTTCCGTTCTTACCCGTTGGGTACGAAACCCTAAAAACCGCTGCAGACCAAACGGCTTGACAGTTTTTAACAAATAAGGTGTCGTCGGATTAGTGGAGACCGTGAGATTCACATGGGCTATATAATTTTAGTGGCTAGTCTACATTTATATCGCAAAATATAGTTTACAAAGTTATTGGTGCGGCCACTTAGGTAACCACGTGCATTCTTATGATTGTATGTATACGTTTTGTATTTATATTATTATATGTAAAGTTAATTTATACATAAGTTATTGTATTTATATTATTATATGTAAAGTTTATGTAGTATATATCGGTAATTATTTTCTATATCCTATCTGTATTTTATGGGTATTTAATTTATTCCTAGGCATTTTAGTTATTGTGCACTGCCTACCCTTTTATGATACCCATTCCTGTAATGCCTTGGTTTGCTGGAAGTAATATCTTTTTAGAGATAAGCTCGCATTTGTACATGCATTTTCTTTTAGTGTAACTTTTTAAATATTTGTGTACAATAACGAATTATGAATTATGAAAGTTCAGCTTTCCTCCAACAGAGTCACGAGGCCTACAGCTCACAGAGCACCTAGTTTTGTTAGTGGTATTATTAAGACACTTAGAAGAGCAAGCGAGCGAGATCGTAATTGGTCTATCTTGTCACGGTCCAATGTCTGTGACTGTCTGTGATGTCACGTGACGTGAGGGTGAAAGTGCCGAATCACGCCATCAATCTGAAACACTTTCAACGCAATCAATTGTAATTCCATTACAATCCTTCAAAACGATTTCACCAGGTAGCTAGACCTGGACGTAAGTGCTTGGTACATTCAGGTGGAGTTCCACATACAATGGTTAGATGTAAGGCTAGCTATGCACACAAATGAGCTGCGTGCGGATATGGAGCTTCCGTTATACTTTATCATACTATGAAGGTTTCTATTCCCGTTCAATTAACCTTTCAGGTCACTCTGAAACTATAGAGCAAGATATAAAGCAAAAAACTATTTGCACTAAAAGATACGTTTGTATGTTAAGCGTCGGATCGGTTATTTTTGGATCACTCGAAATTTTTCTTAGTACATGTTTTCTTGGCAGACAGCTGCGTACTTGCAATAAAGAACGATAAAAATGGTTCGTACTCGATCCTCGAACCAATCGCTTTTTATTTGTACTTAAAACCACTTTTTAAAGAAACAAAACGTAAAGTTTTGCAGGCTACTAGAAAATAGAGAGATCCCATTTGTGAACTCATATATTTATGTCTAGCTTATAAACCGAGGGGATAAAGTTTTACTGAAGAGGTTGTATAGTTGTTGTATTTCGTGAAATTAGACTTTAAGGATATGAAAATAGGAACGATGAGAAGTGAAAATCACATTATTGATCAGCGGGTTATAATGAATTGCTTTGCGTGACAGGTTTAATTTGGCATTGTCGTACATTTGGTGTAAAAATTCCTATTATATAATATTATAGTTGTGTTCATAAATTAATGTTCACACCACCTGCTAGAAAATCACATATTATCACATATCATGCAACCTGCACATGCTCCTTACGTAAAGCAAGTCATTACTGCCCTGGGCTTTAGCCGGGACATAATGTTGTTCTGAATTTCATTATTACCCGCTGCTTAATAATAGGATTTTCATTTCTCATAGCTCTTATTTTTATGTCCTTAAAGTATTATTTCGTGAAATTCACACGGTGCAGAGCCAAACCTCCCGGCGGCGACAGCGGCGCCGGGACGGAGGTGGTGGCGGCGCCAAACTTGGCCACGGCAAGCTGAATGGAACACATTTTAAATAAAACAAAAGCTGCGAGTTTTAAAATATACGCATTTAAACTGCAAATATTCTATAAAAATAGGAGATATAATTCAATTCCACCACAAGACTAATGTATCAAACATAATTTTTCACTTTTAATTTGCTTCAGTAAAATGCTGTTTTTACTAGCCTTGCTTTTTTATGGTCTCGCAAACCGTGAGGAATGTAGAGAATAGTCCTCGAGTCCTGTTTTTGTCTTCGGTGCGCTCATTGCACTCAATAATCGGTCTTAATTCCCTCGCTTCGCTCAGGAATTTAGTCATAACACACTATCTACGCTAGGGAGTTAAACCTGGAGTCCTTCGACGTTCGGGATTCAATATCGCGCCCGTGACATATACAACAGTGCTTTATCTCCTTGGAGTTTAATCTACATAATTGCATATAAACTCTCAAGGTCGGCTGTTAAAGCTTACATGAGGCCAGTGCTGGCTGGTATTGGCCTTGTATAAACAGTTTTTCAAGCCAATCCAGAGCTGGCTGCCAGTATTTTTCAGTCCAGCGGTGGCTTTTCTGTTGGACTGGTGGGCGCCAGCGCTATTGGTTTCATGTATCTGCCTTGAGATGTGTATGACTTTTAAAAACTGGTTTACTTCAGCGAAAACCGAGTTCGGAATACTGACTGCTACAAAAAGTATTGATTACTGCCACCATCCATATAAGTATAATATGGATGGTCCTAGTAATCAATACTTTTTGTAGGACAAAACTACTACTACACTCAGTACTACGTTGACTTATACTTACATGTCTGTTAGTTTCAAAGATAAAGTGATACCCTATTTAACAAAAAATAATTTTTACTATTTAGTGAAGGGGTTAATTATTTTATTTTTAAATGAAAGGCAGCACACACAACCCATGATTTGTTGGATAAATAATAATAATAAATTAAACTAGCACAAAGCTATGTTAGCTTTGCGGGGGCTCGTGAGTATTTTTAAACTACCAAGATTTGATTTCTGGCATAGTGAAGATTGTGAATCCATGGTTTTCACACTCACCGTTCTTGCACTCAACAAAGAGTAATAAAATAACAAACCCAGAAACAAACATCGAAGTAGACGAAATTATAAATTAGACAAGCACATGAGAGGTAATGAGACGCATTAGAACTGTCCGATAATTAGAAACCGATTAAAAATTAAAATGTTTACGTTTTATTGTTTTCTTTTTACCCGACTGCACTAGAAGAAGGGGAAATGTTATTCCAAAAGCATGATGTATGTATGTTTGTATAATCATTTCGTTATTGTGGACTAAAGTGTGGTTTAAAACAACTGTACCAAAGGGTACAGTTGTTTTAAGTTGTTGTGTAAAAACACGAACGTAGGTAGGTGCGTTTTTAGTTTCTAGCTGTGGACTGAAAAGGATTGAGTTTGACATAGATAGATAGATATAGTAATCTAACCAAACAGGTTTTATTAAAATGATTACTTAATATTATATAACGTCTGATACACCCAGACAGCTATCGAATATCCTGCCTTGCCCTTAGAGAGGCGTTTCTCATTGGTTAAATGCACGTATGCAAGTTTTCTACCAACATGTTCTAACTATTCCAAGAAATACGGAGTTAGAGTTGGAGCATAGATGGAAAACAAATTATGTATCTTTCACTTCGTACCTACGTTTCAATAGGTACCATGTTCATATTACACACAATAAATAATATATAATGGTTCACATAGTTATATATAAAATAATACACTAAATGATTTCGTTTCCGCGTCCTTGACATCCGCGGTCAACAGAGGCAATGTACTATACATATCTGAATACAAGAATACAAAATGTTCGATGTTCTTAGATAAATGGGAATGTTATTCAAAATTTATAGGAATCATGCACGTTGTGCCTGGACTGAGTTCTGCACCATATGCCATAAAAATAATCCGATGTATTTCGGATGTAGTCTTATGGCATCTAGGTTTTGGGAAATACCTTGGATATGAATCGCGTATTAATTCTGCAGAAACGGGCTATATGTGCCATTTACGAACTCGGTCCGAGGGAGTCGCTAAGAGACAAGTTTAAGGAGATCAACATTCTGACTCTGCCTTCTCAGTTCATTCTTGTGAATATATTGTATGTCAAGAAAAATATCCATCTGTTTAAAAAAATGCTATTACCATAATTTTAATACTAGAAGTAATAAATTCCTGTCCAGCTACTCAGTAGAGTAGCTGGACAGGAATTTATTACTTGTTGTAGTAACAATCCACAAAATTTCTAATTTCTTTATCGGCCAAGTATACCTTTTACAGGTCCCCGATACTGTTCAAAGCTTACCGACGCATAAATTCAAAACGTTTATTAAAAGTAAATTATTTTTGAAGGAAAATCACTCTGTCAAATTATCTAGAAGACGTTAATCGTTGGGGATAAACGACTTGCTTAGAAATTGGCTATCTTAAAAATAAACACACGTGAAATCAATATATTATGATTGCATATGTAAAGAGCTACCTCAGAATTTCCAGTGCGAGTTTCTCTGAGAAGTATCTGCTTTTGGATTTAAATTAATGAATGACGTGCTTTAAGAGAAATGCAATTATACAACAGAATAAAGGTCTAATTTGTGTTTGAAAACCATTTTTTTATATTACTTGCATGGTTCTTACTACTGGACAGATTTTAATTTCTGATATAACGAAGAACGACTTTTCTTCGACATATCGTGGTTGATAAATGATTTTCATGACACAGATAATTATGTCTTGTAGGTAATTTGATTATTGTATGTAAGCTGTTCTTCGATATGTCAAAAATATAAATTGTCGATTAGGTAATCCTAAATGCCAAGTTCTATAAATAATTCTATAGAACTTGGCATTTAGATATCATTTATTTTGTCGGTGAAGTCTCCCGAAGGTTGCTCCCATTCCCATCATTATAGTCATAAGACTGATTTGCTAAGATATCATTTCTTTTTGTAGTAACGTCTCAACAAATATTATAAAAAAAAAAACAACGACAATTTATACACAAAGCCCATCTTATCTCAAAAGAGAGATCTCTTCCAGCAAAATTTTTTCATGCATGCAACAGGATAGTGCTAGACCACAATATAAATAGCATATATATTGCTATTAGCTGCCATACGATAATAACAAATAAATATAGCCAATTACTAAACTCACCGAGGGTTCCAGGCCTTTGCACGAATAGAACTTACAGTTTAGCAGTGAGGGGGTCCCCTTACAAGAAACTTGGTTAACATTATGCGTTGGTATGGAAACGTTTACGTGCGAGTCCGATTCGCACTTGGCCGAATGTTTATCCTAATGCAACGAAGGAAAATATGTCTGTGTAAGTGGAGCCATGGGCAAAAGATCTTATGAACAACAAAGACAAATCAACAGATCAAGAGTTGCCGGTTGTTGCTATTTCATTTTGGAAGGCATTATATTGTTTTGTTTGATAGCATATTTTAAGTCACAACAATTCACGGTTTCAGTTTTTTTCCTTAACTCTTTCACTTCTCTGTTGGCCGGAAAAGAAAATTTTTTGACATAACAATTAAGGCAAATTTTATGTTTTGCCCCGCAAATAGAATCTTCAGTACTCTAGATGCTCTAGGTGACTTCTGTCAAAAAAGTTCCTTAATAGGTGCTGTGCGTCTTAATTTCTCACTTGGATACCACATTTCAAGCTGTCTAGGAGTGGGTAGGTTTTTGATCTAAAAGTCAATGAGTGATAAACACGGCAGTTAAGAAGGTGAATTAAACATCAATATTTAGGTCGACAGTTCTGAAATTTGGTACCCTTTGTAATCTCAGAGATTTTAATGTAGAGGCCAAATTGCATATGTGTAAATTTAATCATTTTTTTGTTATTAAGGGGTCAAAGTAGCTCGAAAAGGTTCGTGTATCGACAAGGCTTGTGCGTCGCCAGAATCTTTGCTCGAACTTGGCTTGACACACTGCCGTGTGTATTGATCGCAGGAAACGTATGTTTGTCAATACAAAATAACTTTATAAATATGTATCGTAGGAAATGTATGTTTATTCTTGCTGTTACAGATCAGACCAGCCGCGCCGGCCGACCAGTCCCGATGCCGTCTCTTCGTCATCATCCTCATCAGCTGTCGCTGGCAGCAGCATCATGAACCGGGAGAACGTCTCCAACAAGATAGCGGCGGGCATGGACCGTTGGCACAACACCTTCGAGGACATCATGAGCCTCAGCTCAAATAACAACCAAGTGTTTAAGGACCAATATTGGGTGAGTTTTAACGCCCGGCAACTCATTATCATTGTCTCTCGTTGGCTAATCGATTCGAGAACCTCATAAGCCTCAGTTCGAATAACGCTCACGTTTTTAAGACGATAGGTATTGTGATAAGCCCATCTATGAAGCATTATTCCTCTTAAAGGAGACATTTTCCTAATCCAGAAAATATTTGTTATGAAAACATCCCTTTTCTTAAATCTTAGTGTTCAAAACATGATAATGTCAATGGGAACTATATGAAAATAAATGGTCAGGACTGAGTTCCGTACTACCGCACAATGGTATTCAAGTTTCTTGTAAGGGTTAGTTTATTTTCTTAAAAGTATTTAAAAATTGGGAAAAAATATTTGATATCTTCGTAACAAGCCCTTTCATTTGACATGTCATTTTAGTTTGATTTACAATTGTGCTGTCCCTAAAACCATACTTTTCCCTACAGTATAAAATGTAATTTATTATTGAATCTAAGAGGAATATTTGGTATGGCTCTAGCGTCGATCTACTAGGAATATTGATATGGTTTGATACCTATTCAAAATATCTTAAAACGTAGTGCTCGAAATCATAGAATAAATCAGTATTTTTTGAAAAATTTACAAAAAAACACAACATCTTCGCACTGTTGTGCCGCGGTGACCGACGTACCAGCCATGTTGCAGTGAGCTGCTAAGAACTTTATTTTAATATTGTCACGAAAAGTTTCGGCACCACTAGGAAAACTTTGACCGTCGATGGGTGTTTTTCTTTTACTATGAGAGCAGATCGAAGTAACCTATTATATAGGTAGGCTCCTTTTTATAGCTAGAAGTTTTAAAATCACCTATTTAAGCGGCACTTAATTTGAGCAACAAGCTATGCTGCGCATTCATGGCAGTCCTAGGATTCTGATATTGCTAGCGACGAAGTAGAATAAAGTAGTAAAGCTAGTTTACTATAATATTATTATTAACTTGAACAAAATATTATTTGTGGAAATAGTGCATTGGTATTAAACACCCAACCCATAGAACGTTCCGTAAACACCATTCATCGGCTCTATAAAGGGACAATAAAGGTTGAGTAACTAGCGTCATAAGGGTGATGAAGCGGTGACGCAGATCTCCATTTGGTGGTAACCGCGACGCTACTAATGTACTTTTTTATACTTTAAAAGAGTTCATGATTCCTTTACCTCACAATTAACTATCATTAATTTATTTTACATTGACACAAGCAGTGACTCAGTTCTTGTTATTAAGATATTTCAAAAAGGATTCAAGGATATCGTGTTGAGTTAATACATTGGCCTACAGTATCACACTTTTAAAATTACAATAACTTTTTAAGTACACAAGATATACTTTAAAAATAAAAAGTGGCCAAGTGCGACTCGGACTCGCCCATGAAGGGTTCCGTTGTAGCAAGTAATTATGTGACTGGATGTTTGTGTTGTAACTTTGTTTTTCATAGTGTTTGTATGAATGACAAAGTTATCTTTGCCGTTTTTAATAAATGTTTTATATCTTAAAAACTGCTTATTTTATTTTGTTCAAACCAATTTTCGTTGAAAGTGTGGGTTGAGATACACAGCATATATTTTACACTCTCTTAGTTTAAGTTACTAAAGTTAGAGGGGGGGGCTCACATTTTCCACTTTGGAAGGGTCTGTCTCTTTAATGATTTACTTTGAGGACAAATGGAAACCTCAACGTTATATAACTACATACTAAGTTTCAACTGTGTAGTCCTAATAGTTTCTGCATAAAGTTTCTGTGACATACGGACGGACGGACAGACAGACTTGACGAAACTATAAGGTTACCTTGTTTCTCTACGGAACCCTAAAAAGGACTCGAAAAAGAGTTTATTTTTGTTTCAAGGAAAGTTGATTAAATTTTCTATAAAACATTTTTTATTTTTAATCTCTAACTTTATAGTTCAAAAATAAATTTTAAAACTGCAGTACTTAGTTTTGCAGGCCAGTGTAGTTTATTTTGTCATTAAATTATTCGTCCTATACGTGGAACTGAAGTGCGGCGGAAATTTTACTAATAGACTAGGGCTAGGTTTACGAAACATTTTCGATGCCCCCCTCGAGTTATTGAGTTTTTAACAAAATAATTACCAATTTCGATGCAATAGGTTAGTTCGAGAGTTCTGAACTATAAAATAGTACCTACCTACTCGTCGTGATAATATTTTCACTGCCATCATGGATCATACGTAACTGAACATCTGTTATATCACGAAATCGCTCTATAGTAGTGTTTTCGTTCCCAATAAGGAATTATAACCCTATACAACGTTACCGAGACTTTTTGGGATATAAGATTTTGATATAGTACGAGTTTGTTGGTTGGGCAGCGAAGGGAAAAAACAGAAGTTGATCTAGCGGTGAACATTGACCCTACGATAACTGTACCAGTACGAAAACTGTACGGTAGAGTTGAACATGACGGTGGCTCCAATGGCCGTTCACTGTGTCTATAGACCGAACCAATCAGGGCAGGCCCAGTGTCGCATGACACAGTATGAGCCAATAACAAGGCTTTCGCCCTTCAGTATCTATTTGTCGTAACAATATCGTAGAATTGACTACCTATCATGATATAGCCAACCATGGTTGAATTAGAATTTTCATTGAACGTAGAACTATTTTAGGGCAAACCACTGCGGTAGCTTAGCTGAAGACTCTAGGGGCGAGCGCAGCGAAGCCCCCGAATAGTCTTCGTGTTAGGTCGACATGTATAACACAAAACATACCACGAAGTACTGAATACAATTGCTTTTAAAAAGATATGTTTTCGTGAAAATCGTCCCTTTCTGATCATTTCATGAAATAATCAGATCCTACGATATATCTAAGTAACGTTTTCGAATGACAGTTGGTTAGAAGCGCCTTTTATGTTTTCTTCGTTCACCGGTATTATTAAATCATGAATGATATAAACACCTCACGTTTTCCGTAATTAAGATATTTGACAATGCTTCGAGTATGGTTTTAATGCATTGCTCACGAAGTCTCACATGTACCAAGTGAAAGCACTGTACCATAGTGTTTATGACACAAGAAACACATAATTTTTACTCACAATAAGAAAAACTTGCAGCATTAGTGGTTAGAAAGTTTTTCTCTATTTTATGAGCGTTTGTTTTGATGTAACTTTGCGCAGACGTCTTCCTACTATCACAGTGTAAGTTGCAATAAATTCTCTGCTTTATTACAATGTTTAGATGATTATAATGTGTTAGAGATGACTATCCATCTTACATAACAATGTGGAATCATAATAAAAAAAAACCTCTGCATTTTATTTCAATACCACATAGAAAACTTTTGAATGCACCTGGTTATTTACAGTACCAATTACTTTGTAATCTACATTTTGCAATCTAAAATCCAACCTATGGACTTTTCATGAAAATTATAGCGACTATCTCACTCCCACAACTGAGTCGAATCCAACGACACACCTCATTTATTAAATCTGTCATCAACCTGTTTCGGCTGTAGTGCGTGCTAACTAAATGGTCTTACATACATAAATACATACTCTCGAAAAACATTACCCTCCTTGTGCAGTCGGGTAAAATAGGATTTATTTGTAACTTTGCGGTACCAAACGCTGTTATTGAGGACATAATCCAAAATCTCACATTTAACAGCTTCGTTCTTCAATTGCCAACAGCAAGTCTGTGAATATAGATTTTTCAGACATGGAACATAGAGTCACGCCTTTTCCCATACGGGGGGGCAGAGGCACAGTTGTGCCCATATTCAGCCAGTTATTCAATACTCCATTATGCGTGACAGGGGTTAGCCTATCACCATATCTATGGAGATAGAAGATTTAGATAGAGGATAGGTCACACTTAAGATAAATTACTTATCTCATTGGTACATTCGATTCGAACCCGCATGTCCTGAGTGAGAAGCGACCGTGAAACCACTAGACTCGTAGTCGCGGTTTCACAGTTGCTCTGTCGAAACCAATATACCTACCACGGAGCTCTGTTTTGTATGCAATACACACTTAGTTATTTATAGTAAATTATAAAAGTTAGTAAAGTAGAAGCTGGAAAAGCAAGGGAAATTTAAAAAATACGGTTTGACTAAACATTAAATTTTGTTGCCATATAAAAACCTTACCAATAAATCCAGTCTCTACTTTCATTAGCCGTATTTTATGTGCTATTACATAGTACGAGCACGTCACTTCCCTATCGCGACGGAAGTAAGCTCATCATTGCCATTCGAATCATGCGCAGATTGTCTGTATAGACGTAACCGACACACCTCCCTGCTCAATTTAAAACTCTGGCATCTTAGTACAGGGTCTATTTCCCGTTGCAGTGAAAGCTAGGAAAGTAATTATTCGTGCATATAAGTAGTAGGTATAGCGATTCGGTAGTGTTTAATCCATATTATCATGGTGCCGTTGTAGACGTGACCAGCAGCTCAATGTTGCCGATTTGTCAAAAGTGATGTGGCTTAATTGAATATAATAATCCTGATAGATTTGTGATTCTGTGTTACTAACCTATTTGTCACTTATGATTGTCAATATTCGGATTGGAGATTTTCGCCACCGAATGAAGAGTCTTAAACCTAACAATGAACCTTGCCTTAGTGATTTTCCACTTCCATAGTACCAAGGGTACGAACGACCAGAACGGCCGAGCCGACATGTCCCTGCCTACCAAGCCAAGGGTCGCGGATTCGTGTCCCGGTAGGGGCAAATATTTGTTTGATGAGAGCGGATGTTTGTACCCTAGTCTTATGGTTGTTTATCTACCTAAGTATAATATTTATCTATATAATTATGTGTATCGTTGTCTAGTACCCAAGATAGAGGGAATCCTAGTTTGGGGCTAGATCAATGTGTGTAAATAGTGACCAAGGTATTATAATTATTATTAAGGGGATAAAGCACTGTTTTTGTCACGGGCGCGATATTGAATCCTGGGATTACACTGAGTCCTGAGTGCAGTGTGAGGTAGAAGCACGCCCAAGAAAAAACAGCTTGATCCCCGATGAGTAAACTCAACTTTTCTCACCATTTGCGAGACAAGAAAAAAGTATGACTACCAAAAACAGCATTTTATTCAAGTACGTACTTATTCGCAGTGAGTTCCATTCAAATGCCGTGGACAGCTCGATTTTCGAATAAGATCAATTTTCAAATAAGTTCGAGCCTGCCCCCGGGAGCTGGTCTGGCCTGTGATCGCCGTGTGAATTTCACGAAAATAGACTTTAAGGACATAACATTAAGAACTGTATGAAGTAAAAATAATTTGTTAACCAGCGGGTTATAATATATTCAGAACAACATTATGACCCGGCTAAAGCCAAGCTATAGTGACTAAGGTTTCCATGTTGCTATTATGATTTGTATTACTTAAAACATTTTGATTGTATCGATTGTCTCAATAATGTACGAACTTATTTGATTTGTTCACTTTGCCAGAGGCAATTATGAGGGGAGTAACATCTTCGGGAGTAAAGTAAAAGGCTTGGATGCGCGCAAAAACGAGACTAGACTAGACTAATTTTATTATAGGAAATCCTGGCTTATATACTAGGTTGACACATGTTATTAATGACGTACATAAGACATAGTGCGTGATGAATATAAATATACCTTATCTGTGATGGTCGTCGACTTATCTTAACATTACGTGAAAATATGACTAACATACTCGACCGGCACAGATACTCCCCCCTTTAGGGAAAAAAATAAATGAATGTACTTATAACAATGGAAAAAAATCTAAGTTAGATACCATAACAAACTTATCAACTGCAATAATAACTAGTAGTATTTTAATAAACATAAAACCAGATCTTAATTGTGCATACTTTAACTTAATCTATTTTTATATCTAAGGAAAGTTGTTAAACAAAACTAAACAGTAATAGAGCATATTTCAACTTAATCTAAAGGTAACTCTTACACGAATTAGGAAAATAAAGGAACTACGGTTGTGAATTCTACATAAGTTTAAGGAATAACATAATATTTACCTACAGGCGAGTCTTGTGTCTGGCCGCACACTACATAAAATAAACTTAAAACTGGAAAACAGAAAAACACTAGGATAATGGGGCTTCGCGGTTAGTAAACTAACCTAACCTATAACTGGAAAAGATCCGCAGGAGAGTCGTCTGATGCTGCAGCCGTCCATGTTTTTCAGGAATCGATGTGTCAATTTACATCGCACGTCGTTGAAGTTGTAATCACTGTTTGTTTATAATTGCGACCGTACCTACACAAGGACGATTGTGCTGAATCAGCGTCAGCATTAAATCTGTAACCTTGGCTGTAGGCAGTCAATGATCTCGTACGTCATATGTACGTGCGTGCTCTTCACTCTTGAGTGAATATTAAGTTGTCGATTGATGAAATTTGTGTGCCTAAAAACCTTGGGATTTGGCGACATAGGGCACATCTTGTACACCAATCGTTTATATATAAATATATATATATCTCTCTCTTCAGTGATTTGATTATTCTTCGTGCGATGTTCTTCCTGGATGATTTCAATATTCGTTGAATTGGGTATATCGATGATGTTTCAATACTCTTCTGGGGGCTGGAACGGCTTCCTATGTTTTGAACTTGAAAAAAAAACTGCTTGCTGTGAATGAATTTGCCGACGCGTTCGTTTCTGCTGGTGCGAGCTCCATTTTGATAAATCAGCAGTCGGCTGACTATCGGTTCATCATTCTTGCGGTATCTTGAGTTCGATGCGGGACATCTTCAGTTGAAATCTTTTGGCTTCTGGTCCGTCATGGCTTGCTTGATGTCGTCTTGGTTTGGGTGGGGTCTTGATTATGGATTTCTGCAGCGTGGTTTGAAATAGGTATGCAGAAGTCGGGGCTCGGCGATCTTGGACGAAGTGCTTCTTGCTTGCACTTCTAAGGTGGGCAGCACACGGAGTTTTCTTCGCGGCTGGGTCCATGCTACTCTTACCGAAGGTTGCTGATGTTCAAACGTCGGGTCACCACTTTGCCAGAGGCAATTATGAGGGGAGTAACATCTTCGGGAGTAAAGTAAAAGGCTTGGATGCGCGCAAAAACGAGACTAGACTAGACTAATTTTATTATAGGAAATCCTGGCTTATATACTAGGTTGACACATGTTATTAATGACGTACATAAGACATAGTGCGTGATGAATATAAATATACCTTATCTGTGATGGTCGTCGACTTATCTTAACATTACGTGAAAATATGTCTAACATACTCGACCGGCACATTCACTTTTAAGCTTGACCATAGCCGATCCTAATTATTTGAGCTTGTAAACGCTTGTCAGGAACCTATGCGTCACAAATAAACGATTTTGAACTTGATCGTGTTACCACAAAAAATATCTCAAAAACCGAGGGGAGTTGGGACGTTTCGCGATTTTGAACACTATATACCATGGTAATAAAATTTCAAACCTCTAACGGAAAATTGGCGTTAGCTAACGCCGCCGGTGGTAACTGAGGGGTTAACCTCAAAAAAAAAAAAAACATACATTTTTGCTTTTTAACAAGTGTTGAACAGTAGTTTATTTTTTATGGTAAAGCCCTGAATGTTATTATTTGACACTGTCGAGGAGGTAGGTGGTGTGAAAACCCATTCACAGCTGAAAATTGCTTCTGTCCACCCACGGATCTCTCCAATACAGATACCATAGATTTGCGGTCACTATGGACGCGACTTTCTTCGACTTTACGCAAACGCAAAAGCAATAAATGTATGTAGTTATATACGACAACATTTCCGAGTTATTCGCATATTACTTGTAATCATGGTATATACCTATATTGTATCCACTCAGTTGACTGACTTGAGTGAACGTAATTATGGTGTGCAAATTTACGAGTAATATAGGTCTCGTGTCCAGTTCTCTTCCGGAAATGTAGTTAGGTTCAATGTAGAGACAGACTGAGAGTGTTTAAAGGAAGTTTATTGTGGTCAAGATGGCGGGACGACCTCGATAAGTTTCTGCCGGGGTGGACGGACGTAGCCCAAGATAGGGTCTGGTGGTTGCAACACGGGGAGGCCTTTGCCCTGCAGTGGGTGTGGGACTCCTAATGGCCAAAACAAATAATAATGTTAGAGCCGGTAACTTTCGTCCCACCCAACATACCTGTCGCAGTTGGTTGGTTAAATCAGACACTTAACTAACTCTCTAGACCGTTAATTAAATACCGACGTTTAACCAAGTCACTAGCATATTTGATTTAATAAAGCATCGTCGAAATCGTTTAACAATCTGTCTTACCGAAAGTGTTGGAAAACAAGATGGCGTCACGACAACAGCTGATTTGCACAGCTTATATCAGGGCGAAACATTGCGGTAGCTTAAGTGAGGTTTTGTTTTAGGTTGAACATGTAAGAACAACAAAAAGTACTTAAAACAGAAACTTAAGTACAAATAAAAATATTTATATTGTATGTGACTTATTACATAGGAACGTTGAGTCAACTCGTTAAACGTTTCGTTCACTCATTTGTCTGACGGAACTTTAGTGACTTGGTTAAACGTCGGTATATAATGAACGGTCTATAGAGTTACTTAAGTGTCTGATTTAACCAACTAACTGCGACATACCTACCACTGAGGTGATGGATGTCGTCGGCGAGGAATGAAAGAAGGCGATATGCGATATAGTGTGTATTTAGCCTCCTTTCCTGGACATGGTGAGATAATGTTGAGTCTACATTGTTCTTTGCTTAACTACTAACTTCTACTTTTCGAAGATATTTCGCCTTGGCTGGACTCTTATTTGAGGATTACACCAATAAAAAAAACAATAGGTACGATATATCCTATACAATATACAAAGGTAATATAACGCCTTATCCTACACGGGGTGGCAGATACCATGTACTGGATTCCTATGTCTTTGCTTTTCACAGATTTTCACCTGGGTACCTACCCACTGAATGTTTTCGCCAAGCCTAGCGGAAACCTCTCGCTGGAAATCGTCTTTATATCAGACGGTTACGCGACTAATCCCCGTGTTTAACCTATCATGAATAACTCAGCAAAACATAGTAAGTAGCCTTCTCACGATAATTATGTAGGTATATACCCGTCACTACCCATGTAAGAGCCGTGTGGACGATGTGCTCGGGGAGATTAGACATCTATTCTTTGTTGGTAATTATACGTCTGTATAGTTAGATGTAAGATGTCTGGAGATCTGGAGATTTTGTTTTATTATTACGATCTAGCTAGGTTACATCTCTTCAAAAACGTTATTTTCCAAGTTACACGAACTTCGTCTTTTCCCGCACAGTAAGATCGGTAATTTCACTCATTATAACAATATAAAGCGTTGGATCATTCGGTTAATATAAAGTATTCGTGATCTTGAAGTCGCTGGTACAAATTTCGTTTTTGTTTTTATTTCCTTTTAACTTTTCTTTTTATTTTGCATTCTGCAATGAGGGCGCTCGTTGAATTTTGCGTACTGAAGGTAAACATAAACATAGGCCTTTTATGCAAAGGAAATTAAAAGAGACTAAGTAGGTCGAGTTTACTTGAATACTTTTTATGCATTTTTTGCCAAGTAAAAGGCTGTCATTGCCAGTTTAAATTGATACGAAAAAAAAATCGAATCCATTGACTCCAGCATGAAGTCACCTACAAATTTGATTTTGGGTTAACGTTTATCGAGTATTTGATTAAGATTTTCACTAAAGGGAAACGCGATTGGATGAAATTTTCTCGATAGAATTTAATTACGAAAACACCTCTAAATTGTTTATTTTTTTTCTGTAATTCTGAAATCCTAACTATTTTCATTGTGCAACTACGTTTAAAATGAAGATATTATGTAAAAAAACTTTTTAACAAAATAGCATAGTTTATTTTTAAACAATTTTTCTGTGGTTTAGCGCTACGTTTTTTCATTCTTTCCCGATTCCGTCCCTCTCACACTGCGGGTCTTTCCGCCTGCACTAACGGGGACCTTTGCGCGGACGAGGTAGCGCCTTAAGGGCTGAAGAAGGGCCAATGGCATTAAGAATTAGACAAAGAAAACAAATACCTGTCGCATCGCATGCTGCCACGCAGAGAACTGCGGGGCGGCCCGAGCTCCGAGACCAAGAAAGTTATAGAATATATTACTAAACTCCTGTAATAATAACATTCAAAATAAAATAAAACAACAAAAAAAATCCCTTTTTTACCTATTTTTGCTTGTAGGTTTCATATAGGAAACTGATTTCGTCTCCGAGCGCTTGTTCATTTAGTTGAATAATAATGCATTGCGAAAAATATTTTAAGTATTAAATATAACAGATATCCGCTAATTTTAGAAGTCCATTCTTATCTCTAATAGACCTTTTATAACATATATTTATCCTACATTTTTATGTTGTCTAATTTAGCCTAGAATTGAAGCTAAAGATGCATTTCTTTGATCGCGTCCCCTGGCGCTGGCCATATTTAATCCCTTAAGGTGGAGGTAGGAGTAGCGGCGTGAACGTAATAAGTACACCGAAAGATTTAAGATGACTGGTTTAGCCTAGCGGGTAGAGACCCTGCCTAGGAACCTGACGGTCCTGGGTTCGAATCACGGTAAGGGCAAATATTTGTGTGATGAGCATGAATATTTGTTTCTTAGTCTTGGATGTTTTTAAATATATCGTCGTCTAGTACCCACAATGCAAGCCTTGTTGAGCTTACTATGGGCCGGGCCTAGTTCGATTTGTGTATGATTGCCCTCTAATATTTATTTATTTATTAGTACAGAGTAAAAGATGAGGAATAAGGGGGGGGGGGCCCACCCATTGAAACAGAAACAATGCCTGCTGTTGGACTATTATAAGACGAATTGAAGGGGGATTTAAATAGAAACAACGACTGTTGCTGGACAAATAGACTTAGGTATTGGAGCTGTTAACCTTTTCTGGCGTGGTGAACGCTATCAGTACGGAGTAAAAGAGGGGGGGTTTGGGGGGCGACAACTACCTGTTGTAACAGAAACAACGACTCCTGCTGGTCAAACAGGCAAAATAGCACTGTTAAAGTTAAAAAATAAGGCGAAGGCGAAATAATAAAAATTTATTTGTTAATCATGAATATGATTAACAAATGACGCACTTTGGGCACAAGTCCCATCTGTACCAACTAATCCAGTTATAACCATAGACGAAAAAGACCATAGTAAAGCGTCACGTCTTTTTCCATACGCGGTGGCAGAGGCACAATTGTGCCCACTTTTAGTCAATTATTCAATAATCCATTTTGCGTGACAGGGGGTTTGCTCATCGCCGCAGCCATGGAGTGATGAAGGTTTCCTTACCATGTTTTCCATCACCGTTAGAACCTCCGCATAATGTACCTAAAACAAATTACTTATCTCATTGGTACATGGTCAGCACCGGAAATCGAACCAGCACCTCCTACGTGAGAAGCAAGCGGGAAACCCACTTGACCACGGACCACGAAAAAGAGGCGTGGTTTTATAAGTTGGAAGACTGACTGTCTGTTTGTCAGTGTGTCTGTCCGTGGCAGAACGTCCAACCTCCGTCATCCCCTATAGCCAATCGTCGCGCCCATCTCCACCGGTGTCCCTGGGTACTCTTGCCTACGTCTTCGACATTCGTATCTTCATACGAATTTCGAATGGCAATTTGTCTTGCAGAAGCGTTGTTCCCCCCTATATTTAAATTTCTAAAGTCCACGACAAAGTTGCGGGCACCAGCTAGTCATTTAATATGTCTCGAAGCAAGGTTTTATAGAAAAATCCAAAAGCTGACAATTTAAAAATATGTGAATGTAGCTGTAGATAAACGTGTAGGCACCTGTAAGAGCGAAATGCTCAAACTACTTAAATATACATTACAAACATACGCAAATCTACATTTGTGCTCGGAACCCTTGGGGCGCGAAGCCGACACGTACTTAGTTGATTTTGCTTACTTACGTTACGTTTCTACCACGAATTGTATTGCGGCTGCGACTGCTGCTGTTGGTGGAGGATTTCGTCATCTTCGATCAAATACCTATGAGGTGAAATAAAATCAACGTCATTAAATATACAATCAACAATAAATATTATGAATTTTACCGCCCGCTGTAGCAAGTAGCAATATTGGCATCACAAGATGTAAACAATTACTCACGGAAATAACACTTCTTCTTACAATCAATTCACATGTCCTCGCCTATGTTCAAACATAATTGAAGACAATTAACCGGCAATTAGAGAGATTCGGTGATAAATTTGCAAATAAAATGACGTCATTATATAGGTGGGTACTTTTAGAGTCAATGACCAATACTCGTAAAAATGTAAAATGATATTTAAAGACCTCCATAAAAAGCCTAACACGCCGCAAAAGCCGCCGGTTTATGGTGGCCGTCACTATTTTTTTAAATTATTTTTGCAAGGATACAACTTTTGCAGAATTAAGCCGATTCAAAAGTCGTCACAACTAAACTTATTAAGAATAGAACCCATGGCACATAATTAAAATCCATCTTGACATCTTGATACCGTATTGCTTTTCAACTGACTTCAAAAAGGAGGAGGTTCTCAATTCGTCTGTTTTTTTGTTTTTTTTTGTTTGTTACGCGATTACTCCGTCAATTATGTACCGATTTTGATGTTTCTTGTTTTGATTGGTAGGCTGTACTTAGAGGTGGTCCCATATAAATTTAATCAAAATTGATTTCGCGCTTTTTCAAAATAATCAGCAAATCCAAAAATATGTATACAGATGAAGTTTTGGTTTGTGGTTCCGTGCAGCAAATTGATGAGGACTTTTCATGTACATATACTTCATTCGCATCCAGCAGACCAGGGGAGAAAAAATAGGGCTTGAACTTGAAGTCGGTTTTTTAAGTTTTTAACTTGGTGAATTATTACTTTGAAGGTCCGTGTGAAAAGATAAAATCAACGTACAAACCATATGATTAACGCTATCGGGGTTAAATTATTATTTTATGCATATTTTAGGTATACTCATTTGTAGCGTATTAATTGACAGTAAGTACACATAAGCACAGGAAACAGCTAAAAGGAAACTGAGGCGATGAGGTCATATCTAAGTAATATGCTAACCACTTCGCAATCATCATTTTTGTTTAGAGACTGAAATAATAATTCCTTTAATAACTAATTGATTAATAAAACTCGCATTCATGGTCTTTGGTTAGTCGAGGTAGGTTTATTAGACTACAGATATGTTTGAGAATACATCGTCGTCAAGTCTAGCCTCGTTAAGTACCTAAGTAGCCTGTTCAACTCGGTCCTGTGAAAAGTTAGAATGTCTATTTTTTAAGTAGGGTTTGCAGCTTTCCGTATTTTTTATGCCAGCGATGGCCCTAATACATTTTTTCTGATTGCCTAAATATTTGTCCCTACCAGTAGAATTTCCGTAGTAATCAGTGAAAAAGTTGAAACCGTAACTAAGGATAGAATGCACATATCCGAAATATGCAGTAACGGCTGCCTCTGTGGTCGCAATCTGCGTTAATCTCCTTCGAGAGTAAATAAAGCTGTTTATCTTACAGCACAGTTTTTCTATGTGCAGTTTTCATCCGCTGTGTTGGTCTAGGTACAGTCCGAAGAATGTTATTGTTTGTACTATTTCTATGTTATTGTTAACATAGTTTATGTTTCATTTCGGTGGGTTTGCTTGTGGTTGATGAAATTGCATGAATTTAGTTTTTTTTTGTAGGTTACATTTTAGATTGTTATTCTGATGCCATTCGACAAGCCCGAAAGTTTAGTGCCTCTGTAAATTTTATGACAACGGAACAGTCATCCGCAAACAAAACTGTAGGATGTGGAACACTTTCTGGTAGGTCATTTATATAGGCTAGGAACAGGAGAGTCCCCAAGATACTTCATCGTGGTACTCCGTATTTAGACCCCTAGTGTCGGACGCGTGGTTTTGTTCTGTTCCTGTTTTATTTATACTATTGATAACGTAAAACTGTTTTCTATTTGCTAAGTATGAATTTAATAGATTTTTTGTAGGACCCCTAATACCACTTTCGAGTTTTTCCAGCAATATTTTGTGGTCTACGAAATCGAAAGCCTTAGTCATGTCCATGAAGATTACTGAGACATGTTGTCTATTGTTGATGCTGTCATATACATGTTTTAAGAGAAATCCTATATCGCTAATATTGTAGACTTATTTTTTCTAAAGGCATTCTGTTCGTCTACAAATATGTTGTGTGCTTCTAGTAAGGAATTTAGTCGGTTATGTATTGCCCGTTCAAAGACTTTAGATATTATATTATATTTCATATAGTTCCCATTGACATAAGATGTTTTCAAACCCACAAATAGAAAAGGAACGTCTTCATAACATATTCATATTCATATTCTTTATTGCATAGATAATATAAGGTAAACAACACTTAAAAGAAATGTAATAAGCAAAGGCGAGCTTATCTCTAAAAAGAGATTTCTTCCAGCAAACCTAGGCAGGACAGGAGAGTTAATTATACAGGAAAGTCCTAGTTTGCAATAACACTCTATACATACGTACGAAAATGACTTTCAAAATATATATAAACTATACCAAATATAAAATATAAATATATACTTCAACTACATAAAATACAATATATAGCATGAACATACACAAACTATAATAAATCATACATATACCTTCATAAATATGATACCTTTTACGGAAGAGAAAGGAAATGCACTTTCAGTCTTTTCTTAAAAGTGAAAATTTAGGGACTTTCCCTAATAGCGCAGGGAAGTGCGTTCCACAGTCGGATTGCCCTTAACCTAAACGAGTGTTCGTAAGCATTGTTCCTCGGCATAACACTGCCGTGTTATGCCGAGGAGTTGAAAGGAGAGACGCCGTATGGAATCTCGGATTGCTATCCCTGGGGAAAAGAAAGTCAAAACGTTGGCGTAGATATGTGGGGTATCGGTCAAACATATAATATGTAGGAATTTGAAAAGTATCTCCTTTAGGAGGAACGGCGCTTCAAAGATGGGCATTTCTTCAAAGATGGGTCTTTAAGTTAAAATGCGATGCATGACAAAAAAAGAGAGTTTAACAAACATTTTTTCACACCTTTCATTCGCAAAAGTAAGTTTTGCTCCACGACGAGAGGGTGCAAAATGCTACTTTTCTGTTCAAGCATTTTTTTTATTTATTGAACACAGATTAAAATAATCGAATGTAACTGTGAAATTACATTACAATCGACTACGATGACTAGTCGATTATATGTTATATGAAAATTTATGAATTTTTCCTAATATTTAAAAAAAATACACAATAAATTATATGTTTTATGAATATTGATATCCGAAACGATTATTTTTACACTTTAGTAAAAGTACACAGGAATATTTTATCTGTGGTGACCTTTCCCTAATCCTTCACAATCCGCCATTATAAAAAAAAAGTTTTTGTTGTTCGATTACTGCAAAAGTTGTGAAATTATAATTCAATGTATAGTTATTTCATTGTTAGTAGAGCATTTAATTTAAATTTTCCTCATAGTTGGTGTGAAAAGTTGTATGTGTTACTCAGGAGCAATAGTACATTACTTCAGAGGGAAGAAAGTGACAGTTCCATACCGAGATTATGGCATTTGCGCCACGAGCTTGCGAGGGGCGCAAACCATTTGAGGTATGGAACTGTACTTTATCCTGAGGTATGTATAGTGCTTTTTATTACACCTACGAGGAAAATTATAGACATAAATGCATAGAAATGTTTATATTTAGTTAAAAGTACAATTATTAAAAGTGCAGCTATTATAAAATGAAGTCGTTTTCTTTTCCTTTTGCCAACGTATGAAATTTTCATAAGTAGGTACTGTTGTATCTGCATTTAGATTTTTCCGGCAACAGATTATCAACAACTTCTTGGGCCGTCTCTAATAGTTCTGGCGGTGTGTTAGGGATAACATCATCACTGTCGCTCGAAGTATCCATATTTTACAAAAAACACAAAGATAAATGCTAAATCATTCGAAGTTTTTGAGAAAATGCGCGGGCTTTTCCTTTTTTTATTCGCCCGTTTCTGGAGTAGGCTAAGATCATAAGGTCATGCAGCCACTTCTTCCGTGATTCCGCGCGTTTTATATACAAAAATAATTTCGTTTTTAATTTTCTGTATGCACCAAGGAGGTTGGTAACTGGTAAAAAAAACTGTATGTGGCCAGTAACAATTTACTTGAAATTTAATTAGTAGACAGTTAAAGTCTCTTTGCAGTATGACTGCTGACAAATTAAAAAAAAGACCGGGTATGTAATGGAATTTCATACATACTTCCCACCCTTGGGTCGGAAGGATTTTCATACAAACTTCCATACCTTGGGATGAAAGGATTTGAAGGACGGGATAAAGGCGTTTCTTCCCTCTAATTGGTATAATTAGTATGTATTTTCAGAGCAGGTGTGATAAAAAATTATTTTCGTCATGAGTGTTAACACTTGAATCCTTCATTACGCTCAGGATTCTAACATAGATTCAATGTACTGCCCTCGCCGTAAATACATCATTTTGCTCCCTTGTGACACAAATAACTATTTTCGGCGCTCATTTAATTCATAATTTTTTCCGAGTTTCTTCTTTTTAGAGCATTTAAATAAATTTTTTATTTAATGTTTGTTTACTCTTACTTTATTGTCTATTTTTAGTAATCGCTGTGTTATAACAAATTTTTTCTTAGTTTGTTCATTTCATTTAAAGCGTCATTGTTGAAAGGTCGTTTTCCTTTTAATTTAGTAGTCCAGATGAGATCTAGGTGACATACAAAAATCAGGTATACGTGCATACATACAACATACATTACAAGTTAAATAAAAACTTAAAAAAAAACGGGACCTTCTTCGTGGTGCCCCCAAAGGGAGGGCTTACCTCAGAGAGGTAGGACTTTTAGTATATTTGTCTCCTAACAAGTCCAAACAAAGATCCGAAGTCAAACTTTCTGCTTTCGACTTTTCCATCATTCGTCGACTAGCCTATTTTGTTATTAAATAGAGGGCCTGGTACCTTCTCGTACAACTGTCGTCTTCCCTGACTTCTTGCTTTTCCGTGATTGAGAAAGACTTTAACAATTTCGCTATTTTGTTTCAGGCACAGAATAGTTTCGACGAGCTCCGCCGGTATGTCAAACAAGGCAGTGACTTCAGCAAGGAGTTGGCAACTATTCTTCAGGAAAGGTATAAAGTTGTTTTGTTATTTCAAGAGTTTCATGAATTCTAACCATGAAATGTCGGTAGTCATTAGGAAAAAATCAACAGATTTATCACATCGGTTTCTCTGAGAAAATTGTGATGAGGTTACGAAGGTCATACTAGTAGGAACACAACAACAAACAGAGCGTCATGCCTTTTCCCATACGGGGTGGCAGACGCACGGTTGTGCGTGCCCACGTATACCCTGTTGTTCAATACTCCATTTTGCGTGACAGGGGACTAGTCCACTATTATCCTACTTGTAAGAGTACGATTATTTTGTCTTAACCGCTCGACACTTCTCGGCTCTTTTATTATTTTTCAATCGTAAATGAATTAACTGTATGTTGTTGTTAGTTATGTCGCTGTACAGTGAGGCAACGCCGCCAGTCTTCTGGGCACCTTGCCCAGTGAGAGCGGGAGCGATCTGTCCCAAATTTTTTACCTGCTTTAATACTTCTACTTTTTCATTATATTTCTTTGTTTAGCTGTAATGTTTATTAGTTAAGGTTTTATATAGGTGTAATTATATAAATATTATTAATTTATATATCTTAAATTCAATAAATTGTAAATTACATAGTCAAAATTAACATCTAGTAGGTTTTTTTAAATATACTCATTAACTGTATTCAAATTTTTCCCTTAATATACTCTTCATGATACTCCTTTGAGCCAAACTTTAAGTTTACAGAACATTTTTATCACTTTCAGCGACTAAAACCGAGAAGTGTCGAGCAGTAGAGAAGTGGCATGAGCACATTCGTGCATGAATCTTGCTCAGTCGCAATATCAGCGATTGCGAGTACAGTATATAGCTACATCAGATAAGCAATCTTATCGATAGTTTGCGAACGTTTACTTTCTCAGACAATGCGATAAACAATGCGGCATTGTTGCGTCGTCACCCATCCGACGGATCCTTCGAAACGAGCAGTTTCATTGGAAACTGGGCATGGCGTGCAGTGGTCTAACTAACAAACATAACAAAATAATGCATACGTATATATTATTACTGGCCCCACATTTTATGAAAGTTCTTCCTTCTGGAAACCAAGAACAGCAGCGATAATTAAATAATCAATCAAGATTATTTTAGGTAAATTTTCTTCATTTTAATTTTTTAGGGTTCCGTAGCCGTAGGGTGCCAAACGGGATCCTATTACTAAGCCGCCTTTAGTCTGTATGTACGGTTTATATTTTTTCCGGCTGGGGAGGACGAATTAAAAATCCCCAGTTCTTGGATGTGTATGTGTGGCTGTTGGATGTTAGTGTGGAGCCAGACAGAAGCAATGAAGCATTATATAAATGTTTACGTTTACGTTTGTTTATGTCTAAGGGTTGTTTTTCTTCCTCCCCGGCTGGTATTGGGTCTCGCTTGTGAGGCAGACATCGACCGCTATGCCAAACAGCTCGTCACGCGTCTCAGGCGCCCATATCCTGAACCAGGGAACTCGAAGTATTCGTAATAAAAATCACAGCCTCTCTGGAGATGAGCTGAAATATCCAGAGAAGCTGCGATGGGCTGGCTTCAATCATGCTAAGAAGAGTGATACTGATTCAATGTGGCAGTGTGCCACTGTGAAGCTCTGAATTATTTTAATCCAAACCGAGTAATATTGGATTTGTTTTGTGAAGTGAAACAGTTTTTGGCTGTGGTAGGTGGGCAGTAGGCAGCAGTACCAGGCCAATTTCACTAAATGTTGGCGTGGGTATACAATAACTAAGAAGAATTCCTCGAATTTTCCGGCGGCATTGTATAAAAGACATTGACTTTGTTGGTTTTGTCACCAACAAAGTCATCAATCATCATGAATCATAAAGTTGCAACCCGATTATCTTGCATTTGTTCCCATCGTTTATTTTTTAAGTAATTACTCTTAAGTTTGATAAAATAGTAGGTGTGCTTACTACAACTGCGATCTCTTTTGGATGCTACAGATTTCTGTTACACAGCACATCGTATTTCTGGACCAAATAGTATTGGCTTATGTTTAAACGATTACCAAAACGCACCTATTTTACTACCAATAAATTCGAAATGACTGCCAGAATGGATAAATGTCCACCAAATTGTGTTTGGATAAATTGATCACCAAACTTCTTTTTATGTTTTGTATACGTTTATGTTTTAAGTATTTTTACACGAAGGATAAAGGGGGCTTCGCTTCGCTCATCCACTTTACCCTTCACCTTAGCTACCGCAGTATTTTGCCCTGATATTTTTTGCAACTTTTGGTGTTCATTTATCCATTTAGGGTAGGAAATAGGATAGGAATTGGGTAGGAAAAACATATTTTGGTGATCATTATATTTGTTGCCAATAGTATTTATGCAACTAGAATATACACTTAATTAGTTTTAGTAATTATTACTTATACCCGCGGGTATAAGTATTATATATTATATAATACTTATACCCGCGATCTTACCCCACAAATCCACAACGGGACATTCAGCCAACTGGACGCTCTACATTCGATAACTAGTGAATAGATACATCAGTTCGTTTTATTGAGCCATTTTCTGGCCCCTGTCTTGTTGCCTCAATGCAATTTTTAGAGCAAGTAAGAAGGTAATTATTACACAATAATTACATACATAGGTACCTAATTCGAATATGTTTAACAACGCAACGAATTCACCAGCGAATGTAGATCAGTTAGTTATTTCGCAACTTAGAAAATGTATTTCCAAAAAGCACAGTCTCACAAAACATTGTTCATGGCCCCCACAATAGGCTCAGCTTATGTCGTGGATATCTGTAGAGGCATATTTCACATTTGAGGTTGACCTTTTCTTGCTTGGTCTTAATCACTTAAGTTTTTAAAAGGTAATCTATTTACAGCCGCAAAAACGTTTATAAAATGTAGCATATTTATATTATTATGGCGTTCTTGTGAAAATTTTAATCCACAGAATGACTCGTATTTCCAGAAAGCCAGACCCAGACATGTTATTATCTCTGACATGGACTTATTTTATCGCCCAGCTTTCACCAATTCGTGTAACCCCGAGTGACCTGATTGCACATCTGTGCCATTGTTATAATTTATTTAAACGTAGGGAACACGATTTATTAACATGTTTCCGATGGAATAAACGTTACACATAACAACAACAAACAACTTGTTCTGACGCCTTTTCACGGTTAGCGGTTTAGCTTGCTTTGTCACTATACTGTGTTTTAATTTTACACATTTGCCGCATGCACAGAAAAACCTCGTCTTTTATTTGTGATCGCCGCAAGGGCACTTACTGCAATGGCCATAGAACGTAAATAGATCGTCGCGGGAAGCCAAGTGGGCCAGAAAGTTACGATGGAAACTGGCGGCGGGGCGGGGCGTGGCGGGGCAGCGCGGGCGCAACACAGAATTAACTCGGCTGATGCAGACAACAACACATTAAGATAAACATTCTTTGAGACATCTTTAATCTCATTTTATACATACGCTACACCATGTCATTGATTTAATAAGAGAATCTTCATGATATCTCAAAATAGAATTTGATAGCAGAAAGGTAATTCAAGCGGTAATTAATTTTTTATTTATTTTATTTTATTTTACATTTTTAGGAGAGGTGACAGCTTTACTCACTCAATACAAAACACTATATTAACTAAAGAGCTAATAATAACCTCCCACAATTATTTTACTACACGCAAAACGTTCTTACATTGAAGTTTTAAATTAATGTAAAGAATCACACAAAGAATTTGTAAAAATACACCTAACTTTTTAGTCAGAACTATACGCTGAAATACAATTACATGATTTAGGAAAATATCTACTTACAGCAATATTAGCAAATAATAATATGAAGATATCATTATTAATTAAACAGTAATACAATCAACTGTCAAACACACCACTACTTCACCCAGCATTGTCCAAAGATGTTAAAAATTTACGAATCATATGAGCCCTTAATGTTTGCGCACTGCTCCAGAATATATCAATGTCATCATTATCGTCGTCATCAACACCGTCAGCACCGTTGTCGCCCCTGTCACCGAGACGGTTAAAAGTAGAACACGCTCTTATCAAGAAGGAATTCTCTCTGTAATTGCTATGCACGAGAGGCAATTGGAACAACGGTCGTCTACGAACGTTACGACTAGGGACCTTAAAGTTAATTTACCAAGCAGCGATGGACAGTCAACAGTGCCCTTAACTATTTTCATCAGGAATACCATATCTGAGATATTCCTGCGAAGTTTCAGTGGTAACAGATGTAAACGTGCACAGCGATACTCATAGCTGAGCTTGGGCAACTTGAACTTAAAGCCGATATATCTTGTAAATTTCTTCTGAATCCGTTCAAGTCTATTGATGTAGACGTCGTAGCACGGGTTCCAAACCTGCGAAGCATATTCCAGATGACTGCGGACATAAGCACAATAAAGAATTTTAATAGTTTCAAGTATCAAGTATCAAGTATATTTATTGCATTCCACAGTTATAAAGTTATATTATAAAGTTACAACATTATGGACCTTGTTCAGGCACAGCAATATGAGAGAGGACGACATTATAGTATTATAATTATTTTTAATTATAACCCTTATTAAATTATAATTTGAGTATTTATCTAGATGGAAAAGGTGATATTTCTGTAATTGTCTATGTCATTGTTAATATGTATTATATTTATTTATATATATTATTTATAAATATTTTATTTATTTATATTATGTTATTATTTATTTATATTATTATTATTATTTAAGTATTTATACATATTATGTTACTGGGTTAGTTCTATATGTATTTTTAATTTATAATTTGTCATTCAAGTAATCGTTTAAATTATAGTAACATTTTGTGGTCAAAAGTTGTTTTAATGATCTTATTAATATGGTGTCTTTAGTTTCTGTTGTCAAATGTTCTGGTAACTTATTATAAATTTTCGCGGTCATTGATAATGGGCTTGTTGAGTGAATATTTAGTCGAGAAGGTGGTAGCGCCAGTCCCTTTCGTGGTCGCAGGTTGTGGTTTGTCGACATTTGATCTTGGCGTTTTGTATATAATTCGGGGTATTTTCGGACAAATTTACACGTTTCTAATATGTAGATACTTGGAAGTGTGAGTATTTTGTGTTCTTTAAAGTATGGCCTACAGCTGTCTTGAGGATGTGTATTTACTAGTATGCGTATGAGTCGCTTTTGGAGTGTGAATAAGCTTGGTGCGTCTGTGCTGTTACCCCATAATAAGATACCATAACTAAGCCATGCATATGCGTAGGCGTAGTAGGTAACAAGGGCTGTTTTTAAATCTGTTGTTTTTTTAACCTCCCGGAGGGCATATGCAAATCTGGATAGTTTAGAACGTAGTTTTTGGATATGTGCTTTCCAATTTATATTTGTATCTATATTTAAACCTAATAGGGAAAATGTACTCACTGTTTCTAGTTTGATGTTGTTAAATGTGAAATTTATGTCTATTGATGTTTTTTGAGGTGGATGAAATAACATTAATTTTGTTTTTTTGAAATTAATCTGCAGGTTATGATCACTTAGCCATTTTGTAGTATTGTTAAGGATAGTTTGTAGTTTATTATTTATTTCTAGGTTATTTGTGCAAGGTGTAAGGATTGAGATATCGTCGGCAAACAAGACACATGGGTCATTTAAGATTTTGGGGAAATCATTTATGTAAATTAAGAATAATAAACAACTTATAGCGCCGCCTTGAGGTATTGAGCCTTTTACAACTTTAGTGTCAGACTGGATTTTTATAATTTCGTTACAATTTTTGTTAAAATATTCTATTTCCACCAATTGCTTTCTATTGCTTAGGTAAGAGGCGAACCATTTATGGGTTTCTCCTCGTATTCCCATTCCATATAATTTATCTAGCAATATATCGTGCCGGACTCTATCATAGGCTTTCGCCATATCCAGTAGAATACCTATGGCATATTTCTTATCATAAATCATATTTATAGCTGTTTGTATGTATTTGTAAATCGCTAAGGTTGTAGATCGTTTTTTACGGAATCCGTTCTGGCTTTCGTTAAAAAGTTTAAATTTTTCACAAAATTTATAGACTCTATTACAGATCGCCTTTTCAAATATCTTAGAAGCCGTCGGTAGGAGAGCAATTGGACGGTAGTTTGTCGTTTCAAGTTTAGAGTTTTTCTTATGTTTTGGCTTAATGAGAGTAACTTTGAGTAAGTCTGGAAGAGTGCCTTCGGTAAAAGATTGATTTATCATGTGGTAAAAAGGTAGTGACAACTCTTCTGCACATTGTTTTAATAATTTAGGAGGTAAGTCATCTATGCCATGACTATTTTTAGGTTTTAAGTTTCTAAGTAAGTTATAGACTTCTCGTTGGGTTACAGGATAGAGGAACATGTTTCTTTCGGATTGGTGAGTCGTTGGGCGGTTTGTAGATTCCGATGTAGTGCTCTCTGCGTCATTGCCCACTGTTGCAAAGTAGTCATTAAATGTTTCTACTACTCTATGTGGATCTGAGATAACTGTATCATTTTTTTGTAGATTGATGTTATTATAATCTCTTTGTGGTATTTTGTTGGTGCATTCATTTATTATATCCCACATAGTTTTCGTTATATTATTTGATTGGGTAATTTTTCTCTTAAAATTGTTTTTTTTAGCGATATTTATAGTTTTTTTCAGAGTTTTTTCATATTTTTTATAGTAATCGGTTAGTATTTTATTGTATTTAGATTTAATTGTTAGGATTTTTAATAATCTTTTCGTTTCGCATGATTTTCTTATTCCTACTGTTAGCCAGTGTTTTTTATTATTACTTTGTATCTTTATTCTACGTATGGGTATGCATTCATTTAATATTTTATGTATTGTGTTATGGAATAAAATATAATTATTATTTATATCGGTGTTTGTATTAAAAAAATTGTACCAGTCGATTTTCTTTAATTGTGTTTTAAATAATTTCATATTTTTGCTGTTAAATAATCTTTTTCTTTTAAACCAAGTTATTTTCTGTATGGGTTTAGGTAGTTTCAGATGTAATATGACTGCGGAGTGATTACAAAATCCAAATTCTTCTACTGAGGTGTGAAATATGTTTTTATTTAGATTTGTAAATATTAGGTCTAGACATGTTGATGAGGTTGCTGTGTGGTGTGTTGTCTGTTGTATGTGCTGGGTTAATTTGAATTTTAACATAGATTCTAGAAGTTTATCTGTCTTCGGATTTTTATTAAGCATATCTATATTAAAGTCTCCCCCTATTACAATATTAAACCGGAAGAATTTATTGTTAAGATGGTTAAGCATTGTATTTAATCGATCATAAAAAACGTCCTCCTCTCTCCTATTCCAGTATAACGATACTACAATTAGGTTTCATTCGCTTAAACGACTTCGACGACCTCATGACGAACCCCAATGCCTTAGAGGCTTTACTGACAATTGCATCAATATGATGGTCAAAGATAAGTCTGCTGTCAATAACAACACCAAGATCTCTGCTGTCATATACTCTAGAAAGCGGAAGATCCTTAATTTGATAATTATTCATGTACGGTTTTAATTTACGGGTAAAAGTTATGAAGAAACACTTGGTGACATTTAAATCCAGCTTATTTGTTACGCAGTAGCCGTCAAGCCTATAAAAGTCACTCTGTAAGAGTTCACCATCCGAGACCCCATTAACAACTCTAAAAATCTTCATGTCAACGGCAAAAAGCAGAAATCTAGAGGTTTGAAAACATTGATCAATATCATAGATAAATAATATAAATAGCAGAGGACCAAGAAGCGATCCTTGTGTGACTCCAGACGGTACACTCATCCAGGAAGACCTGAAACCATTGAGAACTACGGCTTGAGATCTTCCTGCAACATACGAAGCAAACCATTTGAGCAGATCGCCTCTAATGCCAACTCTGCTAAGTTTCTTAAGCAAGATATCGTGATCGATGCGATCGAAAGCTTTACTATAATCAGTATAAATGACATCGACTTGGTCGTTATTGTCCATACGCTCACTGATATAGTCATGGAAAAGTACAAGGTTAGATACCGTCGATCCGTGAATTAGGGACTTCATGATTTTAGACCGATGATTTTCACGAGTCCATCCATAAGAACTAGTTACCTGGCCGCTCAACCCATTTATGCTTTAGCGCGTGCAATCGAAATGGTCATACAATAAATGTAACATCCCTTTGACACCCTATTACATAGACACGCTCAACAAACAGTACCCTCCTTTGGCGCAGTCGGGTATTTATAACTAACCGATGCCTATTTCGTTTCAGAGTGGAAGCAGAGATCTACTATTCGAAATGCCTGTCAAAGCTTGGAGCCAAGCTTGGCAAGGCGTGTCGCGAGAGTGTGGGTTCCTGCACGGAGGCCTGGAAGCATGTTGGCCTTGAGATGGAGAAGCGAGCTGAGATACATAGGTCAGTAGGCAGAGGGCCAATGAGCATTTAGATATTTGAAAAAATATGTATGTAAATACCATAATGGATTGAATTAACCTTAGTGCCCTAATAACTGGAGGACCCATAATGTGAACAAATCATTAGATTGCTAAAAGTTAAAGCATCTTTCATAGTTTGGGGCCAAGAGGGGGTGAGTAACTTTAGCGCGTCAGATTAAGACATATGCGAGATACTTTACACCCCAATAGCTAACTTAACCAAATCTAAGCTTTCAATTTAGAGCCGCGCTTAGGATATAAAAAAAATAAAGCCATATAACTGGGATTTACTCGATCACGTCAGACTATAATAGGGTAAGTTCGCGACATTCTAATAAGTATATATTTCAATAAATCTAACTGATTTCAATAGTCTGACGCGCTCGAGTAAATCCCACTTGTACGGACTTTATTTGTATTGCCCTAACGCGGCTCTAAAGGAAAAAATTGATTTGGGGGTTTTACTAAAGAGGATGTAAGGTATCTCCCAAATCTTAATCTGACGCGCTGGAGTTATTCACGAAATAGCCTAGTGCCCAGTGCCTAAATAGCCTCTCGGGCCTTCAATTTGGCAAGTAATTTTTGTTCTTCAGTAAAGACACCTCCTCATCAACCAACGCGGAGTTGGTGGGAATATTTTCGCAGGCACTGGCTTTACTTCATTATTACTGAATCCCCATATTTCGACACGCTTTAGAAATACTATTTTTGAATGTGTTTGAAAGAAAGAGCCATCAACGCCAACTCAGCTCTAAAATTACCATTAAATCTGTACCGCGACTATAAATATAAGAACTGGAGCGCTTGCTATCGCAGTCAATGACCCCATTTCTAAACATTTACTACTCAAGACTCGAGAACTTTCGTTCCAACAATCACTACAATCCATTAGCACAGATCTACTGTGATAAGTTTGCATGTAGCCAGGAAAAAAAATCAGACATGTTTCCGACACGGTGGTAAAGTGAGAGAGACAATATTGACTAAAAAAACGGTCAAGTGCGAGTCGGACTCGCGGACCAAGGGTTCCGTACCAACGTACAATGGTGGGGATGGTATGGAGTGAAAAGTTTGGACATCTAAATGTTGTTTACAAAGTTATTGGTGCGGATACTTTTGTACGCCATGTACAGTCAGTATCCGATATATATGAGCGCGCAAGCTACTCAAATAGATCTACACATCCTAAGCAACCAGAAATATCTACAAAGCCAAAGTGTCAAAATTATGTCAACGTCCATGTTAACACTGAGGGTGTTGACATAATTTTGATACTTTGGCTGTGTAGATATCTCTGGTTGTTTATGATGTGTAGATCTATTTCATCTCATATATATCTGATGCTGACTGTACGTAACAGGTATATTTATAAGTTTGTATATGGTACCTTGGCAATTCCGGGTAGGTTTTCCTGTAATATTTGGCTTAAGTTCTATATTTTTTTTCACAATTTTAGACTATCATAACTTCTGAAGTAATCAAAACTAAATTAAAAAAAATATATTTTTGGAAATTGATACATATTCCTTTTTAACGATATCCAACATGACGTATTGCGGTGTATTTTTTCATTATGTCATTTTACCACCTCCACTTTTTTGCAGGCAATATTTTTTCATATCAGTCTTGAATTATGTTGCGGTTATCAGAATAAATATTTTCGCCGAAATCTTTATCTCCTAGTTCCTGAGAAAAGTGCCTGTGACAGAAGGACGGACGGACGGACATGCGAGTGATCCTTTATGGGTTCCTTTTGAGGTACGGAACCCTAAAAATACAATTATATATAGGTTTCGTACGTAGGTTATATATCTATATATATTTGTATTTTTATCAATATTGTCTCTTATACTATTCCACCATGTCGGAAAAATATCTGCTAATTATTTGCTCCTGGCTACATGCCAACTTATCAGGGTAGATCTGGACTCTAAGTGCTGTGTTATATGTTCAAATATGTAAACATACATATGTACATAGATAATATACCAATATTTAAAAAGTGAAACGGAAAATTTATATCATCTCAGCGAAATCTCTCTGAACTATTTTACCCATTGACCAAGTTGATGATTTTGTCATTTTTTCAGGAATTATTCGAACACCTTCTCCGAAGAACTAGTGAAGCCTCTGAAGAATGTCATTGACAATCAATTGAAGCTAAGGAAAAAGGTAGAACAATGCCACATTCTGTATTTGTTTACAACTCCATTTTTACAACTGATTCAGTTCGAAATGGTTTACCAGTGACCAAAAACAAAATGTTGTCGGAATATGCCTGAATGATTATTGTCTGAAGTTCCATAAAAATAAACCAAAAAATTTAATTGCTTGTTTACGGCCAGGTGACATATTTTCACCTTAATCTAGGTAAACATTAGTATGTTTGTGCTACATTTTTACACAATCGTTCCTTAAACTATCGCAAAAGACCTAGTTTGCGATAACGAGGCCCACCTTGCGAAACGGTATAGTCTTTTTTTTATATAAAAAAAATTTACTTGTAGTTATAAGTAAGTATACTGTTGACGTTGAATAAGATAATTTCTTTATTCATATTCAATAAAAAAATATTCTGATTCTGATTCTAACTCAAAATAACTACATATAGTTATGTCCCATAGTTAAATGATATGATAATCATTGGTAATAATATGTTACCGCTTTATTTAATTCTGATCTAGGTCTGGTGTTTTATTGACAAATATTCTTGTAAAATTTCATCGACTTCTCTTGAAAATAAATCTTGTTTTATATAGACTAATCTAATCTTATACTTCAAGAGGTGTACTGTTTAAACTATGATGACCCATAAAGATTTACTAAAGTCCCCATTCTTATTTCACTTATCCCCAGATCGAAGGAAACGTCGACAAAACCACTCGTTCCCTCACAGACTTAAGAACTGCTGAAGCCAAGTCCAAGAAGCATTCTCACGCTGCAGCCAGGGAGAATGAGAAACTTCAGGACGCGACTCTGGAAGTCAGGTCTGCCAACACTTGTGCGAAACCTTGCTTGGACATTGTTACCACAACTTAAAACTAACGGTACCAATAAAAGGAACAATGACTGATGCAAGATTAGAAACAGAAGGATCCTTCGATGTTTTGCGAATTTTGTTGTGTACAGTATTAATTGTGTACTGCCTTGCGATTTGCTAGAACTGCGAAAGAATCGTCCCTTTTATGCTGCAGTAGACGTCAGTCGTGGTGTCCTGCTTCAAACCCATTTACAAATACATCACGTAAATGAGTTCTCTTTTGACCCTTTTATTCGTACCTTCTGCGTCCAATGATGGAACCCAAAAACCTCAAGTTTTTCCAGCCGAATGTCCAGAAGCTCCAGCGTCGGCCATATTCCTCATGCCCAGTCCATCCTGAGGGCGGCCAGAGCTGACCGGCTGATCGGCTCCCCGAGTGAAAAGGACGCAGCGAAGATGCAGGTGAAGAAGAGGAAGACGGAAGATGCTGTGAAGAAGACTGAAGTGGAGTATTACAATGTTTGTGTTCATGCTGAGCGGGCGAGGTGAGTTTATCCAGGGTTATATTTTCAATTTCTATCTTTCATAATTCATAATTCTTTATGGCAACAAATATCAAAAAAAAAAATCCTACCCAAAATGGCTAAATGTCCACCAAAAGTTGCAGAAAATAAGTTATCATTTAAACCTGCTAAAACAGAAATAAAATTGAACTTACACCATCGACCCAAAAAGGAGAAGGTCAAAGCCCATACTTCCGAACATATACTCACCACGTCGTTTGTTCTCAGACTGGAATGGGAGTCGAGCGTGGTAAAGGGCGCCGGAATGCTGGAGTCACTGGAAGAGGAGCGTTTGGCGCAGTTGAAGAGTGCTGCGGACTGCTACCTTCGGCTGTCTTCATCCGTGCCGCCGCAGCTGGCTGAGGTCAGTTCACAACTTTTACCCCACTGCAGCTCAGCGAAAGAAGGAGGGTTATGCGTTAGACCTGTATTTATACAATGTGTATGTCTGTTCTTGGATTTCCTCGTAACTACTCAACGGCTGAACTGATTTTGATAAATGATACGTCATTAGATTCGTCATGGTAGCCCGAGTGTTACTGGTTCTATTAAAATAATAAAAAAATGCGGATTTTGTGCGCATAAATGTGCGGGCAAACAAACATTTTGCAAGATCCTCGGGTGGGGTATCAAAAGAAAGGGCTTTAAAAGTCAAGCAAAGAAATATACATATACTAATCTTGCACAAGCTACGAATAATTCACATTCGATTTAATCTAAGAATCTAAAGACTTTCGTAAATTTGTCCTAAAAAGCAGGAAATTAAAAACGTGATTAAAAATACGGAAAATCCTGACTGCGGTACATCAAAAAGCAGAAAACAAGCAGATAAGGTTTAGCGTAATTAATGAAATTCGATAAAAATATCATAATACAGTTTTAAATTAAATTACTATTACCAAAAGGACTAGTTAAATTAAATAGATTAGGCTCAGCTTGCTTTCAATTTGAATTACGTTATTTATACGTTATCTATTTTACTTCTATTATGTATGTAATGTAGCAGAACCGACATATCTACCTATATAGCTAAAGCTGTATTTACCTACTCTGGTTGTAACAGATGCCAGAGTTATCCAGATCTTCCCGCCATCTCCTTTTGAATGTTCCCCTACACTTCAAGTATCAAAGTTATTTAATATTTAAAACGTCTGTTACTCCTTGACGTGTATTACAAAAACTGTAGATAAGATAAAATTCTGGCTTTGAAATAATAGACCGACAGGTATTATGTGAAAAATAGTAATTAGTAGAAGATGAGACCAATACTCAACAGTTGGTTCTACAAGTTGATGATGATGATAAGATAACCCTTTTAAACATGGCAAGATCCTTGAAATATCTTTAATCTGCAAATTGTATACGATCCCCAGGCGACAAGCACGCTCGTGGCGCCAATGAGCAACGCAAGCGCAAACGCGGACATGCGTGCAGTCCGAGGAGTGCGCTCCGCCCCGGCCGGCGCTAGTGAGCAGCTGTTGCCCGACTTCTACTGCGAGCACACCACGCTCGCCATGAACCGCGAGCGGCGCAAGCAGGTCAGTACAAGTAGGATAGTTGTTAGTGCTCCGCCCCGGCCGGCGCTAGTGAGCATCGCTGTCTGACTTCTACTGCGAGCACACCACGCTCGCCATGAACCGCGAGCGGCGCAAGCAGGTCAGTACAAGTAGTATAGTTGTTAGTGCTCCGCCCCGGCCGGCGCTAGTGAGCAGCGCTGTCTGACTTCTACTGCGAGCACACCACGCTCGCCATGAACCGCGAGCGGCGCAAGCAGGTTAGTACAAGTAGTATAGTTGTTAGTGCTCCGCCCCGGCCGGCGCTAGTGAGCAGCGCTGTCTGACTTCTACTGCGAGCACACCACGCTCGCCATGAACCGCGAGCGGCGCAAGCAGGTTAGTACAAGTAGTATAGTTGTTAGTGCTCCGCCCCGGCCGGCGCTAGTGAGCAGCGCTGTCTGACTTCTACTGCGAGCACACCACGCTGGCCATGAACCGCGAGCGGCGCAAGCAGGTTAGTACTAGTAGGATAGTTGTTAGTGCTCCGCCCCGGCCGGCGCTAGTGAGCAGCGCTGTCTGACTTCTACTGCGAGCACACCACGCTCGCCATGAACCGCGAGCGGCGCAAGCAGGTTAGTACAAGTAGTATAGTTGTTAGTGCTCCGCCCCGGCCGGCGCTAGTGAGCAGCGCTGTCTGACTTCTACTGCGAGCACACCACGCTCGCCATGAACCGCGAGCGGCGCAAGCAGGTTAGTACAAGTAGTATAGTTGTTAGTGCTCCGCCCCGGCCGGCGCTAGTGAGCAGCGCTGTCTGACTTCTACTACGAGCACACCACGCTCGCCATGAACCGCGAGCGGCGCAAGCAGGTTAGTACAAGTAGTATAGTTGTTAGTGCTCCGCCCCGGCCGGAGCTAGTGAGCAGCGCTGTCTGACTTCTACTGCGAGCACGCCACGCTCGCCATGAACCGCGAGCGGCGCAAGCAGGTCAGTACAAGTAGTATAGTTGTTAGTGCTCCGCCCCGGCCGGCGCTAGTGAGCAGCGCTGTCTGACTTCTACTGCGAGCACACCACGCTGGCCATGAACCGCGAGCGGCGCAAGCAGGTTAGTACTAGTAGGATAGTTGTTAGTGCTCCGCCCCGGCCGGCGCTAGTGAGCAGCGCTGTCTGACTTCTACTGCGAGCACACCACGCTCGCCATGAACCGCGAGCGGCGCAAGCAGGTTAGTACAAGTAGTATAGTTGTTAGTGCTCCGCCCCGGCCGGCGCTAGTGAGCAGCGCTGTCTGACTTCTACTGCGAGCACACCACGCTCGCCATGAACCGCGAGCGGCGCAAGCAGGTTAGTACAAGTAGTATAGTTGTTAGTGCTCCGCCCCGGCCGGCGCTAGTGAGCAGCGCTGTCTGACTTCTACTACGAGCACACCACGCTCGCCATGAACCGCGAGCGGCGCAAGCAGGTTAGTACAAGTAGTATAGTTGTTAGTGCTCCGCCCCGGCCGGAGCTAGTGAGCAGCGCTGTCTGACTTCTACTGCGAGCACGCCACGCTCGCCATGAACCGCGAGCGGCGCAAGCAGGTCAGTACAAGTAGAATAGTTGTTAGTGCTCCGCCCCGGCCGGCGCTAGTGAGCAGCGCTGTCTGACTTCTACTACGAGCACACCACGCTCGCCATGAACCGCGAGCGGCGCAAGCAGGTTAGTACAAGTAGTATAGTTGTTAGTGCTCCGCCCCGGCCGGCGCTAGTGAGCAGCGCTGTCTGACTTCTACTGCGAGCACGCCACGCTCGCCATGAACCGCGAGCGGCGCAAGCAGTTTAGTACAAGTAGTATAGTTGTTAGTGCTCTGCCCCGGCCGGCGCTAGTGAGCAGCGCTGTCTGACTTCTACTGCGAGCACACCACGCTCGCCATGAACCGCGAGCGGCGCAAGCAGGTTAGTACAAGTAGTATAGTTGTTAGTACTCCGCCCCGGCCGGCGCTAGTGAGCAGCGCTGTCTGACTTCTACTACGAGCACACCACGCTCGCCATGAACCGCGAGCGGCGCAAGCAGGTTAGTACAAGTAGTATAGTTGTTAGTGCTCCGCCCCGGCCGGCGCTAGTGAGCAGCGCTGTCTGACTTCTACTGCGAGCACACCACGCTCGCCATGAACCGCGAGCGGCGCAAGCAGGTTATTACTAGTAGGATAGTTGTTAGTGCTCCGCCCCGGCCGGCGCTAGTGAGCAGCTGTTGCCCGACTTCTACTGCGAGCACACCACGCTCGCCATGAACCGCGAGCGGCGCAAGCAGGTCAGTACAAGTAGGATAGTTGTTAGTGCTCCGCCCCGGCCGGCGCTAGTGAGCAGCGCTGTCTGACTTCTACTGCGAGCACACCACGCTCGCCATGAACCGCGAGCGGCGCAAGCAGGTCAGTACAAGTAGTATAGTTGTTAGTGCTCCGCCCCGGCCGGCGCTAGTGAGCAGCGCTGTCTGACTTCTACTGCGAGCACACCACGCTCGCCATGAACCGCGAGCGGCGCAAGCAGGTTAGTACAAGTAGTATAGTTGTTAGTGCTCCGCCCCGGCCGGCGCTAGTGAGCAGCGCTGTCTGACTTCTACTGCGAGCACACCACGCTCGCCATGAACCGCGAGCGGCGCAAGCAGGTTAGTACAAGTAGTATAGTTGTTAGTGCTCCGCTCCGGCCGGCGCTAGTGAGCAGCGCTGTCTGACTTCTACTGCGAGCACACCACGCTCGCCATGAACCGCGAGCGGCGCAAGCAGGTTAGTACTAGTAGGATAGTTGTAAGTGCTCCGCCCCGGCCGGCGCTAGTGAGCAGCGCTGTCTGACTTCTACTGCGAGCACACCACGCTCGCCATGAACCGCGAGCGGCGCAAGCAAGTTAGTACAAGTAGTATAGTTGTTAGTGCTCCGCCCCGGCCGGCGCTAGTGAGCAGCGCTGTCTGACTTCTACTGCGAGCACACCACGCTCGCCATGAACCGCGAGCGGCGCAAGCAGGTTAGTACAAGTAGTATAGTTGTTAGTGCTCCGCCCCGGCCGGCGCTAGTGAGCAGCGCTGTCTGACTTCTACTACGAGCACACCACGCTCGCCATGAACCGCGAGCGGCGCAAGCAGGTTAGTACAAGTAGTATAGTTGTTAGTGCTCCGCCCCGGCCGGAGCTAGTGAGCAGCGCTGTCTGACTTCTACTGCGAGCACGCCACGCTCGCCATGAACCGCGAGCGGCGCAAGCAGTTCAGTACAAGTAGGATAGTTGTTAGTGCTCCGCCCCGGCCGGCGCTAGTGAGCAGCGCTGTCTGACTTCTACTACGAGCACAGCACGCTCGCCATGAACCGCGAGCGGCGCAAGCAGGTTAGTACAAGTAGTATAGTTGTTAGTGCTCCGCCCCGGCCGGCGCTAGTGAGCAGCGCTGTCTGACTTCTACTACGAGCACACCACGCTCGCCATGAACCGCGAGCGGCGCAAGCAGGTTAGTACAAGTAGTATAGTTGTTAGTGCTCCGCCCCGGCCGGCGCTAGTGAGCAGCGCTGTCTGACTTCTACTGCGAGCACACCACGCTCGCCATGAACCGCGAGCGGCACAAGCAGGTTATTACTAGTAGGATAGTTGTTAGTGCTCCGCCCCGGCCGGCGCTAGTGAGCAGCGCTGTCTGACTTCTACTGCGAGCACACCATGCTCGCTGTTCGATTCCAAATCGATATTCGATCGATGGTTTCGGAACGGCCATTTTGAATTTGACGTTGCTGCCAACCTTGCAGTTTTTGACAACTGACAGACGAAAGCCCTCGCAATGTAAACGCGTTTGGATAGGGTATTGAAATTAAATCGCAGTCCATCTGGAATGTATTCGAGGTTCCCTCAGGATTGTCTATATAGCTGAGTGTGTTGTGGTTCCCCGAACCAGATAAAGTTCGCATTTACGTGGCCGATTGGTTTTTTACCACGTAACATAACCTGTGTTGGAACACTGTGCTGATCGAGGCTGGCCTGCCAGTCATACCAGGTTGGCTGAAGAACCTGTCTACCAAGAAGAGCCTAGGGTGCACCCGGGCCTTGCAGAGAGACAGGAGGTTGACGGGACCGAAGCACAGACCAGGTTAGATCGAATCCAATCATTTTAGCTCGGTGAATCGCCGACGTTCACACTTCTTGGCAACTGATCGCTACGCTACCTCGTAGCTGATGGGCCCCTACGAGGTCATTAGGTGCCGAGAAGCCTGAACATTTTGGTAGCTAGAGCGTGGTTTCCTGAGATTTGCAGCCGTCAAGGGCTCCAGGAACGCACGATTTGGGACTATCAATCTGTAGGTATAGGCGGTTAAGTAACTGGTTGGTTCCTATATCCACATAGATTGGTAGTATTGTAAGCTATAGGTCTATTGCTGGTAGTAGATATACAGATATTACAGTTTTCCCTAAATGACCAGTTGTACTGAGATGTGACTCAGAATAGTAGGTACTCAACTTAGGTACATTGTAGGTGAATTGAAATTTGAATTGAATTACCAGTTAGTCAATCTATTGAATGAATGTTTTGGTAAACATAGGTAGTTACATCTATTGATAGCAGGCTATTACATTGTTTTCAGTTTATAGCAATTTATAACTTGAACTAATATTGACTATCTGTGTGTGTTATAATGATAAAGGGAAACTAAATTGTATTTACAGAATTTATATAGATATAAAACTCGGTTCCTATTGTTTAAGGAGAACAACATTGTTTAAGTTGTGGTTTAGGGTTCCCTCGTTTGGGTTGTAGACTGGAGGGTCCAATAAAATTGAGTTACTGCAAATTGTGAGTAAGTATCGTTCCGATCATGTCGTTATCTGAAATCCAGAAGGGTGTTTCTAAGGAACTCAGATGGTTTTCCTCCGCACACGGTCTGATAGACCGTTTAGATAGGCATGATGTGGTATTGGAGCGGTCTATGGACGTTAAGGAACGTTACAATAGGGTGCTCGAATTGTCCGCGCAGGCGGAATCAGTTGATGGTTGCGCACCTGACAGGCTGTCACGGTTGCTAGGGGATGTCGACCAATGTATGGAGATGGCAGCTGCTATCACGCAGAAGGCTGCGGACATACGTAGACAGCGCGAGTCCAGCCATGGTGGTGACATTGAAGCACCTCTGCCGCTTCAGGGTTCGGGGTCCAGGTTACCTGCCATAACTATGCCTACCTTTGACGGAGTGTCCGGTGAATGGATGAGCTTCATCAATCTGTTCGACTGTTTGGTGCACATGCGATCGGACATTACCAAGTCTGTCAAGATGGCTCAGCTGGTGGCAGCATTGAGGGGTGAGCCTAGGGAGCTGGTCGCTCATTTGACAGTTACGGAGGGTAACTATGAAACGGCCAGGCAATTGTTGGTCAGACGTTACCATAATAAACGGAGGTTGGCCGATGCCCAACTGAACCGTTTGTTTAGTATCCCGGTTGTGAACAAGGTCGGGGCCATACAGACGGAGGTTTTGAACCCATTGTTGTCCGTCACCAAGGCTCTAGAGAATCTTGGACTTCCGGTTGGTGAATGGTCGTACCTACTGTTGTACATTGTACTTTCCCGCCTACCCGCTGACGTGCAGACTCGTTTCGAACAGTCTCACGGGAGGTCGGCCGAGGACCTGCCCGCCTTCTCCGACTTGGTCGGATTCTTGGAAGAGGAGGCTCGACGGGCAGAGAATTTGGGGTTGACGGTCACCCATCCTTCGGAGCCACAGAGAGCTGCCGGGAGCGCTGTGAGTAGGGGCCCTCCGACGAGGAAGGACCGCACCAACCGGCAGTCAGTGAGTGCATTGACCCCACATAGTGAGACCTGCCCATGTTGTAGGCAGATTGGCCATGCTGTGGCCAATTGCAATAAGTTCGGGGAACTTAGGGTTCAGGGACGGCGCCGGATGGCCAAGCAGCGGAGCTGGTGTTTCCTGTGCCTCGGGCCACACATGGCTAGGTACTGCACGCGCACAAAAATGTGCGGATATTGTGGTGGGGCCCACAACAATTTGTTGTGCATGAACCGGTCCGGCCAACAGCCACCACAGGGCCGTACCCAGGGTGACACGGCATGGGGCCCTGAGAATTCGTTTGCGACTCGGAGCGCAACTCAGGGGCCAACGTCCCCACGTGCACAGAGTAGTACTAGGGTGCAGGGCCGCACTCAGGGTCATCACATGGGGGGCCCTGAGTTTTCGGTTGCGACTCAGCATCCGACTCAGCGGGCAATGGGGCCACAAGCACGCGGCCACCCAGGGGTGCAGGGCCGCACTCAGGGTCATCACATGGGGGGCCCTGAGTTCTCGGTTGCGACTCAGCATCCGACTCAGCGGCACATTGGGTGTGTTGAGCAGGCCGTAACGGGCGGGTGGCATGGGACACCTACGAGCTATGCGGGTGCGGTTCGGACGCCGCCTCAGTTGTCGCCCCGCTCGTCGCCTCGTCCTCGTCGGTCGCATGTGATGTCCCCCCCGCTCATGGAGCGGCCACGGTTGAATTCACGCCCACCCCCCTTTACGGGGAATCGTAGGTTGGGAATGGAACCGGCGCGCGGGCCATTTGTACAATGGGACCCTCTGGCGTATAGCTGCATACCTGATCGGTTACAGGCACAGTGGGGCCCCGGGGGTCCTCGCTAGGAATTTGCGGCCCAACCATTTGTTGCCCCCCAACCGGAGACGGTGGTGTTACCGATCGCCTCTGTGCTTGTTTGGGATTTGGCGGGCAACCCAACATACGTTCGCGCCCTATTAGATTCTGGAGCTCAGGGCTGCATTGTATCGAATGATTTAGCAAAATGGTTGGGCCTCAAGATAAATAATGTATCGCTGCCGAGGAAATTGGTCCCTGCTGGGGATTACAGGGCAACCCTTCACGGGTTTTGTGATGCCTCTGAACGAGGGTTTGCGGCAGCGGTTTATTTGCGAACCGTCACCTCCACCGGGGAGGTCGACGTGCGTTTGGTTTTGGGAAAAAACCAGGTAGCGCCTATTCGGACAAGGATGACGATTCCAAAACTGGAACTGTCCGGGGCTGCTCTTTTGACCAAACTTTTGAATCACACTCTAACAGTGTTGCGTGGGTCAGTGGTTTTGGAGGATACGGTGTACGCGTGGACGGACAGCCAGATTGTTTTGTGCTGGCTGAAGGCTTCGGTCCATAACTTAGAGGTTTTTGTTGCGAACCGTGTCTCCCAGATTGTGTCGTCTGAGGTCCCACTGACCTGGAGACATGTACCAGGAGAATTGAACCCGTCTGATTGTGCATCCAGGGGATGTCGGGCTCCTGAACTCGTAAGACACCATTTGTGGTGGGGACCACCCTGGCTTGCCAGGAGAGAATCGGACTGGCCCCACAGCCATAAAGTTCGCATTTACGTGGCCGATTGGTTTTTTACCACGTAACATAACCTGTGTTGGAACACTGTGCTGATCGAGGCTGGCCTGCCAGTCATACCAGGTTGGCTGAAGAACCTGTCTACCAAGAAGAGCCTAGGGTGCACCCGGGCCTTGCAGAGAGACAGGAGGTTGACGGGACCGAAGCACAGACCAGGTTAGATCGAATCCAATCATTTTAGCTCGGTGAATCGCCGACGTTCACACTTCTTGGCAACTGATCGCTACGCTACCTCGTAGCTGATGGGCCCCTACGAGGTCATTAGGTGCCGAGAAGCCTGAACACTCGCCATGAACCGCGAGCGGCGCAAGCAGGTCAGTACAAGTAGTATAGTTTTTAGTGCTCCGCCCCGGCCGGCGCTAGTGAGCAGCGCTGTCTGACTTCTACTGCGAGCACACCACGCTCGCCATGAACCGCGAGCGGCGCAAGCAGGTTAGTACAAGTAGTATAGTTGTTAGTGCTCCGCCCCGGCCGGCGCTAGTGAGCAGCGCTGTCTGACTTCTACTGCGAGCACACCACGCTCGCCATGAACCGCGAGCGGCGCAAGCAGGTTAGTACAAGTAGTATAGTTGTTAGTGCTCCGCCCCGGCCGGAGCTAGTGAGCAGCGCTGTCTGACTTCTACTGCGAGCTCGCCACGCTCGCCATGAACCGCGAGCGGCGCAAGCAGGTTAGTACAAGTAGTATAGTTGTTAGTGCTCCGCCCCGGCCGGCGCTAGTGAGCAGCGCTGTCTGACTTCTACTGCGAGCACGCCACGCTCGCCATGAACCGCGAGCGGCGCAAGCAGGTTAGTACAAGTAGTATAGTTGTTAGTGCTCCGCCCCGGCCGGCGCTAGTGAGCAGCGCTGTCTGACTTCTACTACGAGCACACCACGCTGGCCATGAACCGCGAGCGGCGCAAGCAGGTTAGTACAAGTAGTATAGTTGTTAGTGCTCCGCCCCGGCCGGCGCTAGTGAGCAGCGCTGTCTGACTTCTACTGCGAGCACACCACGCTCGCCATGAACCGCGAGCGGCGCAAGCAGGTTAGTACTAGTAGGATAGTTGTTAGTGCTCCGCCCCGGCCGGCGCTAGTGAGCAGCGCTGTCTGACTTCTACTGCGAGCACACCACGCTCGCCATGAACCGCGAGCGGCGCAAGCAGGTTAGTACAAGTAGTATAGTTGTTAGTGCTCCGCCCCGGCCGGCGCTAGTGAGCAGCGCTGTCTGACTTCTACTGCGAGCACACCACGCTCGCCATGAACCGCGAGCGGCGCAAGCAGGTTAGTACAAGTAGTATAGTTGTTAGTGCTCCGCCCCGGCCGGAGCTAGTGAGCAGCGCTGTCTGACTTCTACTGCGAGCACGCCACGCTCGCCATGAACCGCGAGCGGCGCAAGCAGGTCAGTACAAGTAGGATAGTTGTTAGTGCTCCGCCCCGGCCGGCGCTAGTGAGCAGCGCTGTCTGACTTCTACTACGAGCACACCACGCTCGCCATGAACCGCGAGCGGCGCAAGCAGGTTAGTACAAGTAGTATAGTTGTTAGTGCTCCGCCCCGGCCGGCGCTAGTGAGCAGCGCTGTCTGACTTCTACTGCGAGCACGCCACGCTCGCCATGAACCGCGAGCGGCGCAAGCAGGTTAGTACAAGTAGTATAGTTGTTAGTGCTCCGCCCCGGCCGGCGCTAGTGAGCAGCGCTGTCTGACTTCTACTGCGAGCACACCACGCTCGCCAAGAACCGCGAGCGGCGCAAGCAGGTCAGTACAAGTAGGATAGTTGTTAGTGCTCCGCCCCGGCCGGCGCTAGTGAGCAGCGCTGTCTGACTTCTACTACGAGCACACCACGCTCGCCATGAACCGCGAGCGGCGCAAGCAGGTTAGTACAAGTAGGATAGTTGTTAGTGCTCCTCCCCGGCCGGCGCTAGTGAGCAGCGCTGTCTGACTTCTACTACGAGCACACCACGCTCGCCATGAACCGCGAGCGGCGCAAGCAGGTCAGTACAAGTAGGATAGTTGTTAGTGCTCCGCCCCGGCCGGCGCTAGTGAACAGCGCTGTCTGACTTCTACTACGAGCACACCACGCTCGCCATGAACCGCGAGCGGCGCAAGCAGGTCAGTACAAGTAGGATAGTTGTTAGTGCTCCGCCCCGGCCGGCGCTAGTGAGCAGCGCTGTCTGACTTCTAATGAGAGCACACCACGCTCGCCATGAACCGCGAGCGGCGCAAGCATTTCAGTACAAGTAGGATAGTTGTTAGTGCTCCGCCCCGGCCGGCGCTAGTGAGCAGCGCTGTCTGACTTCTACTACGAGCACACCACGCTCGCCATGAACCGCGAGCGGCGCAAGCAGGTTAGTACAAGTAGGATAGTTGTAAGTGCTCCGCCCCGGCCGGCGCTAGTGAGCAGCGCTGTCTGACTTCTGCTGCGAGCACACCACGCTCGCCATGAACCGCGAGCGGCGCAAGCAGGTTAGTACAAGTAGGATAGTTGTTAGTGCTCCGCCGCGGCCAGCGCTAGTGAGCAGCGCTGTCTGACTTCTAACGAGAGCACACCACGCTCGCCATGAACCGCGAGCGGCGCAAGCAGGTCAGTACAAGTAGGATAGTTGTTAGTGCTCCGCCCCGGCTGGCGCTAGTGAGCAGCGCTGTCTGACTTCTACTGCGAGCACACCACGCTCGCCATGAACCGCGAGCGGCGCAAGCAGGTCAGTACAAGTAGGATAGTTGTTAGTGCTCCGCCCCGGCCGGCGCTAGTGAGCAGCGCTGTCTGACTTCTACTACGAGCACACCACGCTCGCCATGAACCGCGAGCGGCGCAAGCAGGTCAGTACAAGTAGGATAGTTGTTAGTGCTCCGCCCCGGCTGGCGCTAGTGAGCAGCGCTCTCTGACTTCTACTACGAGCACACCACGCTCGCCATGAACCGCGAGCGGCGCAAGCAGGTCAGTACAAGTAGTATAGTTGTCAGTGCTCCGCCCCGGCCGGCGCTAGTGAGCAGCGCGGTCTGACTTCTACTACGAGCACACCACGCTCGCCATGAACCGCGAGCGGCGCAAGCAGGTCAGTACAAGTAGTATAGTTGTTAGTGCTCCGCCCCGGCCGGCGCTAGTGAGCAGCGCGGTCTGACTTCTACTGCGAGCACACCACGCTCGCCATGAACCGCGAGCGGCGCAAGTAAGTAGTTAAGTAGAAGTAGGATAGTTGTTAGTGCTCCACCCCTGCCGGCGCTAGTGAGCAGCGCTGACTTCTACTGATTGATGAGCTAGTTAAAAGTGGCGCGACGACTTCCATCTCAAGTTTATATCCCCACCGAGGCCCACGGGCCTTTACCCGGATGCGAGTAAGTTGAGCCATACTCCATCACGCTGGCTCAATGCGGATTGATGGAGGGATGCCGGGCTAGTGGCCAACCCGACTGTCAGAAGTTATCAAGCTGCCCTATTAGGGCGTCTGACACAGCTTTACGACTACTACCACCGAGTAGCGATAGTAGCCGGGACCAACAGTTTATCGTGTCATCCGAAACACTGAAGCGCCCGACACAAATGGCACATAGAAACGGAAACTCATGTAGTACCCGGAAACTCATGTAGTACTCGTTGCACGATCGATATGTGAATAGCGCTAGGCCACGGATGCTTAAAAAACAATCATTACGGTTACAAAAATATATGATCAAAAACACAGGTAGTCAAAAGTCTCCCTCTATTTGCTCAGGCACTGCTAAAGATTCTTCAGCTGGTGAAGCAGGATATTGACCGGGAGCGCAAATCCAAGCAGGGTCTGGAGAAGCTCTCGATGGCCATCAAGCAGACACCGACCTTCGGCAACGATGACTCGCAGCAGAATGTCGCTGACAAACTCTACCATGTAAGTAAATATATTTTTTGTCAAGTTTTGCCATGCCAGGGGTGTGTGTTTGCCATGACAAACAAACACCCCTGGAATTGGTGCATTCGTTTTGGCTTACGTGAGTCCTAGCTTCGTTCGCCCGCTTTAGCCTTCCTTGACCTAGCACTTCGCCCTGATACGTTTATTGTGCATGAAATATGTTTGATGTACGGTTAAAATACACCCCATTAAATTTTACAGATGAGATCTATGCTGACCTACTTAGAAGCAGTGCGATACAAGATTAGCTCATGTCTAAACGAAATGGACAACGGCAGACAAACTATACAACACCCTCTAGCCTCACACATACAACTCATTAGAGACAAACAAGGACTCCAGCAGAGTATATTGAAGGTAATATTATAATAATTACCTAAGTTGACCTTTAAATATTTTGATCATGAATACCAACGCAGAAAAGCAGCGAAGACTCATGATGACGAGCGTCTGAATAATATACAACAGACATATATTTACATTACACACGCGTGCATTATATTTACATACGCGTTACACCTTTCCCAAACAGGATGTTAGCGGCACAGATGCGCCTATACCTATATTAAACCCCCTAAGCCCTGGTGACGCCTTTAGGTTTAAAATCGCGATGCCTCATAAACAGGTCCAGGTTTCGAAAGGTTAACCATTTAATCAATACCTACTCCTTTTTCCGTGGCGCGCGATAGTCAATCTACGCAGCTATGAGGCTGAATATGTAGCTTTTTTAAATTTTCATTGGAACACCTAGTTGGAAAGCGCTGCAATGTCGAGTTTGGGCTCCTTTCTTTTGTTCTTTTCAGTATTTTCCCAAGACCCCTCGTCGACGGAAGATGGAACCGACTAGGCTGTAATGGTTGATAAAGATCAGGTTATCATCATCATCGCCAATAGCGTGCCGCAGCACCCACTGGGTAATAGGTCTCCGTAGGAACAATTATTTTTTAGTTTGGAACAAAACTAAACCAGCCTTACAATAAATCCAGGTACCACCATGGCTGCAATCTGACTACCAGAACGAAGTGAACAAGAACCTCCAACCCAACTACACTGCTCTAACCAAGAGCGTCACTAATGGGGAAGAGCGAGATAGAAGAGATTCTATCATGAGCAGGTGAGGCCGTTACATCGGTACATTTTTTCTGGAGACCCGCATATTTCTACTTAGGCAGAAGGGACCACAAATTCATAACACCATTTTTATAACTACCTAAACAAGTAAAAACAACCCAAACGAGCCTGCAGGATCTCATCAACTTACTACAGAGGTGTCGTGTTTGGGCACACTAGAAACGTCATAATCTTAAAGGCCATTTACGAGCAGAGGTATACTGTATACGGGTTAGCATTGCGAAAGCGGTCATTGACTCGACTGCTACTGCAAACCATATGATACATGGTAACCGTGGTAACAGTCGGTAACCATGATCGGTGTCCGCTACAATGATAAGCTAATAAGTTAAAGTTGCACTTAATTAGTAAGTATCGCCAACCCAATCACGAGCGTACAGGGGTAGACTGGAGTCACTGGCCGCTATTGCCATTCTAACCCGAAAAGACGAAATAAATCAGGGTCTGAAGATGAACAGCGCAAGGGTTTGCAAAAGTATTGGCCCGATGATGTTAATTACTGGTATTTTCTCACAGAGCATCGAGCAAGCTACGCATCGATCACTTGTCCTTCCGCCGCCACAACTCCGAGATTCGGAGCGCGCCCACCACGCCGCTCGCTGATCCGCCGGTGAGTACACACAGAATACACATAACAATTAAGATGGAAGGGAGGTTTCTGGTTTGCTGGAAGACATGTCTTGTCAGAGATACGCTCGTCTTTGTACAATTTGAATATTTTATACCGCTTAAAATACTTGGCAAGTGCAATAAAAATCGGTCAAGGGTGGGCAGGAATCGCACACGAATCGCACCTGAACCAATTATCCCATCTTGTACCATGCATCGTACAAGACAACAGAAGAACAATATATTGTCAAATGCGAGTCGGACTAGTGCACGAAGGGTTCCGTACTACCGCACAATGATATTAATATTTCTTGGATAGGTATTAGGTATCTTTAATTTTCTGCGTATTAAGATAGCACTCGTATCCGAGTAAAGGCCCGTGCCCCTAGGTGGGGACATTAATGAGCTTCATTATTATTATTATAAGATAGCAAAATGTAGTTAGCACTGTTATTGGCTACTTTCATACTTCATGAAGGTATTAAATTTTTGTAGGTACAGCCATTTTATTCAGACTATCGCGTCATCTAAGGGATATTGAAACACGGCTCTTGTATGGTGACCCCGGCTACAGAAATACACATTCTGTGGAATTTCAACTCTCTACCTAATCATCAGTTAGAGCCCGGACAGACAGACAGACAGACAGACAGAGTGACGGACAGTGGAGACTTGTAGGGTCCATGAAGCACCCTTCGGGTACGGAACCCTAAATTGACAGTACACAACGAGTATATCATGTTCTATTCAACAGCCGGTCCCCATCACGCCGTTATCGGAGCCGCCGCTACCGCCTGCGCCGGGTACACCGGAGGCGCCGCCGCCAGAGAGCCCCCTGGACTGGAGCGAGCGAGGTGCCGGCGACGGCCTGTCGAACCAGCACGATAGTGACTTTGGTATATCTTTATCTAAGTCTATTTCTGCCCACCGACCTCCATTATTGGAAAGGAAGGACACGAAAAGAAGTAGATGCTCTTGGTTTTGGTTTGGTGTGACCAGTGATTACTACTTTTGTGGTCATGATCTTATAGCTGGTATAAATTGTTTTGCTGTTGATAGATTGCCACTCGACTGAACTCGGCAGGGAAGTTCCCGAATCGGCAAACAAGTCGGCGATTATCTATTGGGGCAAATAAATATTCCTTTATTTATATATAAATATAACTTTATTAACGCATTTGGTGTGTTGCTTTTAAGTAAGACGCCTAAAAAGTAATATTTACGATTATTCCGTTCCAAACCCTTGCACTCGTACCCAATGCTGCACTTGTCCACAGACGAGTTCTCATCGCAGAGCGACAGCTCAGCCGAGTTGACAGACATACTGAAGACGGAAGGCGAGCAGACTGATGCGCCCGCGCCGGTCAAGCCGATCGGCAAGTGCCGCGCGCTCTACGAGTATACTCCAAGGCTCAATGATGAGCTCAATCTTTCTCCAGGTTTCTAGAAAACATAATATCTCATGGGGCAGCAGTTATCTTTTTGGGAAAGGGGCATCGCTACGTAAATATATCCAATCTAAGACCATACCTCAGTGACTCATACACTCAGCGGCAGAAAATGACGATGAGTTTCTAGAAAAGACGATAAAGACTTAAGTTTCCCCTAAAGATCCACTTAATGAAGGGGATACCTCGTAAATGCAAAGGTCCCATTACTCCAGGTGGCTTGGCGAAAATGACAAAAGTCGGTTTTAAATTAAAACAATATTAACTCAAATCGCTATGAAAATTTTTCGTAATTTCGATTTTCAAAACCCATCTAAATAAGTATTTCTAAAGTCTGTGTGCTATTCCAATGTTCGGAAAATAAAAAAGTGTAATTTAGACCTCATTTCAATAATTATTTCTATCTAGCAAAATTCCTCCAATCGCGTTTCTGATAAAACACACAAAAAGCAAAAGGTCCCAAAATGTTTATACTAATTTATTTAGATTTATTCTTTTGGACTTTTATATTATTATTATTATTATTATGTTATATAGTAATGTAAAATATATTGGATGTTGCCCAGACTGAAGTCTTCTGCCTCACGGACACTCTGTTTGCTCATCTTGTACTGCAAAAATGATAATCTACAAATTTTAGTAGGTACAGCGAATTTATTCAGACTATTCGGATTAGATCAAGCGGTTCCCTTTTCCTCGTACCTTAACAAGTTTCCTCGCCATTTCCAGGAGACATTATCAACATCCACGAGAAACAAGAGGACGGCTGGTGGAGTGGCGACCTTAATGGTTCTATCGGCATATTCCCTGCTACCTACGTCGAGGAGATCACTACCTGTATCTGATCAGAAAGAGGGTTCCAGAAGCAATCGACTACCTTTGGCGTATTCACAGTTCCGACGGTTACAGCTCCAAGTTTGGCTTCTCTGCTAAATTGTGGATCCGTACAACTATCGTGTCGTATCTTGCAGTTACAGCCGGATCTTTGGAAGCACTCCTTACCCACAACTTGCGTATGCGTCGAGCGTCATTGTTCTTTTCATGGATCGAGTGCAATTCATAATTAAAATTATTTGTTTTAGTAAAAGATACGTTAGCAGAAAAATAATTGACAATTGATGCTGATGCCTGTTTTGTGGTTATAATGTGCGAACGAAGCTTAAGTTTCTGTAGGGCAAAAATAGATAATTCAGATTATCGTCGTTTTTGACCAATATGTATGGTGCGAATAATGTGAAGGTGCTATCTGTGTATTTCGCTAAATACTCAGACGATTTCGATGATCGAATTTGGGCTATTCTAACAGCACAGTCTGTAAGCAATAAACAGCTCCAAAAGCAAATATAACGATGTAAGAAAACCCTTTTATTGTAAATTAACGAAAATTAGCTACTCTAAGTGAAAGCTCATGTATTTTTAGAGAAGGTAAAGGAAAGTGTAAGCTATTATCAACTTAATTCAATCTACCGTCTGCTCAAATTTGGCTATTATACAGGCCGTTGTGTAATTATTCGCTAGAAACCAATGTGTTCTAAAAATGTGACTATAGGTCTGTTCACACTGAGTGCTGTGGGTCTATTGAATATCCAGTATTCATCAGACCATCCCATCCATGCCACGTGGCCTTAACTACAATTAGGTACCCCTAGAAGATGTTACGAGATTCACGGTCTAGATTGACATTTTATGCAATATTTTCTACGGAATGTCAAAGTTGTCTCGAAAATAGGCCTTTAATTATCATATATAAATATGATCCTGTCATAGTTCTTTCTCTTAAACCTTAATGATCATTCATTCAATAGGGGCCTTAGTTCTCTCGGGACTTAGGATTAGGGACCCTGCATACCGCGTAGTCTGATATACTTTTATGTTGGGCATAATTTTTCCAGTCTAACTGACTCATAGATAGACCAAAAATACTTGTCACATTTTGACTGTTAAATGTACAGATTTAAGTCTAACTCTGGGTTAGGACACTATTGTCTAAAATATTATTAATTAAAACTGTAAATTATAATTAAAATACCTACCATACTAATATTACGATGTCTTATAAAAATGGATATAACTTTAATTGTTATTTAGATTTAAAACATAATTCTATGTTTAATTGATAAAATAAAACCAAAGTGTTATTTAAATATTGATTAAATTATCTAAAAACAACTATTAATATGATACTTTTATTTCGATATTTTAAGTAGGTGTATTGGGCAAAATAGGTGAAGGTGAATTGGGTAAAGTGCGATCTGTTGTATGGGTTTCCTTAAAGTTGGCATTGTGACACTAATCGCGATAGTTGCCATTCCGCGATCAAATCCATTCATTCCCTCTTTATTCTACTTTATTCAACCGTTTTCATGTTATATTAATATCATTTGTATCTTCGACAATCCTCTATTATTATGCAATGCGTAACTTGAATGATTTCATTTTGTACAAAAGTAATGTTTTTCAGCTTTTTGTAATTGATTTTTGCAGCTAAATCAGCTTCGATTGAGGGTATTGCTAAATCAGACAGTCGGTCCTGCTTCATACTGTTTCTTAAGTAGTATTTAATATTTTTTTACATAGAATAACTTCTTTCTGCGGAAGCTGTACTTACATGCATAGTCATCATACTATACATACATATAACTGTTACTACATTTTAAATAACATAAATCAGTATCATGTTTGAAGAAGACCGGAAGGTTCTGAACAAAATAATGAAGAAAAATCGTCGTGCCCGAGCAGGAGAACTCATTGTGCTCAGAAAGATGTTTCAGTCGACACTTGCAAGAGAGTCCTAAAGAGAATGGTGTATGGTTTTTCGACAACAAAAGAAAAGCCTTAACCGAATGCCCTGCAAAAGAAAAAATATATAAAAATTCGGTCGTCGTAAACATTACAACTGCACTTCATATCAGTGGCGTCGAACAATATGGAGCTTTGAAGCGAAATTTGAGGTGATTGTTGGCGACGAACTGTTATGAACTACTTTATTACGTGAATAGAGCAGACGCATGCAATTTACACTTCATTTATATAGAGTTTTGTACCTAAAACAGTCAGTCAACCCATAGCCGCGATACTGAAAAGTTGTCTTACTTATTGTGAAAACTAATAAATCTGTGTGGTTAATTAAATAGTTTTTTTTAAAAAGACCTGCGGCACGGACCCCAAAACAAGTGGTGTCAGAAGTGGGATGCCAGAAGAAAAACCTTGCTTCGTGTAAGATCTGGCATTTAAAAGAACTCGCGGTCCCTGTCGCATCAAGAAAGGTCTCTAAATTCAGTGCCGTGTTGCCCGACGATAAGTCTACGCCTTCGCGTGAGCCGCGTGTAGCCCGCAGCATCACTGGTCACCGGTTGGTCGACAGTAAGCCTCAGCTCTCGAGCTCGAGCCTGCACTAACTTTCCCCTGGTCGACGGTCAGTCTCCACACATCCTGCTGTGCGAGCCCGCATCAGAAGAAGACAAGCAGATCATCATCATCGGTTCATCGAGTTGACTCAAACTTCATTTATATTCTTCATTTTATTCACATTTTCCAGCTCAATTCATCAAAACCAGTTTCGCAATAATTATTGCACTACGTCGTGACTCCAACTTCAAACAGTAGCCGTCGAAGAATTCCGTAGAAATACGACACTTTTGTGTCGCCGGACACTCGCCGCTAACTACCTCACCTGTACCGACGTCACTGCTACAACGTGACTACGCCAGTTTTGGTACTTCGGGTCACTTCTTTCTACATCCCCGGGTTCTCCGAGATGTTCCTGGTTCTCCTGTGAGTTGATTCATCTTTTAAATTATCTGTGAATTGTGTTTTTGAGTGTGAATTTACAGTGTTTCTACGTTATTTTTACATGAACATTTTTACGTGAACATTTTACAGGGTTTATTTTATACAACACGTTTACACGTTTACTTTTACAAGTCTAGTTTACAACATTTTAGTTTTGTGTGTCGCATATTCTGTTGCTCTGGATTTTAAATTTCATTCATGGTTCAACCGAAAAAGGAGGAATTTGTTGACGTGGAATCTGCCCTCGAAACTTCTGATAGCTCTGGAAGCGAGGCAGAACCCGAACCGAAAGTAAAAGCGCCTAAGAAAAAAATGGCTTCTTCAGTAACTTTGTCGGTTCTTACTAAATTCATTCGGCCCTATAATGGTGACCGAGAAACCCTCCCGGCTTTTCTCACTAACTGCGAAAATGCAATCAGTTTAGCTACGACAGAACAACAGAACGTGCTTATAAAATATATTGTATCACAGCTCGAAGGCAAGGCTCAATTAGCCTGTTGTTTGAAAAATTTTGAAAGATGGAGTGATATCAAGTCTTTCCTGAAAACTACTTTCGGCGAAAAGAAACACTCCACGCATCTCTTAGTAGATTTGCAAAATTGCCGCCAGAAAGCCGACGAGAGCGTGACGCAATATTCATTGCAAATAGAGTCGTGTTTAACTCGACTTCAATCCGACATCCATTATAGCTGTGTGGATAAGAGCGAGCTTGTAGGAAGGCTAGCGGCGATGGAGGATTTAGCCCTCAACACTTTTATGTTAGGGATGAACAACAAATTTGCACATATTGTTAGGTGCCGCAACCCCAAGACTCTTTCCGAAGCCATCACACACGCTATCGAAGAAGAGAAAATCTTCAATCTTTCCCGGGTGTCTCAACGAGCATCCCTACAATGCTCTTTCTGTCATCAAAGCGGTCATTCCGCTTCCGATTGTTTTAAAAAGAGAAAACAATATAATGAAGGTCATCGTGTTCATGCTATCAATTCTCCTCCCTCTCAAAGCGGACCTTCTTCTTCAAAATTTGACAGGAACAAAAGTTGTGCCTATTGTAAAAAGGTAGGGCATCTTATTACTGAGTGTTTTAGATTGAAACGCAAAAACGGTGAGTCATCATCGTCTCCTCAAGCCAGTGTCCACACTGCGCTTGAACACTCAGATGAAATCGAAATCGAAACTGATTTAAACTAAAATCGGTTCCGGTTCCGTGTCTACCGGAGCCTAATACTCCTATCATAAAAGACACGTTATCTAAAAAATCTGCGCCTTCACTCCCCGAGCTTCTACCCAAGGCCAGTTCTGCTAAGCCTCCACTCAAAAAAAGGGTTACCCCTAAGGCTAGCTCAAAAAAATCAAATGCTAGGTCTTTACTCAAAAATGAGTTTCTACCCAAGACTAGCTCTACTACTACGCCTCTACTCAAAAATGAGTTTCCCCTTCAGGCTAGTTCTAATACTCTCAATGAGTTCACGAATCTCTCCCCTCAAGATAACTTGAGTTTTCCGGGGTTTACCCCTAGAGATTCTACATGTGAAGAAAGCACAGTATATACTGTTTTTAATCTCAACCCTAGGGTTTCGCTTCCTCACGTGTTTTTACAGACGAGCCGTTCACAGAAACCTCTCTGTTTCTTAATAGATTCGGGTGCTTCAATTTCCATTGTGAAATTCTCAAGTTTAAATAAGCATTCCGATTTGGGACCTCAAACTATTAAAATTAAAGGTCTAAATGACGACGATTCTCATGTAGAATCTCTTGGGTCCCTTGAACTTGACTTATCCTACCGATTTTCCCAACAGAGTATAGTAGCGCTGAACTTCAATTTACACGCGATTAGTGACTCAGTGCGCTTGCCATTCGATGGCATTCTCGGTAGCGATTTTCTGGACAACTATAAAATGGATATTAAATACTCGACTAAGACTTTGCAAATGCAAAAGTTCTCTATTCCATTTTCGCTTAGCAATCCTTGCTTTATTATACCTGCTCGATCCGAAGCAGTTATTGAATGTCTTGTGTCTAATGACATTTCGGAATTAGACTCTTTGCGCGAAGCGCTGATACTCGATCACACATTCTGCGAAGGTGTCTACCTTGCAAACTGCATTGTCACAGTTAAGCCGAACTATAGAGTTAATGTCTCTATTTTAAATACATTGGAAAACCCAATCGAAATCAAAGATTTCTCAGTTCGTCTTACTCCTATGGATTTACCTGTCGACTCTTTTCAGAGCCCATCTCAGAATGTCTTCTCCACTTCTCATGAAGTTACCTCAGATAGGAAAAAACGCGTTCTCGATCAAATTCGTCACGAACATTTAAATTCAGAAGAGAAAAAGGTTCTTCTAGACTGTTGTACACAGTACACAGATATATTCTATCTCGAAGGCGATCCTCTCACGTGCACAAATGCAATTCAGCATTCCATCAATACGGGTGATGCCCCTCCGATACATGTCAAATCATACCGTTTCCCCGAGGTTCATAAGCAAGAAGTTGAAAACCAAATGCAGAAGATGCTTGCTCAGAATATCATCAGACCTTCTATTTCACCTTGGAGTGCCCCAGTTTGGGTGGTTCCCAAAAAGATGGACGCCTCTGGCAAACAAAAGTGGCGCGTTGTCATTGATTATCGTCGTCTAAATGACGTTACCGTTAATGAGGTTTACCCTATTCCTTTGATTACAGACATTCTCGATCAGTTGGGTCATTCGAAGTATTTTTCAACCCTTGATTTGGTATCAGGTTTCCATCAGATCTGTCTTAATCCTGCTGACTCAGCAAAAACAGGATTTACTGTAACTAACTCAAATGGCACTTCAGGCCACTACGAATTCGTTAGGATGCCATTCGGACTCAAGAATGCTCCTTCTACCTTCCAAAGATTGATGAATACCGTTCTATCCGGCTTACAAGGACTACATTGTTATGTTTACTTGGACGACTGTATTGTCTATTCCCATGATCTTGATTCGCACATCCAAAAGCTGAAACTCGTTTTCGACAAATTTCGGGAATTTAACCTAAAAATGCAACCCGACAAATGCGAGTTTCTGAGACGGGAAGTCTCCTACTTAGGTCACATGATTACCGATAAAGGTGTGTCTCCTAATCCCGAGAAAATCAAGGCCATTTCAGAATTCCCTGTTCCTCAAAATGCTAAAGATATAAAATCTTTTCTTGGTTTAACTGGCTATTACCGCCGTTTCATAGATAACTTCTCTAAAATCACAAAACCATTGACATGCCTTCTAAAAAAGGATATCCCTTTTATATGGTCTCAAGAACAAGAATTTTCATTCAATTTTCTCAAAGAGAAATTGATTACGGCTCCTATACTACAATATCCTGACTTAACACAGCCTTTCGTGGTCACTACTGACGCTTCTAATTACGCCGTTGGCGCAATTCTTTCCCAAGGCGAGATCGGCAACGACAAGCCCATCGCCTATGCGTCCCGAACTTTGAACAAGGCCGAAGGAAACTACTCTACTACAGAGAAAGAACTTTTAGCTATTCTTTTTGGAATTAACACCTTCCGCCCTTATTTATATGGGTATAGGTTCAAAATTGTTACCGACCATCGTCCCTTAGTCTGGCTGTTTAACGCTAAAGACCCTGGAGGTCGTCTTCTACGTTGGCGCTTAAAACTAGAGGAGTACGATTATGAAATCGCGTACAAACCCGGCAGAGTAAATGCGAATGCAGATGCTCTTTCCCGTAACCCTGTCAATGCCATCTCTCATTCTAACCTAAACAAATGCTCTTATGAGATTTACTTTAAAAAGCAATTCACAAAATCAGTATCAAATGATACTCACATTCAAGAACACAATGAGCCATTACATCTTTCAAAACATAAATTAGTCGCTTGTCCGACTTCTCTAGATTTCGACTACTCTATGCCGAGCTGCGAACAATTATTATCCACAGTAGACAATTCTGCTGACTTGCTATCAGCCGAGCGCGAGCCCGAGACCGTGCTCACCGCTCATTCTAATAATAAAAAGTTTTACTTTTTATTTACCAAGGTTCATCATTACGATGAAACCTCATATAGAGTCATTTACAACCTAATAATGAAATTACGTGATGTTGTTATTGCTGAAGACCAAACAGACTTAGCAATTCCCGATTTTTCAGAACCTTTCACGAAATTAGACTATACAAAGGTTTACAATATCATTTCTTTTGTGTTTCACGGCACTAATATCAAGATTCATATCTACAAAAATCAAATTAATTACCCTTCACCCGTCGAAGTTCCAAAAATATTGAAAGAAAATCACGGTACCACTATTGCTGGTCACCCAGGCATTCAGAGAATGTTTAACAGAATTAGAGCCACTTATTATTGGAAAGGTATGCGCTCCGACATTGAGCGATTTGTTAAAGACTGCAATCTATGTAAAATAAATAAACCCTTACGGAAATGTAACAAGGCTCCAATGATTATAACATCATCTAGTACCAAGCCCTTTGAGCGATTAGCTCTGGACATTGTTGGTCCTCTGCCTGAGGCTGGATTTCAAAAGTTTAAATTTATCTTGACACTTCAAGATGATTTGACCAAATTCTCCTGCGCTTACCCTATGATTGGGTCTACTACAGATGAAGTTGCGCGTAATTTGATTCACTTCTTTTCTCTTTTTGGATTTCCAAAGATGATCTTATCCGACCAAGGTACATGTTTTACCTCTGAGTTGTTTAAACAACTCACGCAAATTCTTAAGGTTAAATCCCTTTATTCAACTCCTTATCATCCCCAAACCAATGGTGCGCTAGAACGCAGCCACGCTACTCTTAAAGAGTATTTAAAATCATTCGTTAACGAAAATCACAATGATTGGCATTGTTATTTAGCTACGGCTATATTGGCCTATAACACTACTCCTCACTGCACAACGCAGTTCACTCCTTTCGAGTTACTTTACGGTTACCAACCGTCTATCCCAAGTAGTGTCTACGACTCTAATGACGGTACTACCTATCAAGAGTACATTAGGGCTCTACAATATAGGATGAAATATAGTAGACAACGAGCCCTTGAAAATATACAGAAAAGTAAAGAGTCCTCTAAAACATATTATGATGGTTCCACCAAGGACATTAAATACAAAGTTGGAGATTTAGTATATCTCAAACAGCATCACAGGCTCCGAAAAGCCTTATCTCCTATCTGGAAAGGACCCTTCAAAGTTTTAAAGGTCCACGACAAAAATAACGTAACTATTTGCGTCAATCGCAAACACGTGAAGTATCACGTTAATGAACTGAAACCTGGTTGAAAGCCTCTCTCATTTGTTTCAGGTTTCTCCACTTTCAAGGTTCTATATCAGAACCCGTAATACAAGAAATAGTCCATAGTCCTGGAATCTATTTCGACCCGACTTCCGTCGCATACTTTTATGATGATTACTGGAATGTGGTCACTCACGTCGAGGTCTCACATATCAAGCCTTATCTTGACAAAATTGAACAATCTATGAATAGTATTTCTTATCTTTGTAAACAAGCTCAGAACTTAGCTTATAACGTTGATTGTAAGGATACTTTTAGTCCTTTAGAAATATTACTTAAAGCTGACTTACTGAAATTCGATTCCCTATTCCATATTATCTCTCAAGAGCCTCAGACACGTTTTAAAAGGTCCTTAGAATTCGGTGGTGAAATATTGAAGTTTTTCTTTGGAACATTAGATGCAGATGATGCTCGCAAGTATGATGCTGCTGTTTCAGCCTGTCAACAGAACGAAAACGAGATGTTTTCCTTGATGAAAGACAACATCCATGTTGTTCAATCTACGATTAATAATTTTAATGTGTCTATCCGTAAACTTAATGATAACGAAGATAGAATTAATAAACAGATAAATAAGCTTAACATAGTCTTATCTGAAAATGCTAAGGTTAATAATAATTATATAAATGTAGCTAAAATTAATGGTTTAGTTAATATTCTTGAAAGCTCATTGTTAGCTATTTCAAATATCTTAGATACTATTTTGAATGCTATTTTATTTTCTAAGTCCAATATTTTACACCCCTATGTACTTACCCCTACAAGGTTGTTTACTGAACTATCTACAAATAGTAAATCAATACAGAAAAATGTTGATTTTCCTACTCCCCTAACTCAAGATGACATTCATACTATTATTGATCTTTCCAAACTGACGTCATATTATTACAACAATAAATTATTTTTTATTCTGCAAATACCTTTAATTAAACTTCAGAAATTTAATGTTCATAAAATGATAGCTTTGCCTACCCCTCATGATACAAGCTTTCAGACTTACGCTCTTATTTACCCCACTAAGCTATATATGGCTGTAACAACTGATAGGTTGAGTTACGCACTACTTGATGATGTCAATGTATGTAAAACTGTTAATTATGATTATATTATATGTCCTTCCGTATCTGTCTTATCAACTATTAGTAACCCGTCTTGTGAAACTAAGCTGTTGACTGAAGTCACTTTGTCACTTCCTGAAATATGTAATTCTAAGTTGTTATATGGTAGTATTAATTTGTGGCAAAAGCTTCATGATGGAAAATGGATCTATGTTCAATCTAAACCTAATAAGCTCACTGTTAAATGTAAAGATGAAATTAAAGATTATACCTTATCAGGTACCGGAATATTATCACTTGAAAATAATTGTGTTGCTTACTTTCAGACTTTACAGCTTTCACCCTCTCATGTTTTTACTTCAACCCTTCCTCGTCAACTCTCTATTGACTTTGATATTACAGAAGATGAATGCTGTAATCGCAAGATTATTAATAACACTATTGATAAGCTATCTCCTTTACATTTGTCTCATATTAATTTAGAATCTTTAAATGTGGCCTCCCATAAATTGGATTATTTAGAAAACCAGATAAAGCAGGCACAAAGCCAATCTCATATCGTAAAATATGCATCTTATTACTCTATTGCTACTTATATTATTCTTGCTGCTATTTTTACATATGTTACTTATAAAGTTTATAGAAAATGTTTTGTTACTGATAAAAATACTTCTTGTTGCATTCAAATCTTTAATCAATGTTATAATAAGAAAATTAAAAGGGATCAAAATAAAATTAATAATTCTATTGAACTAACTGAGTTCACTGATGATGAAGAATGTGACAAGAAGTCAATCAAGAGCCTTCCAGAGGCTTTACCATTTAGTGATAAGAAAACAGCATTTCAGAGATCTTCCTCTAGAAATCTTAGTAACTTTTAAGTTTTGGATTAGTAATACTAAGTTTTCTTATCTTGTATACTCATAGCAGTTTTCACACAGCCATCCCTACCTTGCATTATATTCTTTTTCAGTTTCTACCCTTCGTTTATCTTAATGATAACCTTCGTCTTATTGGGGGAGCTGTTATGAACTACTTTATTACGTGAATAGAGCAGACGCATGCAATTTACACTTCATTTATATAGAGTTTTGTACCTAAAACAGTCAGTCAACCCATAGCCGCGATACTGAAAAGTTGTCTTACTTATTGTGAAAACTAATAAATCTGTGTGGTTAATTAAATAGTTTTTTTTAAAAAGACCTGCGGCACGGACCCCAAAACAGAACGAAATAAGATCATCAGAAATAAAAGTGAGGCCTATCATAAACACTGCATCAAGCGAAAAGTGAAGTTTCCAGCACCAGTAATGATACGGGGTTGCATGCCAGCATATGGTTTGGGTCGGCTATTTCTAGAGATGCAGAGTAGATGCGTAGTCATGCTTAGCAGATATTAAAAGGCTATCATCTTTTAAACATTAGTAAGATGATATTTCCGAATAATCGATTTTGACCCTTAAATAAGTGACGCGGAAACGAGAATTTTTGTATCTTTTGGATTAAGGATGACAACATTAAGGGCGCCAAAATAAAGGGTATGTGCATGTTTCCAGCGTATTACCTTACATTCCGTAGCTGACCGTTTTTACAACCTTTATTTTCCTGCATTAATGGGTGGTGGGGGGTAAGAATGTACTCCCAAGAGGGGTAAGAATGTACTCCCAAGAGGGGTAAGAATGTACTCCCAAAAGGGGATATTCGACATTTTACGGGTATATATCATTAGGACTCACAATTACGAAATAGTGAAATTAACAGTCTCAAGAAAGCAATAAATACTGCAATGAATTAGATAAGAAGTATATTACTTATATGATTTGGTCCACCCATTGCTATACTAAGTGTACATATTTTTTATTTATGAAATAAAATGGATTGCGACTGAAAAATTTGATGCCCTTGGTATTTAATAACAAATTGTAATTTATTTAATATAATTTACATAGTTATGAAGATTATTGAATGGCGTTCGCAATAATTATTAGCAAAATTCCGTATTTCAACATTAAGGATGCTTTTATGGAAGTTGCTAACTTATTATCTCATATTCCGAGGTGAAACTCTAAATTTCCTGGGCCATGTCACATGTTTCGATAACGTAGCAGAGTAACAAATTTCAGCAACGAAAATAAAAATTAGTGTACAGAAAGTACAGGACATATACATAAAATAGTCTTCCCGGCGACAATTTTTGCACATCGGTATATGGAAAGAAACAATTTGCTGATTACGACGTTTCTACGACGACACTGATGAAATGTAAACTTTGGATATTTATAGGGAGCTGTTGCAACTACCAGCAAAATTATTGTGAATTAATAAAACAAAATACATAGATAGTAAACAAAATACGCCCATTTTATTCCATAAGTATTGTATATTTCAATTTTCTGAAATTCTTAATTCCCTCCATTTGGCTATCGGTGCTCTCAATGAGGTCAATATCACTGACTCTATCAGCCGTATTTATTAAGCGTCTATCAGTGTAATCGTACATATGGGGTTGAATTCTTCGAATTCATTCCAGTATTCGATTGCATGATCGCAACTTTTTTTCGATTCCAAAACCCCGATCATGTTTACTTATTCATCAATTTGTTTTTACTCACGTTATATTCATATCTAAATTTCTAGCGGCTACACAGCCGTTTTGTCGAGACAATAATATATTCTCGATTAAAATCCGCATGATATGGTGCTAATCACAACGCAGTGTGCCCGTGTTCGGCAAGTAATTTGTCCACGGAAAACTCTGTAAACCTAAACCCGTAGATCATTTCCTGTTTAGCGGTTTTTGAATTGAAGGTCTTTTAACATATTCATTGTGATAAGGCGTTGTCGATAATTAAAACATAGCCAAAGGGTATATTTGGGATTTATTGATTGACTATCCAATTGTCGTAGTTATCGTTATTTATTTCATTGTGATAATAATTGTCATACTTATATTTTTAAAACATTGTAAAAAAAACACCTCACATGCTTTTCCTTTTTAACCGACTTCAAAAGGAAAGGTTCTCAAGGTTCGGAGGAGGTTCTCAATCCGACTGCTTTTTGTATGTTTGAAACGCGATTATTCCGTCAATTATGAATCGATTTTTATGATTATTGTTTTAATTGGTGGTTATATTCCAGTCGTGGTCCTGTATAAATTTTATCAAAATTGGTGTAGCGCTTTTTGAAAAAAAAATCAACAAATATAAAAAAATATTTCACAAATGACATTTTAGTTTGAAGTTCCGTGCAGCAAGTGTTGATGAGGAATTTTGGTGTAGATAGAAATGTACGGGATTCGAATAAACATCCCGACCGGGGGGGAAGAAATAGGAATAAACTTGAAGTCAGGTTTTTTAAGTTTTTAACTTTGTGAATTATTTTCCTACACATGCCATCGTACCATTTAAAGTTGGGGGGGGGGGGGGGGTGTATGTTTAACTCTATATTATATATTTTAAACTAAATGCGACACCCCTCCACAGAGAAAGAAAGGACCAGAGACAAAGGTTCATAGAACCACGCCGTCGTAGGTAACCTACTACAAGCATACTGTGCATGTGTGAGTGAGCACTAGTCGCTGTGTAGCATACGCGCCGCAATCGCCACTGGATAAAACCGGTTTACGCACGTTCGGCCAGTGCCCAAAAGGAGGGCCTGCACAAACCACGTCTTATTTGTTGTCACCTACTTTATCGAATTGTTTTATGTGGAATAAACTGTAAATAGTTGTTAAAGTGTTTAAGTATACGTTTTGGACTTTCAAAATGGTGTACTGTACTGTTTGTATGAATAATAATATAAACAGAAAAGACATTTCATATTTTAACTATCCCAAGGACTCTACTAGATAAGTAAATGAATACCAGACTAGGTATACCTATTTAAAATGTTAAAGTAGGTAGTACAAACCGTGTTATTTAGTTAGGTAATTATTATTAGTATTATTTATTACCCTACAAATATTTTGCTGTTTGGTTTCCGAATCGTTTACTTTCGTTAAAACAGTTTGCATTCACAAGCTTAATTGTTTTATGTGATATAAAAAATTAGGTATAGTGAAGTGACAACATTTCAAATTATTGACCCCCTAATTTTAATAGCTAATTCGAAAATTGGTTGAGAGCTTAAGGAATTTTCATTTTACCATTTTCCAAAAATTTTATTTTTCATATTTAAATAAAATAAGACTGACTTTGGAAAAAGTTGATGTTGGCATAACGGACCATGTTACCCTTACCAGAACATAAAAATGTCATTGTAAAGGCTTTGTCTTTGCCTGTCCCAGAAAGTTAAAAACAAAAACAAAGGCTGCGTTCGGTTTGAACGTCTCAGTTGACGCCCGCCATAAGCCCACCTTACATGCTATCTCTTTTGCAGGCGTAGAACTTGTATAGTGCTATTCTTCTGTTAGTTTTATGCGGGTATGGGTGGACAATCAAACAAATCGAACACACGGTTATGCTAATGTCACGTGTCCAGGAGGTAACTTAATCTACTTCGGCTACACCCCTCCAGAAGTCTAAAATACTGACCCCCAGTTTCCGAAAGAGTGGGGTCAAATGTAACAAGCGGTTAATCGATCATTTATTCAAAATAGCGGCATGTGATTGTCTGAAATGCGTTTAACAAGATTTTAGCAAGTTGTCAAAGATAATTTTCCTTTCAGAAACCGGGCGTGAGGCCATTATACTCCATCTAAATCACAACATTATCAGGTAATTGACAGCAAATTCTCAAATAAATTCCTGAGATTCCACATTCAGCTGCCTCCCTCTGGATATACAAGAAACACAATACCGCAGTGATTATATTCTCTCTGAGCCCGACATATGACGTCATAAAGGCTTGCATCTGCATTCAAAGATAATTAATTCATGCTTTGCTTGTATGTGCCTACAGCTTTTCAATCAAATTAAAAAATACTGCGGGATACGAAAGAGGGGGGAGGAAAGCGGAAAAATTGTTTTTCAACGTGTTCCTCCAATATTGAAGCACATATATAAAAGCTACGTGTATACCAAGTTTCATGCATTCTTCCGGATGGGACCGTGTTCCAAGTTAACAGGCCGTACTATTCGAAATTCTATAGAATTTGTTTAGAATGTAGAATGTAGAATTGTAATGAGTTAATGTTGTGTCAATTCTAGACTTATAAGGTTATTGATTTTAAAATGCTTTTCAACAGCGCAGGTTTGTTAAAAAATAAGTTGATCCTTTTTAGGCTTCCGTACCTTTAAAGGAAAAAAGGGACCCTCTTAGGATCACTAAGTTGCACAATACGATAAAACGCTCCGAAATGGGATATTGCCATTTAATTTCAAAATCTGATAGCCTTCTGAGGTGTGACTAAGTTTCCGAAAAATCAAGTTCAGAAAATTTACTGATTTTTTCTGGATATTTACAGAATTGAAATTAAATCCGGGGGTACGTCCCTTTGCTCTAAAATTATGAATTCTGGCACGAAGCAAGATCATAAAGCACAAATAAACGGAAAAAAAGGATGCTATTTGTGTGGAACCTTCGGTGCGCGAGTCCGACTCGCACTTAGCCGTTTTTTATTTTTGCTTCTTTTGAATTCATTGCAAAATTCGCAACTTTATTTCTCAAGTTTCAAAGTGAATACTTACATCACGTGTACGGTGTTGCAAGGGGTTTAATTTTTATTTTATTTCTTCCAGTTTTTAAACAAGCAACAATGAGCAACAATTGTTGCGAGTTTGCAGTTAATTTAAAAAAAAACGTGTGCGAACCGGACGTTGATAGCAAATTGCAGTGGGGACCCCACATAGAAAAATTGGCTGGTAAATTAAGTTCTGCTTACGCTGTTAGGAACATCAGACAAAACACGGATATAAACACTAAAATATACTAGCCTAGATGTAGCCACCATCTAGGCTAGTATATTTTAGTTACTTTCATGGTGTCATGTCCTATGGTATCTTGTTGTGGGGGAAAGCAGCGGATATTCAAACTATTTTTATTTTACAAAAAAGAGCTATTCGAGCAATTTATAATTTAAAACGCACTGACTCCTTAAGAGAGCTTTTTAAAGAAATTGACATACTAACTGTAGCTAGTCAATTTATTTTCGAAAATATAATGTATGTACGCCTTACAAAATTTCCCAAACTTAGCGATAGCTGTAATGTTAACCTAAGAAATAATCACAGACTACTTGCGCCCCGGTTTAGACTCGCGAAGGTTAGCAATTCTTTCAAGGGTCAATGCAATCTCTACTACAACAAGATATCTCTGGAGATCTTGAAATTGCCATTTGAGTAATTTAAAAACCATGTTAAAGCGACTTTTTCGAAAAAGGGATATTACAATGTTCAAGATTACTTAAATGATGGGACTGTATGGGGTTAATCTGGCTCAACACAGACCTTGCTGTTAATAATTTTGTAATTATTTAATCCAGCTTATTAATTATGATACTGACATAAGTATATATATTTTGTATTAGTAAGCATTAGCAATTTTTAAAAGAGATCTGAAAATCAAATTGTGGGTGTTTCTACGCCCTTCTTCTCCCACAGTGGTCCAATGTAGAGAAGTGGCAAAAAATGACGATTGCTAAGTATATGTAAATATCTACAGTAATAAAGACATTTGTAATTTTGGAATTTTGGACTCGAGCCCCAAGGTTTCCAAGTGTGTAACTTGTAGATATTTGTACATATGCTATGTATTATATATATATATAGATATATATATATATATATATATATATATATATATATATATATATATATATATATATATATTATATATAGATAGTTCGTCTATTGACAGACGCTTTTTATTGTACTAGTTCAGTATGTACTGCTACGTACCTTCACCTTTTTTTATATGCAAATATATTTTTTTCTGGGCATTCTCTTTGATTTATTTTATTTTATTTTGTTTATTTGGGTTGAAAAACAGCCACACAATGTATGTATAACATAATTATAATTGTGTAGCCCGCGACATCATCCCCATGTAACATCATAGACAGGGCTAACTGTTAACAATTATAGAAGTCAGACAGAGAACATAAACACAAAAAAAAAAGTTTAGTTTTGTTAAGCTATTTGCCAAGTTTTAGCAAGCTAGCTTCATTACATAGGAAGTTATTCAGTTTTTTGTCATTCCTGAAAAATAGGTGTTTGGGCATACGCCCTTATGATATGAAGCCCGCGATATGCACATGATATGAATGTACTGCACACGTACCTCAAAGCGTGTGTGTTAACCAGGTTTTACACATGCGCATGTGCTTATTTTATTACCCACATACAAAATCCGGCCAACTTATTGCTATAAGTACTACTTAGGCAAAGATTTATGTTTGCTATAAGCCCTTGCTTCATGACGAATTTCTTGATTTTAGGTCAACGTTCGTTCTCTATAGGTTTTGATTCCCTTCCGAGTATCAAGCAAACTCTGCAAAATTGTATCTTTTTTATTTTTTTTCAACAAGTATTCACCTGACCTGAGTTATTGATACTAATTTCAACTTGGTACCCCTCCACGCTCTCCCTCTGTGCTCTTTCCACCTCCAATAAGTGAGTTTTGCACGCTCCCCTCCAAGAACAAATACAATATGTAATAATGGACTGACCGAGAGCCTTGTAAGTCTCTAGGAGTAACTTGTTTGATGCAACAAAGCGAAGTGTCTTAAAAACAAAAATAAGCTTTCGTAATCTTTTCGCAACGGCTTTTATATGTGGAACCCATTGGAGCCTATCATCAATAAGTACATCATAATTAGGTTCAATAAATAAAGTATATGAATTATTTTTACCAAGCTAACCCTAATAGGTACCTACTATTTACTTCAGCGACGGTTCCAGCTGAGCTACTTCAGGAGTGACTCGCTGTGGCCCATGCCTTGAGCAGTTAGTATTCGAGTCACTAGAATAATAATACAATTGCAAGCTTCACTTCCAATTAAGTCAGACAGCTAGATCATTCCACTTAGCACGTTTTGGTATAATGGTTCCCCTGATACTACACCCACTATCAAATACCAACTGTCGCAACAAGCTTTGTTCCCTTTGTCTCCACATTCCCTTTGTAATAACATACATACATATATACATACATACATACGCCTTGCCTGCAGTAGGTAGGTAGGCTGGTATAGTATAATATCCTACGACCCTACCTTGTCACCTGTCAAGACTATGAAATACTTTGAATGCACAAATACAATTTAAATCGTAGGTTTTATTAATACCTAGCTTAACAGGGTGTTATAGGAAGGTGAAGTAATATTTTAGGGGTTTGTAAGGGGCATCTCTCTGTTTCACTGTGAAACCGATTTAAGGCGAGTGTATCAGTAAAATTAGCAACTTGACTCGTGGTGCTTGAAATTTTGGACACAGCCTTATTAAAAACAACAAGACACTTGCCTTAAAAGGCATGTTAAAGCGACTTTGTCGAAAAAGCGGTATTACAATGTTCAAGATTACTTAAATGACGGGACTGAATGGGGTAAGTCTAACGCAACACAGAACTTACTGTTAAGAATTTTGTAATAACTGATTCCTGATTATTAATTATAATAATTAATATTGTTATATTTTCATTGGCACAACCAATTTTTAAAAGGGGTCAAAAAAATCAATCGTGGGAGTTTCTCGGTCCTGCTTCTCCCACAGTGATCCAATGTAGAGAAGAGGTAAAAAATGACGTTGGTGAGTATGTGGAAATATCTTCAAAAATGAACACATTTTTTATTATTAAAATAAAGCTACAGCTCACACTGCCACAAGGCTGTAAAGTTGGTCCCTGCGGCAGAAAATTGCGAAAAATATTTATTTATTTTTTGAAAACCATTGAATAAGACATAAGACATAAGACGTTTATTCGTAATAGGTTAGTATTACATGTCATGTTGGTATTAATACAAAATACAAAAATAGCAAAAATAAGTCTTAATTAATCTAACTTGCACAATATGTCATGGTCATCAAAAATATAAAAAATAATATAAAATGTTTTTTACAAACCATATCAATTATTTTTAGGTCCCAAGAAAGAAACATCGATTTAGTATATTTTTTTCGTATAGACATATAAAGTTTTCAAACATACACATTGAAGGAAAAGTATGTCTTCATAATACACAGTCAGGTCATAAGTTCTGTCACACAATAAAAACTTTTGAATTTAGAACGCTGGCCACAAAAAAGTTTATTGAATTCGAATTTAGAATTTTTCATGAAAATAAAAATGTGTACTTTTTAGAATTTTCCTCATTTTTAAATATGGAGTGGACACTTAAAGAAGACCGTATCGCAGTTATTGCGTTGCATCGTTGCGGTGACGCTCCAATTCAGATTGTCGACTTACTGAAAAATTTGAATATAACCAAAATATTCGTTTATCGTACCATAAAACGATACAATGAAGACTCTAGTGTAGATGACAGGTCAAGAAGTGGTCGCCCTCGCTCTGTTAGGACTCCAGCAGTGATAAAAGCTGTGAAGGCGCGAATTCAAAGAAATCCCATACGTAAGAAGAAACTGTTGGCCCTTCAGATGGGGTTAAGCAGGACCGCGGTGAAAAGGGTGTGAAATGAAGACTTAGGGCTTAGGGCATATCGAAGAAAAACAGGACATCGTTTGGACGCTCGTTTAATGGATCTGAGACTGAAGAGATGCCGCGCTTTGTTGAAGCGGTACGCGGGAAAAAAGCATCGGGAAATTCTTTTTTCGGACGAAAAAATTTTCACCGTGGAAGAGAGCTACAACAAACAAAATGATAAGGTGTACGCACACAGCAGTGAAGAAGCGAGCAACCGTATTCCGAGTATCCAACGAGTTCATTTTCCATCCTCGCTCATGGTTTGGTTGGGAGTCTCTTATTGGGGCTTAACTGAGGTACATTTTTGTGAGAAAGGCGTTGTGACGAATGCAGTTGTGTATCAAAATACAGTCCTCAAGAACCTTGTGGAACCTGTTTCTCATACCATGTTTAATAACAGGCACTGGGTATTCCAACAAGATTCTGCGCCAGCTCATAGAGCGAAAAGCACACAAGACTGGCTGGCGGCGCGTGAAATCGACTTCATCCGGCACGAAGACTGGCCCTCCTCCAGTCCAGATTTGAGTCCGTTAGATTACAAGATATGGCAACACTTGGGGGAAAAGGCCTGCTCAAAGCCTCATCCTGATTTGGAGTCACTCAAGGCATCCTTGATTAAGGCAGCCGCCGATATTGACATGTACCTCGTTCGTGCTGCGATAGACGACTGGCCGCGCAGAATAAAGGCCTGTATTCAAAATCGCGGGGGTCATTTTGAATAAACTCTATTACCATAAGAATCTATGTTTTATTAAGTTCATTTTGCTATATAAATGTTTACATAAATAATAAACATGTCTAAATTATTTCATATCGCACATGTGACAGAACTTATGACCTGACTATGTATATATTTCATCGGGATTTGGGAAGGCTCTCCTGTAACACGAATAGTTTTTCCCTTCTTCAGGGTGTTAAAGTGCCTGCACCTGGTCCACTTGAAAGGAACCTTTAGTGATTTTAAAGACGGTCATTTGACATTTAATCGGAGATGAAGAATTAAAAATTAAAGTAACTCAGATCTAAATAGCTTCTTAATAAGAGTTGTTCAGAATGATGAACCTAACATCACCCACCACCCTCTAAACAAATACTACGCCTTACTGATGCAACCAGTACACACGTGTAGGTTCAACAGGTAGTTACTGAAGCGGACAAAAATCCTTGATTTATAAAATAAGTGGTATCGAAGAATTTCGAGGTCCAAGTTCACATCAAACAATTCGTAGAAGTAGTAGAGAAATCGTATTGATTGATTGAAGTTTAACGCTTGAGATGGTTAGCTTGATGATAGATCAAACATATCAGTCAGGTCAAGGCTGAAGTAGTAGGGCGAGGCTTTATTCTCGTTACCTGTCACATTAACATTTACATACAGGCACATACACGCAGAACAGCGCCTACTGTCAGGTTTCCATATTTTGAGTTTTGAGACGCCGCTTACTAGCGATGTGTCTAATTTATATGGCAGCGAAGCAGTCGGCCGTAATGACAAAAAAGCCTTACTTATCTAAGTACACAAGTTATTTGGCATAGATTTGTCTTGATATTTTCTCTACCTTTCTCATCTCATCTCATTGTATGAATGAGGTCAAGTCGCCGCGAGTGTATTGATGTAATTTGAATATTCAGTACTTTTATATTTTTGGATTGTGAATTCATAGTAAAGTGTTTGTGTGTATCAAAGAGTTTTCTTTTTAAACTCTAACAGGGACTGCCTTATAACAAATTGCTGGCAGCGGTGGGATAACGCAAGTGGCTTCCGTAGAAGTCCCGGTTTCCGAACACAAACAGGCAGCCTCATCAGCTCGACGATAAATCTCGGCACCAGCTGAGTCCGCAGCTCCTCTCTGGATCGCAGGTCAGCCTTAACGTAACCAGTTGTTGAGCCCGCATCCTGAAACACAGTCGTGGGCCACCCTACGATAAGCCTCCGAACCAGCCCGGTGCGTGAGCCCCCGCCCGCCTTTCCCATGGTCCGCTTTGACAACGTGACTTCGCCGCACTACCGTAAGACGACTCCATGGCTCATCAACTCGTCACGTTGCAAGTATTTCATCGGCCTGGTAACACAAATACCCAAAAATGTTCCTGAGCATCGTGTTTATTCTGTGAGACATTTTTCTATCATTAACTAGTGAAATCTGAAGTTAGCCTATGTAGTGATAAGATTTGACACAAAGTTCATAAGACTCTAAGTTTAATCTAAAGCTCTATATGCTCTGTACATGTCTCTTTCTATAAAAAAGAATAGGAAAATTCATCCACAAGTTCTGATAGTTATACATCCGAATCTGATACGTGAGCAATCGCTGATTCACCCAAAAGTAAAATGGGTTACAAAATAACATTATCCGTTTTATCTAAATTTATTAAATCCTACGATGGGAATCGCGAATCGCTACGCGCCTTCCTTACAAACTGTGAAAAAGCTAACAAACTAATGTCCTATATAAATATCAGCTGGAAGGGAAAGCACCAACAACTCGCTGTTTAAATACCTTCCAGACATGGTCCGAAATAAAACACTTTCTTACGACCACATTCACCGAAGAGAAGAATTCAACTCACCTTCTTTTAGAGCTTCAAAACTGTAAGCAAAGTCATATACATTTTTGCTAGGCCCTTGCTCCAGTTTCTTGCATATAGTTAGATGCCGCAATCCATCGAATCGGAGCAATTGTGGATCGCGATTGTGCAAGAGAAGTTGTTTAATCTCAACCTCTCCAAATCCAAGGTCACGAAGACCAGTAATGTCTATCATAAAACGGGACATTCCTCATCTGAGTGAGTCCGTAACAAAAAGGATCGTAATGAACGGTCTTAGCACGTTCGGCCTCAGCCTTAATATTAAACCCAATAAGGCAATAATCAACCTCAACCCTCAACTAGTTCTCACACAAACCCGACATACAACTAACACTCTCCCAATTTTCTGACACCGAAAATTTGCGGCTACTGCAAAATATAGGCCATACCAAGAACGAATGTCGCAAAATATAGGCCATACCAAGAACGAATGTCGCAAAATATAGGCCATACCAAGAACGAATGTCGCAAAATATAGGCCATACCAAGAACGAATGTCGCAAAATATAGGCCATACCAAGAACGAATGTCGCAAAATATAGGCCATACCAAGAACGAATGTCGCAAAATATAGGCCATACCAAGAACGAATGTCGCAAAATATAGGCCATACCAAGAACGAATGTCGCAAAATATAGGCCATACCAAGAACGAATGTCGCAAAATATAGGCCATACCAAGAACGAATGTCGCAAAATATAGGCCATACCAAGAACGAATGTCGCAAAAGACTATACAATAACAACATGCGCTTCAATTCTGCAAATTCTTACTAACCGACCACGAACAGTTCTCAAATAACAAGTGCAAGCGCACCTAACATCGTAGTATATAAGGGTCAATTTCAAAAAATCAACAAGAACAATCAATCTTTAAACTAAACAGGATTTCAGTCTCGTATCTACCGAAATGTAAAGAACATAGTAATTCATAATTCATAATAGTTTATTGCAAAGTCACAAAATTTCACAAGGTGGTAAAATAAAAGTTAGTACATTGTGACGCCCTGCTAGGGCACAGCAACATGCGAAGGACAGGCAGTTGTCCATTTTGCGAAAAATTGAAAAAAAAATTGAAAAATGATTACATTTATGTTCAAAATTGTATAGAGACAATTAACAAAATATTGTAGAGATTATTATTATTAACAATAAATAAATAAATTAAGAGTAAATTATATAAACATTAAATTAGTAATAACATGTAATGAACAAGTAATTAGCGACTAGAAATGTTTACCTAATTTTATCATTGAAAAATTCTTTCACATCATAATAGCATTTTTCAATGAGGAACTTCTTTAAATAAGTAATGAATAGTGTTTCTTTCTCTATGTTTTTTAAGTAATTTGGTATGTGCATACAAATATTTATATCGGCCAAACTACGATTTGTGATTTAGGCAAATCGAAATCGCGGGCCGTTTATCATGGCCCCACAGATGAAGGATAAAGTCTCTTTTCGTGGAAGAGTTGGGGCGCGGCCTCAGAGATCGAGGTTATGGACGCCGCTCCGGGGCATTTCGTAGAGGATTTCCTTCGCTGTGCAGCGGGGTAAAGCTGCCAGTGCCTTGGGAACCTTTGGCAGGAAGATGTCCTGGGGCGGTTTGTTTACTTAGGTAGTTTAGTTTTTTGTCTTTTTAATTTTAATGTTGAGTTTTTGATGAAGCATCGTGCGGATTATTGACATTGTTTTTGATATAATTATTTTTGTGTCTGAATTAATAAACATTTTTTACAATAAAGTCTAAAGTATGTTGTTGGATAAACAACTTATTATTTTGAAGACAATATTTTGGGAAATGAAAGGCACCTATGAACAACTTTATGGTCGCAAATAGAAAACAAAATCGTCCCACAGTTCATTGACCCGATCAACTGAATGAAGTTGAATACAAGTTACTGTGAGAGACTCAAAAATAACAGTTTGCTACCATATGTTTCTTAGGGATGGTACCATCATTCCCTAAAATATGGTCAGCTAATGAAATGTCTCCCAGTAAACTTACAAACACTAAAGGCCGGTTCCAAGAAGTCCCGAAAAGCTCTTTTCTATCCAGATAAATAATACATTTTGTCTGTAAAATGACCGATGAACTGTCACACAGAGTTTATCAGGACTTCTTAAAATAGCCAGAAGTGCAATGAAATATTTATTACATTTCGATTCACTTTAGTTTGACAACCTTCTGATAGGTCGAATAAACAAACTATGTGCTTTGATTCTGCTTATCTTGACATGTATATCCCGACCCGAAACCTTTGAAAGGTATTGCCGCCGTGGTTTGTGTCTGCAATTTTACAGGGATTGTTCTCTGAAGTTAGCAAATATCCTTCAAATTACAGCCCGCGCCTGGTTTCTTGGCCACTGAGCCATATCTGTTTATGTTTATCTCACCTCTCTCTCTCGCCCATGCATAATCTGTCTTGTTCCCATGCGCGGCCCAGCGTTGTACCCCACGGGCTTTTCAGAATTTCGAGCCGCTCGAAAAGCCAGAGCGCTACAGCGCGACCATGCGTTGTACTACACGGGTTTTTTCAGCGCTCACATTGACAATTTATCGTCTGAATGTGGAGAACAACGCGGCCCAGCGTTGTACCCCACGGGGTTTTCATAAGACGCGACAGGGACAGAATATGTTGCTGTACAGAATCAGAATACTGGTCGATTCAAGACTAACGATAAATGTTACATTGAATCATCGATTGTTCCAGCGCTACCCTGATGGCGTCTGGTTCCTGCTGTTCAAGGGCCGCCTGCAGATGCTTCGCGGGCAGTACGTGCCGGCGGAAGTGACGTACAACCGCTGCATCGACAGCCAGGAAATGTGGAAGCAGTTCCGGCACGTCTGCTACTGGGAGATCATGTGGGTTAACAGGTGAGACGTCGCCGAGAACTGGGAGATCATGTGGGATAAAGGAGGAGACCTCTTCAAAGTCTTATTAACCCTTTATAAGACTGTGTCCACTGTGGCTAAGTTAAGGCTTGGTAATAAATACTAAAATCAATGAAAAATTCTGAATGCTTATGTCGTATAGAGGGTAAAATATTTATAGGCAAAGCTGTACATTTCTGTAATTGTTGCTACACTTAGTAATGGTAGAAGACACTTGTTATGTCAGCGATTAGTGTAAGCATTGTTGGAGTGTATTACAAATTAGATAAATACTTTGGGAGATCGTGTGGGTTAAAAGCTGAGTTGCAGTATTTTTTATGTGGGTTGACGGGTGGGTCACCGTTAAATACTTTGGGACATCACCTGGGTTAATGAGTGAGTCCTACTCAAGTAGTTTGGGAGATCATGTGGATTAATTGACGACCCGAATGGCCGAGTCGGTAGTGACGCTGCCTACGAAACCAAGGGTCCCGGGTTCGAGTCCCGGTGGGGGCAAATGTTTGTTTGATGAGAACGGATGTTTGTACCCTAGTCATGGTTGTTTATCTATCTAAGTATAATATTTCTCTATATAAGTATATATATCGTTGTCTAGTACCCAAGATACAGGGAATCCTAGTTTGGGGCTAGATCAATGTGTGTAAAAGGTGTCCAAGGTATTATTATTAAGGGGTGAGTCATCGTCACGGTTACTGATGATGATAACAACCTGTTTTGTAGGGCACAATATTTTTGTAGATTTAGCACTGATCTCGGGTGACCGTTGAGTTCACATTCCATAATTTATCCGACTGCACCAGAAGGAGGATAATATTTTTGAGCGAGAGTATGTATATGTATGTTTACATGTATGTATTCATGTATAGCCATTGTGTTAGGACGCGCTACAGCGCTTAACAAATGAGTTGTCTTCGTCCCAGTTGTGGTTGGATTTTCTAAAATCCGTAAAAAAAAATGCGGTCTACCGCAAAATATAATTTATAAAGTTGTCCGTGTGGCTACTTTCATACTCCTTATAGGTAACTAGGAGCTTTCATAAGTTAGTTGGAATGGAAAGTTCAGAAATAAACTGAAAGATTAAAAACCGGTCAAGTGCGAGTCTAAATCGCGCACGAAGGGTTCCGTACCACCGTTCAATGGAAGCGATGGTGTGGAGTGAATAGTTTGGATTTTACACAGCAAAATATTGTTTACAAAGTTATTGGTGCGGTTACTTTCACACTCCATGTACGTAACCAGGTGCATTCATAAGTTTGCATGTGGTATTGAAAGAATTGTTGTATGGGAGCCCCCTTAAATATTTCTTTTATCCTGTTTTTTAGTATTTGTTGTTATAGCGGCAACAAAAATACATAATCTGTGAAAATTTCAACTCTCTAGCTAGCTAGGTTCTTGAGATACAGCCTGGTGACAGACGGACGGACGGACAGCGGAGTCTTAGTAATAGGTTCCCGTTTGGAACCCTTCGGGTACGGAACCCTAAAAATGCAGTTGGGTTACTGGTTTTTTAATAATTCCTCATGTTTAAATGGAATGTCTAATTTGACCCTAGATTATCTCTGCTTACCATCTGTTCGGCCTTAGAGACCAAGGTTCGTATGTTGAGATCACTCCGCATAATCGTAACTGTTCACGACTCGGTATACTCGCTATATTGATATTCTATTGCTATATCATAAAGTACACTCCCGCCGTATATTTACCTCAACCGAGACTAAGGACTTTCGCATACGGAAGGCGACTCGAGTTTGATAAGCGTATCCTCCGCGTTGCTTTTAAGTGGCCGCCGTACAATTTCGTTGTTGTTCGCACACGATCCGAAGTTAAACGCTTCGTCAACCGATCGAAATAGTTTTGGATTGGCAAAGAGGGTATAATATGAATAGCTATATTCCCAACTAGACAGACGCAACTACTTAGAATAAAAAATTACAGCAAGTCAAAGTCAGTATCAAACAGAAACGCCTTCTCTGGTCCAGTGTGCCTAAAAAAAGAAACCGCCTGTTAGCGACGCGTTCCATTTTTAATTTGATAGCCATAATTACTTACCTATAGTATGTAGATTATAAATATTACGAACGCTCCTTAGAACTTTCCAGGTGAGATGACTATGTCTTGCCCGCGGCTTTGCCTGTCCGCACTCAATGTTTATAGAACCAAATATACTTTTGTATCTTTGTAGTGAAACATAAATAAAACACATAAGCTGTTAGTTTAAAGTAATTCTTTATATGACCTAATCTGTTGTAATTTTGATATTTCTTTGTGTGTTGCACAATATACGTTTATTCAGAAGTATTTCGGTCTTTTTACTCATCGAGCATCGCGCCGTCTACAAAGTGGTCTTCGAACCGGATCGCAGAACATCTAAATGTACCGCACCCCCGCGATGGTGAACACGCGTCGTCAAAATGCCGCCTTTGGTGTAAGTGAAAAACAAGATGCTGATAATCAAGACGACGCCGCAAACCAATCTGCTCAAAACCTTCCAGAAGAAAACCTTCCAGAGTCACCGGATCAGAAAACGCCCGAAAATGTGGGTAGTTCGAAAAAGTTGGAGCGCCCCTCGTTACCTTCGGCGCCTGGCTCCAAGGCGAGTGCTATGTCGACGTCATCATCCGTGAATGCTCGCAGAAGGAAGCTGGAACTTATTGCAGAAGAACAGAAGGCCAAGATACGAATGGAATTGATAGACAAACGGCTCCAGTGTGAAATCGCCGCTTTGGACGACGAAGAAAATTACAGTCCACGCAATAGCGAAGTAAATTCCAGAATACATATTGAAAAGTGGCTTGAGCGTAGCCAACACGAATCGCACGATCCTGTTCCCCAGACGGTACAATCGAACGGGGCGTGCCCGCCGCCGCCGTCGGCGCCTGCAAGCCACGACGGCACCGTGATGCTGGCTAATGCGCTCAAGGACCTCTCCGCTACCGTAACAGCCAACTGTGGAAACGCCAACATGCTCAGCCGAATGAGCACTCCCCGGGACCTACCAAATTTTTCCGGGGACCCTATAGAATGGTTGCAGTTTAAAACGGCGTACGAGGATTCCACACAATTATGTAACTACAGTGACAGAGAGAATGTTTGGAGGTTAAGGAAATGCCTTCAAGGCGCGGCCAAAGAAGCCGTGTCAGCGTTACTGATAACAGTCTCCACACCCGACAGTATTATGTCTACGTTACAGTTGCGCTTCGGCAATCCAGACGTAATCGTGGGAAAAATCATGAGTGATATACGCAAGCTACAGCCAATGTCGCCTGAGTACCATAAGGACATCGTCACTTTTTCGGTCAAAATCAAGAATTTCGTCGCGGCTGTCCGTGCCGTCGGCCGAGAGGAGTACCTGAAAGGTGTTAACGTGGCTACGACCGTGTTATCCAAACTCCCAGCCGTACTCATTTCTAAATGGGCGGACTATAGTTACGCATTGATCGCAGAAGGCAGAAAGCCACGCCTGGAGATATTGGCAGATTTCCTGAACGAAGAGGCAATCAAGATATCTACGACGGCTAACATAAGTGCTATTAGTGGTATTAGTGCGCGGAGTGAAAATAAGCCTCAAAAGTTCGTAGATAATAATAATAGTGCGTCTCGTGCGTTCCCACTGCTAGTGCAGTCCGATCAAAGCGAGTACAAGTGTATGTACTGCCGTGCCGGAAAACATAAGCTCACGGAGTGTCGAAAGTTTAAAAAGGCTTTGCGTAAGGACAGGTGGAGCCATGTTAAGCGTAGTGGTATATGCTACAAGTGCTTAGCTGCTCGCCATGATCGTGAAACGTGCCCCGCGCCAACCTGCGACAAGAACGGCTGCGGAGCCGCCCACCACCGTCTGCTACACTACGTGCCTAGTGCGAGAGACGCCAGCGCGGCGCCACAGTCGGAGCCTACACCGGCCCCGCCGGAACCTGAGTCCGAGCCCGCCAGGCCCGCCACCGATACCCAAACGGTGGCGCACGTCAACGCGAACAGCTACAAGGTCCTGCTGAAGGTCGTGCCGGTGAAGATTCACGGCCCCAGAGGTGTGATCCATACGAGCGCGCTGCTGGACGACGGCTCCACGATATCCTTGGTGAGCGAGGAGCTGGCGGCGCGCGCCGGCCTGCGTGGCCGCCCCGACACCGTGCGCGTGCGCGGCGCCTGGTCGGACAGCGAGCTGGAGCTCAAGTCGAGTGTGGTAAAAATGAACATTTCAGGTATGGACAATAAAATGCATTCTCTGACTATACGCACTTGTAAGAATTTGAACTTGCCTGTACAAAATATATCACTAGTCGATTGTTTACAATTTGATAACTTGAAGTTTTTGAAAAACCAAAATTCATTGTTTTTTGATACCGATTTGAAACCTGAATTACTGATTGGTCAAGATAATTACCATTTGTTAGCCCCGATAGTGTGTAAGATAGGTAAACAAATGGAACCGTCGTTAACATTGACCGCTCTGGGCTGGTGTGTGCACGGTGTGGTCTCCGCGCCTAGCAGCGCACGCACACAATCAGCCAGCTTGCTGTTTATCACGGAACAACATTTTGAAGTGCAGCGCGAGCTACAGGAACTGCATGATGAGGTTAAACGTTCTTTTGCTATAGACGCACTAGGTGTATCTTCCAAACCGAGGTTGAACGCTGATGATGAACGAGCTCGAAAGCAGCTCGACGAATCTGCAGTTTTGGTTAATGGCCGTTGGTATGTAAGTCTCCCGTGGAAAGACCCTAACTGTAAGATGAATGACAGCTACGACACGGCCCTCAAACGGTTCAAATCTGTTGAGAAGAAGATGGAGTCGAACCAAGATTTCGCCGGTAGGTATGTCGAACGGGTGCAGCATTTGTTTGATAATGACTACGCTAGTCAGCTGACAGGTAACGACATCTATCCGCAGCGCACCTGGTACCTACCTCACTTCGGGGTCGACAACCCCAATAAAAAAAAGTTACGCCTGGTCTTTGACGCCGCAGCCAAAACAAAAGGTTTGTCATTGAATGATTACCTACTGACAGGCCCGGATCTTTTAGTATCTTTATTCGGGATAATGCTACGTTTTAGGCAGTACAGGGTGGCGCTGACAGGGGACATAAAAGATATGTTTTTACGAGTCAAAATTAACCACGAAGATCAAAATTGTTTAAGATTTCTGTGGCGGGAAAAGTCTAGTGATCCAATAAAAACATATAATATGACGTCACTGATCTTCGGGGCTAACTGCTCCCCATTCGTAGCCCAATATATTAAAAATAAAAATGCTGCGCGTTATGAATTATCTATGCCTTCGGCGGTCGATGCCATTCAAAATCAGCATTATATGGATGACTATATAGATAGTTTTAAGGAAGAAACCACCGCGATCGAGTCTGTCAAATGTGTAACAAAAATACACCAATCTGGGGGTTTCGAAATTCGCAACTGGACTAGCAATATTCCAGCTGTTCTCGACAGCGTGCCCGCGTCGACCCTAGGTACTGCTGCTATAAAGTTCAAAGTCGATAAGCAGTCTCAAGGGGAACGCACACTTGGTCTTATATGGTACCCGGCTGAAGATGCGCTAGGCTTCGACGTGTCGATGAAACGCATTCCTTTCGACATTATCGATGGTAAGAAAAAGCCTAGTAAAAGAATATTACTTCGCGTCATAATGTCTGTTTTTGATATTTTTGGCTTGTTAGCTCCATTTATCATTCAAGGTAAAATTATGCTTCAGGACACTTGGAAGTCGAATGTCAACTGGGATGACCCTATCACCGATGAAATCCACAACAAATGGGTTCAATGGCTCGGGATACTGCAACTGATTGCTAAGGTAAGAATACCTAGGTGCTATTTATCTAGCGCACAGCGCTCGACGGGTGGGAGCGAGACGGATATACATCCTCAACCCCGTCCGCCGACGGTACGTACTCCCGCGCCCGCGGTAGCATCAGCTGATAGCGATTATAATGACCTACAGCTACATGTATTTTCCGATGCAAGCTTGCAAGCAATGTGTGCTGTGGCCTACTGGCGCTGGATAAACAAAGAAGGACAAACTGTGGTTGCATTTGTTGCCAGTAAAACTCGAGTCGCCCCGGTGAAACCTATGACCGTAGTTCGTTTGGAATTACAAGCGAGTGTCTTAGCCGCTAAATTAGCGGACACTATTGTCAAAGAGCATAAACTTAATGTCACGCGTAAATATTTTTGGTGCGATTCGATAGTCGTTTTGCACTGGATCAATAATGATTCGCGCAATTACAATGTTTTTGTCGCGAACAGGTTGGGGGAGATTGATGATTTGACGCAGAGCAAGGAGTGGAGATATATACCTACCAAATTAAATATTGCTGATTTAGCAACACGTGATACATTTGATCACTCGCTTTTCATTGGCGATTGGTTAAACGGCCCTACATTTTTATTACACGATGAGTCATCGTGGCCCCAGCATACAATTGCTTGCAAAAATTGCAGTACTACTACAAGTAGTGATTTAGAGTGTGTAGCCGTAGTCCAAAATGCATCATATACTACGCCACCATCTGTACCAGAGCCGGAGCGTTTTTCCTCGTGGCTACGTTTGAAGAGGGCCACGGCGAACGTTCTACTTTTTATAGGTAAGTGTAGGAAACAAAACTTTGAAATGTCCTGTGAACTGCTGCAACAGGCGGAACGTTTGCTAATTAAATACTCACAGGCACAATCCTTTGGCGAAGAGCTGGCAGCTGTGAAAGAAAAAAAATGTATTAGTCGCTCTAGTAAGTTACTACGCCTATCACCTTACCTTGACGAGTACGGGATCCTCCGGTGCGGCGGCCGCATAGACGCTGCTTCTGGTGTACCATCTGAAACAAAGAGACCAGTAATCCTGGAAGGCGGCAACCAGGTTGCTAAGTTAATTGTAAGACACTACCACATAAAGTTGGCTCACGGTAGTCAAGAAGCTGTCGTGAACGAGGTGAAGCAACTTTATTGGTTGATTAGGTTAAGGCCTACTGTTAAAAACATCGTGACACAATGCATGTTGTGTCGAATGAGAAATTGCAAACCTCAGGTGCCCCGCATGGGTGACTTACCTCCCGGTCGAATGGCGCACAATTTTCGTCCATTTACTCACTGCGGCCTAGATCTTTTCGGGCCTATGGAGATCGCCGTCGGTCGTCGTCGGGAAAAAAGGTATGGGGTCCTATTTACCTGTCTAACAGTTCGAGCCGTGCATCTCGAACTTGTACCGAATCTTACCTCTGACTCCTTGATCCTGGCTCTGCGGCGGATGGCTTCACGGCGTGGTTGGCCTCGTTGTCTCTACTCCGACAATGGGACGAACATGCGTGGGGCTGATACGGAACTGAAAAAAGCTCTGGTGGAGCTCGACCGTGACGCTTTGAAGCTAGAAGGTATGAACGTTGGTCTAAAATGGGTTTTTATTCCCCCAGCAAGCCCGCACTTCGGAGGCACTTGGGAACGTTTAGTTCGTAGCGTAAAAACGTCCCTAAAGGTAATTTTAAACGAGCGCGCTCCTAGAGAAGAAGTTTTAAGCACGCTGATGACCGAGGTAGAAAATATGGTCAATGGTCGACCACTGACACACGTTTCAGTGGAGCCTGGTAGCATGGAAAGTCTTACGCCAAATCATTTCCTTTTGGGCAGCTCGTCTAATCTTCCTACCATTGGTTCATTCACTCAGGAAGACCTGGACTTGCGCAAGCAGTGGCGTAAGGCTCAGTGTTTAGCCGACATGTTCTGGCGTAGATGGAGAAAGGAGGTACTACCGGAGCTTAACCCAAGAAGAAAGTGGCAGCAAGAATTAAATCGTCAACTGCAGGTAGGTGATTTAGTCTACATTGTGGATCCCGATTCGCCCCGCAATGTTTGGCAGAAAGGTCTGGTGGAAAAAGTACTTCCCGGGAAAGATGGTCGAATCAGGGTCGTGGAAGTTAAGACTAAGTCAGGCTACCTACGACGCCCTGTGGCGCGCGTCGCATGGATTCCAGTTGATGCTGAGTGCTGAGTCAGCACTAGGGTGGGATATGTTAGCGACGCGTTCCATTTTTAATTTGATAGCCATAATTACTTACCTATAGTATGTAGATTATAAATATTACGAACGCTCCTTAGAACTTTCCAGGTGAGATGACTATGTCTTGCCCGCGGCTTTGCCTGTCCGCACTCAATGTTTATAGAACCAAATATACTTTTGTATCTTTGTAGTGAAACATAAATAAAACACATAAGCTGTTAGTTTAAAGTAATTCTTTATATGACCTAATCTGTTGTAATTTTATTACGTACAATGTTTGTCTAATCCTAAGTGTGAAATGTTAAAACATTCAGACAAATCATTTAGTTTTATGTATAGAGAATGTGATGTGACTTAGTTTGCACATTTCGCCGCGCTGGCGCGCGGCGCTGTCGTCAGTCGTTTTGTTTTCAACTCATAGGCAACACCGCGTCTGTTTTGTAATTTTGATATTTCTTTGTGTGTTGCACAATATACGTTTATTCAGAAGTATTTCGGTCTTTTTACTCATCGAGCATCGCGCCGTCTACACCGCCTTCTGTTCACAGCCTGAAGATGGAGTGGCGCGAGGCCTCATTCTACGCGTGCAAGCTGATGGTCGAGTCCGGTTGGTCGCGGACCATTTACTCGTACTCGCGCGCAGCCATGCTGCTGCAGTTGAACGACGACATCACGCCGGTGGAGCGCGGACAGTGCGAGGACCTTATGAGGTGAGAGATGTGAGGGGTGGCGCGGTCCTTGCCGTCGCATCATCGGCTGCTTGTTTCCGCCCATTGCTGGGTGTAAGCCTCTTTCTTTTATTTATCTATTTATTTCCAGCTCTGTGGATAACCAACAGCTTATAAAGCCAAACTAAAACTAAAAAAGCCAATAACAGGTTAGTTTTAAAAAAAGACAATAATAGGTTTAGTGCCAACGTATCGGGTCCTGTTCCAGGTTATCCACGCGACATCGACCCACGCTTCTGTTTTCCTTTTTCGGCTACCACTCGGTGGGGGATCTACTCCATCTGCCATCACCTCGCCTCGCCAAGTGTCCTGCCCACTTCCATTTGAGTGTAGTAAAACGGCTTCCGACATCTTGGACTCCTGTCGGCTGTTTTCTTCTAGAAGTGAGATGCCTAGCATAGAACGCTCCAGGCTCTTTGGGATACTCTCATTCGTTTCACCATAACCTTTGTAAGCTTGTCCATGTTTCGTCACCGCCACCCTGCCGTCACATAGACATGTCCGAATTGCAGAAGAGATGACCTCTGTGGCGTTGTGGTTCGAGGCACGGCCTCCCAAGCGAGAAGACCCGGGTTCAACTCCCGGTTGGGGAGGAAGACAAAAAACCCAGGGCTTGGATGTTTATGTGTGTGTGACTTCGCTGTTTCTGGTTCCCACGACACAGAAAAAAATAATCGTTCATTATTACCATTCACAAAATATAACTAAAATTAATTTAGATTATTGCAATGTGTTATATGCCTATACTAGGCAGGACCTGTGCTACAGATCCCGATGAAAACTCTGTGCTTTGGCAATGTGATACATTTTACATGTGTACAGTGTGGGGTCAGAAGCATAATGTGCATGTATATAAATGTGTGATGCATATTTTAATTCGGAAATGATTAGGAACAAAACCTTATTTGATTATCCGCTTACCGTAACTAGCGGATAAATAACCGTAACCAACGGTAACCTTAACTCGTTTCTTCATTCTAATTGTCAAATTGCGTAGACTAGTGCGTTTAAGTGCGACAGAGAGCGCTCTCTGTCGCACTTAAACGCTTCATTGGTGGCATTGTTGGTGTCCTGCTGCCACGTGTTATTACCCTGCGGGCAGTGAGTTTTTAACACTATATAGTCATGGGTGTCGTCACATTGTGGCGACCTAAGTTCGTCGTGATTTCGCTTGCAATGCTATATGTCAATTACGTATGGTTCAATTTAGGAAGGTAAAAATCAGCCGCCTACCGTTCCTGAATGGAACCTTATATAATTGACATAGCATAACAGGTAAAGTCACGACGAACTTCGACCTTGTTTTCTGCATGGTGTGTCGAGACACTAACTGTGGTACGCCTGTAAACATTGCAGGAAAGCCGCCCACTACAAGCAGCGTATCGCCGGCAAGTCGCTGCCCATGGAAAAGTTCATGATCAAGCGATGCGCGCGATACCAGGCGCACGAGCTGTCATTTGAAGTGACTGAATTTGAAAGGAGTCTGGATATAATCAATGAATACTTCATGTGACCCAATGTGTATCCAAAAAAGTCTGCCACACGGTCTGTGGGGGGTGAGATAGCACACACAAAAACGGGTTATTATATATATCTTCTACAGTGTACGGGCAATAGTTGGATATTATCTGAGATAATTGGTATTTTATATGCATACCATTTATAGTATTTGAATGACTCAGCACTTGCTGTATGGTGAAGGAAAACACTGTGAGGAAACCTGCATGCATAGTTTACTAAGAACCCGAGTCAAGTCCAGTCTCCAGTAAGAATTTGCTACATAAATAAAAATTATCTTATATGGAAATATTTTAATTTGGATGTTTAACATGTGCTTATATCAAAATCTAAAGATCTAAAAGTAAATAGGATCCCATATATCACTGGACACCCCAAAGAAAGTTGCAACACTGCAGCTCATAGAAGCATACAGATTAGCGAAGAAGATCAATATCAAATTAACGATACGTCATCACGCCCGTGTTATCAATCAGTAAGATGGAGGTATTTCTTTTTAAATATACTCAAGTTATCTAACTAACAAATGAAGACGAGCTCTGTAGCGTTGCGGTTCGGTCTCCCAAGCGAAAGGTTCAAATCCCAGGTCTTAGATGATTATATGTGGGTGATGTTGCTGTTTCTGTTACCCATGACTCAGGGATGTCCTATTGTGGGACCAGAAGCACAGTATGTGCCTTTATAATCAAACTGACGGAATCACAGTGCAGAGGTGCCACGCCACGCACATAGATATCTTGTCAGATATATATATCTGGCACATGGCATGTCACATAGATATCATGGCACTTCGAATGGAGCTCAGCCTTACTAAGCTCTGAAGTTGTCCCGTAACTCGATGCGTGACGAAAAACAGCCACCTTAGAGTCACTAACTGAAACATTCCGAAAATTGAGGAAAAGTGCCAGTTTACCGGTACACCAAACGTCAACTTGAACTAAACTGCATCGGTTAGATTGGACGGCTGGATTGAAGATTCTACATTCCAAAGCTAATAAGCACCTCACTCTGATGACGTCATAGCGTCCGTCAGTCATACTGACGCGTCGAACGGGGGCATTGTATTCCTCACGGCTGAATAGGTAGGTAACTTTGGCGAGTAGTACAGAATAAGGCGGCAGCAGCAGCTCTTTTCTGTACCTCTGACATATATCCTCTTCAAATTGATATTTTGAAAGATATTCGCCAACTTTCATCACGATTGTTTCACACGAGCTGTCATTTGAAGTGACTGAATTTGAAAGGAGTCTGGATATAATCAATGAATACTTCATGTGACCCAATGTGTATCCAAAAAAGTCTGCCACACGGTCTGTGGGGGGTGAGATAGCACACACAAAAACGGGTTATTATATATATCTTCTACAGTGTACGGGCAATAGTTGGATATTATCTGAGATAATTGGTATTTTATATGCATACCATTTATAGTATTTGAATGACTCAGCACTTACTGTATGGTGAAGGAAAACACTGTGAGGAAACCTGCATGCATAGTTTACTAAGAACCCGAGTCAAGTCCAGTCTCCAGTAAGAATTTGCTACATAAATAAAAATTATCTTATATGGAAATATTTTAATTTGGATGTTTAACATGTGCTTATATCAAAATCTAAAGATCTAAAAGTAAATAGGATCCCATATATCACTGGACACCCCAAAGAAAGTTGCAACACTGCAGCTCATAGAAGCATACAGATTAGCGAAGAAGATCAATATCAAATTAACGATACGTCATCACGCCCGTGTTATCAATCAGTAAGATGGGGGTGATGGCTGTTGATTTAACATTGAGATTCGGTGATCTGTATGCTTCTATAAGCTGGAGTATTACCACAACCAAATTTCTTTGGGTGGCCACTTATTCCTACTGCAAAGTTAGCTTGGAAGCACTCTATCTTGATTCTTGATTGATTGATTCTTGATATCTTGATTGATCTTATTGATTTTTAAAATGTATTAGTTTTGTATATATGTCGCAGTTGGTTGGTTAAATCAGACACATAACTAACTCTGATATAAGCTGTGCAAATCAGCTGTTTTCGTGACGCCACCGCCATCTTGTTTTCCAACACGCCGGCTTTCGGTAAGAAAGATTGTTAATCGTTTTTGACGATGCTTTATTTAAATCAAAATGCTAGTGATTTGGTTAAACGTCGGTATTTAATTAACGGTCTAGAGATAAAGTGTTAAGTGTGTGTGATTTAACCAACCAACTGCGACATATATATGCCTAATGCAAATCTGGGGTCAGTATTTTTAGACAAATAGCCTATTCTAATTAGGTAGTATACTTTTTTGTTACCGCGTTCGTAAGTTCGGGTAGTATTTATCCCCACCAATAATAGTAGTTTATGTGACTGCTACCTAGTGCCTAATTATTTACTGTTACATACACTAGTTTATATACACGCATATCATAAGCTCTCTTTAATGTGTTCAGGAACCGCATGTTCGACCGGCATGGTGGCATTGATAATTCCTTTGCACTTGTTTAGCTTGTTCACTAGAACCAACTTCACAAACAAAGTAGGGGCTGCACGCAGGCGGGCGTTGGCGTTCGAAATTTGAATGTAATAATATGTAGAAAAAATACACATTATTACATTATTAAATGAGTTTTTACCAAGTAGTTTAACATAATCCTGATCGTAAAGTGCGGTTTTTTTACGCAGTAAAGAGGGTTTATGATACGTGTGTAGATAAAAATACTAAAGCGTCAGTTGCTACTACAGAATAAACAGAAACCAAATCGAATCAAATCCATGATCCACGTAACCGTAATATCTTTGAGTACTTGATAAATACTCTGGAAAATCTTTTATTTTAATTTCGTCAATGTACCAATTTAAAATAAATTTTCTGCACAGAATTACTTTCAGCTCTTAATTTTAGAGCAACAAACGCTTCCTTTGTAAATCCTGGAGGCCCGTTGATGGAACTAGAGTACTTGGCGCTGGCAAACACGTTCCAAAAGTCTTTCGCTTTCTATAGTCATATCTATAAGCTTTATAAGCTTTCTAAAAAATTAAGTTCAGGAGAATTTTTGGCTCTGGGGACTGTTCCAGTTTTGTTAAAAAGTATTTTTTTGCCTAAGAAGCTCTCTTTCTTCTACACCAATTTTGTCTTACAACTAAACTTGAAACTAGATCAATATGTAACTAAACATCGGCGTGGTTTTGTACAAAATTTACGGGATGAAAGAGAGCAAGCAATATAACTCCTTAATGCCCTTGATAATTTCAACGTTCTTGACAGAGGGGTGAGCATGTTCGTGAGTACTCCGTTTTGTTGAATGCTCTAAGGCTACAGATATGAACAAAAAAAAAACTTTAACGCGGAAACTTCAGAGCTCACTAGATGTTTGGCGTAAACAGTATGTAACATGTACGAGAAGTTTTTTTAATTCCCTTGCCTAAAGAGACGCGTTTTTTATAAATAAATGTTTGTTAGTATATTTATTGTCTGTCTAGACACTGTTTACACTGAAGGGTTTGCCCTTCACGTGAGCTTTGTGATATTTAGGGCCTGTTTCAAGTAGCCCCGATAAGCCAACGTACAGTTCCCCATCGCCATCGGGGAGCTGTACGACATCGACACCCCCCACCTGCCTATCTTGCTGGTCCTCGGGGTGGAGGCCGATCTCACGTCGGCACCGCGTCCAAGAACGAAGACGGACTGGCACAAATACCAGCTGGAGTTGAACACAACGCAGCTCCCCGGCGGTGTTTCTACCAAGGAAGAGGTAGAAGCCGCGGCAGTGGCCATCACCACAGCCATCACCACCGCTCAAGCCGCAGCCACCACCACCAAGCCACCGCCGGTCTTGCGGAAGGAGAGGCTCCCTCCACACCTCCGCAAGAAGTTGGACCTCAAGCGCCGTCTTCGTCGAACCTGGCACCACACGCGCTGCCCCGTGATCAAGGCGGAGATCAACCGGCTCGGAGAAGAACTGCGCGCGGGCATCATCGAGCTGAGGGGACAGTCCTGGGAACGCACCATTGACCAGGCCTCCCAAGATGACACCGCCCTTCACCGCCTGAACCGCAGCCTGACGTCAACTCCCGAGCCGGTCTGCCCCATGTTTGATCACACGGGCAGGCGCCGCTACGCCGCACGAGATCGAGCCGCCATCCTAGCAGACCACTTCGCTGGGCAGTTCCAGCCCAACCCCATCGCCGACTACGAGCACAACGCCGCTGTTGTGGAGCGCGTAGAGCGCTTCCTGGCGGCCCCCGCGCCTCCCCTCGCCGGCGACTACTTCATGTCGCCCCGCGAAGTCCGGAAGGTGGCCCTGAAGCTGAACCAGCGGAAGGCCCCGGGCCCGGACGGAGTCGTCGCGGGGGCCCTAGTACAGCTGCCAAGGAGAGCCGTCGTCTCGCTGACGCGGCTGTTCAACGGCATCCTGCGCACCGGACACTTCCCCGCCCTCTGGAAGGAGGGCAAGGTGATCGTCATCCCCAAGCCGGGGAAGGACAGAAGACACTCGGGAGGCTACCGCCCGATCACCCTGCTGCCTCATATCGCCAAGCTGTTTGAGCGCCTGCTGTTACGGAGAATCCTGCCCCACATCCAGCTGAGGGCAGAGCAACATGGCTTCCGTGACAGCCACAGCACGACGCTCCAGCTGGCGAGAGTCCTGCACTACCTGGCGTCGGAGCTGAACAGGGGCCGATACACCGTCGGGGTCTTTCTTGACATCGAGAAGGCCTTTGACCGAGTGTGGCACGAGGGGCTCCTCTACAAGCTCCTGGACGCAGGTGTGCCCCCAATGATCGGGCAGATCGTGGCCTCCTCCCTGGAAGACCGGCGGTTCTTCGTCTCGGTCGAGAATGCACACTCCCAGACGAAGGCCATCAGCGCAGGAGTCCCGCAAGGCAGCTGCCTTTCGCCGGTGCTCTACGCGCTCTACACCAATGACATCCATACACTCGAGGGCCATCTCGAGGAGGGGGTGGAAGACGTCGTGCTCGCCCTCTACGCGGACGACAGCGCATACTTCGCGTCGTCGCGCAAAATCGAGCTCGCCTGCAGGAAGATGCAGCGACTCCTGGACCTGCTGCCGCCCTGGCTGGACAAGTGGCGGACCGCGGTGAACGTCGGGAAGACAACAGCCCTGTTGACCACCCGCTCCCGCCGTCCGACCCCGCTACAGCTGAGGGGCCGGGACATCGAGTGGCAATCGACGGTGAAATACCTCGGTTGCAACATCGACTGCTCGCTGCGCATGGTCCCGATGGTGCAACACTGCATCAACCGGGCCAAAGCCGCGCGGGCAATGCTCCGGCCTGTCCTGTCGTCCAGCCTGCCTCTGAGAGCCAAGCTGCGGGTGTACAAGGCCTATGTGCGCTCGCGGCTCACCTACGCGGCTCCAGCATGGTACGCCCTGCTGTCGAAGACCCAGAAGGCACGGCTGCAGCGGTTCCAGAACATCTCCCTGCGGGTGATCACAGGAGCCGGGCGGTACGTGCGCAACACCACAATCATGAGGGATACCCGGATGCCCACCGTGGGGAAATTCGTCGCGCGGCTGGCACGGCGCATGTACGACTGCGCCGACAACAGCCGCCACGCACATCTCCACGACATTGCTCCGCATCACGCACGTCCGCCTGAAGGCAGACCACTCCCAAGAGAGTTGCTGCTCATCCCACTGTCGCCAGTGTAAGCCCGCAGAAGAGGGCGAAAGCACGGCACAGTGGAGAAGAAGAAGCTCCCGCACCGTTGTCGCCAGTGTATGCCAATAGACGGCGAAAGCACAGCACAACGAAGACCACGAGAGGCCCCTGACAAGTAGGGGCCACCCAAGACCGGGGGGGACGTTACCCCCCGAGTTGACGCCGCGGGCATGAGGCAACCATAAGTCCTCGACCCCGCAACCGTAGTGGTCCTCGCGCTCCGCGCGAGAACACACTCCGCTGACCACACGGATAAGCCATATTGAACAGAAAACTAACATTTTGCTAAAATGACAGATGAATCCGTCACATTGAGTTTATTCGGTTTCTTGAAACAGGCCTTGAACAGACAGGAATTGAAATTATTGTACAATACAAATACGACTACCTCAACTTTAGATCGCTGTTTCGTCTTCCAGCTCATAGAAAAAACCCGTGCCCAATTCAGTCGCAGCGCGGCGCCGTGGGAGGGGCCTTACGCGGCTGACAACCGGGCCCTCCTAGCTTACCTGCACGGCTGCTGTCTAGCCGCCATGGACCTGCCAAATATGGCGCTCGAAGTTCTAGACACCGTGTTTGAGTAAGTATTTCGTATTTAATTTAGAGTTGTATATTAAACTTCGACTGAGCGTATATTGCAATGGTTCTATGTCGACCCGCGAGAGATGGCACCCAGTTTTCAGAAGGTACGAAAAGAAAAGCCTATGAAAATCTATCAACTCCCAATGTTGAACTAATCTACGTCACGACATGACTGTTGAAATTGAATTTAAAATGAATGTTCAACCCTAACTAGGAAAGTACGCTGATAAATAAGTTCAGGCACAGAGGACGCTAATATTTTGTTGCAATCGGGAAGTCATCGTTGTATAAGTTCCGATACAGGGGGCGGTAAGAGTTTGTTACAAATCAGGGAGCACATTGATACATTAGTGCAGGCATAGAGGGCGCTGATATTTTGTTGCAAACGTGAAAGCACACTGTCATTAGTTCCGATGTACATATGTAGAGGGCGGTAAGAGTATTACAAATTAATTCGATACTAAAACAATCTAAATGCCGTAGTGGTCCCTAGAAGTTAAACCAATGTTCAGTGTTTTGCTTTTGTGCACCGACTTCGATAAATATATGTAACATGATTAGATTAATGTGTAACACACTCCTAGTGCTGATTGCGAAACTATGGAGATGATGATGACTTAACATATTCTTTGTACACGTAATTCCACAGCTACAAGAACGATCTCAAAGAGGACACATTCCTGCTCCCGTACTCCGTCGCCGAGATTGCGATGTGCCACTACAAGCTGGGTGATACAGAGCGAGCTCAGAATATGCTGCATGATGCCAGGTCGGTAGTACACCTCGAGATCGGAGAGTCCCGTTTTAACCGATAAACAAAAAAAACAAAATGGCTAAGAAAATGACTAATACCAATAATTTCTTGTATACTTCTTTTAATTCTTAAAATACTGTATGTTTCATGATTTGTTGTTATAGCGGCAATAGAAATAAAATTTCAGCCTTTATGAAAATTTCAGCTCTTTACCTATTTCGGTGACAGACGGACAGCGGAGGCTTACTAATAGGAACCCGTTTGGCACCTTTCGGGAACGGAACCCTAAAAAACTTGTTTTTGACGTATTTTGTTTTTTTTCTATTGCACACAATTATAAGTCCGGTTCACCAGAATTTGAAAATTGTTTATTTCTGGAAAGATTATATAGTATTATTATATAGTATTATTTTATAGTATACATAAGTACTAAACAAGAAAAATTATGTTTCCTTGTTTATTAATTTATTATTAGTAGTAGTTTAGTAGAGTAGTTTAGTTTCATAGTCAAATTAACGCTATGGAAAATTAATCACCCGGGGTAAATGGCAACACCGAAATACCATAGTGAACGATATCGACGAGATCTGTTCCGTACATAATGAATTAATGATTCAGCTTCAGAATGATTATTTATTTGATTACTTAGTGAAATATCTTTTAGTCAAAAGTTGTGCCGATCAGATTAATGGAAAAGTAAGGCCTAATTGTTTTCATTACCGGCCGCTCAAAGTCACGCTGTCACTGTTTCTCGCTTGACAACTGTCAGCGCTGGTATAATTTTTAAGTGCCTACTATTAAGTGCCTTAATTGTAGTTTAGGTGACTGCTACATAATGGAGGGCATTAAATTTCGAGAGTGGGTTTATGAAACTATTCGAAGGCGAGTATCATAATAATATCACTCGGGAGTGATATTATTATATTATGATATTATTATTAATACCTAATTATGTACAGTTACATACACTAGTTTATCTACACATATATCATAAGCTCTCTTTGATGTGTGTTGAGGAACCGCATGTTCGACCGGCATGGTGGCATTGATCATTGCTCTGCATTTGTTTAGCTTGTTCGAACTTCACAGACAAACTAGGGGCGGCACGCAGGTGGACGTCGGCCTTCGAAATTTGAATGTCATAATTTGACAAATTTTGGTACATTGTGATCATAATGTATCAATATTCAGATAAGAAATTAGTTTTTACCAAGAAGTTTATCATTATGCTGGTCGTAACGTGTGGTTTTTGGACGCAACAAAGAGGGTTTATGATACGTGTGTAGATAAATATTATTAAGCAATAGTTTTCGGCCCATGAGGAAGATTACGCAAAAGTTTTTGGTAGAGGGCATTGTATTTTTATATTATATTATAACACAAAGAGCACCAATTATTCGCCTGGGGTTCTATGGATATCTGGATTTTGACTATTCATATCTCTGAATACCGAACTTATTGCTTTAATGTGGTTTACTTACTCTTACTCTGTGATTCATTTAACCTCAGATGAACGACACGCCTCGCTTGCTTACTGCTTACTTAAATGAAGCCCATTAACGTCCCCACCGGGGCACAGGGCAGGGCCCTTACCCGTGTTCGAGTAAGATTGAGCCAGAATCCACCACGCGATGGAGGGGCTTCACGACCACTACCGCGTAGCGATAGCAGCCGGGACTAATAGCTTAACGTGTCGTTCGAAACACCATCCTTACTAACTCTGTGTTTATTATGGCTTGTGTGTAAACGATTACCAAAAACGCACCTATTTTACTACCAATAAATTCGAAATGACTGCCAGAATGGATAAATGTCCACCAAATTGTGCTTGGATAAATGATCACCAAACTTCTTTTTATGTTTTGTGTACTAAGTTTATGTTTTAAGTATTTTTTGTTGTTCTTACAAGTTCAACCTAACATGAAGAATAAAGGGGGCTTCGCTTCGCTCACCCCCTTTACCCTTCACCTAAGCTACCGCAGTATTTTGCCCTGATATTTTTTGCAACTTTTAGTGTTCATTTATTCATTTTGGGTAGGAAAAAAATATTTTGGTGATCATTATATTTGTTGCCGTTTATTATGTACAAAATTTTAGCGCCCTCTAAGTGGAACTAATTGGTCAGTTTCCTTCCACATTAGTAAGTTAAATATGATGATCTCAACACCTCTGATAATTTAAACATTATGTTGCAGGAAAAGATTTTCGGGCTATTCCCTGGAGTCCAGACTACATTTTAGGCTGCACTCTAAGATGCAAATAGTCAAAAATGCCGGAAAACCCGACCCGAAGGAGTGCAGCAGTAACACAAGCAGTAAATAAGTATTCTCTTTGTAAATTGTCATTTGATGTGGTAGTACTTCTTATAATTGAAAGAAAGCTGTGATCGTAAGTACTATTTCTTCAACACCCGGTTTATCAACAAAACTAAATTTCACAAGCGCCAACCTTGCTGGATCTGTTTGTATTTTTGTTGTCGATTAGCCAGCATTATTAATGATCTACAGGATCTACAGGATCTACTTTCGGCTGACAAAATTTTGTAAAATAACATTGTCAAAAATTACAGCAAAAGTCTTTCCTTTTTAATAATTTATCATTAAATATTTCAAAGAGAACAACTAATTTCCTAATTAGAAATGTAAAAATTTAAATTATGAAATGTAAAAAGATCGATTTGTGTTCCTAAACATGTGTTGCAGGTATTGAAAGACTTATGTGTGATTTGCATGTACAATTTTAAACGTGCATATGCATGGCTCTGCCTACCATGCGAGAGGTCCCGGGTTCGATCCCCGGCTGGGGATAAAGAAGAAAAACCCAAGTTTTGGATGTTTATTTGTGTGTGATGTCGCTGTTTCAGGTTCCCACAACACAGGGTATCCTAATGTGGGACCAGAAGCAATGTATGTGCTTGTATACAAAAGCTTAAGCTTTACAAAAATAAAACAAAACCAAGTGTCATAAAATAAATCAATGTATGGTTGAAGATGAATATTTACAATAACTACCATCTAAACTATTACAATCTTGCCAAATTTAAACAGTACGAAATGTATAAATATATAGTGTACTCAATGCACTATTTAGGATACCTATTTATTCTGTTGTTATCGCATATGTCATACATATGTTTGTACCAGCTAACTCCCGAAAGAACTCTTGTACCTACCTATAATAGAAAGTAAATTGTGATAGTGCTATATTCTGTTATACCTACGAATATAAGAACCTACCTAACAGACTATGTGCAAGAATAGTCTCAGATTCTATGCCAGAACGTTTTATATAATTGTTAATTACTACTCTTATTATAAACGTCATATCGCGTAACTGAATGGGCTCCTGCTATATCGGTGCAGTGCGGTAGGGCGATATGAGATGGCTTTGCCGAGTCATGAATTTCAAACTTTATTTTTATATATTTATTTTTTAAGTTTATATTATTATGTGTACATGCCTACATGATCATCGTTACTTGTATTTATAACATCGAGATTGATTCAGGGTGAACGCAGCTTTTATCTTCTTTTGGGTTGAGTCTGATGTTTGAGCCATTTCTAGTGGCTTTTCATTAATTTTAACAAATTAAATTTATTTTGTTTTTGTTATAGTCTTATTTGTTTTCGTTATTATGGGTAAACTATCAGTTGCTGTTAAGATTATTTAACAGGATAAATATTATAGTACAAATGGAAACAAAGTAGAAAATGTGTTTATTTTTTATAAATTGTTTACGTGGGTTGGTGATGTTACACGACTAGTAATAAGTATTCCATGTACCTACAAAGAAATAATTTAAAAAATCATAACTAATTGCAAAGAAATATTTTAAAAAATTATAACTAATTGTTAATTTAATTTAATGAGAAATAAACGCATCATCGTTGAATGTTTATTTATTTCCTAGATTTACAATATCTATTACGTGGTTCATTATATGACACCATGTAAAGACTGTCATTGCCCCGTAATCTAGTGTCAAAAGCTACTCTATTGAGACGGCTCTTAACCCTGAAATCTAAATAACTGATCCAAAATGACGGTTGTATTTCCCGTTTAGGGTTCCGTACTGAATAGTGAAATTGCATTAGTGTGAGTATTGTGAACGTGCCGGGTTTAGTTAACTGGCCCTCTATGCTACTAAACACAAGCCTATCGCAGGCTCGCGTTATCTCTCTCTCTCCCGACTCGATGAAACGTGACTTCCGAGCCTGCGATAGGCTTGTGTGAGGCTTGTGGTTAGAAGCATCGGGGCCCTGATCTGTAGGGTATTGTTAAAAAGGGTTCTTTAAAAACTTTTCAAAAATATTTTGCGAGTCCGACTCGCACTTGACCTTTTTTTTTTTTAAATGTTGCAAGCTTTACTCCTAATGTTAAAAACACGATACAGTAAAATCAGAGACACATAGATTCAGGAGGCCTAATACTAACTTTTAAGAAACCATCCCTATTCCGTGCAGTTGAAAATCAGGCCTTAAACAGGACAGCTTAAAATCGTAATAACTCTTTCGGACCGCTCCAATACACAGGCCTTAAACAGGACAGCTTAAAATCGTTATAACCCTTTCCGACCGCTCCGATACACAGGCCTTAAACAGGACAGCTTAAAATCGTAATAACCCTTTCGGACCGCTCCAATACACAGGCCTTAAACAGGACAGCTTAAAATCGTACCTTTCGGACCGCTCCAATACACTTGTGCAGGTGACAAAGTCGAGCATAGCTCGTTAGTTTTATCTTGGCAGAGGAAGGGCCCAGTCTCGTACGATTGTGCGGGAAGCGAACTTTCAGCTGCCACGCAAATTTTATCCGACGCGCAGACGGCGCCGGCGAGCAGGTTTCAACTTGTACAGTTGGTGACTCATTGCGGTCCCCGACTTGGCGAAACCGCGAAAGTAAGAACCTACTTTTCTTTTATTTTGTAAGTGTAGTAATATACGAATTATTGATTAGAAAAATAGTTAAACTCAGGTTGTTTTTGTGATAACAGTGAATCTTGAACTTTTGCGTAACGGCTTAACGAACTTTATTGACACAATTGTATCGGGCCCTACATTAATTACCTCATGCGTATTTCAAGTTTCTAATGATTATTCATTTTTCACAGTTTCCGCACCATGTCTCCGTTTTGATTGGAGTGTAGATAAGGGGGCGCCAAGCAAAAAAAATCTTCCCCCCCCCCCCCCCCCCCATCGACATCCTTACCTCCGTTTTTGCTGATATGGGGGCGCCAAGGAAAAAAATCTTGCGCTCCCTTATCGAAACCCTTACCTCCGTTTTTGCTGATATGCCTACCTCTTCCAAATACAGAGTGAAGTCTCTTCCCACAGTCGACCGACAGTACGACGGATTTAACCATTGGCCAGTCTTCGACACTCTGAAGCAGCCTCGTTGCTGTCGTCAGTGCCCCTGCCTGCACTAGTGGCAGTCGTAGTCGTTGCTGTCGTCAGTGCCCCTGCCTGCACTAGTGGCAGTCGTAGTCGTTGCTGTCGTCAGTGCCCCTGCCTGCACTAGTGGCAGTCGTAGTCGTTGCTGTCGTCAGTGCCCCTGCCTGCATTAGTGGTAGTCGTAGTCGTTGCTGTCGTCAGTGCCCCTGCCTGCACTAGTGGCAGTCGTAGTCGTTGCTGTCGTCAGTGCCCCTGCCTGCACTAGTGGCAGTCGTAGTCGTTGCTGTCGTCAGTGCCCCTGCCTGCACTAGTGGTAGTCGTAGTCGTTGCTGTCGTCAGTGGCCCTGCCTGCACTAGTGGTAGTCGTAGTCGTTGCTGTCGTCAGTGCCCCTGCCTGCACTAGTGGTAGTCGTACTCGTTGCTCAACGTGTCACATTTACTTGTGCCTTAGGAAAGACCGAATCTGTTTTTTTGATTTTCACAACAAAGACTGAATTTAATTAATACTTATGATTAAACTGAGAAAATTGATCTCATTTAAAGCATTTGTTGATTATTATAAATGTCAAACTAGTACAAAGTTGTGTTTGTGATTTCTAATGAATCTTTTAGTAACTTTCAATTTTAAGTCATTCATGGTCTCTTTTCAGAAAAACGTAAAAAAGGAGGCGTTAGGCCCAATTTGATACAACTGTAACACTCACGATTGTACGTAGGAAAGAGCAAGTTGTAAGAGCCACTAGTAATATTTCATTTATTACAATCAAATGAACCCATCCCGTGCTATCATCGCTAGAAACACTTAACCCGGCGAGCTCGAGGCAGATACAATTAAAGAGTTGCGTATTTTTTTTATTATCGTTGGCAACAGTGGCGCGCTGAGTAGCTGGAGACAGAGGCGCGCGGGTGGGGAAGGTGGCGTGATCGAAGTGTGTCGTGAGTTCGTGAGGTGCCGGCCGGAATATTTGAGCGCAAAGCTATCTCGGGTATTAACCTGCCTCATTTTTGATGATTTTTTCCGCAATGAAATTATATATTTTTTAAAATTTAATTTGTTCTTTTTTGTTTTAAAGTTTATTTGGAAATCAAGCTTATTATAGTTTATTTTTCGTTATATGATAGTTATTTTTATAAAAACAAAACATTTTCACCAAGCCTATATGCATGGAGCATACAAAAGTTGTGCTGATAACGACACAAGTAATTTATCATTTTCAAGAAGAAAATATCATTATCATTCAGTTTTAAGTTTTTTTTTTGTTTTTGTTGAGTTGATTTTATTAAACCCCAAAATTTTGTTCCTATAAATCCACAGTCTTAAGAAAAAGACGAATGGATATTTTTTCTTTTTTACTTTTCACTTCGCTGCATTCGGTTATTGTATTACTAAGGTAGCATGACTAACTATGTAATACATACATAAGGCACGCTACCTCTTAAAAAATTGAGCCTCAGGATACATATAGTACCCATGGTAAATGATACCTGTTGTTTCGACTTATTTATGCGGCGGCGTGAACAAAACCATACCGCGATTCAGAATACATGTGGCGCCATCTAGCGAAAAGTAGTGAACCATCAGGAAAACAAACACATTTAACACTTTCGCTGTCACTAAGACACGTACTTTTACATTTTTTATGTATGGGAATTTTCAGCATTCTATAGCATCTGTGTCCTATTGCGGTATAAGGAATACACTGAATTGTGTGAATGCTATAGCACTTGAGTCCTATTGCGTTACTAATTGATAGCTAAAGTGTGACGGGGATGTTATTAAAGCTGAGTTAATAAACGAATTTATATGTATCGAATAATAATAGAAACAATAAAATGCATCTCAATATTATTTATTAAATCGCTTAAGTAAGTACTTCAATCAGTCACGGATGAATTAAAGAGGATCTGGAACTCTGTTTAGAATAGAATTATTATCTAGCTAATAAAAATCAAATTATTTGAAGCCTTGCTCCAGACTTGAAACAGATTTTCACAGTTAAATGAATATCATTGCGAAAATAATCAAATTTTGGATTAATTTACAATTGATCCAAATAAATCGCTTAATAAGCATTGTAATATATCTTGATTTGTGCATCTGTTACGTCATACATGGTTTTTACAGACCATTGAAGAGCACGGCAAATTTCAATCATCAATAAAATAAGTTTTTCGGACTTAATTTAACAAAAACAAGTGAAAGCTTTTTATGTGCAAATCTTTATAACTAGTGGCCCTGTGGGCAGTAGACCTCGCTAACAGGTGGGGCTGCGAACCAATTTATAGGTAAGTATTTTAGATTCAATCAAAATCAAGTAGTAAAGTAGCCTACATTTTGCGATTTATACAGCAAGACTAACTCTACTAACTACTAACCTAGTAGATAGGTATAACTCGCGCCACGAATTAAGAGCGCTGGCACAGATTAATAAAGAGTTATGGGCGACGTTGGCGGGAATTACTGCGCATATGTACAGGTATTGAAAAGTGACTACTGCGCATTCAAGCCCACCGCTAATATAAGTACGTACATACGTACATACTTGTACGTACCCTGAAATGGGGTACGTACATGTATTTACTGGGTGTGTAATGGGGTACGGGTAGATACATGTACGAGTACCTACCTATATGTAATTCATGGCAAAGAAAAAATAAATCTTCTAATGTTATCGAGTGGAGTAGGTATCAAAATAAACGATATCGAAAGCTAATTATAAAAAACTATACAATTTGTACCTAAAATAAAAAAGTGGCCAAGTGCGAGTCAGACTCGCCCATGAAGGGTTCCGTTGTAGCAAGTAATTATGTGACTGGATGTTTGTGTTGTAACTTTATCATTCATACAAATACTATGAAAAAAAAAGTTACAACACAGGTTTTTAATAAATGTCTGTTATTCAAACATCACAAAGTAACGTAACAAGGCAAGCGTCATCATCATCAAGTGTTTATTGACAATTTCATTGTGACTAGAGCGAGTGCAGAACTGTGATGTGGGACTAGAGCGAGTGCTGAACTGTGATGTGGGACTAGAGCGAGTGCTGAACTGTGATGTGTGACTAGAGCGAGTGCTGAACTGTGATGTGGGACTAGAGCGAGTGCTGAACTGTGATGTGGGACTAGAGCGAGTGCTGAACTGTGATGTGGGACTAGAGCGAGTGCTGAACTGTGATGTGGGAACCTACCTATTGTGACTAGAGCGAGTGCTGAACTGTGATGTGGGAACCTACCTATACATTATTATATCTAGCTGTGTAATGAAGACTCCCAGGCATGTGTCATTCTTTCCAGTAAATTTTAAATAAAGTTATTGGGTTAGATAGTGGGTGTTGTGTTTTACCTACTCTAAGTAGGGGCTTCCGCCGCCTTATCGACACTCTGACCTTAGATCTGAAATAAGGAGGGTAGTTGTGAAATAAAAATGCCTGAACTTCTAACATTTATATTGATTTGGTAAGTAGGTACCTAGTTACTGGCTAAACGTAGACAAAATTGTGACTTTGCCAACCCCTATGTTAAATGGCGCTTTGTTTTTGTTGTCGGTAGGTATCTTTTACCAGGCAGGTATGGCTGAATGCACGTACTGCTGCTCAAATGAAGTGCCGCTCAAATGCCATACAGCCGGTTTGTTGTCCGAGCGAGGGACTTCGTTCTTTCGTCTGGATTGGATAGTACTCACATATGTAATTAATAACCTGCCTGATACTTTAAAAAAATTGCTTTTAGTATTGTCAGTAAATGGCTAACGCCACCGGGCAAACCATTTTTGGAAGGTTGGCATTTTAAGTTAAACAAGGCAATGGGGGTAAAAAATATTTTGAGTAATAATGTATTTTACATTTTGAACACCACCGAGGAAGACACTTCGTTGGTTAGCATCAACGAAACAATAACACAAAACAACAAATTATTTAAAAAATGGATAAGAAATCTATGTTTAATGATGAATTCATTCAGAACGCTCAATCAGAATTATTAGATCAACAAATTACAGTCGGTCACTTATTGGAAATGGTGCGTACTTAAGGGCCACCATACACGATCTAATCGATTGTTTCGACGGATTAGTAATTAAAAAGGTACTTACCCAAGCGGCACATTAGTGCATTTAGCAGCTGGTTGGTGGCACTTGGTGGCAAAAATCACTCTAATGGGTCGCATATCAGTGCAGATTATAACGTGTAGTTCTTAGCACAGCTTCAAGTTCTACAAGAGAACGAAATATTACTGATAATGGCATTTAAGTGAATTTTACCACCTTTACGTAACTTTCGGTGCTAAATTGTCTAAATTCGAACTAACATTGGCAAATAAGCTTTAAAATTCACTGATATGACACTTATAGTCGCAAATGGGTTCTTAAACATACTGATAAGCCACTGTGTGGACTGAGTAACATCGAACTCCTATTTGGCACTTTTACTTCCATATGGGTGGTATATTAGAGTATTTAATAACTAATAGTGGCAGAACAGAATATATTGCAACCTCTTTGGAACTCATATTTGTTGCAGTCTTAGGTTCTAATATGCACTAATATACTGCTTTGAGTTCTACTTGGGGGGCGCCAAGAAGCTAAAGTAATAATTTTCACTTATTTAGAACGATAATGACACCTGATTTTTTAAAACTACCATATAGCTATAAGTAGCCCTACATATACAAAAACCGTTAAACAGCAAAATAAATTAACTTATGCGCGTACTCAACGATATTATTTTGGTTAAAATCCAATCATTTTCAGTACTTACACTACTTTAACTTGAATTATGAATAAGGCCAAGTGGAGGAAAGTCAAGCGTTTTAATTACGATCGCCTGGTTAAGGAATTATTAAAGAATATATTGGAGCACTAGGTTACCGATGGATCCGATCAAAAAATTTTAGACGAACAGTCAATTGAAGTAGAACGCAATGATTATATTGAAAGGTTAATACTTATGTAAAAATAAAATAACTTTAAAAATATGTAAATATAATAAGTTGCTAAAATTGGTGGCATAGCAGTAAAAAATATAACTAATAGATCCAAGCACAACTCTAAGTTCCAAAAGAGTGAAATATGTTAGCATGCATGAATCATCTGTAAACATGAGAGGGTTCCGTACACATGCATTTGTAAAATGCCTTTAATAATACATGTTTGGTCTTTTTATTTCGGATTGTGAAAACGTGTGATTTTTGTATCATGATAACGGTTTTTGTTTCTGAACTTACTCAATAAAATTTTACAGTGAAATGATGATTCTGTAAATGATCAATTAAATTCCAGCGCTGAAGACGGAGCAAGTATTGATGTATCAGCGACCATGATGGTAACAACGATGGTGACGATTCTAATGATACTGAAAAAAAAGATGCTCTGTACGTCGATATTATACAATTTCGGTTCGATTTGAGAGAATGGGCCATAGATAATAAAATAACTCATTCGGCTTTGAATGGGCTGGCGAAAATTGTGAACATCATGACACCGAATTTGCTTCCAACACTTTTGAAACAGCCAGAAACGCCAGAACATTTTAAAAAATCCAAGGGAGATTGAAACAGTCCCACTAGACCCCGGAGAATATTGGCACAATGGGCTCTTTGAATCTCTTAAGAACATTCTAGGTAAGAGTACGGAGCAGGTGAATCTTATTTCTCTATGTTTCAACATGGATGGTTTGCCAGCAAGTAAAAGTTCGAGAAAGCAATTCTGGCCCATATTGTGCAAAATTATTGAAAATGCAGATATCAAACCATTTACTGTGGGAACTCATGTAGGCAATGGAAAACTCTCTGATGTCAAAGAGTTTCTACAACCTTCGTTGAAGAAATGAGGACAATACTTCAAAACGGTATAGAAATAAAAAACTTCAAAGTTAATGTAATAGTGAAATGTTTTATTTGCGATTCACCTGCGCGGGCCATGATAAAAGGAGTACAATTCTTCAATGGAAAACACGGGTGCCACAAATGCATGGACGTGGGTGAATATTCCCACATATCGCGTATGATAATATTTCAGGAACTCGATTGTCCTGCACGTAATGATGACTTTCGGAAAAAGCTGTATGGAAAGCATCATCAAAAGGATTCCGTCTTACTAAGTCTTCCAATAGACATATTGAAAACCTTTCCAGTTGCTGATTCCATGCATTTCATCGATTTAGGAGTTGTGAAAAGTCTTTTTATTGGATGGCGTGATGGGAATTTCATAGAAAAAGATACAAAATGGCGGGCAAGTGACATAATAAAAGTAAATAATTTTCTAGATTCCTGCATAACGACTGATGAAATACACAGATTTGGGCCACTGGAAAGCTTCTTTATTAAGAACTTTTCTATTCTACTTCAGCATCGTAATATTGCAAGAAGTACTAAACAATGATTATTTGACCCACTTCTTGTCGTTAGGCTTTGCCGTGATGATTTGAAAAATTCTTCAATTTCTTACTATTAGCTAAAGACCTCTTCAAGTATTTTGTAAAAAAATAAAAATTGTTCTACGGTGCAGACCACATGACAAGTAACGTTCATAATTTGACACATATTCTAGAAGAAGTGCAGCAATATGGACCGTTATAAGATTTTAATACCTATCCATTTGACAAAAAATTGTATATGATTAAAAATATGTTACGACATGTCAACAAACCATTCGCACAAGTGGCTAAAAGGCTTAGAGAATGTAGTGACCTGGAACTAAATAGTGTTAAAAAACTTCAAAAGGATTTTCCCTATGTTAAGAAAAATTATAAACTAGTAAGCTAGTATTGTATTGTAAAGATTTCGTTCTTTCAGAAAAAATAACAGACTGATACTTTATATATAGGAAAGAAGAAATCAAAGAAATAAGATCTATCAAAGTCCAGGACAATCATAAAATAGTGATGAATTGTAACAAAATCAATAATAAATATGACATTATTCAGTACCCTATCCGATCTTCATATCTGAAGATTTTCAAACACAAGTTAACTACAAATGCTATAACGAAATGTTTTTGTTTTCCTGAGGATAAAAAATGAAAATTAGTATTTAGTGAACTCAATTCTGAAAGATATGTGATACCTTTGCTTGACACTATTTAAATGGTTTCTAGATTCTATAATAACAAACAAAGTGAGATAATCAACGTTGTTTTATTTTCCGCCAATGAAACTGAGCAACACAAACAAGCTTACGTACTACATTCTTTCTTCTACCTTTACCAACATCCTCATCTTCCTCACTTTTGTTAATATCGCTATCATATTCATCATTTTCGTCTTCAGTTGAATTTCCATCTATACCGGTTTCCTCACTTTTGTCTTCATTTGACATTACTTCGGTATCGCTTTTGTCATTCTTTCTGTATAATTCATATTGTTTAGCCTCATCTTTATTTGGCATGATTCCGTCATTTTGCTAACTCTTGTCCTAATTTGGCATTTTTACGTCATATTTCTCGATCTCATCCTCATTTGACATTTTTTCTTTGGCATTACCCTCATTTTCTTTATTTTCTTCTTCAATGGTATTGCTGATATCTTCCTCAGTTGTTTTTTTCATTGTTATGGACATTTTTCTGTTTTTTTCTTAAGTCATCATCTTTACTTTCTTATCTTTATTTGTAGCGTTTAAATCCACTTTTTTTTTCAGACAGTGTGTTCCCCGTTTTTTTTATTTTAGACCTTGTTTCTTTTTTCTTTCATAATCTCAATATTAGGACAGCATAAACGCCCAATCTTCTTCGGGCATGGAATCCTCCATTTTACATTTCCTTTTGGCATTTCGTTTAGGCCACGAAAGAATACCTTGTCGCAGCCATGTGCTTGGGCATATAGCTATTTTTTTTATTATCTTTGATGGTATATATGATACACAACGACATTCTGAAATAAAAAATATAAATTTAGTGATTAGTACATTGTAAGTAAATAGTGTAAATTAAAGTATCACACAAAAAAAAACAGGAAAGTCAGGCAATGATACTGAACAACTTTCCCTTTTATATGGATCCTGACAATAGCCCCGAAATAAAAAAGAAAAAGTTGGCAAAATTAGCAGCCCACGATTAAACCTAATTAGTTAGATCAATTGAGCTTACGAATGTGAATTTATATTATTTATATAGTAATTTGGTATGAGATATTAAAGAGAGAGATTGCGCAGCTACGCTTGTCTCAGAAACAAATCGAATGGCCCAAAATGTAGATATGTGAGCAGTGAAAATAAAAGTTGCTCTGATCAAATCGATTTCGCACAGAATTTTGTTCAGAATGATGTCCCTAACGACCCGCATTCGGTTTATAATCCCCGTCATAAAGCCCCTTTCTTCTATTTGTTCCTGAGACAAGCCTAGCGTGCACAACCCGCTGTCTTTAACAGTTCATACCGAATGTTTAATGGAGATAGAATTTGTCTGTTTTTGTAAGCTGAATTAATATAAATAAAGATCGAATCATACAAAAACTTCTTTTAAGTTACGTTTTTTAAAGAGATTTCATAATAAAATATTTAAAAAGTATTTGAAAAATATGCAGTTATATGCATTGTGCTTCATATTCAGGTTTTTAAATTTTCTCACGGATCTCCGATTAAAACAGAAAATAGTTACTACAAGTTCTAATATTCACTCATTTGATACTACGAAGGTGGCTTATGGGTGATTTTTGGATGTGCAGGTTCCAAAAAAGGCGTAAATAAGTGAATATTGCGACTGCAAGTTCTTGGTTTGATCGCCATGATTAATTGAGAAGATTATAATTGTACCAAGTTAACAACGTAAGTTTGACACGTATCTGATACATCCTAACATTACAACAATCTAACTAGGACCCTCAGATTCCAGATTTTTAACAGAAAAAATAAAATTGAGGTTATGTTTTGATTTGATTTTCACTTTTTTTTGGAATAATCTGCATCAAATCGATGGCGCGTGAAAATCTAATAAGAAATATAATATGCTCTTCACAGTGAAATCCAAATTGCACTGGTTTTCTCCTTTTCTATGCCAGTACTTACATGCGCACTGTAATCATGTTAAAATATGACGTTGTTTAGCACAACAGCAATAACAGCTTATTTATTTTATTTATTTATTTATATAAGGCACATCAACAATACAAACACGAACACAGAAAGACAATATTACAAAAAAAAACAATACAAGAGTTTGCATCAATTATAGATGCGCACAGCATTGTCAACAATCAAATCATTTTAAAAACTACAGTGGTAAAATTCAAATTAATTGTTTTAAAAATATACAATAAAATACATAAGTGTGTTATAAAACACAACATAAACAAGAAATGGTTACACAGAAAATTTAAACAAATATATTCACAGAAAATTTAAATAAAATATTTAAACAAAAGTAGATAATGTAAAAAAAACGCGACTATGTGCGTTGGCCAACGATAAGCTTGCGCTTGAAACACCCTATGCTGTTACAGAAGATATCTAGATTGTAAGGTATCCATATTTCATTATAAGTGGAAAGCATCCTCGTTAGAGGTGCGTGTTCGCCCAGGTTAGTTCTGAATCTAGGTATTTTAAAAGTGTCCAGACACACTCGCCGCGCGTTAATGCGGGGTACAGAAAGTTCTACCCTTTCTAGCACGACTTGACATTGGACTTGGCTATTTAATATATTGTGTAGAAAGGATAGGTCAAGCATCCGCCTGCGATCAGATAAGGAAGTCATTTTAAAAAAGGAGAGCCTTTGCTCATAGCTGTCCTTATGACTGATCACAGACGAGATGAAAGCAAGGTGCCTTGTAAATGATCTCTGGATGGTTTCTAATCGCTCTGTGTGAACGTTATATACTGGGTTCCAAATAACACTGGCAAATTCCAGAATGCTGCGCACAAGAGCGTTAAATAGGCAGAGTTTAGAACTGATTTTCTTGAACTCCTTCGTGGCGCGCTTCAGAAACCCCAGCATTTTAGCAGCTCTGCTAACTAAGCTATCGTAATACGGAACGAAAGTAAGCTTGGAATCCAGAATAACACCGAGATCGCGAATCTGATCGACTTCCTCAATACTGTCGTTGTCGATCCTGTAATTAGACAAAGTAGGTTTCTTCTTACGTGTTAATCGAATAAACTGGCATTTAGAAGTGTTCAGAACCATATTGTTGTTAAGACACCATTGGTGTACGCGGTCTAAATCATCTTGGAGTAAACGGACATCACTCAGGCAGTCTATTTGTCTATATACTTTCATATCATCGGCAAAAAGAGAGCAGTCACTATTCTGAATACAAGACACAATATCATTGACAAATATTACAAACAAAATAGGTCCCAAGTGTGAGCCTTGGGGGACACCAGAAGTGGCAATGTAGCTCTGAGACTCATATCCGTTAGTAACTACAATCTGAGGTCTGTTATTCAGGTAAGAGTCAAACCACTCAAGTAATCTTCCTTGAATACCATATTAACACTTAAGCTTTTTAATCAGGATTCTGTGTGAGACCTTGTCAAACGCACTACTGAAGTCAGTGTAGACAGCATCAACTTGGTTTCCAGCATCAACACCCTCAACAATGTCTGTAATGAAGGCAACCAGATTCGTTACTACGGATTTTTTGTGCTGGAATCCATGCTACCGCTTACTAATTTTGTAACTCGTATGGTCGCATAGCACAGAACAGGTCATTACTTCAAATAGCTTCGAAAATGCGGATAAGATAGAGATAGGTCTATAATTTCGGACGTCATCATTAGCACCTTTCTTGTAGACCGGTACAATAAGCGCTCTTTTCCACTCGGAGGGAAAGATACCACAATTAAGAGATGTGTTAAATATCAGTGTTAGCGGATACGATAATACGTTTGCACATCTCTTCAGAAAAATAGGGGGTATCCCGTAATGACGTAACAGCTTTTCGCATAAATGCAGCACAGACTTACCTTGTAACATTGAGGTAATATTTTTATTCAATGGTGTCACGACTCTTTTAGAACTGGTGAACGAATCAACAAACTGAATCATTCATGCAATTCATTCGTTCAATCCGCATAATTTGCACTTGAAGTTATAATTTTCACCAACGGTAGTAATTAGAACTTCTATAGACCTTATGAGGGTTTAAAAATAGGCTGCTATTTTTCTCCTTTTGGTAATAAACGGGTTCTGTAAGGGTTCTAACCACCCATATAGCACTTTCGTTAAGTTACAAAATTTACTTTGCGTAACAATTTGATATCATATGGCACCTTTTTGCCACTAACTGTGCTGCTTGGGTATTGTTTTACACATTGGAGAAAATTTTGTTGACTATTACCTACATGTTTCCAAAAGCCATTAGGTACTAACTAATACTAGTCGATTATTAAACTTACTTTTATTGCTCAAGATATACAGCGATGTTTTATTTCAATTTCTAGTAATTACGTCATTCATGATCGAGAATCGACCCCTTTGCTACAAATGAAGGGGGCAGATGAAACTTTATTTTCCACCGGGGTGGCAGACGCTACTATACATAGTGTCATCCACCACCCCGCTGGCGAGCTCTAAGGGGGGGGAATGGGAATAAACGGTTATTTGTCCAGAACGACCTCCCCGTTTTGGTGGAAAAGTCTGGAGCTCCGATGGATCGGGAACTCATATTCAAACTCAAAAACTCAAACTCAAAAGTACTTTATTACTGTAGATATTTACATATTCTTAGCAAACGTCATTTTTTGCCTCTTCTCTACATTGGACCACTGTGGGAGAAGAAGGGCGTAGAAACTCCCACAGATTGATTTTTAGATCTCTTTTAAAAATAGGTTGTGCTTAACTAATACAATTATAATTTATTTTTATTTAATAAGCTGGAATAAATAATTACAAAATTATTGACAGCAAGGTCTGTGTTGAGCCAGATTAACCCCATACAGTCCTGTCATTTAAGTAATCTTGAACATTGTAATATCCCTTTTTCGACAAAGTCGCTTTAACATGCTTTTTCAATTGCTCAAATGGCAATTTCAAAATCTCCAGAGGTATCTTATTGTAGTAGAGAATGCACTAACCCTTGAAAGAATTGCTAACCTTCGCGAGTCTAAAACGGGGCGCACATAGTCTGTGATTATTTCTTAGGTAAACATTACAGCTATCGCTAAGTTTGGAAAATGTTGTAAGGTTCTTGCGTACATACATTATATTTTCGAAAATAAATTGACTACATACTGTTAGTATGTCAATTTCTTTAAAAAGCTCTCTTAAGGAGTCTGTTCATTTTAAATTATAAATTGCTCGAATAGCTCTTTTCTGTAAAATAAAAATAGTTTGAATATCCGCTGCTTTCCCCCACAACAAGATACCATAGGACATCACACTATGAAAGTAACTAAAATATACTAGCCTAGATGTAGCCACATCCGTGCTTTGTCTGATGTTCCTAACAGCGTAAGCCGCAGAACTTAATTTACCAGCCAATTTATCTATGTGGGGTCCCCACTGCAATTTGCTATCAATGGTTATTCCAAGAAACTTCGTATCATTTACTAATTCTAACGTGCTGTTGTCTAACACTAAACTGGTCTCAACTTGCCTGACATTTGGAAGTGAGAATTTGATACACTTGGTTTTACCAGCGTTTAACAATAAATTATTAACTGTGAACCAATTCAAGGTTAAAGACAATACACCATTAACATCATCAAATTCTCCTTTTTGTCTTTCAATTTTGAAGACCAGTGAAGTATCATCAGCAAACAACACTATGTCAGTTAATTTCTCCACCATGAAAGGCAGATCATTAATATATACCAGGAATAAGAAAGGGCCTAATATGGAACCTTGTGGAACGCCCATTTTAACACCCGATCCATCAGATTTTACGCCGTTAACTTCTGCCTTTTGAATTCTATTGCTTAGGTATGATCTTAGTAGATCCAACGCTTTATTTCTAACTCCGTAATGATTTAATTGAATTAATAGCGTATTATGATCAACACAATCAAACGCCTTCGACAGGTCGCAAAAAACTCCGATAGCATCCTGTGCGGCCTCCCATGCAGAATAAATATGAGATATAAGGGTAATACCTGCATCCGTAGTCGATTTACCCCTAGTGAAACCGTATTGTTTGGCATGGAGTTGTTTTGTACGGTTGAAGTGTGAGAGCATTTGATTGAGTATAATCTTTTCAAATATTTTACTTAGTGTTGGAAGAACAGATATTGGTCTGAAATTTGAAGGATCACCCTTATCTCCCGACTTGAACAGAGGTATCAGTTTACTGTGTTTCATGAGGTCTGGGAAAGCCCCATCGTCAACACATTTATTGAATATATAAGCTAAGTGTGGGGCTATAACTAGAATTACTGAACCAATGACTTTGACTGATATACCCCACAGGTCTTCGGTATTTTTTAAGTTAAGTAATTTAAACGTTTTGCCAATGTCCTGGGGATATACATGATGAAATTTTAAATATACATTACTGGCGCTAGTGTTATTTTTTAATAAAGTCTCTGCTTCATATGGAGATGAATTTAGAGGGTCTGTTGTGAGTAAGGGTACATTGGTGAAGAATGTTTCAAAAGCTCGAGCAACATCAGCGCTGGATTTAACAACATCATCACCTATCTTTAGGCAGAAATCATTGTCCCTTGGTATAACTTTGCCAGTTTCGCGGTTTATTATTTGCCAAACTGTTTTCATTATATTATTTGAATTTTGAATTTTTCTATTAATGTGTAAAGTTTTTGCAGTTCTACAAACCAACTTGAAAGTTTTGGAATATTTTTTAACTTAGTCATGAAATTTTCGATCAAAGTTATAGGTTTTTTGTTCATAAAGGTCATATAAGATAACTCTACTTTTACGAATTCCAAACGTTGCCCAGTCATTAAATTTAGAATTACCGTTGTAGTCACTGACTTTCTTTAATTTAAAAACTTTATTGAATTCTGTCTGAATAATGCTGAAGAAGTCTGAGTAGATTTTGTTTGGGTTCTGTTCAGCAAAATCCGGTACTGGCAAATTTATATCTAACTTTTTCATATACGTCTCTAGTCTATGGGATGTAATAGGCCTATAAAATGATGGATCAGTCCTATTTTTACTGGCAATTGGGAATGAAACTGTTTGACCACTGTGATCGGAGGGTAAGCAGTTAATTACATTTTTACTTGTGAATGCACAGTCACAAAATACGTTATCTAAGCAAGTTTGGCTGGTAAGTGTAATTCTAGTCGGCTCTAGAAATATATGACAAAAATTAAATGATTTGAACAGAGTTATTAATCGTTGTTTCAATGTTGTATCTACAAACAAATCTACATTAAAATCGCCACAAATAATTAACTTTTTTCTGTTATTACAAAGTATAATGAGGGCATCCTCCATAATTTTCTCGAACATTTCAAATTCCAACAAGACGGCTGTCCAGCACATTGGACTATTGAAGTCAGAAGCTATCTTGACGACTGTTTTCCCAATGTATCTAGCCTCCTAATTGTCATCTGGGGAGCAGCGGCATACAATGGCATACCCAACAACGTATCACTGGCCTTTAATGCACCGCTCTCGCGATTTGACAACATTCTTAGCTAGCTAGCTTAGAAGTTCGGGTATTTCGGGTTCGGTTAATTTATCAGGTGTTTTCAGAACTTCGGATCGTGAAACTGCTAATACCAATCAATTTATTCACTACACAATTGGATGATAAATATTTAGTATTACTTATAATATAATGAATGAAAGAAAAAAAATAAGTTTTTATTTACCAAGAAATACATTACATTTTTCGTCCTTATTATCTAGAGGTAGTAACGACAATAATTAAGATTATCAGTGACCCTCATACTAGGTTAAGCCTGTCCTGTCGAATACGTCTCCTGGAACTATTAGGATCCGGAACGACTCATCTCTAATGACGACCCGAATGGCCGAGTCGGCAGTGACCCTGCCTACGAAGCCAAGGGTCCCGGGTTCGAGTCCCGGTGGGGGCAAATATTTGTTTGATGAGAACGGATGTTATCTATCTAAGTATTATATTTATCTATATATGTATGTGTATCGTTGTCTAGTACCCAAGAAACAGGGAATCCTAGTTTGGGGCTAGATCAATGAGTGTAAATAGTGTCCAAGGTATATAATATATTATATTATTATATTAATCATTTGTCTTTACCGTTCGAGCACCATGGCCTTCCTACTTCAGTAGGAAGGCCGTGTCGCTCGAAGTCTTCACCCTACACTAAAGATTACAAATATTATATATGGATTAGATATTGGTAGTTGGAGATTTTAAGTATGAGCGTAGAACTATTAAGTATTCTGTGGTATGAGTGAAAGGGCTGAATGAACCTGTCTTCCTTTTCTTTCATGCTGGCAGACGAGAAATAGTTGTTGGCTGATTCCTAGTCTGTTAGCTTGAAATAAAGTAAATCCTAGGTCCCGTTTATAAATAACTATTTCACTAGCAATGTATGATATTCACGAGCCTGTATACCTATCTACCGAAAAAATTTTAGCTTGTTACTACAAAAATAGTAGATTATTAACCACAGATATCGAGAGATAGGCTGAGGGGCGTGGCACGTGCGAACAAATGTAGCTCCGACAGATTAGATATTAAAAATTCTCGGTAGTCATCGGGCGACCGCAGTGACGAATTCATTTCCGTTGTTTTTCGAAAATGCCGACCTGTGCAATACTCACGTGCAAAAATAGAAGCGAGATTGTGAACTCCAAGAACGCCGGTGTCACATATCACTTGTAAGTCTCATACCAACTATTATTTCTTCTTAAAACACAAGAAATAAACATTATTACGAAAATAAATCATTCGCGGAAAATTCGTCACGAATTGACATTAAAGTGACAATGTCATGTTGTTCTCGCTAAGTTTACTATACATTGCTTGTTTTGTATCTTAATTTCACTACTTATTGCCAAGCTAACACGCAATGAATATTTCACACTTATCTAAGTACGAAAGCAAAGATGCATCGTGATACGGAGGCGAACTGTTACACGCACACAGAGACGACATATAGTGATGGGGATAGTGATAGGAGAATTATGTTTTTGAATCGATAGATTATATCATTCCGCAATTACTAATATAGTTAATGTAATAATATAGTTATTTTATTGCTCATAATACGTAAGTTTATTGTTAGTTATTCCAATGATTGCCAAACAGGCAGTTTAGATTTTAAGTTTGTTTAAATAATGGGGTGTTATAAGTATTGATCGGAAATTCCGATGCTTTCAGTCAGGCCCGAAGAATTCACAGTTATTCTACCTTCAGAAACCTCTTTGCCTCTCTTTCTAGCTGTAAGGAATCTGTTGAAAAAAAGAAGAGAGGCAAAGGGGTCTCGTATGTCGTATAAATATGTCGTATTTACAAACAATTTACTAAATAGTAAATTGTTTATTTATAGAACCCGGCATTGTATACGACTGTCTATACCAGTGTCTATAAATTATAATCGATCGATGATACACGCTGTCCTTGCATTGTCCCAACACTAGCTCGACTAGCTAGTATACCTGCGGTAGTGTGGGTGTGTTCGGACGATAGGTGCAAGCCATTGCACTGACCAATAAAAGCGGAGGGATTGATGTACGAGTGGTGTAAATGTATGCGTGTTCTTAGTTTTCGGCGACACTGGTTCCGATACAAACTTAGCGCCAAGGGCCTATCTCTCGATATCTGTGTTATTAACCAAGGGGATAAAGCAGTGTCTTCTGACGCGGGTGACGATTTAAACCGCGAGCGTAACGAAGGACTCGAGGTTTACTCCCGATCGTAGCAAGGGTGTTTAAAACTTAAATCACGAGCGAAGCGAGGGATTTAAGACGAGTCCTGAGTGTAGCGAGGGATTTAAGTTCACCTTTATCACCGAGGAAAATACTCTACTTTTCGAACCATTTGCGAAAAAATTAACACAATAATAATATGAGACAAGCCTTTATTAAAAATAATGACAAATTAAAAGTAAAAGTGAACATTCGAAACATTGGTCCAATTATTGATAGAGAGAGTTACATTTTTGTTTGGTACATTTATTGTTGATGAGTTGATTTGAGTATTTCTCTGTTCTTGCGTCTGAGGAACTTGCGTTTCATTGTAGATAGTATACGTCGGAGATAGTGGTGGTGGTGCATCGTGACGTGAGTTACGGACGAAGATAAGATGCCGGAAGTTGATGGTTGTGGCTCTGATGGATTAAGTTTTATATTTTTGTTAATTTGACTGCTAAATATGGTTTTATTCGCCATTGAGCTTTCGATACAACCCTCAGCTACTCTATCAGAGCTCCAACCACCGTGTCTTTTTATTGACGTAATATCCGCCCCTGAATCCGATAAGAAAGTCGCCGAAGTTCTTCTAAAGCAGTGACCGGTGTAGAGTTCAACATCTTTAAGTTTTAAATATTTAGAAATTTCCTTTGGCATATTGCTAATTTTATTTTTGCCGATGGCTTGTCGAGAACATTTCCCATTCCGATAGTTTATAAAAAATCTATTGTTTTCCATGTTGGTGGGACGTAATGCTTGGTATTTATGAATGATTTTAGTATATTGTCCTTGTATAATGAATGACCGATTTTTCTTTATCTTAGTTTCCTTTACATTAATCAGCAGCAACTCATTGGAATGATTTTCAACGTCCTCCACCTTTAAGTTTACAAGTTCACATCCGCGGCAAGCACTATTGAGTCCAAAAATTAAGGCCACCTATAACAAAGATAAAAAACAGGTAAATATATAGAATAATTACCATTACTGAATATTATATTATTATATTCATAGTTAAATCATGTATGTATACTTACTTTTGTGGCCAGCAAAATTTCGTCAGGAGCTTCATTAAGAAATTTTTCCACATTTTGAGTCGTAAAAATTTTAGACTTCTTTGCGCAATGCCCGTCTGATTTTCTTTTTAAAAAAGCCAGTAATTTCGTGAATCTGTTTATTTCAATGCTATGTTTGATCCTTATTGTAGCTTTCAGTTTCGAGTATATGCACCAAAGTGTATTCGGATTCTTTGTCTTGGATAAATAATCAAAATAGACAAGAAGTACTGATTATGAAATTGATAGGCCTTTCGCACTTCTCCACGTTGAAAATTAATTCATCATAAGTTTTTAAATATTTTTCCTTGGATTTTGTTGGAAGCAAATTATTTATAATTGCGGCAGCATTTGCACTGATGAAATCCGACAATTCACTGTCACTGTCGCTTTGATTTAACATCGTAACGTATTTTTTAGAACATTAACTTATTTATAAAAATAAATTAAAATAAACTTAGCGTTTATGTATTAGAAGAAAACAAAAACGCGGCAAATTGCTAGACTAATATTTTTTTGTCGGAAAAGCAAAGGCAACAAGCTCATACGGCCTCGTCGGTTTTCGTTATTTTATTTAATAATCATAACTGCATAATAAATGCGTATTCCTTTTTCAAAAAGATATATAATGCTTTATATACAAACTCAATGGTGTAAACACAGATGTAGTTCAGTATAAATTTCGGTAAGTATTCCAAATTTAAATCACATTCTCCCCTAGAGGTGAATGAAATTCAGTCCAATTTTCTTTCCCTGTTTTTAACAGATTAAAAATGACTATTGTTATGTTCGCTTTTTGTGGCATAGAACGTCACTTTTTTGAGCAAGTGGTACGAAAATGTTACATATAGTTTAACCTCAAAAGAAACATCAAATCCTATACATTTTTGTTTTTAATCAAGTGTAGAATAGGAGTTTTTTTTACTTATAGTTTTGTGCTGTGACATATGTACCTAGATAGATAGATAGATAGATAGATAGAAGTTACGCCAATCTAAAGGAAACTAAAAATATTATATAGGAGAAAATACTTCATCTGCACCAGCGCCCGATTGGATAGTTTTTTTTTACTTTATTTTTGTAACTCCTGTAGCTGGACATTAAAGAATATCTTGTCTTTCTCAATTCTTCCGCTGGTTTCTCCATCAAAGTGCTCATTCGCACCACAGGCATCTTGAGCTATTAATTTATTTATATAATTGTTCAAATTATTGTTCCAAACCCTGGCTCCGTACGTACATGCTTATCACAAAAATATTTACCCTTACCGGGATTCGAACCCAGGACCGTCAGCAGGCAGAGTCACTACCCCCTAGGCTAGACCAGTCGTCTATAAAATGTCAATTCCAGTTCGTCATTCCGTCAGCCCGCTCGAACATTAGAGAAACACACAACCGTCCATGTCACTTACTAGTGAGCAACACAGAGTACATTATTGTGAGCAACTGAGCAACTGAGCCGCCCGCGAATGTGGAGCCTTGTCGTGTTGGCGCCTTGCGACCCCTTTGACGCGGGACTAAAAACCGACAACTTGCGTGAACACGGCGCGAACGCGACGGGAACCGCGAAGAATATGCGAATGGCATCCACATTCATGTTTCGCGGGAGTTTGGCGGCTTCGCGCGCGAATGTGGAGCCGGCGCATGTGGAGCCGGAGCGTTGGCCAGTGACAAGGTAACGAGACAAGACGATAGCAAAGACAGAAATAAACATTGATAAAATATAAAAAATCATGCAGCACAGCACACGTCATCAAAGTAAAGCTGTGCTCAGAAAAATTATTGTCTACGGCAGAAAATAAAAAGAAAAGAACCACAAACATAAGAAACTAAGAAATAAATAACAAACATGGTTTGGCTGTATGGTCGGAAGAATTTTTCCTGTCCAGATTTCTAGAAGATTTCAAAATAGGTACGCAAACCGTCGGAAACAATTAGTCATTGACCTCGTGGCCATTGAGCTTGACCTTGAACTTGAGCTTTCGTGTATATTTCGATAGAAATCTCAGTTTTGCCATTTTTTACGCTCGATGTCTTTCAAAGTTTATTGACCTCGAGGTCATTAACTTTGACCTTGACCTTTCGTGCATATTTCTCAGAAAATTCTCAGTTTTTCCGTTTCGGAATAGAAAATCACGGCACCCCACATCCTAGGCAGTCTTTCCAAGGCAGTCTTGTGGGCACCGAGTGAGACTTAGCGGCCCACTCTGCCTAGGCTGCGGAGGCGAGCGTGGGTGCACTGTACTGGGGGGCATCGCCGCAGCTCCGCAGTAGCCGGAGCTTTGGCGATTTCAAAAATGAGGTTGTAAAAAGTAATTTTTCTCAAGAACGGTGCATTACCTTTTCATGGGAGTGGTGTCAGGGGGGAAGGGGCCCTCCTCGAAAATTTTACCGAAAAATGTAAAAAAGGTCAATTTGAGTTTCAAAGTTTATGACCTCGAGGTCAATGAACTTTGAACGACATCGAGGCTAAAATATGGCAAAAGTGAGAATTTTCTACGAAATTTACACGAATGGTCATGTTCAAGGTCAAGGTCAATGGCCACGAGGTCAATGATCTTTGAACGACATCTAACGTTAAAAAAACGGCAATTTCGTCGTTTCCCCACCCTAATACTCCCACATCCCCACGGTTCCGAATGCTTGAAATGGCGATTTAAAAACAATTTAACAAAAAACATTGAAATCAGCGAAATCATCTGAAACGGCCATCTTTCTAAAGTCCTTCCTGAACTTTAGAAAGATGTCACTCGATTGATATTCCAAAAGGATCCCTCGATGTTGGTTTCCACCTCAGATAAATGAAACTCTTTGCTTACTTACTCTGTAGTTTCCACATTCAGTTGTGGATACTGCTTTAACCTCTTTATGCTGGATGTCTTCCAAAGAAGACATTTTCCCGTAGAAGGTTTTGAATTGTATTACCATAGCTTGAGGTTCAAAATCGCGATCCCCATAACCAGCAGCCTTATGGCGTAAGTCGTCTGAGCTATGAACTTCATATAGACTTTTGCGTTTGAGACCTTGCACCAGCTTCATCTGTCAAATTGGTATCACGCAAGTAGCATCAAATGGAGGACAAACCCAAGCTCATTGAATGAAGCCTAGAAGCCTTCGGTGATACCCCGCAATCGATGAAATTGTATGAGCATGAGATGAACCATAAACACACGCTATGAACTTCAGAGAGTTACGCCATAAGGCTGCAGGTCCAGGTCTCCACACAAATACACTAGATTTCACTCAAAAATGGCTTAAATTTTCCTAAAATGATACTTTCGATGAAAATCTGAACACCGATTAGCAAAATGACACAGTTAGTATGACATTTCGTTTCGTTCATTATTTGAGATAGGCAACGAATTAAATACGCGAAAACGAAGATTTTATAGTAGTTTATGTGACTGATACATAATGGAGGGCATTAAAACTCGAGAGTGGGTTTATGAATCGAGCCGAAGGCGAGTTTTAATGACTAATTATGTACAGTTACATACACTAGTTTATCTACAAACATATCATAAGCTCTCTTTGAGTCTACTCTCAGGCGTCATTAGATACGGTTGTGTACCCCTTCTAAGTAAAGTTTTATATATCTACCCTATATCTTGACTATGGTGCTCATAAAGTGTACAACTTGTAAAAAGAACATAACTAAGAAGTGCCCAGGACTTGAATGTAGCCGCTGTGAACAAAGTGTACATGCATCTCCCGAATGTGCCAAAATATCTGCCAAACAGCTGGCAGCACTTCGAGTCCCCAACGGCCTCGAATGGAGCTGCTCGGAGTGTCTTCGTGGAATATCGCGCACGTCGTCGTTCTTTGTCCCGGAGGATGAATCGGATAAAGAAGAAGGAAACGTCTTCGCAAGACCTCAAGCTGTATCTTTGGACGTAAAGAAACTACTTCAGGACCTGTCTAATGAAATGAAAAAAACCATTAATGAACATCTCGAAGGTCTCCAAACCTCCCTAGAGTTTATTGGAGACCAGGTAGCATCTATAGAAACCTCCATCAAAAATCAAAACTCGAAAATCAAGGCCTTGGAGAATAAAAACATGGATCTTTACAATGCCAATAAAAATCTGGAGCTTCGGGTAGCCGCCCTAGAGCAACGGGAACAACAAAGTGAACAAAATAAATTGGGTAGTTATCTGGAGATAGCGGGTCTACCAAACTCCCTTAACGAAAGTGCAGAGTCAGTTGCCAAGGCCGTAGCCACAGCACTGGCAGTTGATGGCAACAACATTCGATCCGTAAAACACATCTCAGGACGGAAAGATAAAACTAGCCATCTGCTTATAGCACTGAACTCTCCCGACAGTCGTACCAAGTGGACTAAAGCTGCGAAAGACAGGACCATTACTCTGGGTGACATCACCTGCTCGACACCACCAGAATCTGCCACTGACCCAGTCTACGTTCGCCGCGCACTGACCCCACAAAACAAGTATCTTCTGTACCAGGCGAAGAATCAGCTACGCCCGTCTTTCAAATACGTGTGGATTGACGAAACTACTGACAGGATACTGGTCAAGAAGGAAGACAATGGAAAAACTTCGGTAATTCGGTCAATACATGATATTGAAATGCTTCTAGCTAAGTAAATACCTATAAATATCCAATAAACGGAATTAATCTTAAAAATTCAACACGATAAACCTAGTAGAAAGTCCTAATAGTGTGGAAATATTTAATTGTACAAATGTCAATGCATTTCTCAAGTATATACCCATATCGAAAAACAAAAAACTACCGTTATTCTGTCTGCATGTGAATATTAGATCAATGATCCGAAACTTCACTACCTTACTTCAAACCATTGATAATTGTTCCCAATCTCTCGACTTTGTTGTTGTAACTGAGGCTGGCATACCAGAATCAATTTCAAACCTATTCTGTATTGATGGCTACACAATGCACACACAACTAAGAAGTAATCAAAAAGGTGGTGGAATAATTATCTACGTCAAAAACTGTCTTAAATTTACAATAAAACCCACCAAAACACATCACTTTGAAAGTCTATTAGGAACAATGAAAACTAGATTTAATGAAACTTTAGTTGTGTGTGCAGTGTACAGACCACCAGGAAAGAATAAAAACATGTTCATATCAGAACTGCATAAGTCTTTGTTAGACAACTCCACTGGGTCCCTGATAGTCCTCGGTGACATGAACATAGATCTAAAAACACAAACATCATATAGGAGCTCGTATCTTGACATGCTGTCGTCGTGTGGCCTCGTGTGTGGAGTCTCCGATTATACAAGAATTGAAACTCGGAATGGAACCGTCACAAAGTCCTGCCTTGATCACATTTTTATGAGACTCCCCACAATGGAGCCGCACGCGGCCGCTGTTAACTCAGTACTGGCTGACCACCGCGTCACCGTCCTCGCTTGCACCGGCAGCGCGCGTAGCTCACATATACAGGATGCTCGACAAACAACCTTAGCTACTACCATTAACAATGATATCATGAAAAAGGAATTACTTTGTACTGATTGGAACAAAACTAGTGAGATGGATACGGCGGATCAAATTTATGCATTTATTAGAGATTCATTCAAAGAAGCAATGAGTAAAGCTACGTGTAAAAGAGAAATTAAAATTCGAAATCACAGTGCCGAGTTATGGATTAACAAAAACATCATAAACTTATGCAATAAAAGGGATGAAATATTTGGCCGGTGGTTAAAAGATACAAATAACTACACACTGAGGTTACAATACAATAAAATAAGAAATAAACTGAATAAGGTAATACAATACCATAGAAATAAATACTATAAAAATAAAATTATCGCTAACTATGGAAACCCGAAAAACCTATGGAAAATTATAAACAATATCTGCGGTAGAATAACTGAATCTATAGATAAGAATATACTAAAAATATTTGCACCATATAAACCTAGAGAAATTGCTGATAAGTTTGCTTATGAATTTGATAACTCTGTAAAGAGAATACTTCCGAACTGCCACATTAATCTCCTATCAAATTATCAGACGCCGCAAGCTGAAGTAAGTTTGCGCTACCAGCCTGCCACGCCACGTAAGATCTACGGACTTATTAAAAGCCTAAACAGCCACAAAGCTCCAGGCTTAGATGGTATAAGAGTCTGTGACATGCAAATAGCTAATGAACGAGTGTGTATAGCCATATCAAACTTAGTAAATACCAGTATTAAAACTGGCCTGTATCCAGACGAACTAAAACAGGGTTGTGTGAGACCAGTCTATAAAAAGGGCAAACATAATGACGTATGCAACTATCGCCCAATCACACTTCTTTCTTCAATAGACAAAATTTGCGAAAAATTCGTTTGCGAACAGTTACATAGATTCTTCCACTTAAACAATATAATAGACCCCAACCAACATGGATTCCAACCTCGTAAAAGTACAACCATTCTACTATCAAAATTTACAGACGATTTAAACGAACACTTAAATGATAAAAAACAAATACTTGCTCTCTTCATAGACTTTTCACGGGCCTTTGACACACTCGATCACGTTAAACTTATTCACAAACTGGATGCTTGTGGGATCAGAGGTCCTGTCAAGCAATGGTGCTTAAACTACCTCCAAGGACGAAAATATAATGTGAAAATCTGCAACGCGCTCAGTGATGACATCCCAACTAGCCAAGGCACAGCCCAAGGGTCAGTCCTAGGCCCACTGCACTTCCTCACGTACGTCAACGATATGAGCTACCCGATGAAGCACTGCACCACCTACCAGTTTGCAGATGACACCTGCCTAATCATAGCCGACAAAGATCCTAATGTCGCTAAAAATAAACTACAGGCAGACTTCGACAGACTGTCTAAATGGTGTCATGACGCGGGATTGGTCCTCAACGCCCAGAAGACGAAACTACTACACATCAAATCACCCTACTGTAGAGACATGACACAGGTTGACATTGTTGCTCATTCCCACGCCTGCATGCACAGAGGGTGTGACGATGGATATTGCGACTGCGGCCCAATAGAAATCGTAGACACTCATGTGTATCTGGGCCTGGTGATTGACAATAGGTTCAACTGGGGTCCACATGTTGAACGTGTTTGTAGTAAGCTGAGGTCACTCCTGGCATCTTTCTGGATCGTAAAGGACCGCTTACCATACCCAATCCGGCTAATGCTGTATAACGCACTAGGCGATTCTATAATTACGTATGGGCTATCTAGCTACGGCCGTACTTATACTACTTACCTGAATTCCATATTAAAGCTACAAACTAGGATCCTGAAATTAATTGTATCACCGAGAATGAAAAGCAAATATGAGAATGATGATGTCCAACTATATAAACACTGTGGAGTTCTTCCAATAACACACAAAGTTAATTATTGCCTGCTTAAAGAACAACTTTTCTGTAAAAAATATCGTTTAAAAATAAACCATCCTGTAATGACCAGACGCATGGCACAGAACAAACTGGTTACTGTGCGTGCAAATAATACCTACGGCGAGCGGACGAGCTCCTACATGATTCCGCGCTTGATTAACAACTTACCTACGCAAACCTTAAACTCGATCACACAGACAAACATTAAACACAAACTTAAATCTTATTTTCATTCAAAATTACAAGGGGTAAATACTACTTGAGAAATGCACACTCTATAGCCGAAAACTAGAATATATATAGCCAACAGTTTGTATTTGAATTATACCTACATATTTAGCATCTATGCGTACATAAACATAAATACTGTATAAGGAGTAGTTAACACCACACACAAACCTCAGTGGTTTAAGTGGTGGTCAAGAATATTAAACTCTGTTTGTAATAAGATACCAGTAAATAAATAAATAAATAAATGTGTTCAAGTTTTCGACAAATTATGACATTCAAATTTCGAACGCCGACGCCCGCCTGCGTGCCTGCGTGCATTATCAATGTCACCATGCGTTTAGCTTGTTCAGTAGTACCAACTTCACAGACAAACTAGGGGCGGCATGCAGGCGGGCGTCGGCGTTCGAAATTTGAATGTCATAATTTGTCGAAAACTTGTACATTAAGACGCTGATTAAATAAATATGGGGTGCTGTTTTCATGTGTTTTTCAGGAAATACTGGGCAAATCGTAATTAATTTCTGGTATATGTAATTTGACTATATAATCTAGAGATTCTTAATTGGAAAACATGTTTGGATAAAATTTTCTCGATAGAAAATAAATACAAAGTCAACCCTTTTTTTATGGTTTTATCCTATTACACCGCAGTAGTAAGTGAATATGACTGTGATAATTGCAATGTATGAACAATTGTTATTTCTAACGATTTTCAATTTGAAAGTTAATTCCCTGAAATAGTTTATTTTTTATGATTTTTTTTTACGTTTTGGCGCTTACGTTGTTTCAGATTAGTCGCAAGTGCATTATTGGCATCCCGCTTTTTCTTATTCGCGAGTAATTATTGCATCTCACTTCCACTCGACAGCGCATTTTTATTCCATCATCGCCTTAAGGTCATAATGTATAAATATTAAGATAAGAAATTAGTTTTTACCAAGAAGTATATCATTATACTGGTGGCTTTTGGACGCAGTAAAGAGGGTTTATGATACGTGTGTAGATAAACTATATTTCAAAATATTTTTTCATCAGATATTATATGGTATGTATTTTCTGTATTGTTTCTTAACGACACTTGCTTGTTGAAATTCAGACACAACCAAATTACTGGTCGAAATTTAGTTGTTTGAAATATATATATACCTATATATATATATATATATAGGTATATATAAATATATATATATATATATACACATATATATATATATATTGAAACATTTGATGCAATATTATTAAAACTCATTCATCAAAAAGAAAAAGAACAGCTATTTCTGGTCCCCACGTCACAGGGTATCCTAGTGTGGGGCCCGAAGCAATGTTCCTTTATGTAAATGTTTATGTTTAGATAGATAGATAGATAGATAAACGTTTATTGCATCAAAGCAGCACACATACAAATTAAAAGTGATACGGAGGTGCAACTATAAAATAACTTAAATGAAAGCAAAGTTATGAAAAAAAACTCATAACATTATTACTAAAACAATAAAACAAAAAGAAGAATATAGGTCGGTATGTAGGCGCGCTGCATTGACGCGAAAAGGTCAAAGCTCAGTGTTTATTGCTCGTTAAGAGCAGCACTGGTTTTCAGCCCTCACCTAGGAGACGCAGAGACTCAGCAGTTACATCCGAATGTGAATGTGAATGAAAAGAATAATAATAAAAAAGTGTCAGAAATAGATATATACTTACAAGTGTTTAAAGATGTGGAAATAAATAAATACATTGCACATAAATATGTTTCAATACTTTCATGAGTAGGATAGTACAAAATTTACATGAAGATTAAATAAATAGGTATATAAGTATATTATGCCACGTGAGTAGTGAGTAGCAGAATGGGTATAGTGTGAATATGTTTACTAAAATCATAAGATATCTAACTAAAAAATATATGAAAATGGCAGAGGTAGCCCGACTATCCAATGTTGGAAAGAGAAATTCCTAGTTTTTGCTTTTGAATCAGGTGCGACTTCATATGTGTTTTGAAGGTGTATTTGGAGGTAAGATTTCTTATGGGCGGCGGAATATCATTCCAACATTTGGTAGCTTGGAAGCGGAAGCTACCTCTAAATGCCACCGTGCGATGAATATGACCTTCAAGAGGTGCTCGAATATCCCTCATGCCATATCTGGGGTGAGATGTTGCCACCTTTAATTTTAGGTACAGGTACTCAGGTTTTTTAAACTTGATGACATCAAACACTACACTTGAAAGGTGTAAGTGCCTACGCAGTTCCATTTTGAGCATTCCAGCAGAGTTTAAGTATGGGGTGATATGACTACGAGGTGGTACATCAAAGCAAAACCTACAACAGGCATTTTGTATGCGCTGCACTAAACGCTGAGTCTTCAATAGAAGACGCGGACCATAAACTATATCTCCGTAGTTGAGTCGAGATAAAATCAGTGACTCGCACAGAATAATACGTGCCCTTTCGCAGATAAGGTTACGGATTTTGTACAAAACCCTTAAACGATACATACAACTCTTCACCAAATTCAAGACGTGAGTTTCAAATCGTAGGTAAGTGTCAAATATGATTCCCAGATTCCTGGCCTCGTCAACACGCTCTAGAGTCTGGCCATCAAGGATTAGCTGAGGATTAGAAATGAGAATTTTTTTAACTTGAACTTTACTCCCAAGCACCATAAACTTTGATTTCAAGGGATTGAGAATCAAGGAATTTTTATTTGACCAGGCATCTAACCTGCTTAGGTCTTCATTGATGAAGTCTGTCATGCAGTCAATATTAGAAGGCACATCAGAAATGTAAAGTTGAAGATCATCAGCGTAACAATGGAATTTGCAGTGCTTGATTTCATTCACCAAATCTGCTGCATATATAATAAATAATAGAGGCCCTAAGATGGAACCCTGTGGAACACCCCGCAAAACTGGCTTTGGATCCGAGTACAAGGCACCACCACTGTCATTGGTCAGCTTAACATATTGGAAGCGTTGGTCGAGATAACTTTCAAACCATCCCACAGATAATGCATCCAGCCCATAGTAACGCAATTTCGACAGCAACAAGGTCGGGCTAATGCTGTCAAATGCACGGCTATAATCTAGCAGTGTAAGAATAGTAGCCTTACCTACATCGATATTACTTAAAATGTTATCAACAACATCAACCAACGCAGTAGTTGTGCCCCGCCCCCTTCGGAAACCTGACTGGAGGTCAGGCAAAATATTAGAGTCTTCTATATATTTGTAAAATAGGGCATGCACCAGTTTTTCCAGCACTTTTGAAAGGAAGGGAAGCAAACTAATAGGTCTAAGTTCCTTGAGATTGGACGGGTTATCGACTTTAGGAAAAGGCATTACTATTGCTTTTTTCCATTGCTTGGGAACTATGCCGCTAGTTATTGACCTATTTATAATCGAGGTTATAACGCGCAGGGTTCTGGGGAGAGTCAGTATTATCATGTCTCTACTTATCCCATCATCTCCAATTGCATTGGATTTGATAGAGATTATGTAATTGTATACTTTTTGTTCAGAAACTGGCACGAGATTAAATCTGGAATCACTATACCGATTGGAATTAAAGTACGATAACAGAGGTTTAGGATCTTCACTAGCAAAAGGGAGAGATAAAAAATGATCATTTATTTGATTTGGGTCACTGAAGCAATCAGGAAGTTTTTCACCATGTCCATTATCTGCTAGAATATTTTGTTTCATATTTCGCCAGAATGTTTTGCCATCCGAGACTTCACAGTTTACTAAATGATTAAAGTAAGCACGTTTCTCATTGTATATACTAGATTCCACTAACTTTCTTAGATCTTTCCAGCTCTCCTTGTCAACGTCAGACTTAGTTTCGCGATACTTAACGTGAGCTTCATTACGTAAATCGGTCATAAGTCTGATGTTATCAGTGATCCAAGGTAGAGTGTGATGATATTTAATTTTTACCACCTTGACTGGTGCAAAAATATTATAATGAGTCAAGAGCAAGCAGTTAAATCTATCGACCATATCATCAACAGTAGGCAAGTCAATGATAGATTCCCAATCCAGCAAGTCCAATTCGCGATTGAATCGATCAAAGTCTATGTCTTTAATGGGACGATAAGTTATACAGCGGGGCGGTATTTTTTCTTTCTTGAATGCCAATGTTACATTTACCATAGCGTGACCAAAGGAACCGGTGATATTTGAGACAGTGACTTCGCGCACCTTAGCATTTGTGCAAACAACGTCTATTAAAGTTGCAGACTCAGAAGTAAAATGCGTTGGCTCATTAACTACTTGTTTAAGATCCATATATGTCAGGAATTGTTGTAATTTTTTGGTATGGCAGTTAAGAGAATCGGTGAAGTTAATATTAAAATCTCCAAGCAAAACTACATGATCATACCGAGCGAAACTCGTGATTGAGTCAGTTAGTGCATCAAAAAAGTCATCCACACCAACCCACTGAGGTCTATAAGCAGTTCCTATTACAACATGTTGACCATTAATTTTAGTTGATAGCCACATTTGTTCAATATCCGCAGTAGGATACTTTTCATACCGAACGCGCACATCTTGCTTAATGTAAAACGCCACTCCGCCCCCCCTCCCCCCTCGCACATGCTCGGGTCTAGGGGTACAGCGCAGACGATAGCCTGGGACGACAGGCGCTCGCGCTTGCTGATCGATAGGAAGCCAAGTTTCGTTGATTGCAATAATGTCGGGATTATTTTGAGTCATAGCGATTAAGAAATCGTTGTGACCGGTATTCAAGGAACCTGCATTAAAAAGCCCTAACTTGAGGTATTTGTTCTTATCCATTTTTTATGTTTATGGACATAGAAGAGTGCAAAAGTGAGACAAAAATACATTGGCCAATCAAAGAAGCAGCTATGTAATAACAGGTGCAAGTAAACATCGTAAAAAATATTGAATTTGAAAATTTAATTTGATTATTATTTAGATTAAGAAAATTTATTTGCATAACAAATGGTGAGGAAATAATTTTTATTATGATTCCGGCGAAGTTAATTAAATGAGTGTGAAACTGGCATAGGAATAGTAAGCAAATAAATAAACTAAGTAGATAAAGGGATCTACATTTTTTATTAGTGTTTGTATTTGAAATGTCTTTAATATTTAAAAAGAAAAATATGGTGAATATGATGAGATTTTGTGAGATGAGAGCGATATGAAAAGTAGATATGTTTGTAGTTAATTGATTACTGATAGTATAATGTGAGTGTGTTTTTTGTGTGATGTAATTATGTGTGTTTAATATTACATTTAATGTTTTGCTTTGAGGAGCGCATGGACTTTGACCTCTCCACATCAACACAACACAGCACAATACCAACATACAACAGAGATATTGAACAAGGGGGACAAGCGAGCTTATGTCTATAGGTACATGACAGTTCACATAGGCAGGTATGAAATTCCACATAATGCAACGTGACTTAGAGCTTACGTTATAATACAAGTGGATAGTTAGTTCCTGTATAAGATGAGATAAGAAACTTTTACTCATTTTCAGTCGGCGATTGATCAAAAGCATCGAATGAATAATAAAGCACACATAGTACCTCAGTAAAAGCATTAGTATTACATGAAAATTATTTACTACAACAATATAAACAAATTCAAGCAATGTATAACGGAAACTATAGCTTAAACAAGACAAAGATGATATATGAACATATGATAAACGGACACACAGAACAATAAAGCAGCCGCTTACACAGGATGAAAAATTTAAAAGTAAATAATAAAAATACCCTAGGTCTTTAAAATCCACTGTAAGTGTTCCACTAACAAAGAAACTGTACTGTTTTACGGTAATTCTACTAGGCGGAGCCAACAAAGTCACGGCCAAAAACTCGCGCAAGGTCGGCCTCCGTGCTCAAGCGGTATCGAGGAGCATCTACGCCTTGGTGATGCCGCGCGAATACGTAGCCGTTACGCGTCCATACGAAGCGCCAGTTGAGACGACCAGCAGCCTCCCGAGCCTGACGAAAGATCTGCCTGTTGGTTCGGGTCAGCCTCTCGTTGATGTAAAACCTGCGTGGTGCACCCGGCAGACGCGTACCCTCGGTGGTGGCACCGCGCCGCACACGAGCCCCCGCGAGCAGGCTATCCCGCAGAGCTCGCCGCGCCAGCCGCACGACGATGATCCGCAGCCGCGCGACCCCTGTGCCGCCCTCCGCCGCCTCCGCCGACTCTGGCCCGCGCCCCACGCGTACCGCGCTCACTATCTCCTGCTCAGCGAGCTGAACGCCGACCTTACTGGCCAAGGTCATGACGATATGGGGCAAGCTTTCACCTTTTTCTTCAGCCACACAGGAAATCTCCACCTCGTTTAATAAAGCCTCTTGCTCCTTTTCATTCATATGCGCTTTTAATTGCTCTGCGGCTGCCATTATCGAATTGCTGGAAGTGGAACCAGATTCATTTCTGCTATCACTAGCACGTTCAAGTGCAGCTATGCGCTCCTCAAGCCTATCAGCGCGCTTATCAGCAGCATCCATGCGTTCTGTGAGCCTGGCAATGGTGCCATTCAACGACTGGATACTGGTTCGTGTCAACATCAACTCTTCCCGGAACAGTCGCATCTCAACTATTAGCGCTTTGGTAGGTGAAGTTTCAGGCGTTTCATTATGAGCAGTATCATTCATTTTGTCGAGATAAAAAGATTGCATGTCGAATGAAACATCCACTTGATTTGTTTGGAGACCCTGTGCACCCCGCCGAACCGTCACACCATCCACTGCCCGCACTGGAGTGTTGGTGTTGTCAGTCTTCGGCTGGCTACTAACACACATGACACACTTCCATGTATCCCTAAGCTCCTTGGTAAAGTTGTGCTCAGGAACATTCGCACAAATTAAATCGTAGTGCTTCCAGCATGTATTGCAGCAAATATAACGAGAATCAGTTATAGCTTGCAGGCATCCGGAGCAGGCTTCTTTAACGTAAGAGCCAGGACCATCTCTATTAGCCATAGTAAATTCAAAAATTAATTCCAAAAATAAAAATAAAAATATTTAAAGATTAATGGAGATTTGAACCCACGAACAATCGTAATCTCACGTCAAAGAGCCGTCGAAGTTCCCACTGAGCCAAATCGGCTATACCGAGCGGCGCGAAATTGTCGAACACAAGTTAGTAGGCCACAGATATGACTCATGGGTTGAACTCGGTTCAATGACACCGGAGTTGTAAACACCACACTGTTACAATTAGCGGTCACAGTTAAATTTTTAATTTCGTATCCACACAGTAACCACAACACACACAATCAATTGCGATACACCAAATTAAAGCGCAGAGGATAAGAAAAGTAATGATGCAAAGTTATTTCCAAAGAACGCGATTTTAGCACCAAAAAATATTTTACGAAACAGAGAGTAACAGATACACGTGTAGTAGCAATACCGCGTCCCGCGCGTCATTTATGTTTATACTCGTATATAAAATAATGAATTAATTAAATTAATTCGTCATATAACAAGTCTAGAACTCGGCAGTTCATTCCGTAACTTCCAGCACTATGAAATATGACATTTTCTTTTCATCCAATAAATTTATATATTATTCACCCGTCAGTACTTGTTGCTAATTTTAGATATGGCATTAGCGTATTTATTCGGTATTGCTATTTTAATTTTTATCCCTATTGGTATTTTGCAAAGACATGAATGTCTTGCGAAGAGAACGCCGGGCAAGGCGAGGTGACCCGATGAATTTGCCGGACCAAGAATTTGAGGCTCAGTTTCGCTTAACCAAAGAAGTCTTCCTCACTATATCCGAGGAGCTTTGCCCTTATATGACAAAATCGGTTATTAAAAATCGTAAAATTATATACCTATAAATGCTAATATACATATTAGCATTTTACTACATGTAGTAAAATTTCAATATAACTATCAAGTTTTAACCACCTTGCTAATTTTCGACGCAACAAGTAAGATACTCACTGAAAATCACTTCAAAACTTTATTTTACAAAAAAAACCGTGCGATGTTGTTGTTTTTGAACAACGTGACATGAAGGCGATACGGAATACCATAATTAGCGAATAAGCCCGCAGGTCATTGCAATTAAGCACTATTATTTCTCACTATACAATTTATCGATAATATTTTTTTCCCATCACTATCGACATTTCTTGGACAAATTTGTAAAATATAAATTATTGTAAATACGCTTCCATAAACGTATTTCTGAGCCAAAATAACTTGGGAAATCTTCCGCTATCCTAACTGTCCAATAAAATGTATAAAATACAAGAAAATCTACGAAAACCATCAATTAATTTTTACCTGTGGTAGCTGATGAATTTGCCTAAGTTATAAAACTCATAAGATCATAAGATTTATCTTGTATTTTTTACTCTGTATGATAGAAAGCCCACTACATGAAGAATACTTTCAAATGCTATTTTATTATGCAACATTATAAATCACTTTATATATCACTTTTTTAATTAAGGTATATCACTGTTTGATGCAATTGAAGAGTTCGTTGTTGTCTGACAAACTATACACATGGCGAGTATATCCTAATTCTGAAGAGCAACAATAAACCAAAAGAAACAAAACCATCAAACAAAGTGTACGCAATCCAAAATTGACGCTACATCTATTTAAGCAAAGAGTTTCGTTTATCTGAGAATCTACCAAACATCCTGTATTAGTACTCCTTATTAGTTATGACCACCTCTTTTTGGCTATCGCAACTATCTGTAGAATGACAAACTTATCTGTAGAATGAAGGGATGACGCCACCATCGAAAAGGGTTGCCACATATTACATAAATTGCTGCAATCGGTGCAAATAGTGGATGTAACACACGATTATTTTTAGCGTTTTATTAATTTAGGATTGATACATAAATATAGCCGTTTTGTTAGCCAAATAAAAATATACATATGTAAATATTGACATGCCCGCTGTATCTTGTACTATGTCACTCGCTTTATATGGTACTAAATAGCGTACTAAGTCGCCCGCTGCGTCTTGTACCAAGTCCGTCACTATATCTTGTACTGAATCTTATTAAAATCGGGCCGCTGAATCCAATTCTCCAATTCTCTTCCTAAATCTTGTAAGCAGAATCAGCTGATTCATACGAAATCTTCGACAACTCGAAAAAATGATAGGAGTATATCATTTCAACCACCACTGATTCCAAACTTAATAAGTTGAGTCCTACTTAAAATCTTCAAAATCCATCCGTTACTGAATCTCACTCTGACTCCTGTACGAGACCATGCATAACCAGAACGTATGCTGATGTTGTTGCCGGATCCCGCAACGAAAATCCCTCATTGAATCTGTCGCAATTTTCTAAGATAATTCATGAAATAAAGCCTTGCACTTGTATCCCTAAAAAACATTAATTCTCTCTTACCTTGCTATGAAACAAAAGCACCATGTAAAAAAATATCCTTAGCTTTGATTTACTTAACTATACCGTATTCCAAGAAACCTCTCTGCTTCCTGCTTAACACTGGAGCAAGTGTCAGCATTGTCAAGTATTCCAGTTTCGTATTCCAAGAAACCTCTCTGCTTCCTGCTTAACACTGGAGCAAGTGTCAGCATTGTCAAGTATTCCAGTTTCGTATTCCAAGAAACCTCTCTGCTTCCTGCTTAACACTGGAGCAAGTGTCAGCATTGTCAAGTATTCCAGTTAACACTGGAGCAAGTGTCAGCATTGTCAAGTATTCCAGTTTCGAAACAAAGCTTCCCCACACATCTGAATTAATCAAACTAAAAGGAATTAATTAATGTCACAGACTCGTATTGAGAAACACTGGGCTCTTTACAATTAGAATTCCGCCTTCAAGACAAAAATATTGCATATACATTTCACGTCATCAAGGACAGAATAAATCTCAAATATGACGGTATAATAGGTTACGATTCCTTGCGCATCTTTGATTCGAACGATATATATTTTCAAACAACTATAAAACGAAATATATTACCCTACGTGGCCACAGCTTAAATCAACCATCCTACATAATCCCTGCACTTTCAAACCGTTATCGTATGTGCCGTTTCAAATTGAAATCAAATGAAATGAAAGAAGGACTCATCGTTGATCATACAATCAGTGACTGAGTTTATTAAGCTAACTGTATAAACAATATAAAAAACAACAAACGCGTTAATGTATGTATCTGTTACCGGCAATCTGTATAATCCGGTATTATAATAATCTAAAGGCAATATATATATATATATAATGCCTAAAACGTACAGGTAATATATGAAAAAATATTTATTTTTATACTTTTTCTAGGTATTATATATTGCAGCGCGCAGCGTGCAGCATAACCCAATGCGCAGCCGGTAATGTATGTAAAAGCGTAAAACACTGCGGTAGCTTATCCTTCGTGTTAGGTTGAACATGGTTACTTTTTGTTGTTATTTTCAACCTAACACGAAGGTATAAAGGGGCTTCGCTTCGCTCACCCCCTCAACCCTTCACCTAAGCTACCGCCCTGTTTTGCCCTGATATTCTACCAAAATCTATTTATTTTACACATTGCCGGTGGCCAAGTAGCTATTCTATATAACCTCTGGGCAATGTATGTATTACCTAGGTAGAGTATGTAATGGACATTAATAATATTTCATACATTGCCTGAACGCCCCAGGTATTATCTAGAATACCTGCATTATACAGATTGCCGGTAACATATATATTCTAAGCACAACTGATTTCCCTATAGAAATTAAAGACTGTAACGTAAAAATCATCCCGATTGATTACTCCGCTCTCAATGAAAGTTCCGCTGAACCCACCATGAGACCACCTAGATTATGCCTCCTCTAATTCTCACAACGCGTATTGGACCTCATTCGTCACGAGCATCCTAACAGCGAAGTAAAAAAAGTTGTTTTTAGAATGTTGTAGCAACTACGCAGACATTTTCTATCTCGAGGGTGACCCCCTAACTCACGCTGACGCCCTACGACACTCAATCAATAGCGGCAATGCTGGACCCATCAACGCTAAGTCCTGCAGATTACCCGAATGTCATCGACAAGAAGTCTATAAATAAATCAAGAAGATGTTAGATCAAAATATTATAAAACCTTCCATGGCGCATTGATTATAGACGTCTAAATGACGTAACAGTAATCGAGTGTATGCAATCCCACTTATTACTGATACACTCGATCAATTAAGGCATTCTAAGTTCTTCTCCACGCTTGACCTTGTTTCAGGTTTTCATCAAATTGATATTGATTCTGCTGATATAAACTTAAAAAAAATAACATGATACCAAAGGACATGAAAGTAACTAAAACATACTAGCCTAGATGTAGCCACATCCGTGTTTACATCTAGGCTAGTGTATCACCACATCCAGCTCATACAGCGCTAAGCCGTTTGAGCGCCTAGCCCTCGATTTAGTTGGCACCCTTCCTGAAGCAGGCCTGCAAAATTTACGTTTTATACTCACACTTCAAGACGATCTTATGAAATTCTCCTGCACTTACCCGATGATCACTGCAACAAGCGATTAAGTAGCACGTAATTTAATCCATTTCATGTCTCTTTTTGGCATTCCTAAAATGATACTAACTGACCTTGGTACATGTTTTACACCTGACCTCTGGCAAATCACAAATGTCTTTAAAATAAAATCCTTATTTTCAACGCCTTGCCATCCTCAAACAAATGTAGCCCTGGAACTCAGTCATGCCACACTAAAAGAATGACTAAAATCTTTCGTGAATGAGAATCAAAATGACTGAAATTGTAATCTGGCCACTGCGCTCCTCTGTTATATATAATACTACTACACATGCTACCACTCAATGCATCCCCTCTGAACTATACGGAGATAAGCCGCATATACTTAACTCCCTATACGATACAAACGATAATCTTACATACGACGAGTAAATCCGAGCCCTGCAGTATCGTATGCGTTTTAGTCGCAAAAAAGCGCAAGAAAACATTTCTAAAAGTAAAGAAACATCCAAACATTCATTCACCTTCCCGCGAGCCTGCTTATTAAACGGGTGATTTTGTCTAACTAAAACAACACCACAGGTTACGTTAGGTTTTATACTCTGTCTGGAAAGGCACTATAAAAGTAGATACCAAAAATAATGTGACCCTTTGCATTTATCGGCGCTATTCTTAATCTTAATACCAGTAAACGAAATAAAAAAAAACAGCTCACTCGTAATAATGTATGTCTCCTTTTCAGAATATTATCTGAACTTTGTCACGCCGATTTGATCCTACATCTACCATTCGTTTATATCACGATTCATGAAAATCCTTACTCGCGTTGATATAGTATCAACCATTATTTTCAAAATATTCATAGTCTGCTCAGTAAAGCAACCGAGTTATGTTATAAAGCTACCTACCTCACAAAATTTCTCGAATGCAAAGATATATTTGATATATACATAGTCAGGTCATAAGTTCTGTCACATGTGCAATATGAAATAATTTAGACATGTTTATTATTTATGTAAACATTTATATAGCAAAATGAACTTAATAAAACATAGATTCTTATGGTAATAAAGTTTATTCAAAATGACCCCCGCGATTTCGAATACAGGCCTTTATTCTGCGCGGCCAGTCGTCTATCGCAGCACGAACGAGGTCCATGTCAATATCGGCGGCTGCCTTAATCAAGGATGCCTTGAGTGACTCCAAATCAGGATGAGACTTTGAGCAGGCCTTTTCCTCCAAGTCTTGCCATATCTTGTAATCTAACGGACTCAAATCTGGACTGGAGGAGGGCCAGTCTTCGTGCCGGATGAAGTCGATTTCACGCGCCGCCAGCCAGTCTTGTGTGCTTTTCGCTCTATGAGCTGGCGCAGAATCTTGTTGGAATACCCAGTGCCTGTTATTAAACATGGTATGAGAAACAGGTTCCACAAGGTTCTTGAGGACTGTATTTTGATACACAACTGCATTCGTTTTTACGCCTTTCTCACAAAAATGTACCTCAGTTAAGCCCCAATAAGAGACTCCCAACCAAACCATGAGCGAGGATGGAAAATGAACTCGTTGGATACTCGGAATACGGTTGCTCGCTTCTTCACTGCTGTGTGCGTACACCTTATCATTTTGTTTGTTGTAGCTCTCTTCCACGGTGAAAATTTTTTCGTCCGAAAAAAGAATTTCCCGATGCTTTTTTCCCGCGTACCGCTTCAACAAAGCGCGGCATCTCTTCAGTCTCAGGTCCATTAAACGAGCGTCCAAACGATGTCCTGTTTTTCTTCGATATGCCCTAAGCCCTAAGTCTTCATTTAACACCCTTTTCACCGTGGTCCTGCTTAACCCCATCTGAATGGCCAACAGTTTCTGCTTACGTACGGCATTTCTTTGAATTCGCGCCTTCACAGCTTTTATCACTGCTAGAGTCCTAACAGAGCGAGGGCGACCACTTCTTGATCTGTCATCTACACTAGAGTCTTCATTGTATCGTTTTATGGTACGATAAACGAATCTTTTGGTTATATTCAAATTTTTCAGTAAGTCGGAAATCTGAATTGGCGCGTAACCGCAACGATGCAACGCAATAACTGCGACACGGTCTTCTTTAATTGTCCACTACATATTTAAAAATGAGGAAAATTCTAAAAAGCACACATTTTTATTTTCATGAAAAATTCGAAATTCGAATTCAATAAAGTTTTTTGTGGTCAGCGTTCTAAATTCAAAAGTTTTTATTGTGTGACAGAACTTATGACCTGACTGTGTATATATAAAAACCCTACTTTTGAAACTGGAACGAGCTCAAAGAGCAGTCTTAAAAGTTTGTATTTTCAAACCCTACCTATTTTCTACCGAACAACTTCATAATTTCTGTGATGTCCTTACAGTACGACAACTTTTTATTTGTCAAGGAATTCGTAATCAACATTCCTCTTCAGAGTTTAACCCCGACTTCCGTATAAAACGCCGCGATGACAGAGTTTTCTTACAGTCACATACTTTTAAAACATCCTTTTCTCATATTTTTTTCTGTTTCCTGGGTCTTTTCATTTATAATAGAATTAATAGACAAGTTCATTTATACTCTCTCAACATTCATTATCTAAAAGCTGCAGTTTCCAAATTTCTAAAAACTCTATCATATGATCAAACCGATTATCTCCTACAATCGTTAAATGATATATCATACATTAAAATGAATTATAACTAATATATGTATGTTATATTTATTAACTTATCTCTTATAGTTTTTGTCATTGATTAATATGTTTATCTACACACGTATCATAAACCCTCTTTACTGCGTCCAAAAACCACGTTACGATCAGCATAATGTTAATTTACTTTGTAAAAACTAATTTCTTTTTTGAATATTGAACATTATGACCATAATGTGTAAATTTTCTACATATTGTTACGCCGGTAGGTTAGGTCAAAAAACTTTGAACGTCAATTTCAGTGCTGTAGAGGCGTTTTCAGCGGGCTGAAAAGTCATTTCAGGCCGTTTCAGAAGTTACTCTATCACATATCTAAAGATCGAAATTTCACCCAAGTTGCCGTCGTTTTCAGGCGCCTGAAACATGTTTTCAGTCCGTTTCAGGGCACCCTCTATCAGATGACGCCGTTTTCAGGCGTTTTCAGGACCCCTTATGGACCTCTGAAGCACAAATCGTTATATGGCGAAATATCCGGTAGGAGTGACAGAGATAGCACTACTAGAAAGAGATAGCTATACTGGGAACATTCGAGAAGTGTGTGACAGAGATAGCACTACTAGAAAGAGATAGCTATACTCGGAACATTCGAGAAGGGAGTGACAGAGAGAGTGCACCATTAGAGAGAGACATATATGGTCTCGAATGTTCTCGGCCCGCACGCTGGTCCTTACTAGAATATTCGCGATATGTGTGGACAATGTGTCCAGAGCGGCTCCGCGGGATATAAAAGGCGTCGACGGCCGGCGCGAGTTAGTTACATTTTAACTGCGATCGAGTGCTAGTACAAGGATAATCGGAGAGAAAGACTCTTCGTGTGAATAGTGAGTGTGTTTTAATTAGTGGATTTTAAGTACAGTTCGTGTGAATTGTAAGTGCGTAATTTGGGTAATAAAGTGAGTGTTTTATTTAGTGGATTAATTCGCGTTTCTTCTATCAAATACGAACCCCACGCTCGTAACAATATTATGACATTCAAATTTCAAACGCCGACGCCCGCCTGCGTGCCGTCCCTACTTTGTCTGTGAAGTTGGTACTACAGAACAAACTCAATGCCACAATGCCGGTCAAACATGCGGTTCCTGAACACATCAAAGAGAGCTTATGATATGTGTGTAGATAAACTAGTGCATGTAACTGTACATAATTATGCATTATGTATCAGTCACATAAACTACTACTACATATGTTCAACACAGTAGTATATAACTACACACCCTCTCACAAACACTCACACAACTCATACAACTCAAAGAGAGGCCACTCACATATCATTTTTATATTAATAGTCTCAAATTTTTCGAAGTATTGTTAATTATTTGTTAACGTAATTTATTTTCGACTTTTTAATCTGCACTGTAAGATATATTTACAAAATTAGCAACACACCTTATTTTAGAAGAGCACTGGAGCCTGAAATGCAGGTATTTCTTCTAGGGTTCCAGATGTCCATACTAATACCTAATTAAGCTAAGAACTTTGTCTGTAACAAAATATAAACTTTTTATGATGCAATAAATTATTATTATTATTCGTTTCTTAGTTTTGTTCACTCTTCTTCTAGGAGGTTACAGTTAGTCCTGAACACGGGCCTTAGCCAAGTGCTAAAGATCTATGAGTTTCCTTAAAATTTTCAAAATATCCTACATGTTCTTTTTATTAAGAATCAGTGCTTTTTGCAGCAGGATGAAGGCGGGTGGTTTCATATTTAGCAACTGAAGGCTATTGTAGAGAGTCTTCGGTATGATTCCAGTTGTTGAGATTATGATCGGTATCGTTAGCACTGTGTTGACTTTCCATTGAGTCTTCAGTTCTATAGATAAGTCTGAATATTTGGCTAGTTTAGTAGCGTGTGTGGTTGTTAAATTATGGGTAGTATTTAAACGAGTGACTGTAAATTAATGTTTTAAGTGACAAAATTAATTAATTTAGGTTATTATATTACTAAGTGAGCGACTGACTTCGAGTGACGAAATGAAATCAACAGAACACAACTTACAAACATTAATTTGAGTTACTTAAAATACAAAATTAGAAGCTTTTCTTTGCATACTCTCCGTTTCGCTACGCTCCGGGGTTGCTTCTTCTAAGTTATATTATAACCTAACCTATAGTTCAATTGAAATTTAGCCACAATGACCTACTCTAGCCACATTTGGCTGTCTGTGTTCCGTTATTGAAGTTGCCTTCTCTGTATTTCTAGTCGCTCACTTAGTAATTTGGTCGCACGGCTAGAATTTTTATATCTGAAATGCCCACTTTTTGTAAGCTCGTTCTGGATTTTATTATTATTGAAAAAAAATGCTCAATTCAGTCTTTTTTTCGCTCAATTTAAGTATTTCCGCAGTGATCATTCGCTCAATTAGTTTTTTATTCGATCGTTTTATAATGCCCCTTAAATTATGTGTTTTTGGAATAGCGACGTCAATTAAATATACTGTCTCCGTGTTTTTATCATGGATGGTAATGTCTGGTTTATTGTAATGGATTGTTTTGTCATTTTTTATCGTTCTATTCCAATAATTTTTCACGCGGTTATTTTCTAAGACAGTTTCTGGTTAGTATTTGTAATAGGGTTCTTTTTTTTGATGAAATTATATTTATGTGCGAAGTGTTGATGGATTATAGATGCTACTTGATCGTGTCTGTGATTACAGTCAGTTTGTACTATGAATTTACAAGCTCCGGTGAAGTGTTTTAAGGTTTCTGTAGCGCTATTGGAGGATTGAGGGTAGTCTGAAAGTGCACATCTTATAATTTTGCTCTGCATTTTAATATTAAATTTTAATTATTTAATCGAAATTTTATGTACATAATTTTATAAACTCACTGACCTGGACTCCCAAATAACCTAATCAAACTAAATTCACTCTCTTTCCCATCATTTTTCACAATCAATTCAAATCAAAATCACCAACACTTCAATATGGACCTGCATGTGGAGATACACAAGAACATGGAAGAGCTGGCTGCCACATTCACTGAGCAGATGGGGAGGCATGACCAGAAGCTGCAATCCGCCACGCTTGCTACTGCACCCGTGGACATCACCAATTTGGCACGTGAGTTCAGGGACTTCAAGGATCTCATGTGGAAGACTCTCGGAATGCTGAAGTCCCAACTGGAGCTTGTCACTCGAGGGCTGGACCGGCATGAGACTGCGGTGAGGCGCAAGGTGTTGCTGGTGCATGGTGTGGAGGAAGCGGAAAACGAGAAGCCAGACATTGTCTTCTCGGATGCGCTCGCCTCCCGTCTGAAGCTATCTGCAGAGTGTCTCAGTGCAGTGAGAGTAGTACATCGCCTTGGTGCCAAGGGAAACAATCATCGGCCCCTTCTAGTCCGCTTTGCTACATACTCGGCACGCTGTGAATTGTGGGGAGTGAAAAGACAGCTCAAGGGTTCTGGCATCACAGTGTCCGAGTTCTTGACCAAAACCCGATATGAGGTGTTTGTTGCGGCGAGGAAGCATTTTGGTCTCAACAACACTTGGTCTTCGGATGGCAAGGTACTAGTGATATTGCCCGACAAGTCGCGGCATAAGGTGGAATGCTGGGCGGATTTACGGCCGCTGACTGAGAAGTATCCCAGCATGGAGACCCTCCTACCCGCGGGCAAGGGGAAGAAACCGGCTGCGGTGACAGCGGCAACATCTACCAGGGCTCAAACCAGGAGAGCCGCCCATACACAGGGCGTGAAGAAGTGAAGTGATCAACATAATTGTAAGGTAGAATTGTTTCTTTGTCCAAGTCCAAAGTTCACTTTGTTTGTTCTATTACCTATTGTTTTTCACAAGTAACCTTACTTTACTTTGATCTATTTACTTGTCAGCTGTCACTGTCAGTCAACCTCGTTTTTCTGCCAGTGTATAAACGAAACGCAAACGTCAGCTTCTTAATTTTTGCAACTGTTGAATATTTGGCGTTTCGTTCTTGCGTTTGGATGCGGTCCTGATTGCGCGTCGTTATGTGTTCGCATTATTATTTTCTTATATATTTTTTTTTTTTAAATAACAATGATGTGTATATAACTGTGTATCATATTCTACCATAATAATCTAAGCTGAGTATTGCATTGAAAATGATGCCATAAGTACTTAGATATCTTTCAGCACTCCGAAGGTTAGGGGTCTAGGTCACCCTTTATATATATATACATATATATATATTTTTTTTACTTTGTAGGTACTTACTACGTAGGTAGTTTATTTATTTAAATTTTATTTATTTATATTATATAATAATATGGATAGCTCACTACATATTGAAGATAGTTTCTTCTCGTGCTCCTCCAACGATGACTTCTTTGAAAGTGCAGAGAGTGACAATGAAAACTCATCTTTAGCGGAATCTCTTTCAATCAAACTGAAAAATGTTTTTGGGAATGGTCTGGGGAAAAATTTGAACCTAGTTCACATTAATGCCCAGAGTATACACTCGAGTTATTCTGACCTTGTAGACACTTTTAATCAGCAATGTATAGACGGCATTCTTGTGTCGGAATCATTCCTTAAGCCTAGCCTGCCCTCTTCTATGTACTGTCTTCCAGGATACAGGCTGTATAGGAATGACAGAGTTGGGAAGGCCGACGGAGGGGTTGCTGTCTACCTGCGCTCGGATATCCCGTGCAAAGTAGTCAGTGCTTCTCCGAGTCAATACTCCGAATCTGCGGAGTATCTTTTCTTGGAAATCTGTCTTCACCATCATAAGGTTCTTCTAGGTGTTTTCTACAGCCCTTCTCTTCGTATAGACTACTTTGAGTCGTTCGAATCCCTTTTGAATGAATTGACCCCACTGTATAGTGATACTCTTATTCTTGGTGATTTTAACACCTGTCTTCTCAAAAATAACTGCCGCTCTGATAAACTCCAGTCGATTGTTGACTCCTTGAATATGCATATTCTTCCCCTCGATGCTACTCACTTTCAGCCTCATTGTACACCCTCCCTCCTTGATCTGATTATAACATCCGATCCTGACAAGGTAGCTGCTCACGGTCAAATCAATACCCCTTTCTCTTACCATGATCTGATATTTCTATCATACAAGATAAGGTCTCCCAAGAGTAGAGCTAAATTCTTAGATATTCGCAGCTTTAAAAAATTGGATCTTGACTCTCTTAAAGCTGATGCCTCCTCTATTGATTGGTCCCCCGTCATCTCTAGCGAGACCGTTGATGACAAAGTCAACAACTTCAACACAATTATCTTGGGGTTGTTTGACAGACACGCTCCGATCAAGAGAGTTAGGGTGAAGCACCTGCCCGCACCTTGGCTTAACGACGTTATCAAACGCCTAATGACCAAGAGGAACCGAGCTAAATGCCGCTACAAGAAAGACCCAACTAACGAGAACTTTCACACATTCAAATCTCTCCGTAATCGATGCAACCGTATGTGTCGTGACGCTAAGCGCCGCCACATATACGAGTGCATCGAGAACTACACTCCTGCTCAGGTGTGGAAGTTTCTACGTACTCTTGGCGTCGGTAAGTCCCGGGATCTGCCAGTCGGTAATGTCGATCTCAACGGTCTCAATAGATTCTTCTCTGCCCCCCCTGTCGTGATGGACTTTATCGTCAAGGAAGCCACCCTGCGTAGCCTCCGGTTAAGACCTGCTGCTACTACTACTCCTTTCGAGTTCAGCCCGGTTGGAGTCGATGCTGTTAGGAAGGCAGTGCTGGCAATTTCTTCTAAAGCTGTTGGAGATGACAAAATTTGTCCTCGAATGATCAGGAGCGTGCTCGACGAGCTGCTTCCTGCAATCACTCATTTAATTAACTATTCTTTATCAGAGTGTTCCTTTCCCAAAGTATGGAAGAAGGCACATGTCATCCCTTTGCCTAAAACATCCAATCCTTCCTCCTTCAAAGAGTTTCGTCCCATCTCCATCCTACCGCTCCTTTCCAAAGTTCTTGAATCCGTTGTCCATACCCAGTTCTCTTCCTATCTATCCAGAAATAATTTGATCAACCGCTTCCAATCCGGCTTCAGGTCAGGTCACAGCACCGCAACGGCTTTGTTAAAGGTCACGGATGATATCCAGTTCGCTATGGATAACAAACAGCTTTCTGTGCTAGCACTGCTTGACTTCAGTAGCGCCTTCAACTGTGTTGATTTTGACATTCTCACTCAAATATTAAGGTCCCTTAATGTCTAGTCTCGCTCGGCCTGCTGGTTTGACTCTTATCTTAGAGATCGCCAGCAGCGCATAAGGTCTGAGGAGACCTTTACTGAGTGGTGCGATCTTTTGGCGGGAGTTCCTCATGGTGGTATTCTTTCCCCTCTCTTATTCTCTGTCTTCATCAACTCCATCTCCGATGTTATCTCCTCCCCATATCATCTCTATGCTGATGATCTTCAGATTTATCGTCATTTCCTCTTTAGTGATGTGAACCTGGCTATAGACACACTGAACGCTGACCTTGAGAACATCAGAACCTGGGCTTTGTCATACGGATTGCTGGTGAACCCCAGTAAGTCCCAGGCGATTATTATAGGTACTAGACACTCCTTAAACGTATTACAACAATTGCCCATACCGCCGGTTACCTATGACGGTACTCTAATCGCCTACAGTGACAAGGCCAAAAACCTGAGTGTCATGTTTGATAGACAACTCTCCTGGACTAACCATGTCAGCGAGGTCAGTAGGCGCGTCTTTGCCACCTTTCACTCACTAAGACGGCTTCAGAACTTTCTGCCCCATCAAACAAAAATTACTCTTGCTCAATCTCTTCTTCTCCCCTTGATCGATTATGCCGATGTTTGTTGGGCTAGCGCCAACGAAGAGCAACTGAACAGACTCGAGCGACTTCAAAATCTCGGGATTCGGTTTATCTTCGGACTGCGCAAGTTCGACCACGTCTCGCAGTATCGCAAGGAGTTAAAATGGCTGCCGATCCGTCTTCGTCGGGACACACACATCCTCACTCTTCTATTCAACATCTTAACCAACCCTCGATACCCTAGCTTTCTCCGTGAGCTTTTTCAATTTCTCCCTTCGGCTCGTCCACGTAGAACTCACACGGCTTCCCTGCTCTCTATACCTCATCACAACACCGTCGCATACAAGCACTGTTTTCGATTGCGGGCGATCACTCTCTGGAACTCGCTTCCCTGCACTATCAGAGATAGTCCATCTCTGCCCGTCTTTAAGAATCGTTTGAAGGAGCATTATCTTTCTCTATCCTAGATTTGTGTATGTAGTGTATCTAGCAGTTAGTTCAATAGTTCCGTAATATATGTATGTATCTTATCAGAGCACATAGGTCTATCCTGTATATTAAATTATTCTTATCAACCTTGGGTTTGCTGGAAGAGATCTCTATTTAGAGATAAGCATGCCTTTGTAGATGTCCTTTCTGTTTATTATATCTTATGTTGTTTTATGTGCAATAAATATATACGATACGATACGCTATTGCAAAGTCGGCATTGGTCAGATTGAATTCCAACGAACAAAAACTAATCATTCCAATCTAAACTAACTCAATTAACTGTAGAATGTGATGATAAAATTAACGATTATGCCATTATAGGAACAGGTATCTTAAAGCTCACAGATGATTGTATTGGCTATTGTAAAACAATCCAATTACTACCTTCTAGTTCTAAGCAGACTCTTATACGTATTGACTTAGATATAAGATTTAATATGATCGAAGAGGATGTAGAAAAGAAAAGTTCAATCATATTCTACCTTCACTATCTCCTATTTCACTCAATAATATTAACCCTGGTTCTCTTAAATATGCGTCTCATGCATAAATTAGACAACTTAGAAAACGATATAAATAATATTTAATGACAATCGCACTTCATTCAATTCGGTACTTATTATTCTAGTTTTACCCTTACCATAATCGGTCTCATATTCCTTTATATAATCAATAAGCTATATAAATATTTCAAAAGAAGAGGCACATCCTCCAGCTGCTGTATCCAGATCTTGAATCAGTGTCATAATGAGAAGGAAAATTTTCATGAATCATTGTAAATCACTCAATATAAATGTATGAAATGTGATGAAGATAGCAAATCTGTTAATATCCCTGCGAATTTTCCAAAAGCTAAAGTAAAATTTAGTTCAATAAGAAACATGACCAGTTATTGATTCAGATTATATTTAGTCCCATCTCTTCTCAGCTCAATGTCTTAGTTAGAATATAATCATAATAAGAGACACTAAGTAGGTAATAAGTAATTTTAAGTTTTGATTTACTCAGCTTCATATCTTTGAGATAAAGATTCGTTTTAATGGGGGGACTGTTATATCCAAATTTACTTTGTACCTTTTCCTTAGTGAGCAGAAGGGCCACATGGCAAGTGACGCCGCGCCGTGGCGTCATGGTTGCAATGTATAAAAACCATTCTTTACCTAAACTATAGTTAATCGTTACTCTGTTTTGGCCGATAATTAGTCTCAATATTTTCACCTCGTCACGCGTATTGATGTAATTTAAATATACAGTACTTTTATGTTTTTGGATTGTGAATTTATAATAAAGTGATTTTTTTTAAACTCTTACAGGGACTGCCTTATAAAAGTACGTACGTAAGTTATAGGCGATATGGAATGGTTAAAAGAGTGCGTCTCGGAACAAACATCCAGTCATCAACCTAAGATTTCAGTTTTTAGGGTTCCGTACCCAACGGGTAAGAACGGAACCCTATTACTAAGACTTCGCTGTCCGTCCGTCCGTCCGTCCGTCTGTCACCAGGCTGTATCTCAAGAACCTAGCTAGCTAGAGAGTTGAAATTTTCACAGATTATGTATTTCTGTTGCCGCTATAACAACGAATACTAAAAAACAGGATAAAAGAAATATTTAAGGGGGCTCCCATACAACAATACCACATACAAACTTATGGATGCACCTGGTTACGTACATGGAGTGTGAAAGTAACCGCACCAATAACTTTGTAAACAATATTTTGCTGTGTAAAATCCAAACTATTCACTCCACACCATCGCTTCCATTGAACGGTGGTACGGAACCCTTCGTGCGCGATTTAGACTCGCACTTGACCGTTTTTTTTATTTATTAAGCCCTATAACACGAAACTTGACAGGTGCACTATTATAGTAGTTTATGTGACTAATACATAATGCCTAATTACGTACAGTTACATACACTAGTTTATCTACACACATATCATAAGCTCTCTTCGATGTGTTCAGGAACCGCATGTTTGACCGGCATTGTGGCATTGAGTTCTTTAGCTTATTCTGTAGTACCAACTTCACAGACAAAAGGGCGGCACGCAGGCGGGTGTCGGCTTTCGAAATTTGGATGGCATAATATGTAGAAAATTTACACATTATGGTCATAATGTTCAATATTCAGATAAGAAATGAGTTTTTACAAAGTAGTTTAACATTATGCTGATCGTAACGTGCGGTTTTTGGACGCAATAAAGAGGGCTTATGATACGTGTGTAGCTAAAATTTTTAAGTTGTCAGCAAAGTGAAGTCTCACGATAATTATAAATCTGTATTCATTACAAAAATTGTATCATTAAAAAAACTATTAACGTAATGTTCAGTCGGCGGGTACTTTTGACCCGGACACAATTCCCAATTTAATGGCATTTAGGTATATTGTTTGGGAATATTGTGTGGTGTGGAATTTCAGTTTGTGACCTCAAGGAGCCTATGTTCACTTGGGGAGGGTTGAATAACCCAGAAATATAATTATTTGTATTACCACAAAAGCTCTAATGCTACAGTCGGTAGGTAAAAAAAAACTACTTGGACACAGTTCACAATTTAATGGAATTTAGGGATATTATTTGGGAATAGTGTGGGGTGTGTCATTTCAGTTTGTGACCACAGAGCACTTTTGTTTATTACAAATCTGTCATTATCAATGTGTGGAGGCAGTTGCTCACGTCCGAAGGAAATACTTGGATCCTACAGCCCTGCACGCCCTTCCTGGGTAGTGCTAACAGGCAATCATCAATCAGTCCAGTATAAAGTGATAATTATTTATTTATAAAACACGTGACCGACATTAATTAGGAAAATAATGTGTAAGTTTTGTATGAGCAGTCGCGAGTCAGTCGCACGAGCATGATTTATTAACGAAAACGAACTCATATACCTAAGGATCAGCACAAAAAAGATTCCAGAAATTTTTTCTACTCATGTTTTAATAAAAAGTAGATAATTATAAAACTAGTGGCTCTGTGAGCTGTAGACCTCGCGAGCGTCACAGGAAATTTGCGCTTTTTCATTATTTTCCTTCCCCTCGCATCACACTCCCGACCCCTGAAGGGTTTAATAACACGAAAGCATTGCCTACGAAGATAAATGTGGATTTTGTAACAACCGAAATAGTCACGTATTACCAGATTGTTTCCGATTCAAACGTGCAATGCGTAAAGCTCGCTGGCATCATGTTCGTGCTAATAAATTGTGTGACAAGTGCCTTATAGAAAAACACGATAAAACAACGTGCCCTGCCGTCGCATGTGATATGGACAATTGCGGACTTCCCCATCACAAATTATTACATTTTCCAAACCAACCTAAAACTGAAAGTGTCAAAATAGTGGACGTTACAAACACAATAGTCACGACAAACCCTACAGTCGTGTTATTACAAGTGGTACCGATCTTAGTGCATGGACCATTGGGAGCTATCCCCACGCACGCCTTGTTAGACTCTGACGCAAGTGTAACGCTGCTCGCGAGTGATATCGCCGAAAAATGTGGACTGGTTGGACAATCGGAAAAATTAAGAGTGCGCGGTGCTCCAAGCACAGGTGAACTTACTTGCAACTCCGAAATAGTTCAGTGTGATATTTCAAACAATGACATTTCTACAAAGTACAAATTGCGCGCAAGAAAAATAAAAGAACTGAATCTACCAGTGCATAATTATTCCGCGGTTAACATATCTAGTTATGCATATTTATTTATTTTATTTATTTTCTTTATTTAGGACATCAACAGCAAATTACAAAGTAGTACTTAACATCAAAATTAAACATAAGTATTGCCAATAACAGATATCCCCTAATTTAACATGTGAAATTGAAGTTCCGGCGGAAAAACAAACCATTACCTAAATTATGATTATTAGATATGTGAATATTATATATTATTATGAATATTTAAATACTTACTACTTATATAAACTACGGATATGAAATATATATAGATACCTACAGATCTAAAACGATAAGAAATTTATTAAGCAAAAGATTCATGAAAATAAGTACAGAGAATATAAATAAGATATTCATTCTAGTTCAAGCCAGTACGTGTGGGACTGCCGCTCCATCCTCATATAGGCCTGTGCGACTCCACCTATGGCGGGTGCCGCGGATGCACATGCTGCTAGCCCTGATGATGGCGGTTTGAATTCTTGCTCGTAGCCAGCCCATTATTGCGGCAGGGGTCCGGTTCCAGCGGTCCGCCAGTGTTTCGGCGAGGTGTTTAGTGAATGATATCATTTGTGGAGCAAAAACTCCGTCGACAGAGATTACTAAAGGGGTGAAGGTGGTGTGGCGCGTCTCGCATGGGTCGCAGTACTTCCTTTTCTTTTCTTCTTCAGCTGAACGAAGGACAGCCGCTACGGGGCGTGATGCGTGGGAGGGAGCGTCGGTGTCTATGACACGGATATCAAATAACGCCTCCCTCTGGGCAATCCATACCCCCCGACAAGCCAAGTCTCCGCGCAGCCCAGTATCGCCTTCGGAGATGACTGGCTCTTTCGTGACGTTTCCCCAGGCTTGCTGGCACAGTTCACAGAAAAGATCCCTTATTTCGTTATGTCTGCGTGTGATAAGGCCACCTGTTTTGCAGCACAAGGCGTGGTCCACGTTGAAGTTGTCATTGCCGCAGCCGTCGCAAGTCGCAGGCATGGAGATTGGTGTGCGATGGTATCTTATAGCCAGGGCATCTCTAAATTCGTGGGGTGATAAGTCGAAGTTGTCTTTTCTTGTCGGTGTTACTGAAAGCCATGTTGATGTTTTTGTTTTCATTTTTGTCGCTATTGATCTTTCTATTGCTCTTTTCTTTTTGGATGGTAATTTTGTTAGAATGCTTTCTAGAGTTTCGTTCTCGTATGTTTCTTTTTCCTTGTTTCCTTCCTTTCTTGCGTCACGCAAAGAATTGTAGTGTTCAGCAAGGTTTATGTCTTTTATCTCGGTTAGGGCTGTTGAAAGTATTGTAGATCCCTGTTTTGAGATTTGGTATGCACGGTTTGGTGTGTTGAAGGATCTACAGATCTACATAAAATAAATATGTATTCAATATATACATACAATACAAATATATATACTACATAAGAAATAAATACCTGTATAAAAATATAAAAGTAAGAGCCTTTGGACCTATTAGAATTAATCAGTCAAATTGTCATCGCTGTCTGGATGCAACAAATTATCAACAGTATTGCGTCTGAGAGTTGTTTTGGAGTGCTGGAATAGATCTACAGAGTTAAAGTCTTTGTTGTATGTGTTAGCTATACGAGTTAAAGGTTCGTTATTCGCATAATTAGTGCGATGTCTTGGTGCATGTAGAAGTGGAGTGTGGCGGGTGCGACGCCTAGGAGTTACAAAAGCAATAGCGGACAGTAGTTCTGTAGAATCAAGCCTACCACGAAGAATGTCTTAAAGGAGCATCATATCCAATACTGTCCGCCTCTGTTCTAATGATAAGATGTGATGTTTTTTGCATCTGCCTTCATAAGAAGTATGAGAACGTCGTGTTTTGTAGTCAAGAAATCTCAAAAATCGTTTTTGAATATTCTCGATACGATGCTTATACACGTCATATTGAGGAGACCAGACACTGCATCCGTACTCCAAAATACTACGCACATAGGAAAAGAAAACTACTTTGATACATAAAGGGTCATTGAAGACGGAGCATGTCCGTATAACAAAACCAAGATTTTTATAGGCTTTATTGCAAATAATTTCAATATGTTGATCTAAAAGAAACTTACTGTCGAAGTAAATGCCCAGGTCGCGAATTAAAGAGACTCTATCAATAGTTGTATTGGTAATTGTGTAATTATTAATGATTGGTTTTCTTTTACGGGTAAAAGTTATGACTTGACATTTCTCGGCGTTAACTGTTATACTCATCATAGACTATCTTTTCAAAGATCTTACTGAATGTATTCAGGATTGAAATTGGTCTGTAATTCTCAATTTTAGTGGTTAGTCCTTTTTTGTGAATTGGAACAATACGTGCTTTTTTCCAAATAATTGGGAAGGTGCCTTCGTGAATAGATTTATTGAAGATGATCGATAGAGGATAAGCTAAAGAACTTGCACATTTAACTATGAAAATGGAAGCTACATTATCGTCTCCAGCCCCTTTACTAGTAGAAAGTTTTTTTAGTAGAAGATTGACTTTAGATTCTGAAATTTGCATTGTATGAATACCATCGTAGTCACCGTATTGGGGTGGGGGTAAATCAATAGTAGGGTACGATGAAGCTTTAGGAGAGAACATTCTCATAAAGAAGTCATTGAAACCTTTAGTGATATCGGAACCATTATTAAGCTGCGTATTACCTACTGTAACTGTGTTGGGATACTGACTTCTACCTCTTTTTGATTTGACAAATAACCAAAAGTTTTTAGGATTCGATTTTATTGAATCCTGAGCATTAATGGTCATATCTTTGTAACAGTCTTTATGAACTTTGTGGTAACGGTTCCTCAAAAGAGAAAACTCTTGGTAGTCATTAAGATTGCCATATTTCTTCCAACGCTTATGAGCTCTGTCTTTCTGATGAATTATTTTAACTAAATTACGCGAGTACCAAGTAGGATAATTATTGTTTTAATGTGTTATTGCTATTGGAATAAACAACTCAAAACACTCATAAATTCGTTCGAAAAGTAATGATACAGAGTCGGTATCTAGCGGTTCGAAGTCGGAAGTCCAGTCAAAATACATGAGACGTTGGTTTATTTTCTCGTAATCTCCTTTGTAGAATTTAAATTTTCGAACAGGGGCGTGAACAAGAGGTGTAAAAGAAATGTCTGCATTAATGAGTAAAATCGGATGAAAAACATCTTCCTTTGAGAGTGGTGGTGAGCATCTATTTAATTCAAGGTGAAAATTACTAAAAACTAATTTTAAGGTGTTTCCACATGAGTTTTTAAGAAAGTTATGTTGTAAAAAACCATTTAATGTCATTAAATCCACAAAATCCTTAGCTAATAATTGTAGTTCTACTGAGCTTGCACTATGAAATAGAGGGCCTTCCAACGTCCATTTTATGAAAGGTAGGTTAAAATCTCCCAGTACTAAGAAGTTGTCAGTGCAAGATTGATTAATAGTATTGGTTGTGTAATTCATGAAACGGGACAGATCCGCTATTTGGCGTTCCTTATCAGGTATGTAGGTAGAAATGATGTGAAGGTCTTTGTCAGAGTTGAGCAATTTGGATGGAATAGTAACACAAAGAATCTCCGTAGGTGAATGTGAATAATTAATATGTGATGCGGAATTAAGTTCCCTACGCACGCAAGTCAGAATACCTCCACCAGTCTTTTTATTTGTCGCAGTAAAATCTCGGTCATGTCGGTGTACGTCATACCTGTCGTCACATAGCTCGCTACTTAGTATACCATCGCAAAGCCACGTTTCAATCAAAACGATTACATCATAGTTATTCGCTAGTATATTCTGATACAGTGTAACGGCCCCCGGGCCAAAGGTCGTAGCCGCCGCTAACAGTAGCTATGATCGTCTATTCTATCTATCCCAAAGTGAGAGGAACCGATTCAGCTGTAAGATTTGTAAGTAAGAATGATAAGTCTGAATTTCTCGTTCATCGAGAAATCTGTTAGGCGTACAATAGTCGAACGAAGCTTGGTTCGGAAAGTTACAGTTTCAAGTTAGACAGAGAAAGCATATATGTCCGCGAGCCGGTAATTCGCATCAGTCAGCGGTGTATTGCGCCAAAACGATCGTTGTTATATTTTATGTGATGGCACCATCTGGTTTTTGTATATATGAGCGCATTGGAACATCTTTTGTTGTAATTTTAGTTTTAGTTTTAGTGATCGATCACAGTTATAGTATAGATATCCGTCGTAGTTTTACGACGTGAGTACTCAATTATATTTCATGTGCTCGCTCGTAGCGGCTTGTGGTGGTTCCAATTATATATTTTGTTCACGGCAATAACGATCCGAAAAGACCGGTTTACACAATTGCGATTTGAGTTCCGAAATGGGTTCTGAACTAGCGGTTACCTCAAAAGGTCCGTAACGTTTTGAAACCTTCAACTCTGCGCAATTTGAGCTGGATGTTATCGAAACGCAAGCATTATTGTTTTAGGATATCTAACCCACACCATAGCGAAGTGCATAATTCGATAAATACCGAACTATGAATTCCACTAGCCGCAGCACGTCCTGGGCTGAGCCAAATCATATATACCGACTCAACTTACACATTAGATATCCAGCGAAATTTACATTTAATTTAAAAATGCAACTTGAATCCAATCTGACCCAAGGCAATGCAAAACACCTACCCGGACCTAAACAATGAACTTTAGACTGTAAATTGATCTCTTCGCGCGTCCCCGACAACACTCAAATGTCAAAATATCAACAGTATATGTTAACTGTGTTGACACCGGTTTAACTTTGTTCTGAATTTGTTATTTCCATCCGCGGAACCTCATCGATCAAACAGTCTCCCTATGCCCTGACAACCTAGGTTTAGCCGCAACTAAACTCCTGTCTAGCCTAGTCTAAAAACCTAGTGTTATACCACGTCCATTATCGACACCACTCGAAAATGGTTGAGTTTGATTTGAATGTGCTTGAATGTTTAACGACTGTGTGTTTGGGAATTTCAAAGCTCGCTACTCGAAAGGAAATGAGGAGAGGATTAGCCCGCGAATATCCTAAGAGCCAATCCAGGAACCCTATGGTGAAGGAAAAAGGAATTTAGGGTCGCTCCAAGCCCAGACTCAGACTCAGATACATTGACTTAAAAGTTCTTTCCTAACGACCCAAGGATAGTTTTGGAATTAGGGGTAGGTTGATATAAAGGTTAGGAACCGAGGTAAATCTCGGCGCTTCAGACACTCACGAAAACCCACTGAAACTTCGCAATCACCAATTCGTATAGTTCTGACGCGTAACACGGCAGCCAAAACTGTTTGGAACTCGTGAGGGGACTGTCACAGTAGCTAGACGCTGAGACTGAATGAATTCCCCTCCCACGCTCTGGTATTTATATGCCCCACATGCGTCCTTTGCAAATACGCTCTGCCCAAGCGAAGCTTCTTATCACTAACTACACAGGGTCCAATTTCAACCATGCCATGCAGATCCGCCGTTCTACAAATTGTGTGTACGCATATTCACTATGATCAACCGTAGGTTATCACTCAAATCATTTGGTACTGCCGATACACAGAATCTGTTGATCGCTGACCAATAAAAGCTTGTTGCGATTAATTAAGCATTTCCCGACCGCTAGACGCGCGTGGCAAAGACCTCTAGAATGATATTCAAAATAGAGGTGTCAGACCCTCCATCTCATACCTCAATCGCAATTGTATATTTGCAATCTACATAATAGCTTTCTCCGTTCCGTAATAACCTTTCATTATTTAGTTATTCATAATTTTATTCAACGCGCAGCCAAATCGGCTCTCATCTCTACACATCTCGCAGGAATGCGACAAAAAAAACTGACCTGAACTGAAATTCCACGAATGAACCCACGCGTCTTTTTTTTTTTCCAAACTTTGCCAGTAAGCTATGCAAAACCCCCAAACGTTATCTGAACCGATTCTCGTATTCAAAACAGCGCGGCGTTGGGCTAGCCCTCTATCACGCAGAATGAAGTATCTAATGTACCGACTCTCGTGTACCATTACAGCCCCCTCCCAGACCTTGAGACACTGTTTATCTCAGTTAACATGGCGCAAGGATCTCATTACCACTATGCTACCCATACTTTGTACATATCTACTCTATATGTTCGGACATCTCAAATCATGTACACCGACCGATGAATCTGTCAATTATGTATATAATATTTACACAACTCGATTGAGTTCTCTCCTGTCTTATCTTATTTATCTATCTTACTATACAACCTCGCTTACCCGCAATTTATCCTAATTCGTATTACTATATATATACAAATTGTTTTTTTTTTTTTTTTTTGGTTTTTTTTTTTTGTTTTTGTTTCCAAACCATGCAAGATCCTTAAACCTACAAAGTAGTTATTCAAATTTACAGCTTACAGCTTAATTATATAACCTTTATACACTATCTTATTTATCTACGCCTTTATTCGTCCTCACATAATACCTGGCTATATTTATAGTATTGAAGTTACCCAATATCTCATTTGAACCCGGATCTACTAACGTATAACAGTTAGGATATACCACTGCCGAAATAACATAAGGCCCTTTATACAACAACGAAAATTTCCGCATGATTTTATGTTCTTTATTCGAACGCACAAAAGTCTTAAGTTTCACATAATCACCTATACGATAGACCTCTAACTTACGCCGTTTGTCCGCCTGTCGCTTACGTCGTTCACTAGAACTTTTAGAGTTTTCTATCGCTACACTCCGCACCTGTTCCGAATCTCGCACACTATGGCCTAATAACCATTCATCGCCTAATTCCTTGTCAATAGTTAACGGTTCCCGCCTACCAAACGCTAACTCATTAGGCGCAAAGCCTGTGCTTGTGTGTTCGATATTATTATAGCAATTCTGAATGTCCGGTAACACGTCTACCCAACTACGATTACTTCCGCCGCAATAAGTCCTAATCAGCCGACCTAGCTCGCGATTCACTCTTTCTACGCTATTAGAATTTGGACAATACACCGACGTATGAGTGACCCGAATTCCCAGCTGTTTGAGTCCAAATTCCCAAACTTTCGATATGAACTGTGGTCCTGAGTCCGTAATTATAGTTTCGATAGGTATCTCCCTATGAAATCTCTTTGTACAAGCGAGCACGCTCCTACCTGTCGCTTTTCGCATTGGATATAATTTTATTACTTTACTGTACACGTCTTGAATCACATATATATATTGATATCCGAATTTACCTACGGGCAATGGCCCATAAAGGTCCGAGAAAACTTTCTCACCCAACCTTTCCGCCAACACCGGTGTACAAGGACCAACGGTATTGTTAGTACTAGGTTTGACCTTTTGACATATGTCACAACTTCTTATCACCGCGCTTATCACCCTACTCATATGAAGAAAATAATATCTGTCCTTCATCAGTGCTAATATTTTATATCTGCCGTAGTGACCTATTTCTTCATGTATGTGTAAAATTAGTTCCTCCTGTAGTGATTTCGGAATTACTAGCAACTGTACGTTCCGCTTCGGCACGTGAAAATATAACGTATCACCTACTAGCTTGTAATTTCCAAAACCTCTCGTTCCGGTATCTACCACATTACGTCTGATACAACCGCTAATTCGATTTAACCGCTCATCTTCGCTTTGTAATCTCGCAATGTCCCGTAAACTCGAAATAACACTTGCGGTATTCGATGCCTGAAACCAGAATATTCCCGGCTGAACATTTATACTGTCATTCATACCTCCAGGTCCCGCCATTTGCCTGCTTAGCGTGTCGGCAATTTGATTATCAGTCCCTCGCACAAATTCTATGTCGTAATCGAATTGCTCTAAAAACATAATCCACCTCGTTACGCGTGCACCCAATAAAGTCCACGACTTAATGAACGTCAAACTTTTATGATCAGTTCTAATAATAACTTTTTCTCCCCGCAAGTATATCTCAAATCGCTTTAAAGTGTATATAACTGCATACATTTCCTGTTCACTGACCGACCATCTAGTCTGGGCACCCTTGAATGCCTGCGAACAGAACCCTATAATTAGTTCCTGGCCCGAATCATCTAACTGATAAACATAGCCCCCAATTCCTATAGCGCTGGCGTCACATTGAACATAATATGTTTTCCCCGCCAATGGCTGACTCAAAATTATACTTTCTGAGAATTGATTTTTTATCTCGTCAAAAGCACTTTGCATCTGCGCACTCCAGACGAACTTGACTCCAGACCGCAATAAATTGTACAAGGGCCGTGTCAACGTTCCAAAATTTTTTATAAACCTCCTAAAGTAATTTATGAACCCCAAAAACGCCCTCAATTGCCTGACAGTTCTGGGTGACGGATATAATTTAAGTGTTTCAATTTTGTCCGGGTCCATCTGCAAACCTTGTGTAGACAAAATGTGCCCCAATAACTTAACCTTTTTTCGTGCGAACTCGCATTTTTTTAGTTTGCATGTGAAGCCCGCGTCTTTCAATTTACTCAGAACCGTGTCCACTTGAGACAAATGCTGTTCGAAGTCACCCTCAGTTAAAATTGCCAAATCGTCAACAAAATTTAAACAATATGACCTAACCTCTGGCCCTAGAATTAAGTCCATCGCCCTCGAAAATGAACCCACACTGGTTTTCAACCCCTGAGGTAAAACGTTGTAAACATAACTTCTGCCTTGATATACAAAACCCGTGTATCGTTTAGATTCGTCTGATAATGGTATAGAAAAATACGCATCTTTGATATCAATAACTCCTATGTAATTTATCCGGCGCCCGGATTGCAATATCTCACTCATTAAAGGTGTGGTTTCAACCTCCCCGACCATTCCAGTGTTTAATTGTCGTGCATCTAGAAGAATACGGACCTCTCCTGTTTTCTTTAATGTACAAGTCAATGGACTGCTGAAATCCGTAGATTGCCTGCTAATAATACCTATCAATTCCATCTCTTCCAAACGTTTTGTTACTTTATCGCGATATGCGAACGGTATGGGATAGCTTCGCTTTACGAAAGGCGTTTCATCTCTCATTTTTATCTCATGTATATACTTATTTGTCCGACCTATCCTATCGCTAAACAACTCTGCATGTTTATTTAACACCGGCAATAACCTTGTTTTGTGTTCAACAGGTATTGATGAATTATTCACATGTTCCTCTATCATATTTCTACTGGTATCTTGGTTCTGTACTTCCATTGTACAACAGCAAGAATCCTGATTAGGACCAGTACCTAATGGTATTTCACACATCCGCCCGGCGCTTCGTATAATTAGCCTCTTATTACCCTCACACGTTAAACTGGCTCGCGTCTGTTGTATAAAATCAAACCCCAAAATTAAATCTTTAGGCACCCTTGTTAATACTAGCATTGGAGTATCGATAACGCATTCACCTATCGTTAACGGTAACGTTACTAATTTATCAACCTTTTCCTTACTGACTCCAAACGCACCTGTGATTCTCAAACTTGGAATCGGTATTTCCGTCGGTTTTCCCAATTGACTGCACACTTCTTCGTACACTCTCCGACTTATTACACTGATTTCGCTCCCCGAATCAATCAAACTCCTTACGACAATATTCCCAATACGCACATCTATCTCAGGTAATGTCAAAGTACTACATAACTCGCGCCCACACTCAGTCGAATCGTCGTCTCTGAATATCGTATGTAAACGTCTGTCATTTCGATCTCTATAATTCGATCTAGATTTTTCCTCTAAACACACGGCATATCCGTGCGCTTTATGCGCTAATAATTGAATAAATTCATTCACACCCACGTTCGAATCCAAATTACACAAATCATACAGCCTATGCTTTTTCCCAATTCGATCGGCTGTCCACCCGAACCGTAATAAATATCTGAGCGCGAACGACCCGCGCGAGTCCACTAGTTTTTTGAATTCTGACTTATCGCATTATTCCTGTCACTTGAACTTTGCCCTGCCTCTGTATCTCCTGAACTATCATTGCCCCTCTGAAACTTTATTGCCTTGAAGCTAGGCTGAGGCTGTCTGCCTCTACCGCGAAAATAACCGCGACCACGCGTCCCAAATTCGTTTTGCCCCTTCGTTCCCGCGTTATAATTATTACTACGACTTATCGCGTTATAACGTAACGTATTTACCCGCATAGCTCGATATTGCCCACGCATATAGCTATCCCGCCTCACGTTATTCGTATTCATAGGTTCCGAATCATGTATCGCACTTAATTCCCCATCGACATTCCGTTCTAAATGCCGAAGGAATTCGACCGCATCCCGTATGGTCATAGTCTCCTTTCTAGCAAAAAACGCTACCTGAATATCACGCGGCAACTGTCTGAAAATCGTGTTGATTTTCTCCGTATCAGTAAACGGTATCGTAAGCTCATATATGCTATTCAATTGAGAGGCAAAGAACTCTTCCATACTTTGACCTTTCTTAGAATCAAACTTCGCAGTTAGGAATCTTTGCTTAATTAATTCCTGTTCATTATCACCCCAGAATACCTCTCTGAAATCTTTTTCAAAATCCGAATAGGTTCGCCATGAGTCTCTGTATATGCTCATTCGAACTTTCGCAATTCCTACCAAACTATCCGTTGCCCATATCAAAGCCCTAGAAGTATCTCCCGAGACTTTAATATAAGCCTTTAAATCTCTTAAGAAAATCATCGGATTTTCCGAATTCCGCCCATCGAATGTCGGCAACTTCTGTGTCATTTTCACAATGCATGATTGACGTTTTTCTACCGATTGTTCAAACGTCTCTAGTTCCTGTCTATCAGTATGTCTGTCCGAAGTCCTACTAGCATTGCTCGCGCTGGAACCCCTTTCCAAACTGTCCAATCTATTCACTATTTCAGATAACAATTGCGTCACCTGCCCTGACGCCATTTCACTTGTGTGTGAAAGTGAATTTTGTGCTACCCGACTACCGTTTTTCCTAGGCCGGCCGGCCATTATTCCTATTAAACCGCCGTAGCTCGTACAAAGAATTGTGAAAACAATGCCCCTTTTTTGCTTATTTCTTATTTACAAACTGAACTGTTTAAAATCGTTTCTACGTTGTATTATTTTTAAAAGTAACGCGTTAGACCTTGATTCTTTTAGAATATCTAGGAATATCTAGGTATCAGACTATCTAGGATATCCTTCCGTCTCGGCAACAAAAATCTGTAACGGCCCCCGGGCCAAAGGTCGTAGCCGCCGCTAACAGTAGCTATGATCGTCTATTCTATCTATCCCAAAGTGAGAGGACCCGATTCAGCTGTAAGATTTGTAAGTAAGAATGATAAGTCTGAATTTCTCGTTCATCGAGAAATCTGTTAGGCGTACAATAGTCGAACGAAGCTTGGTTCGGAAAGTTACAGTTTCAAGTTAGACAGAGAAAGCATATATGTCCGCGAGCCGGTAATTCGCATCAGTCAGCGGTGTATTGCGCCAAAACGATCGTTGTTATATTTTATGTGATGGCACCATCTGGTTTTTGTATATATGAGCGCATTGGAACATCTTTTGTTGTAATTTTAGTTTTAGTTTTAGTGATCGATCACAGTTATAGTATAGATATCCGTCGTAGTTTTACGACGTGAGTACTCAATTATATTTCATGTGCTCGCTCGTAGCGGCTTGTGGTGGTTCCAATTATATATTTTGTTCACGGCAATAACGATCCGAAAAGACCGGTTTACACAATTGCGATTTGAGTTCCGAAATGGGTTCTGAACTAGCGGTTACCTCAAAAGGTCCGTAACGTTTTGAAACCTTCAACTCTGCGCAATTTGAGCTGGATGTTATCGAAACGCAAGCATTATTGTTTTAGGATATCTAACCCACACCATAGCGAAGTGCATAATTCGATAAATACCGAACTATGAATTCCACTAGCCGCAGCACGTCCTGGGCTGAGCCAAATCATATATACCGACTCAACTTACACATTAGATATCCAGCGAAATTTACATTTAATTTAAAAATGCAACTTGAATCCAATCTGACCCAAGGCAATGCAAAACACCTACCCGGACCTAAACAATGAACTTTAGACTGTAAATTGATCTCTTCGCGCGTCCCCGACAACACTCAAATGTCAAAATATCAACAGTATATGTTAACTGTGTTGACACCGGTTTAACTTTGTTCTGAATTTGTTATTTCCATCCGCGGAACCTCATCGATCAAACAGTCTCCCTATGCCCTGACAACCTAGGTTTAGCCGCAACTAAACTCCTGTCTAGCCTAGTCTAAAAACCTAGTGTTATACCACGTCCATTATCGACACCACTCGAAAATGGTTGAGTTTGATTTGAATGTGCTTGAATGTTTAACGACTGTGTGTTTGGGAATTTCAAAGCTCGCTACTCGAAAGGAAATGAGGAGAGGATTAGCCCGCGAATATCCTAAGAGCCAATCCAGGAACCCTATGGTGAAGGAAAAAGGAATTTAGGGTCGCTCCAAGCCCAGACTCAGACTCAGATACATTGACTTAAAAGTTCTTTCCTAACGACCCAAGGATAGTTTTGGAATTAGGGGTAGGTTGATATAAAGGTTAGGAACCGAGGTAAATCTCGGCGCTTCAGACACTCACGAAAACCCACTGAAACTTCGCAATCACCAATTCGTATAGTTCTGACGCGTAACACGGCAGCCAAAACTGTTTGGAACTCGTGAGGGGACTGTCACAGTAGCTAGACGCTGAGACTGAATGAATTCCCCTCCCACGCTCTGGTATTTATATGCCCCACATGCGTCCTTTGCAAATACGCTCTGCCCAAGCGAAGCTTCTTATCACTAACTACACAGGGTCCAATTTCAACCATGCCATGCAGATCCGCCGTTCTACAAATTGTGTGTACGCATATTCACTATGATCAACCGTAGGTTATCACTCAAATCATTTGGTACTGCCGATACACAGAATCTGTTGATCGCTGACCAATAAAAGCTTGTTGCGATTAATTAAGCATTTCCCGACCGCTAGACGCGCGTGGCAAAGACCTCTAGAATGATATTCAAAATAGAGGTGTCAGACCCTCCATCTCATACCTCAATCGCAATTGTATATTTGCAATCTACATAATAGCTTTCTCCGTTCCGTAATAACCTTTCATTATTTAGTTATTCATAATTTTATTCAACGCGCAGCCAAATCGGCTCTCATCTCTACACATCTCGCAGGAATGCGACAAAAAAAACTGACCTGAACTGAAATTCCACGAATGAACCCACGCGTCTTTTTTTTTTTCCAAACTTTGCCAGTAAGCTATGCAAAACCCCCAAACGTTATCTGAACCGATTCTCGTATTCAAAACAGCGCGGCGTTGGGCTAGCCCTCTATCACGCAGAATGAAGTATCTAATGTACCGACTCTCGTGTACCATTACAACAGGTTATGAGTCTTTGTCCGCAGCCCACGGACATCCTGAAAGTAAATGCGGAGGTTCAATTTATCAGTCATTGTATAGAATTAAACAAAACAGTAATTAATGAGCCATGTAATAATGGGCTGGTAACATAGTAGCATTGACATAGCGCGCAATGAGATACTGTGTCAGTAGGGACAAAATGTGGGTGGATAGAAAATATGCAGTCGACAAGCTATGTAAACTCGCGGTCACTGATTTATAGATAAAACTGTAGAATGTTATATAAATCGGACGGTGTATTTTAGTTTTTAAACGTCTAATCCTATAGGCAATGTGATAATGATAAAATATAGATACAGTAAGATAAATACGATACATATATTCAATAAATATTCGTTCAGAATAAATAATAATAAAGTAAACACCGTTACGGCATAGAAAGTTCCTCAAAACATACGTAAGTTCGTTGAGTAGCACGTTACGAATATAACTAGTAAAGAAGCACTCGAATAACAACCGATAGTTTATCAACGCAATTTCCGTAAATCTGCTTCTTCGCGGATGTGTATAGCACCTGAATCTTTGTCCTTCCTCATCATAATCTTGCAGTTTTTTGTCCACAAAAATTGATATTCCCTTGCTTTCTGGGCATCACGACATTTCTTGTGAAGCATTTTATTTTCTACAGTCAAATGTTCGGAGACGAATATTTTCTTGCTATCGTTGGGATTGTCGCCGGACAGGGAAATATCTCGAGTAGTCACTCCTTTCGATGTGCGCAGTCCGGCAATAATGTTGTCTTTGTAGATGCGTTTCGTAAGCTTAAATACTATAGATTTTATGCGTGTAGAATTTTGCTGAAATGGTTTTACTCTGGTGGCATGCACAATATCCTGAGGTTTCAGTTGAACTCCGGCATGTTTGGCGATCTTGATGATGATATCAAATAAGTCTTCATTTTTGGATTCTGGAACATTACTAACTTCGAGATTGAGTAGACGGTCCCACTGCTTTTGTTGGTTTATCTCTTGTTTGAGCTCTGCGACTTGGGACCGAAGGTCAGCTACGTCTTGATTTGAGTTCTTGATCTCGGATATCGTATTTTCGAGTTTTTTGAGCTGAGAATCGAAGTCATCTTGTTTTCCGGAGTAGTTTGTTTAAAACCATTACAACAACACTATGCTAGTGGTGACATAAAACCGAAGATGTTAATTGGTCAAGACAATTACCATTTGATCATGCCGTTGGAGACAATCACTGGAGGAAGACATGAACCGTATGCTACCCGCACTCAGCTAATTTTGTTCAGGGGGGTGTCAGCTCACAAACCCCCCTGAACAAAATTATAATGGATGTGGAACATCACTTCTGCAAGCTCTATGCCGCTCTACAGAAACATGAACAAGAAATCATGGACATCATGATGAAACTTAGAGACAATGAAGAAAACTCTTTGTTGAAAGCCAAGAAAGATGTCACGGAAGGAATTAAGTTAGCAGTCTTAATTCCTTCCGTGACATCTTTCTTGGGTATCTTGAACAAACTCAAGAATGTGATGGTGCCTGAGAATCTCAATAAGATGAATCTCTCTGTTATGTTGGACGATGCTAAGCAGATTATAAACATTCCCTGGTTTCTGGATAAAGACGATATTAGTGAGAATACCCTCAAGGTGGCCGTGAACGAAGATTTGTGCGCACTCATCAGTGACTACATAGATCTTGATGGCAACGCTAACTCGGCGTATAAACTGTTGGGCATTAATGAGATAGGGAAAGGTGTGTTGCCGGCTGCGCCGACCAAGCCTGTGTACCCTCCGGAAATAATCAAAGTCTCCATTTCAGACGTTCGTGAGTTGTACAAGCCGCGCGCTTTGCCCGAGACTTCCAAACCCCCACCACGTGACCCCGCCGCCATTTTGACTCAAATCCCTCAGTATAGAAGCAAATGTGGCTCTACCACATCGATCAATAGCGCCGGCAGCGACTCGTCGTATGCCCGGCGGCCGCCGTCATGCGCCGATTCGTTCCCAGTAGTCCACCAAGTCCCACTGTTCGCTGAAAGCATCCACCCGAAACCCCTTACCGAGGGTTCCCAGGAGTTGATCTACGTGTCTCACATCATCAGCCCTCACAACTGGCTCGATAGCCATTACGCTAATCCTCACTATATAATTTAGCTCAGTCGCTGGCCGAAGCCTAAGGTGAAGTGTGTCACATTGACTTCCCACATCCAAGCCTCTTTCTTTTTAAAACTACAAAATAAGTAACAGTGTCAAAGTGAACACCCACTCTAAAGAGGCCCGTATACATTATCGCATAGATAAATATCAAACTTTACAGTACCTACGACATTGATATCTGCCAAAATCAACCCTTCGACGCGAGCGTAATGTTTATAAACTCGCAACAAAATGAGAACAACCTCTTACTACATGAAGAAGTTCGCCTTTCTTTCGCTCTGGAAGCTATTGAGATAGCTACAACTCCACGTGGAAATAAAAATGATCTGCGTGCCACTGCTATCCTGGATGAAACTGCCACAATAAAAAATGGCAGATGGGAGGTAGGACTTCCATGGAAGAACGACGTATCAATGCCAGATTCGTACCCGCAAGCCTACAGTCGACTTCAGTCAATAGAACGCAAAATGTCGGCAAATAAAGAATACGCGTCGAGATATCGCGACAGAATTAATCATTTATTCGAGAACGATTTCGCACAAGAATTAAGCGACGATGCAAATAACAAAGGCCGTGTATGGTATACTCTATTTCATATACCATGGCCCGATGCACTTGAAGCTTAACAATAGGGCTCATAATGTTTGCCTTTTGTTATCTAATTAGGAGCACTTCAAAATGGCACGCGTCGGTCCAACCTGCATGCAACTAAAGCGTGACCATTTTGGTATATACTTGAAAATAAAAATACGAAATATAAGTTGTTTACGGTATTTCATAATAATAGCTAACATGAGTTAAATCAAAAAAAAATTGTGTCAATAAAATAATAACAATCAGCTTTAAGACTAACTTAATTTAATTACTTTAAAAACATGTACATTAATTATATAAAATATTTAACAATTTTAAATATTTAAAGGCAAAAATTAATTATATACATTTATTCGCTTTCTGATGTATGTTCTTCCGAACTTGAGGTTTCGCAGGTGTTTATGATGACCGGATACACAGGGTGGGATAAAAACTCGTTCTCCACTTTGATAACATGCTCACAAGCATTTTTCCAAAGCGTAGGATTCGTCATGTCTACTATAGTTCTTAAATTTTGAATAACTGAATCACCTACTGTTGGTGTAATGTTCGTCTTCCGAATTTGTTTCTTGATATAACTCCACATAAGCTCGATTGGGTTCAGCACACAATAATAGGGAGGAAGCCTCAATATTTCATGTCCAGCCTCAGCCGCTATTTTGTCGACGAAGTATTTCTTTTCAAATTTTTGACTTTGTACAATTTCCAACAATTTCTTAACAGTTGTTTATGTTGATTACTAGGTTAAACGATCAAGATCATTAGGTTGCATGTAAAATACCACGCCGCAAAAGGGTCTGGCCAGGTATCTTTTGTTATCACTAATCCTATTGTTAACGCCTAATGACCGTCTCAAGTGCATCGGGCCATGGTACATGAAATGGAGTATACTTACCTCATTTTGGAGTCGATAATCCGAACAAAAAGAAGTTACGACTTGTATTCGATGCCGCTGCAAATTCCGGTGGCCACAGCCTGAACGATTATCTTCTGCAAGGTCCAGATCTCCTTGAATCATTGCTGGGAATCATGATGAGATTCCGTGAGAAGCCTGTAGCAATCATCGGTGACATTAAGGACATGTTTCTCCAAATAAAGATACGCAGTGAAGATCAAAACGCGTTGCGTTTTCTGTGGAGAGATACAAAATCAGGAAATATTAAAAAGATGGTCATGACGTCGCTCATATTTGGCGCCAACTGCTCTCTGTTTATTGCACAATATGTAAAAAATAACAATGCAATGAAGCACCAAGGTACCATGCCAGATGCAGTAGAAGCCATCACACATTCCCATTATGTATATGGACGACTATATAGATTCTCGAGATGACGTCATCACTGCTTCGAAGTTGGTCCGCGAGATTGCCCATATTGATCAGCAAGGCGGGTTCACCATCAGAAACTGGATGAGTAATAAGCCACAAGTACTCAGTGACATGCCAAAAAAGACCTTAAGTAATAACGCCGTAAGGTTCAAAGTCGACTGTGATAAATCATCGGAGCGCACACTTGGGCTCTTGTGGTTCCCAGTTACCGATACATTTGGATTTGATTTATCATTGAAGCGCATTCCTACAGAAATATTGCAATTTGTACGAAAACCTACTAAACGAGAAACAATACAGTTAGTGATGTCTATCTACGACATTTATGGTTTGCTCGCACCAACAACCATTAAGGCTAAGATTTTGCTACAAAGAACATGGAAAGATAATGTTAAATGGGACCAACATATCGATGAGAAACAATTCATTACATTTCAAGAGTGGCTCAATAATTTACGTAGCATTGAAGACTTGCGCATACCAAGATGGTACTTCCGGTCATCCGATAACAATAACGTGGATTACGATTATGATAGTACGTTATCAACACTGGAGCTACATGTGTTCTGTGACGCATCCCCGGCTGCCTTCGCTGCGGTCGCTTACTGGCGTGAAATAAACAACAGTCAGGACAACAAAGAGGTTATGGGCTTGGGGTAAGAAATGATCGCTAATGAGAGGGACAATTAAGTGATCCTTTATTGGTTATTTTTTTCTCTTTGTAGTACGGAACCCTAAAAATGCCATAAAAACAAGTCCCTCGTATGGGGACCCCTTCTATATAACGGCCAAAACGCATGTTGAAGTAGGCTTTCTGCGCTCGTTCGCTGCTTAAACTATTGACGTCACATAAAGAGGTTAGGATTTTTGGATTAGGAAAAGAGCTGTTGAAGCAATATATAAAAAAATACAAAAGTCGACCCCTTCATTTCAAGATGGCGGCTAACGCTGTCACCCGTCTATGTCTAAAACTTAAATTTTTCATGAGTAACTTTTACCTAAGCAATAATAAACAAGACCATGTTCTACTCCTCCATTTGTTCGGCGAAGCCTCTTTTTTGCCCCCAATGTCACTCTGCCCAACTTTATTTTTCACTTCTCCATACATATCAGCTAACCGCCCGGCCCAAAATGTATGGAGGTTTGAAAAATAAAGTTGCTCTGATCAAGTCGCTTTCATAGTCAAATACTTTCAGAATGATGCTCCAATCCCTTAAAATATGATACCTTTCTGTTATACCCTGTATTTGAAAATTCAGGGTTTATCTACAACAAAATGGCTTCGAGAGACTGATGGTGAGGCTATGCCCGAAGATGACATGTTGTGGTTTGCCCCCAGACCGCCAGTTCTTCCACAAGTGGGCGTTACTATCGGACCCCGACGACGTCGCCGCCGCCGGGCCGAAGGGCTACCTCAAGTGCGATATCAGCGTAATCGGCAAGGGTGACGCTGTGAAGGTGCCGCCCAAAAGCGAGAAAGACGAGGATGACATCGAAGCGTGAGTAAATGATGACAATCACCCAATCGTTTTATTAATTAAATCTTAATGGAATCGAACATCAGAAAAGTCTAAGCTGACCTTAACCAATTCATAAGTTAGAAGTACAATTTATAAAAACAGCATTTACCCCCAGTTTCCTAAAGAGTTGTCAAATGTAACAAGCAATTAATCGATCATTAATTCAAAATAGCGGCATGTGATTGGCTGAAATGCGTTTAACAAGAGTTTAACAAGTTGTCACAGCTAATTTTCCTTTCAGAAACCGGGCGTAAGTGTTTATCTTACTGCTGTTTTATAAGGTTTTCTATTGGAAGGCATAAAGTCATTTATACTAATATTGTTACTCATAATTGCTTTACGCCGAAATAGTCATGTGCATAATCCTCATTACGCATATTTTTTACGCATAACATTAAAAAGCATAAATACAGAAAGCATAATCATCATGAAGAATAATGTCAAAAATCATAAGCACAAATACGCATAATAATAAATTAGAATCATATCAAAATGCATAACAGTATTGTCCTACAAAATAGTCAAGTACAAATAGCTCATAATAATAAAATTGCTATTTAACAGTCACAGGCGTTTCACATGACGGTACGTTGCCGTTGCAAACAAATATTATAAAAATGAAATTGAGGGTGAGTCATAAATATCATGAGCAAACAAGGACAAGTGCTGTTATTTGTAGTCTAGACTTTATAATACTTATAACATGGAAAATAAAGCGCAAATATTTAAAACAAATAGAGGAGGTATCAAATTAAACTACAATGGTTTCAAAAAAGACTTTTGGTTGGTATGTTTAGTTCCAAAGTAGTGTTTTTTGTAGTTTTTACATGTTCTAACCTAACCTAACCTACCTACTGCCCAGATGTTGGTTTCGGTAGCAACATTGACCTAACAGTACCATGATTTGACTTTTGGTTGGTATGTTTAGTTCCAAAGTAGTATTTGTTGTTGTTTTTACATGTTCTAACCTACCCTAACCTACCTATTGCCCAGATGTCGATTTCGGTAGCGTCACTGACCTAATAGTATCCTATTCTGACTTATAGGTAGGAAGGTTTCGTTCTGGAAACAGTGTTTTTTTGTTGTTTTTACATCTTCTAACCTAACCTAACCTACCTACTGCCCAGATGTCGATTTCGGTAGCGACATTGACCTAATTAATTACTATTATCTTTCATCTGCAAATTTTAGAATAAAAACTATTCTACATAACAAATATGTATATATGATTTCGAATAAGAGTTTAAAAAACAGTTATTTTGAGAAAATATAGGAAAAAAAATAGTAGTACAATAAATGTTTATTGTTACCGACATTATGAAGTTGAATGATTCGGAATTAATAACATTAGGAACAGAGTAGTTATTAATAGTCATTGCTAGGATGTAAAATTGTATTAACAAAATTTTCGGAGTTACAATAATCGAGGTAGAAATCTTAGGTTAACTTTGGCGCACCCGGAAAAAGTTCGTCCATCACTGGTGTCCAGTCTCGGAAATCAAATTGGTTTCAAACAATAGTGTGCGTAATGTGTTTTCGGCCAATACAAATTAGTCCGACTGAAATTATGCGAGTATTATTCATTTTAAAAACTAAAATTATGGATAATGACAAATATACCTAATAATTATTTGCCCAAACAATAGTATGCGTAATGTGTTTTCGGCCAATACAAATTAGTCCGACTGAAATTATGCTAATAGCGTACTATGCCAAAAAAGTAGTAGGCCAAAGTATTACTATGCGAAAATACTATTATGCGATAACAAATTATGCCAAATCAATTATGCGAAACAATAATAGTCTAAATAACATTATGCGATCCAAGGGGATACCGTTTTATTAACTAGTGGCTCTGTGAGCTGTAGACCTCGCGAGCATCACAAGAAAATTGGGGGTTTGTAATTTATATTGTATAGCCTTATCATTTTATTCTGACGTTGGGGAATTTCAAATCGCTTTTGACAATATAACCATATAGCACATCGCACAGACAAGCAAAGTCTCGATAAACGACATATCGTGTCAGATAATCGTGTTGGGATCAGGGATTGAAAAACGGAAATTTCCCAGTAACGCTAAATACCGCTCCCCGAATCATGAGAACCAAAAAATACGGAAACCTTTTGCCTCTAAGCCAAAACGGGAACCAAACCGTCGAAGAACCGTTTAATTGACGAACCTCTTTGAAGAGTTACCAATAATATAGGGTTTCTCTAAAATAGAGAGAAATTATCTGTTTCGGTTTCAAATGGTTCCCATAGTCAGAAACACTGGTTCGGTTTCACTCAGAATAAAGGGAAAAACCTTTATATCGGGAACCTGTTTAGTCCCTCCCGCTCTAACTTCCCGGTCCGCTTAAATGGAGTCAACAAAATGATTTCGGTTCCTCGTATTTTTTAAATATCTGTTTCGGTTTCAAATGGTTCTCATAATTAGAAATAGTGGTTCGGGTATCACTCAGAATAAAGGGAAAAACCTTTATATCGGGAACCTGTTTAGTCCCTCCCGCTCTAACTTCCCGGTCCGCTTAAATGGAGTCAACAAAAGGATTTCGGTTCCTCGTATTTTTTAAATATCTGATTCGGTTTCAAATGGTTCTCATAATTAGAAATAGTGGTTCGGGTATCACTCAGAATAAAGGGAAAAACCTTTATATCGGGAACCCGTTTAGTCCCTGGTTGGGATAAGACAATTTTTCAAAAGCGATAGAGAATCTTAGATTTCGGAATAATATGATTAGGCTACATTTATATTGTTTAACGCTAAACTAAATACGTGTTTGTGGTAAGACCCACAAAAAAATAAACTCCTGTTCAACACTTGTTTAAAGACAAAAATGTATAGGATTTGACGTTTGTTTTGAGGTGAAGCTACCTTTAACATTATTTGTAGTGACACGGTAATTGTTTTTATTTAAATAAATACCTTCATCATGATCTTTCGATAATCAATGGTTTTACAGACTTCTTAGAAAATAAATAATAAATAAACAAACGTTAGAGGACAATCTTACACAAATTGAAGCAAAGGCCCATGCTCAAGAAGGCTTGTGTTATGGGTACTAGAGGACGATATATTTAATAGAGATAAATACTTATGTAAATACATAGAAAACATCCAAGACTAAGAAACAAATATGCATCATCACACAAATATTTACTCTTACCGGGATTGGGACCCAGGACCGTCAGCCTCGTAGGCAGGGTCACACAAACCGCTAGTCTAACCGGTATCTACATAAAAAGTATACATAAAATATAAAATAATTACTTTCAGTTCATTTATTACGTAAGACAATATGGGAAGGTAGGCGTCCAAACCAGTCTCATTTTTACTTGGGGGTGGGAGGGGATCTAGATAGTTCTAGAGTTATCATGTAAGATCGCAAACGCAAGCAAAATTATAACTTTCTGTGGTTGCAACATGGGAGCGTTTGGCGCGAAGTCATAATATTTGGAAGTAAAATCTTGGTCGTTTCAAAACAAAAAATAATCCCAAAACGGTTGTAATAGCTAATCTCGTGAACGGCTGGACCGATTTAAATAAACTTTATTTAAAACTATTCGTTGAAGTTCCCAAATCGAAATTTGATTCGAAAACTATAATCCCCCCCTTCCCCAAGGGGAAAATCGAGAAAAGCTCTCGACAAATTTTGTGAGGATCGCTTGAAAACTGCGACCCCTAGACCGGAACTGACCGACACACATAGAAAAAGACGAAAGCAAAATCGGCCTCCTACATATCTTGTCGAAATGGAGCCCTTCGCTCGCTTCGCTCGCTCGGTCAACTAGAAATAATAATAAACTGTCCAGTTACTCCAGTAGATCCCACAAAATGTTCAATTCCTTCTTTCGCCAATTTTTTGACGTTTTGCTTTTACAATAACGTCCCCGATACTATTCAAAACTTACCGACAAATAAATCAAAACTTTTATTAAAAGAAAATTAAGATTGAAGGGATATTACTCAGTGTCAAATTAACTAGAAGATGTAACTCTTGGGGATAAACTGCTTGTTCTATCTATCTTAAAAATAAACATTAATAAACAACTATTTTTAAAAGAGATCTAAAAATAAATCTGTGGGAGTTTCTACGCCCTTCTTCTCCCACAGTGGTCCAATGTAGAGAAGAGGCAAAAAATGACGTTTGCTAAGTATATGTAAATATCTACAGTAATAAAGTACTTTGACTATTGACTATTGACTATTGACTATTGAACAAAAGTATCAAGTAAATCAATATGTTATTTTAGTTATATTTCCTTTGAGCTACCTCAGAGTTTTGGTGTGTTCTTCGAGAATAATCTGCCTTTGGAACCTACACGATAGTATTAAATTAATGGCGTGCTCTAAGAGATATGTAATTATCCAACAGAATAAAGAACATTTTGATTTGATTTGGCTCAGCGAATAATAATTTCAAGTTTCCTATTGAAACATCATAAGGAAAAATATAATTTCATTTTCAGCGTCAAAACTAAAAATATTATTTCCTATTCAACGTCATAGACTTAGACGAAGTCTCTTCTGTTCAAAGAGAAGTCTCTCAAGTTACGAACACGTTTTCTAAGGTAGTATAAGTACTTTACCATTACCATTAGTACCAATGAATAGACTTACTAGCGGCAGGCATCCTATAGCGACTAATTGCCAATTAGCTCTTATGGTATTGTAAATCCGATTAAATGGAGCGCTTGGTTGATTATTCTTTTACAATTAGTAGAAAGGAAAGGTGAAGGCAAGTTAGATATTTAAAACTTACAAATAAAATTATTAATCATACTTAATGGTCTGATGTGAAAAATAACCTCCTCGTGCTTTTTGAGATCACAACCAGATATTTTTGTGAATGTCGGTCTAACAAAATAGTTAAAAAAATCACAACTGGATCGTACCAATATATACTGAAATTTTGTAAGTTAAGTTAATTAAGTAAAATTGTAAAGTAAATTGTCTTGTGTTGTTGCCATTTAATTACTGTGCAACAAAGAATATGAATATGAACTTAGCTGATGACATGACAGCGTCACGCCTTTTCCCCTACGACATGGCAGTGCCCACTTTTAGCCATTTCTTCAACACTCCAGTTTGCGGGACAGGGCGCTAGCCTATCGCCACAGCTATATCGATTGAAGGTTTCCTCACGATGTTTTCCACCACCGATAGAACGTTAGTAGACCGTCAGCACCGGATTCGAACCGCGACTCCTGCGAGTGAAACCCATAGACTTTGTATTTCTTCATTCCTTGTATTCATTCGGCAGGTATTATGGGTATCCAGAAGTAAGCGTCCGTTTCTGTGCTCGTCCCCCAGAAATCTGCTCCTTCCTGACGGCGTGCCCACGGAGCGTCAGCGAGCCCGCTTTGTGATCAGCATCTACCGGGCTGAGGGGCTGCCCAAGATGAACTACTCCTTAATGGCCAACGTGAAACGGGCTTTCACGGGCGAGTGCCCGGATCTGGTCGACCCATACGTACATGTTTGCTTCGCCGGGCTTACCGTGAGTCTGGATAAGATAAGTTCTTGTGTGCGGTGTACCAGAATAAAATGGCGAATTGCGGGTTTATTTCAATTACACATCATGTAATTGACACATTTAATAAACCCTCTATAATGCTTTCAAAAACAGCAAATTACGACCAGCTTAAAGATAAACTTTTTTGTTATTTGTTACTTATCTGTGAAAAACCGAATTCGATGTTATTTTTATATTCAAATTACAAACATCTCTGAAAAACTCTGTAGTTCATTTGACCTCAATAGATAATAGCGATGTATTTTTTTCCCTTCTCTATTCACCGTTTACACCCCAATATCATAAAAAACAATAAAAACACCGTAAAAGAATAAGAAAAAGATATTCAATATTAAAAATAACATTTAAAATCACGGCGTAAATTTTAGCGGCTAAAATGCCATTTATCAATGCGGCGGCGGATGACGTCACATGCCATACTGCATGTTTGATTCGTTTATTACCGGTGCCGATTCCAATTCCAATCAGTTTTATTTTGGTGAGATAATGGAAGAAGCTAAAATACCTTTTTATAGGTATTGCATCGTGCCAAAGAGCAAAAACACATTTAGAAGTGCACCACATAAAGTGTTTTTTTTGTTCCAAGAGTTCAGAAAATACGAACACAATGGTCTTAAATAATAAGAAGATATGAAGTATCGCCGACATCATGTTTGTTTGTATTGTTGTGAAGAAAACTTTAACATAAGTGTCTTTATTTTACATTTCTATAGTTAGCATGGTGCGAATTCGTCGTATGGTCCGAAGTAAGTTTTGCATAGGTTATACTTTGTTGCCGGCTTAGACACTAAAACGTGGGAAAACCGGCTCTTTTAAAGAAGTGTGAATAACCGCTGAGTTATTTTATCACAACCGATATTAAAAACGGCTTTTTGATTATACGCTATTGGTAATGAAAATTAAATTCTCATATTATTTGCTTTTAAAGTGTGTTGCTGTTACGTAATAATGTGTGACATTGCTGTTAGCTATTATTATTAGTAACATTATAACGATCAATAAACTTCCCATCATACTTTACACAGGCTTAGGACTGTCAGAATTGCTATCTAAAATTATTGTTATTTTGTTCATAGTGAGATGAGAGTGGTATTCTAACTTTCTAAGGGTGTCAAACAAAGCTAATCACCCAATTTTAGTAAGTTTAGTTGTGTCTACTCATCTAATCTCTAGAAGAGAAAGTGTTCTAAAATAGTCTTCCACGACCACTCTTTTACGAGAAATCAGGAATACAAGTAAGTAGGTATGCGAACACGCGCCACGCAAAATGCGTAGGTAATTAGTAATTACGCAACGGGAATGAGCGATGCACTAACACAATAACAACCGCGCCGGACGACACGCCTTCATGCTATATTAACAATATCACGTGACTCAATCAACGCGGAGCGGCAACGTATCGTGAAAAATGAAATGAAAAATTCGCGCGCCAGCTGGATCTATTTTATAGCCTTCTTATTAAATTATCAATAGCGGGGTTTTCCATTATATAGTGAATGTATAAAAAGAACACGTTATGCGTTTTTGGAAAACTGTAGGTACCTGTTTTATCATCGAAGGGAGTGTTTACTTACGTATTATTGAATTTACTTCAGATCAAGGAGGATACAGACAATTATGTTCAATACATACACCCTATTGAAAGAACGCGGAGAAAAGTGACACTTCGGCTAAAGAAAGCACTTGTGCCTCATTTATTCACCTGCCAAAAACAGGATAAGTAGTTGTACCTGCAAAGAGTTTAATTCATCTGAGACCACGCCCGGCCTCTGCCGTGGCATCTGACGTCACACCCCGTTTCGACCGATTGTGATGCGTTTCGCAAATTTGAATTTCCTTTCCTTATTTTGCTTTTTTAATTTAATATTTTAGGCAATTAAATGGAGACTAAATAATAAAAGTATATCATAGATAGTTTTTAGGGGCGATAAATATTCGGAAAAACATCATTTCAGCTATATTTATACCACATCGATATTCCCTATTGTTAAATCAGTCGAGATGAGGTTATATTCGAAATTAAATGTCATTGCCACAATGCTGGTCGTAACATGCGGTTCCTGAATACATCATAGAGAGCCTATATAGGTAATATGTGTGTAGTCTCTCTTACATTTTAGGTCGAGGGTCGGTCGGTCGATTGGTCTAAGTAGAAGTCCTTTAGCATGATGTCCCTATCTTACTCTTAAAATAAGACTATACCTTTCTGTTACACCATGTAAGTATCTGTTACACCTTTACTTTCAGGATTTAGTGTGCGTTGCAGATGTAACAAATGTTGGTTGAGCCGTAGTTCGTCCTTCTTCAATTGAGGTTTTAACCTGACAGATGTCGTTCTTAACTGAGGTATTGATACTATGTGACATTCCACAGGTGACTTCTTTATGGTCGGTATGGAGTTATGACCCTGGTTATCTGAGTCTGATAATTATAAGCTATCGATATAAAAAAGGATAGATCTCAGAGCAGTTAAGGAGAGTTATCATAAAAAATACTAAAAGGGTACATATACTAAAGTTATACTTATAAGCTATTTTCAGCCTTTGCCTGTGTTTGTCTGTGCGACCGAGTTTCCCCCGACCTTACTTACCTTACTTGCAACGAGGACTCACAGTTTGAAGCCGCTGTAACAGTAGCTGTAACATACAGTATAAATACATAAATATTACTATACGCAACTTCATTATTTCAAAACATGACGCGGACAGCGGAATTGGGAGAGGTAGTTTTCTGAGTGAATATTGGCCATATTAATCTCCCGGGACTCCCAATAGAAACTACACGGTATCCGTCGCTCGTCGACTCTTGTAATAACAGGACTTAGCTTCTTATTACATCTGTCCCTTACTTAAAAGTGTCATGTGTGTGGTTAGGTTAGGTTAGGTTAGGTTAGGTTAGGTTAGGTTAGGTTAGGTTAGGTTAGGTTAGGTTAGGTTAGGTTAGGTCAGGTTAGGTTAGGTACTACCTACTGTATAGTATCTAAAGAGAGAACAATTTAAATGACCCCCAAAAGTTTTTTTTCCTACCCAAAACGGGTAAATGATCACCAAGAGTTGCAGAAAATATCAGGGCAAAATACTGCGGTAGCTTAGGTGAAGGGTAAAGGGGGTGAGCGAAGCGAAGTCCCCTTTATCCTTCGTGTTAGGTTGAACATGTAAGAACAACAAAAAATACCTAAAACATAAACTTAACGAAACATAAAAAGATGTTTGGCGATCATTTATCCACACACAATTTGGTTTACTAATTCTGGCGGTCGTTTCGAACTTATTGGTAGTAAAATAGGTGCGTTTTGGTGATCGTTTAAAAATAAGCCGATTAAAAACAGCCTATTATATTATATTATACAGCCTAGAGAGATTTTGCCATATAAAACTACAAATATATTAAACCCAAGTACACTATGATATCCCTTATGGGCAGGGTCACACTTCAGTCAAGAAGAACAGCTACACGCCATCTTGGAATGAGCAGATCGTCTTCACCGAGATGTTCCCGCCTCTATGCCAGCGCATTAAGATTCAACTTCGGGACAACGATCCCGTGCACCCAAACGTTATTGGCACACATTTCATTGATTTGAAGAGCATTTCCAATGATGGGGAAAGAGGTGAGGAAATTTAACTTAATGTCATATTTATGTTGAACAGCATTTTACTTGAGTAGCAGTAGGTGCCTTCGGACGTTCACCCTCTCTAAATAATTAACCAAGTCTCATTTTCAACCATTATAGAGTATTTATTGGCTATAATCTGTTCTTTCAATCAAGTACAAACACATTTAAACAAAATGTCTCTTCCTGACCCTGTGTGTGACCTAAGTGACCCTGCCTACGAATCCAAGGGTCCCGGGTTCGTGTCCCGGTAGGGGCAAATATTTGTTTGATGAGAATGGATGTTTGTACCATAGTCATGGTTGTTTATCTATCTAAGTAGGTATAATATTTATCTATATAAGTATGTGTATCGTTGTCTAGTACCCAAGATACAGGGAATTCAATGTGTGTAAAATAGTGTCCAAGGTATTATTATTATTATTAATGATTATGAATTAAAATAAAACTGGTCCGGTGCGAGTAGGACGTTGGACTCGCACCCTAAGGGTTCCATTGCGAGTAGGACGTTGGATCCGCACCCTAAGGGTTCCATTGCGAGTAGGACGTTGGACCCGCACCCTAAGGGTTCCATTGCGAGTAGGACGTTGGACCCGCACCCTAAGGGTTCCATTGCGAGTAGGACGTTGGACCCGCACCCTAAGGGTTCCATTGCGAGTAGGACGTTGGACCCGCACACTAAGGGTTCCATTGCGAGTAGGACGTTGGACCCGCACCCTAAGGGTTCCATTGCGAGTAGGACGTTGGACCCGCACCCTAAGGGTTCCATTGCGAGTAGGACGTTGGACCCGCACCCTAAGGGTTCTGTTGCGAGTAGGACGTTGGACCCGCACCCTAAGGGTTCCATTGCGAGTAGGACGTTGGACCCGCACCCTAAGGGTTCCATTGCGAGTAGGACGTTGGACCCGCACCCTAAGGGTTCCATTGCGAGTAGGACGTTGTACCCGCACACTAAGGGTTCCATTGCGAGTAGGACGTTGGACCCGCACCCTAAGGGTTCCATTGCGAGTAGGACGTTGGACCCGCACCCTAAGGGTTCCATTGCGAGTAGGACGTTGGACCCGCACCCTAAGGGTTCCATTGCGAGTAGGACGTTGGACCCGCACCCTAAGGGTTCCATTGCGAGTAGGACGTTGTACCCGCACACTAAGGGTTCCATTGCGAGTAGGACGTTGGACCCGCACCCTAAGGGTTCTATTGCGAGTAGGACGTTGGACCCGCACCCTAAGGGTTCCATTGCGAGTAGGACGTTGGACCCGCACCCTAAGGGTTCCATTGCGAGTAGGACGTTTTACCCGCACACTAAGGGTTCCATTGCGAGTAGGACGTTGGACCCGCACCCTAAGGGTTCCATTGCGAGTAGGACGTTGGACCCGCACCCTAAGGGTTCCATTGCGAGTAGGACGTTGGACCCGCACACTAAGGGTTCCATTGCGAGTAGGACGTCGGTCGGATTGTACAGGGAATAACGTAAAAAGACAGTCTTTTACCGTACGACTGTACCATTTTTAATTTTTAATGATAAAATATTAAATGCTAAACTAAACGTAGGACTTAAATCAAGGCCGTACATCGAAACATTGATAAAGAGTTTTGTGTATGAAAAATGTAAGTATTGAACTATGTACTCAGACTAACGAAACTCTTTGCTCGTTGAAACCGGACGTGGATAGAAACTGAGTAACTTAATTACAGAAATAAAATCAAATATAATAAAAAATATATATATACTATAATTAGAATGAGTAATTATTAATCCTATATTGAAAAATAACTAAACACAAAACTGAATACCTACAATTAAAGATCTTTTCACCGATAAACAATTACAACAAAATGGCTAAGAAAATGGCTATACCAATATTCCTTGTATGGGTACTTATTGTTATTATTAAAAACCGATATGTTTCATTATATGTATAATAATAATAATAATAATAATAATACCTTGGACACCTTTTAAACACATTGATCTAACCCCAAACTAGGATTCCCTGTATCTTGGGTACTAGACAACGATATATATACTTATATAGAGAAATATTATACTTAGATAGATAAACAACCATGTATGTTGTTATAGCGGCAATAGAAATTCACCCTCTGTGAAAATTTCAGCTCTATACCTATTTCGGTTGATCCGGTAGACACATGGGCAGACGGACGGACGGACAGCGTAGGCTTAGTAAAAGGGTCCCGTTTGGCACCCTTCGAGTAGAGAACCCTAAAAACGACATTTCTGAATAATTTCAAATTGTTGGTCTGGGATGATGCGTGAAAAGTACTAAAAACCCTGGCAGCCACACTCCATTTTTAAGTTAAATTTAAGGACATTTATGATTACTAAAAAAGAAAAAGTTTGGCTCTATCCATGAAAATGATGTCATTTTAAGTTAAGTTAAAGTTGAATAATAAAAAAACGGTCAAATGCGAGTCGGACTCTCGCACGAAGGGTTCCGTACCATTGTCTATAAAAACGGCAAAACAAATTATGTCTGTTTTATGGGAGTCCCCCTTACATATATTTTGATTTAATTTAATTATTTATTTTTTAAGTGAATATATAACTAAATATTCTGTGAATATTTCAAGCGTCTACCTGTTGCCGTTATCAACATCGAGCAAATACGAGCAAAAAAATTACGTTTTTTATATGGGAACTCCCTTAAATATTTATTTAATTCTGTTATAGCGGCAACATAAATACATCGTCTGTGAAAATTTCAACTGTCTTACTATCACGGTTCATGAGTTACAGCCTGGTGACAGACGGGCAGACAGACGGACGGACAGCGAAGTCTTAGTAATAGGGTCCCATTTGGCACCCTTCGGGAACGGAACCCTAAAAGCTAGTGGTTAAAGTATGCCATTTGCCTCCATAGGGTTCTTGCCAACTTTCGGGCCTGCATTCATCAACATGTACGGCTCCTCCAGGGATTACAGCGTATTAGATCAGCATTCCAACCTGAATACTGGGATCGTAGAAGGATTGTCGTATCGCGCCAGGTATTTTCATCACCATCAACTCATTGTCATCTTTACCTTCATCAGGTCTGCTTGGTTGTAATGGCTAAATAAACCTCCCGACAACAACTCTACTGAAGTTCCTAATCGACAGCAATAACTGCATTTCTTCGTATTCTTCTTTGCCTGGTTATGATGCCTTTCCGCAACTAGAGATTAAAAATCAGCTCTGAATATCCCAGTTCCATCAAACGTAAGACGCTTTATAGCAATTTCTCTTTTTATTTGCTCTCTCTCTCTAAATACATTACCTTGATACAACTTTCTCAACAAAAAAACCTTCTCCAACTGCATTTACCAGCTGTTACCGAAAAATAGTCAAAGACCTTACATAAAAAAAATCCACAGGCTCCTAGTCTCAATCCACACGGAGATAACAGACGGCTTGGAGTGTCCAGCTTCCGACGTAGAACTCGAGCCAGCTTTACCTATCAACGAGCCGAACTTCGGCAAGAATGAGGAGTTCTTCCTATTCGCCAGCTTGTTTGATGCCAACATGATAGAGAAGAGGCTGGCGGACAAGCATCTGTACTTCGAACTGAGTATTGGCAATGCTGGGAACAATCTGGATGGCAATGAGTCGGTGAAGAGACCCCTGGACTTGGAGGCTGAGGACCTGGGTAAGTGACAAGTAGTCTAACTTTCTTAATTTCAACTGACGGATACTGGTGTAGGGGCAGGCCGAGATGCACGATGACTGCCTAAAATAGAAAATATTGGTCAAAGAAAAGAGAGATCTTATGCCTTATGTTAGCGAATCAAACTAGCCTACATAAAAATCGTGTCACACTACAGAATGCGATACATTTAATTTTTACACGAGAAGCTTACAGCAATATTATGACTTATTACTACTTCTAAGGAAAATACATTACAGATAGTGTTACATTAGACATAGTGTTACTCCTTTTCCCATACGGGGTGGCAGAGGCACAATTTTGCTGACTATTAGCCTTTAGTCCACGGGTACTTCATTTTGCATGATAGGTAGCTAGCCTATCTCCGCAGCTGTGGAGTAATGAAGGTTCCTCGTGATGTTCTCCGACACCGTTAAAACGTCCGCATAAAGTACTTAAAATAAATTACCTACAAATCTCATTAGTACGAGATCAGCACCGGGATTCGACCCTGCGTCTCCTGCGAGAGAAGTAAGCGTGAAACCAACTAGACCACGGACGCTTCTTCCCCACTGCTCAACTTGATTGCTCAACCAGTTGAGCAGTTGAGCAGGACATAGTTTGTATCACCGAACATTTATGTTAAAGCTCAACTATTTTTTGCTCAAGTTAGCTGAACAATTGGTCATCCTGTTCCCTTCTTTCCTAACGCACAACTATATTTACTTCATTGCCCGTGGAACACCCAGATGTACCATGGGCAAAAGTACGCTCGTGGAATAACCAAGTGGTCCAGCAATTAAACATATACCCGTGGTATACCTAACATTTTAATAAAATATTTTATGGATTTTTAGCTGGTGGGCCGTCTCGTCGTCCGTTCAACATAACCTCCTATATAGTACCAGGACAACAGACTTTGCAGGAGGTTAATTCTTAATATTCAAAAGGGTTCACGTTGGCACACAGATGGGTGGCAGAGCAGTTGTACAGTAGGGTATATAATCCATTTTATAAGTCATCATCGGGCTGTGTACACTTGGCGTGGATACTTTGGCTCCATCTGATTATGTCTATTCCCTTACGATTGCAGCAAAACTTGGAGGATTCTAGTTGAGCAGTGGGAAGAAGGTTTAGTTGATCAAAATTACCAGTTGAGCGATTGGTATTAACCACTGCCCAACTTTATGCAGTTGAACTATCTACTTGAGCAGGGGGAAGAAGGTTTAGTTGATCAGCCGGTATTACCCACTGCTCAGCTTTATGCAGTTGGGCAATCTAGTTGAGAAGAAGCAAACACGGAGCTCTTTTGCAATTACTTTATTAGAGCAACAAAACATATCGAATTATGATCTGCAGAAGCCTTCAACGCCGACACCGGCTATTGGCAGAGCAAGACTCGCGCCATAAAGCCATCATCTAGCGACAAGGAGAATAACTACTTCTACCTCCCTTACTGGGACGACAAGGAGTGTATGCACGTGCGTAGCATCTGGCCGGACCATCGCAGGCGCATGTACAACTCCAACATGATTGCGCGTCTTGTGGAGAGTTTTGTAAGTGACGATTGTCTTTTTTTAATGGATCTGGAAGAAATACCCATTTAAAATATTGCATTTGAGTTAACAAAGTTGAGCCTTTATCTGAACACAAGCACGTTGGAGAGTCTTGAAGACAAGATCATATCAGATCATATTAGTTCATTCGGCAGGTACTTTGGACCTGGATACAATTTCCAATGTAATGAATAGTGTGAAATTGGGTTGTGAAATTTCAGTTTGTGACGAGCTTACTTCGTGAGAAACCCCTAACTCTTTTGGTTTTTCCCTTAGATCTTCAAAAAATACTCAAAACTCAAAACAAAATATTATGAATTTTCCATTAAAGTATCCCAGGACAAAGTTGTACACGAACATATGTTTTTTTCGGCCTGATACTTACCGAAAAACAGTAACAGGTCGCTCCCCCTAGTCGTACGTTGACCTACTTCGCCTCGTGGTATTCGGGCGTGAGCTAGCCTGGCTATAATAGCCGGCCCTACTATTTCGCAAAGCCGCAAAGGGACGCAATATCATCACTTTTAGGACAATCTGGCAAATATATACCCACTATTTTATTTTTGGAAAGTGGGGTGGGGGGAATTATGGTCGGAGTCTGGCAACCGGTTATTGCTTTTCCTCATTATTATTTTTTCAGTTATACTACAGCCAAATTATCGGCGAAGGAACAAGTTATCTGAAATGCCATTTTAATTGGCGCGTGATGTGCGGTGAAGCGCAAGCGCAGTCGCTGTCATGTGCTTGCAGTTTATTTGATATCCACTCTCAATCTACTATTCATTCATCGCTCGACCAAGCTTTCGCGGCACCGCGCCTCGCGTCATGGTTGAGTGTCATATGTGAAGCTTTTATGTTCGAGTTAGGCTTTGTAATTATTATGGCCGACTAGACCTTAGCGTCAAATTAGCCACGAAGATCGCGATAGTATAAGGGACAGCGTCAATCTCCCTATCCTTGTTTCGCTTGGAAAGGGAGAGGTAGATTGAAGCATATACCCCTTTACCTTACTTTCGATGTCAGTTAAAATATCTATGATAAAACGTAGCAAAGATATTTCGTTATAAAGAAATGATAAAATAAATGAAGCCCATTAATGTCCCTACCAAGGGGCACAGCCCTTTAACTGGAAGCTAGAAAGATTTAGCCATACTCCATCACGCTGGCTCAGTGCGGGTTGAAGGAGATATTTCGATATTTCGATATATTTTTAGAAAATACATAGGAACTGTTTTATCTACCTACTTGTACAGTGTGTTTTAATTTATATATAAACTCTTTGACCTACTTGCGTTTAATTGTTTTTTGGCGTACTTCGCCAGTTCGTGCCCGACAATTAACACCCTGCGCCCATAATTTTGCGCCATTGAATAGAAATGCCACGATGTGTCAAATAAGTATATATGTCACCGTAAGATTGTCAAAACCATTCGTTTATTATCTGATATACTTTATTTTTTCTCGTTAGTTTACAAACTATCGATAAATTTTAAACTGTACTGCTTAAGATATGACACGTTAGATTATAATAAAACCGTTAAATTGAGAACGGATTTAAACTTGAATTCATGTTTTCATGTTAGATTGACAAGTAAGAACAAAAGAAACGTAAATTCTAAACCCTGTCGGTCTGGTTTACAATTTGTCGATAGTTTACAAATTAACGCCTTAGTTTGTAAACTAACGGTTTTGACAAACTTACGTTGATATATACGAACATGACATTCGGCCCCTCACTGAGTAACCAATGAGAACATATCCTTATATGAGATTTTAGAGAAATGTCAACGTAATCACCAATAGCATTACTTACATATGTCTAACAGGAACAAGGCCTAGTCGATGCCCAAGCGGTAATAGAGGAGGACGTCCAAAAAGGCATTATAGAGCTGAAGCGAGTGCTAGACGCGACCATCGTCGCGTGCGCAGGCTACGTGAGCCACGCGATTTTAAGCGCCACCGCTCGGCACTACCAAGCTGGATAGAGAACGGATGAAGATGTGCATTTATGAGATCGTAAGTTTTTTTGTATCTCAGAATGCCTTAGTCGAATATGTCCTTTTAATGCTTAAGGTTCTTTAAAAATCGGTCCTCGCAACAATATAATTAGAGCACTTGTGTCTTAAATTCAGGGATGCAGGGAAGGTGATGTATATGTTGATTTCATCGAACTTTTATCATTTAAGGAACAAATTGGTTTGCTCGCACGCAACCTGAGGCCATTAGTCACAAAACACTCTGTAAAAGATCGCCTGCGCACAGCCTATACATACTTGGCCAAACTTAAGCAAATGTGTGAAGATGTAAGTAATTTTATCTGTCATTTTATGCCATAACTAGATACAGATGTAGTGAATAATCCTTTCCTATCGGCAAAACTCGGAACAACGATAACACCCGAATGGTGCCGATGTGTCTATGAATTACTATATTATTAAATTACGTGTAGGTATCAAATAAATCGCATACTTTATTTATCAATGTCAAATGTCAAATTGCCCGTTTGACGTATATTACACTGAGATGTTAAAACCACCACGATTCTATCATATAAAGAATTCGTTAGGTAAACAAAAATATAACTAGTTACTGAGGACGTTTTATTTCAATAAAACGCACTGATAAAAACCAAATTCCGGTTGGGATGATCTAATGATTCTATAAGGATTGGAACCCCAAAAGTCTAACTATAAGTCAAAACTACAGTAGGATTAAATTTTACATTAAAAATTCCCCAGGTATAAACCCCTTTCTACTACCAGCGTGCACTATTATAAGACGTTGTCCTTTAGAAATTAACTGTTTCACTCCGTTTTCTGACGAGTCAGCCCAGCTTTTACCTGCCAAATGTGAGGTATGGATGTATGTTTCATCCATATAAACAATCTCTCTCCCTTGCAATCTGCACTTTTTTATCGCGGCTAAAAACTTTACTCTTTTTAAACGAACATCTTTATACTTTATACATCTTTATACTTTATTGCACAAAAACAGAAGATACAGATACAAAAAAATGGAAACTAGGTGTACAAAGGCGAGCTTATCTCTAAAAAGAGATTTCTTCCAGCAAACCTAATATGGACAGAATACATGAAATAACAGGTAGACCTATGTGCACAACGTTAAAAATATTAAAATAATAAACTAATTACTAATATGTACATAAATACATAATATTAATACAAATAGACAAAATTATACTACATATATATCAAAGCAATAATCCTACATAAATCTAGTATGGAAGAGAAAGATAGTGTTCTTTTAAGCGAGTTTTAAAAATAGAAAGTGACGGGCTGTCTCTGATGGCGCTAGGAAGTTTGTTCCAGAGCCTGATAGCTCGTAGTCTGAACCCATGTTCATATGCGGCTGTATTGTGTTGCGGAGTTATAAGCAGTGATCGAGCGTGAGATCTCCGAGGCCTATCCGAGGACAAAAATTCAAAACGATCTCGTAAGAAGACAGGATAGCGAGGATTAAATAAGATGTTATAGAGGCAGATGAGGATATGAGAATCCCGACGAAGACGGATAGGGAGCCACTTTAACTCCCTGCGATACTCCGAGACGTGGTCATACTTGCGCAGGCCGAAGACAAACCGAATCCCGAGGTTTTGAAGTCGCTCGAGTTTGTTCAGTTGCTCTTCATTCGCGCTCACCCAGCATACGTCAGCGTAATCTATCAGGGGGAGGAGAAGAGACTGGGCAAGCGTTATTTTTGTCTGACGAGGCAGGAAGTATTGTAGTCGTTTGAGGGAGTGAAAAGTGGCAAAGACTCGCCTACTGACCTCGCTGACATGCGCTGACCAGGAAAATTGGTTATCGAAGAAAACTCCTAGATTTTTGGCCTTAGTACTATATGAGATTATAGTTCCATCATAGGTTATAGGGGCAATGGACAGATTCTGTAACAAGTTAAGGGAAAACCTGGAACCAATAATCAAAGCCTGGGACTTACTAGGGTTGACAAGTAGTCCAAAAGAAGTGGCCCAGTCCCTAATTCGCTCGAGATCGGCATTTAACATTCCCACAGCAGACACCATATCACAGGGAGAAAAATGACGATAAATCTGGAGATCGTCTGCGTAAAGATGGTATGATGACGAGAGAGTATCCGAGACGGAATTTATGAAGACGGAGAAAAGAAGAGGAGAGAGAATACCACCCTGAGGGACCCCCGCAACGAGGTCACACCACTCCGTTGAAGTCACCTCCGACCTAATACGCTGCTGGCGACCTCTCAGATAAGAGTCGAACCAGCAAGCAGAGACGGAGGACACATTCAAGGACTTCAGGGTCTCAACGAGGATATCGAAATCAACGCAGTTAAAGGCGCTGCTGAAGTCCAGCAGTGCAAGCACAGTGAGCTGTTTCTCGTCCATCGCATGCTGAATGTCATCGGTGACTTTAAGCAAGGCCGTGACAGTGCTATGACCGGGCCTAAAACCGGATTGCAATTGATTCAGCAAGTTGTTTGAGCATAAGTAGGAGGATAACTGAGAATGGACAATGGATTCAAGGACTTTGGATAGGATAGGCAGAATGGAAATTGGACGAAACTCTTTAAAAGAGGAGGGATTTGATGTTTTGGGTAATGGGATAACTAAGGCTTTTTTCCACACATTTGGGAAGGAACTATTGGAGAGAGAGAAGTTTATTATATGTGTGATAGCTGGAAGAAGCTCGTCAAGTACGTTGCTGATCATTTTGGAGCAGATATTATCGTCACCCACGGCTTTGGAGGAAATGGAGAGCACTGCTTTCTTAACCGCATCAATTCCGACAAGTCTGAAGTCAAATGGAGTGGAGGTGGGAGCAGACCTCGAGCGCAGGTGACACAGAGTGGCATTTTTTAAGGTGGGATCCATGACGACAGGGGGAGCTGAGAAAAAAATGTTGAGACCGTTGAGATCAACAATGCCAGCCGCTTGATCCTGAGACTTACCGACACCAAGCGTTCTAAGGAATTTCCATACTTGAGCAGGTGTGTATCTTTCGATACACTCAAATATATGACGGCGCTTGGCATCACGACACATGCGATTACAGCGGTTTCGGAGGCGTTTGAAAGTGGCAAGGTTCTCGGCTGTAGGCTCCTTTTTGTTCAGGCATTTGGCTCTGTTCCTTTTAGTCATCAAACGTTTGATAACGTCGGTGAGCCAGGGTGCTGGAAGGTGTTTCACCTTAACCTTCTTGACCGGTGCATGCTTGTCAAATAGTCCCAGAATAATTGCGTTGAAGTGGTGGATCTTATCATCAACGGTCTCACTAGTGATAATAGGTGTCCAATCAATCGACGCGGCATCTGATTTAAGGGATGCAGAATCAATACCCTTGAAGCTACGAATGTAAATAAGTTTTGCATTGCTCTTGGGAGTCATAATCTTATATGAGAGGTAAATCAGGTCATGATAGGAAAAAGGAGAGTTAATTTGTCCATGTGCCGCAACTTTGTCCAAATTAGAAACTATCATGAGATCAAGAAGAGAGGGAGTGCAATGTGGTTGGAAATGAGTAGCGTTGAGAGGAAGAATATGCATATTGAAAGAATTTACAATGGACTGTAATTTAGCAGAGCGGGAATCATTTTTAAGAAGACATGTATTGAAATCGCCGAGAAATAGGGTATCATTATAAAGAGGAGTCAGCTCATTAAGCAAAGTCTCAAAAGAGTCAAAGTAATCAATACGAAGTGAGGGACTGTAGAGGACTCCGAGCAGAACTTTACTATGGTGAAGACAGATTTCGAGGAAGAGATGTTCTGCTGATTCGGAGTACTCATTCGGGGAGGCACTTATAACTCTGCAAGGGATATCCGAGCGAAGGTAAATAGCTACGCCGCCATCCGCTTTCCCAACTCTGTCGTTCCGATAGAGCTGGTATCCAGGCAGCGAGAACATAGTGGATGGTAAAGTTGGCTTGAGAAAGGATTCAGATACAAGAATACCATCTACATGTTTGCTACTGAACGACTCGAGTAGGTCCGGATAACTGGAGTGAATGCTCTGGGCGTTAATATGAACAATATTAAAATTATTCCCCAGGCCCGCAAAGACAGACGTCAGTTCGACGGATAGCGGTCTCTCCACAAAGGAGTTATCGCTCTCCGCACTAATATAGTCATCACTTGAAGAACATGAGAAGAAACTGTTATCAATATTACATAAACTATCCATACCAAATAAAATAAATATATATTAATAATATAATAAATATGCTAGAATGCGTTATCTAACACAAAATAAAACTACAACTACACTACTAAATAAATATTGACCTAGACCCTAACCACACAGGAGTGATGAAAGGAATCTGGTAAATAATAAGATCCCATAATATAAAACACAAAAGACAAAAACACACAGGGCAAAAGTCACGCACTTTTGTTTTGTAGACAGCGAGTCAAGATAAAAAAAAATAATATACAAATGTATAGGTTCGTAGACGATGCGGTTTGGCAGAAATCGGAACACAACTTTATATTTAAAAAGTGAGCCCAGGGTGACATTTCATGACAGTGACAGATTGACAAATGCAAGAAAAAAAAAATAGTAATATATAGTCGGGCAAATGCAAAGAAGTTCGAAGAATAAATAAACCTACCTCCCAAAGCATTGCACAAGAGAATTACCAGCATAGGACTTGTAAAATGAGGTCGTATCGCTGAATAACATGGCACGGCGAGCATCTGAAAACCACACTCCGGCTAACTAACCCCACATCACCAATCACTTCGCAGCCCGAGCTTGAGACGCACCTCTCCTCGTAACGACGCCTTTGACGGTGCCCGCCGAAGTCTGCGCAGTAGGTTTCTTCCCCTTGTCGGCTAACTGTGGGGCATCCTTACTGGGGAACTTGTTCATGAGCGGCCGCAACTCCGTCCAGCATTCGATCTTCTGGCGAGTCTTGTTGGGCAGGTGCAGGAAGATTCGGCCATCGGAAGTCCATGAGTTATTGACCCCGAAGTGTTTTCGCGCTGCCATGAACACATCATGCCGCGACCTTGTGAGGAACTCCGTTATGGTGATGCCGGAACCCTTGAGGGCTTTCTTCGAGTCCCACACCTCGCTACGTGCTTTGTAGGATGCAAAGCGCACTAGGAGGGGCCTAGTCTTGGCCCCCTTCGCCCCCAAGCGGTGCACCACTTTCACATCTCCAAGACATTCATCGGAGGACTTCAAGCGGCCAGACAGAACTGCAGACAGTACAGCAACAGGCTGTTCATCCGGTTCCTCAGCCACGCCATGGACAAGAAGGACCTTGCGCCGCATTACCTGTTCATGCCTGTCAAGCCCCAGACCCAGAAACTCAACTTGCGACTTCAGTACTCCGAGAGCTTTCCAGATCAAGGATTTGAAGTCTGTGAACTGCTGCGCCAGGCTGCTAATATCCTGAGGGCTGGGTGAGGCGGCAGCTAGCTGCAGATCCCTCTCGTACCTGGTCATGCGATCGTTGAAAGAAGATATAATGTCTTCCATACCCTTTGACAGCTCTGAGTACTGATCCATTTTTAGGTTATGTTGAGTAGACTGGTCAGATTGTGGTGATTTTGAATTAGATGTGTGCAGTAAAGGGTCCAGGTCAGTACTTTTATGAACGATTGAACATTAAATTGATTTTACTAATAAAATAAATTAAAATAATACTAAGCAGATTATTTATTGTTGCTTTGTAGGACTACCCACACAAAAAAAAAAACATCTTTCTCGATAAGTAATTTTCTGTTGTTTTCAACTTTTTTATACCGAAATCCCATTTTTCTAAGAATTTTTCTTAGCGTAAAGTCACGTCCCTTAAAATTTATGGCTTCGGATAACTTGGACTTCAGGGCTTTAATTGTAGGTACTTGTTTGTATATCAAATGGAAATTATACACTAATCGGCGTATAACGTTGTAGTCAAAATCGTCAAGACCTAGACAAAATAATTTATTTGGTCTACCCAACTTTGCCGACTTCGGACTATTGGAGTTGGATTGATTTATGTATTCTTTTTGCAATATTTTATTTACTGTTCGTTGAGAAATTCCACTGGCCTCCGAAACTCGTTTTTGGACTTTACAAAAGTAAGCAGCATAGTTGGTATGTTTGAATTTATCATTTTCAGTTAAGAAATATAAATAAATATTGAAAATAACTTCGCAGGCTTGCCGATCTAAACGTTTCCCTTTTCTTAGTGCTTTCGGCATGTCTGTTATAAATTGTTAATGTGGATCGAATAAAATCAATGTTTATTATTTACAAAAATGACAGACAAGAGTGAAATGTAAAGTGAAAAAAAAAAAAATGGCATGCCTGCATTAATACACGAGTCCATGAAGTTTATCACAAAATCTAACATAAATATCAACAAAATATTTCTGTGGTATTAACTACTCTATATAGATATTTCCTCTTGCAATGCGACCGTTCCCTACGTTGTCTCGATGGGTACTGAGTGTGTGTGAAGTAGTAAGACAAAAACGAACATTTCCGAGAAAATACGAAAGGAAAGGATTATTCACTACATCTGTACATAAATATTTCTATAATCTGTTTAGTCCTAATAAGCGCTATCGAAGACGCCCCTTTCAGGTCTTTTACATTAAAATGAACTTGTGAACAAGTGGGGTCTATAACACAAACTTACATGATTGTAGTCGGGTGACAAGAATAACCAAAATAACCACAAATCTAAGAAACAAAGAAATAAATGAATAAGAATTGGCTGTATGGTTGGAAGACTTTGGCCTATTGAAATGGAAGAAAGAAATTAAAAATAAAAACCACCGAAGCGCGAGCTGGACTCGCACACCGAGGCTTCCGCAAAATCGCAGTTTTTTGTGAAGAAACAAAAAATTTACGGTTTTCAGATTTTCACTAGTACTGGTGTTATAAGACCTTGCTTTGTACCAAATTTCAAGATTCATGTCGTCGGGAAGTATTGATTCCCTAGGCTTTGATTCCCCTGAGAGTATCAAACATAATTCAGCAAAATTGTGACCTAAACGGTACCACTCTTAACTGAGTTGCCGTATAAGTGCCACTAGCTAGAAAGCGGAATAAGACTTTACTCGAGTACTTTGACAACTCCATATATATTTGTATGGAGTTGTCAAAGTTTACTCGTGTTAAGTCTTATTCCGGCTTCTAGCTAGTCGCCCTAAGTTTGATTTTTTCACAACTTCAAGAGTTCACAGATTTGAGTAATCCATAATTTTAAAGATATTTCTTTAGGCGTTCCTGAAAAAAAGGGTATTGACATCGGATAGACAGACAGACAAGCAGACAGAAATTTACAGTTTACTGATTTTTCTCTTGTACTTTTCTTTTCGAACAAAAACAAAACTCGTAGAATGAATTAAAATAGAATTATTATATTGATTCCTTAACTTTTCCTCTGCCTTATTAACGTTCTATAATAAAAAATTAATTTAATATCACCTACCCTGTTAAAAAGCATTTTAAATCAGTTCGTCCATCACAATACATATTCGTAACCCTTTTCACGTTGTTTTCAGATGGGAATGCTGAAATATGCCAATAACAATTGAAAAGAAATGTTATAAATTACCCACTGATCATAGGTTAAATTGATTATACCCATTTCTCAAATCACAACGCCAACAAAGAAGTTTTGCTTCTATTAACACTATTGTGTTAAAACAAAAGAATATACAAATATTCAGAAAAAAATTAAAGCAATGATAAGTATTTGTAATGATTGTGATACTTAACACTTAGTTGAGAACTTAACAATTTTGTAGAATATGTACACAAATGTAGGGCCCAGAAATGTCAGATATAAGTTTCTCCCTATGTTGCAGCCTCAACACGCGTTGCCAGATGTATTCATATGGCTGATAGGTAACGGTAAGAGGCTTGCATATCAAAGGATCCTAGCACGGGACATTATCTACTCGGATTACAGAGACGAAGCCGGGAAGTTCTGCGGGAAAATGCAGACCCTTATTTTGAAGGTGGGTTGAGCTGTATCAGAAATCGTTCCAGTTAATATAAATATTTGTTTTGATTTGTAAAAACAATGAAATTGTCATGCCAACATCAACAATGTTCCTTTGATAAAAATTTAATTAACATCTTTCCGAAACAAAGTCTCAAGAATATCATTTGGAAGTCTTGAGACAAATGTTTGACGGGGAAAGTTATTCGAAATCATTTGTATTCTTTCTTGCTTCGTCATTTAGTTATATTTTTATAAGAAGCTTTTTATTTACTCAGTGGCCAGGAAAGAAGGCAGTGGCACCGGGCGGTTGGTCAATCCCAGCCAAAGCATACGTGTACCTGTGGCTGGGCGAGTTAAAGGACAAGCCTCACTACATTGACGGACTACCGCCTGGCTATCAGCTAAGCAACGAGCTCCGTTATGCATCAATCCTGAGGTTTAATGCCCCATCTACGATATATTATGCTGAGAAACATGTAAGTAAATTACAATGAGTCCATGTAATGGATATTTAATCTTCCTGGTTGAATAAGAACTGAGGTTATTTCTTGCGTTGCAGACTTTCCAGCTGAGGGCGTACGTTTACCAAGCCAGGTCTCTGATAGGGTCAGACTCTTCGGGACTATCTGATCCTTTCGCCAAAGTGATCATAGGTGACTGCACCGCCACTACTCAGGTGATCGATGAAACATTAAGCCCAACTTGGGACGAGCTACTCGTATTCGATGGCATTGTATTGTACAGCTCGATTGACCAAATAAAAGCAAATCCACCGGCCATAGTCGTTGAAATGTTTGATCAAGATAAAGTTGGAAAGTCGGAGTTCATCGGTCGCACACTAGCTAGGCCCCATGTTAAGGCTTTTGAGGATCCGTATGAACTGCCTCAGTTTCCGCCATCTTTAGAATGGTACGAGATCAAACGAGGCGATGACCGAGCGGGAGAACTCCTCGCCACCTTCGAATTACTGGAGATTCCCGCCAAGCTAGACGTCTCAGTACTACCAGACCTGCCTGCCCCAAGAGAGCAATATGTGAAGGTAGAGTATTTAAATTCAAATACAAAACAAATAATCCGCGTTATAACGCGGATTATTTGTTTTGTATTTGAATTTAAATACTCTACCTTCACATATTGCTCTCTATTTGCTAGGTAAGACCTGAACCAATTCCCGCGGATTCCTATGCCGTAAAGTTTATCTAATAATATATTGATCTGGACTTTGTCATAGGCTTTTGTCATCTCGATTAATATCCCTACTGCATAGTTCTTATGTTCTAATATTTTAATGATTTCTTGAGTGTACTTGAATACTGCGCTTACAGTGGATCGCTTTTTTCGGAAGCCATTTTGGGAGTCGTCGAAGATTTTGTATTTTTCACAAAAGTGGTAAACTCTATTACACATGGCTTTTTCTATAATTTGGAGCATATCGGGAGGTTTGCTATAGGGCGATAGTGACTTAATTTATTTTTTGTTTTTTTATTATGAATTGGTTTGACAATTGCTTTCTTTAGGTATTCGGGGAAGATGCCGTCTTTGAATGATTGGTTTATTATTAGTGTAAGGTGTAAGGTAAGTTCGTACAGAATCGTATAAGACATGGGCGTAGTTCGTCTATACCTGAGCATTTTTTATATTTGGTTTGTTTGATTAATCGGAGCACTTAAATTTGTGACACAGGATTAAGGTACATTGCATTTTTGGTAGGATTTAAGACTGGGCGTCTGGGTATTATTTCATCTGTGGCCCCTATAGATGCAAAAAAGGAATTAAAGGTGTATGCCACGTCTTTATTGTTCCATCTATTTCGAGTTTTATGTTTTCCTGGTTTTTCTTGGGTTTTTTGTTTGTTCTCTCCTTAATAATGCTCCACATGGTTTTTATGGTATTATTGGATTTTTTTATTTGACGTATGTACGATAGTTTTTTGGATATTTCTATTATTCTTTTCAATAGTTTTTCGTACGTTTTGTAATGCTTTCAATAGCTTTAAGAGTCTCCTATTTCGACAAGCCGTCCTAATGCCTTTTGTAAGCCATGTTTTGTTTGGAGTCGATCTAATTTTGATATGTTTTTTGGGAATATGTTCATTCAAAAGTTCTGTCATTATTTTGTTGAAATTGTTATATTTTTCGTTAACATTGTTATTCTGATTTAATATGTCTTGCCAGTTTATACTTTGTAAATTTATTTTGAGTTGTTTCATATAGTTGTGACTAAATATTCTACTTTTTACGAACCACGCCCATTCGTCATATTTTTGTGGGACTGTTTTCTTAGTATTAGTGTTAGTATTAGTTTCTTAATCTGTAGGCGCTGTGGTTAGAGAAACCAAGATGTTCAACTGTTCCTGGGCTTGATCTATCGATGTAGTTAGTAAATATGAGGTCTATACAAGTTGATGACGTTGATGTAAAATGTGTGGGTTCTTTAATATATTGTGTGAAGTTATGTTCTTGCATAGTGTTTACTTGTGTGTCAGATCGATAGAGATAGTACATTTATGTTGAAATCGCCCCCAATTACAACTCTATGTTTAGAAAATTTCTTACTTATGTAGAGTAACATACTACTCAATTGTTCAGAGAATTTGTCTCCATCTTTACCATTCCAATACAGAGCAATTATTATTAAATCTTCGGTGATTAATTCAATTCCTCATATTTCTAAACAATATTCTACTGACATATTTGACATTTCAGTAATTTCCTTGAACTCTAAGTTTTCCTTTAACAGTATACAGACTCCTCCGCCAGAACGATTTCTTCGACAGTATGATGCTGCCATTTTATATCCGGGTATCTCTATAATAGGATTTTTTTCTTCACTAACCCATGTCTCGCTTACGCATATTGAATTATAGGAGATATTTTCTTGGACGAATGCGGTTAGTTGGCAAGTTTGTTGAGGATGCTCTGAAAATTCTGGAATAAGAGCTTATACTCTTGTACTTGGTCTAGGTCTTCCACAAAAGGTACGAGTTCTGGTATGTTCTGTGTTGTTCGATTGGTTCTCTGATGTTGTTGTATGATGTTGTTCACGAAAGTAATAGTTTTCAGTATGCTTTATGTTGTTTTGTTGGTTCGCTGTTGTAGTAAGATCGGCTATGCTTTTCGAAGTGCGTCGATTCCTAAGGTTTGATTCCTACTTCTTAGCTTGGTTTCGTCTAGATATTCCGAAATCCATAGGCCAGACCCGCGAAAATAGTTTCTGTTTGCCAGTAAATATTTGGTCATTCTTTTGCTGAGCATCTCGATTTTCAGGGGTCTTCGCCAGCCTCTGTGGCCTATCCTTGAGACTTCCTCGACAACTCCTGAGACATTTACGCCAGATATTTGACTGAAAACATCGATAAGTCTTCCTTGGAGTAGGTGTTACGTTTCGTCTCTATATTCTTCCAATCCGTAGAGCACAAAAAGCCTGTCATAGTCTCTTGCATCGTGGGTTGATACATTTGGGATCAAGGTAGAGTTGCGGTTATCGGGTGTTATTTTAATCTCATTGCTCTGATTATGCATTTGGGGTATATTGGTAGTACCAGAGGTAGTGGGTTTGCTGTTTTTAGGAGATGCAGTTGTTGATGAGCTTATAAATATTTTTTCATTTTCATTTTCATTTTCATCTTTATTTCTACTATTTCCTGTTTCAGTAATTCGACTTCTTTTTGTAAGTTTGTAATTTTCTGGGAATGTGTTTCGGTTTCCTTTTGCACCAGTAACATGTTAGTCTCCATAGTGTTAAGTCTGTCGTTTATACCGTTGATTCCCGTCTGTAGATGACTTAGTCTTGTGCAGAGCTTTTCTTCGCGCTTTTCTTGGTCGCACAGGAAAGATTTTATAATTGTCTGTAGTGTTCTGAATTTCGCTATGACGATGCAACTATTTTGTGAAGGGCTGAATATCTGTGATGATGATAGAAATACATTGTGGACATTTCCAACTGCTCTTACGTTCCTTTGACATAAGGTTTAAAAATAGCTTTTCCGGTATACCAACGCAGTCTAGTTCGTAGTCTTGAGTGCATATGGAGCAAGTCATAGAGTTTTTGTTCAGCATAGGTTGGCAGTATGCTGAACAGATTCTTTGGGATGCCATGCTATCGTATCGAGTTAAATGTACCTATGGATTTAATTTTCTTCAGTTTATGTTTAAATAGTTTCACTGATTATAGTTTTTTTTCACTATTATTATCACATAAAACGATTTCTTTAGTGGTTTTATAGTTAATTTATTTATTTATTTGTATAAGCGCACACCCACACAGAAAACATTGCAGATACTTAACAAAAAATAACATAGGTACCACTTAACAAAAGTAACATCGCAGAAAACAAAAATACTTATATACATTCAGACACAACTAGAAACTATAGTTAAAGTAATTACACCTTGAGACAGGTAGGACATAGGTACCAAAGTACCTATATCGCATTAGAACTGAGGGTGGTGTGGCATCTGCAAAAAGGTTCTGACTCAGCATGTGCCCAAGAAGTAGACTCCTCAGGCGCTGATCTTCCGTCAGTACCGGAACAAGGGAGACGGCGTGCTCAACTGAAAGCATTAACAGAAGGTACCTGACTTATTTGTTAGTGTATACTTAAAAGGTATAAGTTTATCCCATACAAATTGATAATATTAGTAGGATTAGTTAGTATTGGTTAATTGAATACGATATAGAATACTGTTATGTAGATAATAAAGAATATAGAATATAATAATAATAATAGAGTATAGCTGAATTTATTTTATAATTAGTTGATTACAATTTATTTATGTATTAATAATGCAGGCGGGACTAGGGGAGCATCTTTTGTGAGCCCAAAAGAGTTTTTTTAATGAATTCTTAAAGGCTACTTTACTTTCAAGCTGTCTAAGTGGCGGAGGTAGGTCGTTCCAGCACTTAGTAGCCTGGAACCGGAAGCTACCACGAAACGCAGAAGTCCGGTGCCGCGGCATACTAAGCGGCTTTGTGCATAGTCTGATACAGTTGCGATCTCCCTTTAATGTCCAGCGCCAAACAAGTTTCTTATATAAATACTCTGGCTTATGATGTTTCATGACTCCAAACATAAGTGTTGCCATAAATAGCTTAAGTCGGTTTTTCATTTTTAGCAAGTTTGCATTATTTATGAAAGGAGTAACGTGAGTGCGAGCAGGAATATTAAAACAAAAGCGGGCACAGGCATTCTGAACGCGTTGAAGCAGTTTATGGGATTTAGCATTTAAGCAAGGGACATAAGCAGTAAAGTCGTAGTTAATTTTGGACATCACCAAAGAATCACAGAGAAGTATTAGTGTGTTTACATTGAGATATCTTCGGAGCTTGTACAAGACTCTAAGCCGGAAGAAACAGTTTCTTGCTACCTCTACCATATGCTTTTCGAATCTTAAGTGACAGTCCATAACCACACCCAAATTACGCGCTTCGCTTACAAAGCTCAGTGGCTCCCCCCCCATCATAATCGCGGGATGTTGTGCCATTATTTTATCGATTTGTGATTTTGTACCCAAAATCATTGCTTTAGACTTGCTTTTATTTAGTAATAAGCCATTTTGTACACACCATCTGTAGATACGATCTAAGTCCTCATTCAAAGCGTGTACTGCATCATCGATGTTACTAGTGTTTGCAGAGACAAATATTTGTAGGTCATCTGCATAGAGATGGTAACTACAGGATTTTATGCATGTAACTATGTCAGCTGTGTAAATGCTGAAAAGGAGCGGACCCAAGATTGACCCTTGAGGAATTCCCCTTCTTACTTGTTGCAAATCCGACTTAACTAAAGATCCATCTGCCTTGCCAATGACCACTTGCTGCACTCTATTGGATAAATAGCTTTGGAACCTCCTGATCGTTTCATTATTGAACCCATAATAAACTAACTTAGAGATCAGCAATTCTAAGTTTAAGGAGTCAAACGCTTTAGAAAAATCTAGAAGAGCCAGAATCGTACCATTTTTGTTATCTTGATTTCCCAAAATGATGTCGATAACGTCAAGCAAGGCGGAGGACGTGCTATGATGCTTACGAAACCCAGATTGGCGTTCCGGCAGGACATCGTTTTTCTCACAGTAGGCGATCACTTGCTTATATACAACCGTTTCCAAAATCTTCGAAAAATAAGGTAATATGCTTATTTGCCTAAGGTCGGTATAATCTGAGGGGTTGTTATTTTTGGAAAGTGGGTTGATTGTCCCTGTCTTCCATTGATCGGGAAAACTACACGATAGAATGGACCCATTTACCACAGTAGTAATATGAGTCAGGGTGAATGAAAGAGACAAAATGATCATGTCTCTATTTATTTTGTCGCAGCCCATGGCATTTGATGGTAAATCCAAAATTATTTTCAAGATTTCTGATTCATCAATGGTATTTAATTTGAGATTAATATTATTGCGATGTCTATTGCATTCAAGATATGTCAAATAAGTTAAGTTAAAATTATAATTATTGGGAATATTCAAAAAATGATTGTTTATAATGTCAGGATGTTGGAGATGTTCTGGAAGCGGTGCATATTTCTGATCCGGTAACACAGATTTTTTTAGTTTTTTCCAAAGTGCCTTACCATTAGTCACATTGCGATTTATGTGCTGTTCATAATAGGCCTTTTTCTCAAAAAACATGCTGGAGTTGACCAGATGTTTAAGATTTATGTAGTATAGTTTATGTGCATCTGATTTTGTTTTGGACCAATTGACATGCGCTTTATCACGTAGGTACATCATGTGGACAATGTTAGATGTGAGCCACGGCTTATTTTCCTCCCTAATTGTTTTTGTTTTTTCGGGCGCATGACGATCAAACAAGGCTATCAAAGAAGAGCTAATAAACGATACAGCGGCATTTACATCGATATTAGAATCCGCTTTGACATCTAGACAGGGTAATTTCGAAATGTCCTCGTTAAATTGGGCTACGTCTATATTTTTTAAAGCTCTAAAAGTAACTGTTTTGGGCGGTATCCTTTCCCTCCTTATCTTAAGGCTGCACGTTATCAATGCGTGACCACCAAGCTCTGGGATACTTAGCACTGAGACATTGCCTACGGGCGCATCCGTACAAATCAGATCAATCAAAGTTTGGCTGTGAGAGGTGTAGTGTGTTAGCTCTGTAACACAGTTTTTAAGATTTAAAGAGTCGAGAAATTGGTTAACTTTGCTCGTAGTATTGTTGTTACAAAGCAGATTTATGTTAAAGTCCCCCATCAAAATAATGTAGTCATAATTTGTAAAAGACGAGATGGATTCGGTAATCGCATCAAGAAAAACATCTGTATTAACCCATTGAGGCCGATATGCTGTTCCTACAATAAGTTTACGCGTATTTAAAGTCATTCTAAGCCAAAACTGTTCAATGGAATCGGGAGCAGGAGGATGAGTACATACTCGTGCAGAAATCCCCATTTTGACATAAAAACCTACTCCTCCCCCTCCCGAGCGGACTTTACGATTACGTGGGACATGACGTAACCTGTATCCTGGAATAGTAGGCGCGTGCGCTTCCTCGCCTGCGCGCAGCCATGTTTCATTTATCGCAAGGATATCAGGCGATTCGCGCGTGACTGCGACCTCGAGCTCGTCCTGCTTTGTGCCCAGCGAGCCGGCATTGAAAAGACCCAACTTGAAGTGCTTAGACTTGGTAGTCATTGCGCAAAATTGATAATGGAGAAATTGCTTGTACAACGTGGCATTCCGGGTACGGGTAAACTAAATTAAGCAAGCATGATGCAGTCCAGGAATAATATGTATTATTTAGAAATAAATATATACAGTTGTCAAAAGATATATAATTGATTATGATATAAATAATTAGTAACATATGTCTAATGTCAAATGAGCAGTAACATTGATAAATTAAAATGTGAATTATAGCTAGTATAATTAGTAACTAGTATAATTATTATAATAGGCTAGTATAATTATTTCTCTATAAGATTGTTCATAGAGATTTACGATTTTATAACGCCATACCTCAATTACAGATACCCACACCGACCTCGCGAGTTCGCACAATAATAATGCGGAAGGAATTGCCAAAAACAAACAAACAAGTAAAAATAAATACAGCAGCGGGGAACAAAAATAGAAATGCAAAATATAATAGTCCGAAAGCATACAAAATCCGGTTGAGAGCCTGGTTAGTAGCAAGTTCAAGCAAAGCATAATGCAAGAAGTAAAATTAAGCACTAACAGTAATATTTTCAAAAACCCGTAGGACCTTTTCGTTACGGATCCGGTGCACCGCAGATGACTCATCGCGCTTGGCTTGAATACGCCCCTCTCTCGACCAAACAAACCGCCAGTGATGGACGCGAGATGCCTCGCGCGCCAGGCTGAATAATTTTCTATTTGTTTTAGTCATTCTCTCGTTTACATATACGGCGTATGTCATGCTGCGGAAGGCCGAGATCTGCCGTGGTGACCGTGCCTCTGCGCACCCTGGAGCTCCGAATGAAGTCGTCTCTCAGCGCTCGTCTGGCCAGGGATACGATGATGGGTCGCGGACGGGGTATTGATTCGCCCGGCAGCGCAGTTGAGCGGCGCGGCCCGACGCGAACCGCATTTTACCACTTCCCGCTGATCCAGAAAATCATTTACGTCTGAATGATTTTCTGAAAAGCATGAATATTACAAATGTTGTCACCGAACCAACGCATTTCACATCTCATAGTGCCACACTGCTTGACTTGGTCGGCACAAATCCCTAGTAGCATTTACCGTTGGCATCCATTGGCCAACGGTTGGAAATCTGTTGGGATATAGTTAGTTGGTTAGCCCACCTAAAACTGACGTTGGCCCAAAAGAAACATATTATATCATTTCACCCAACTAATTACCAACAATGGGCCGATTGCAACTGGTCCTACCGTTGGATAAATAGTGTTGGCGTTTTCTCATTTTTTATAACGTAGGGCCAGCAATCAATTACCAGCAATGGCCCAGCTGCAAGAAGCGCTACCGTTGGGTAAATACTGTTGGTGTTTCAACATTTATAACAACGTAGGGCCAACAACCCATTCCCAGTAAGGGGCCAGCTGCAACTAGCCCTACTGTTGGATATATAATGTTGTGGTTTCTACATTTTAAATGACGTAGGGCCAACAATTAATTACCAGCAATGGACCAGCTGCAAGTAGCGCTACCTTTGGGTACATACTATTGGTGTTTCCACATTTATAATAACGCAGGGCCAACAGTAGGTCTAGTTGCAGCTGGCCCCTTACTGGGAATGGGTTGTTGGCCCTACATTGTACAGTTTTACCTACCTGTCTGCAACAAATTTCATTCCAAACCAGAGTCTATAATACTCGGGTCCTTTGTCGGGAATTCCCGTGATCTTTTTCTTGTTCAAACAACATCTTTGCTTATAGCATTTTATGTTTTAACGAATAAATAAAGATTAAGAGTCCGTAATACTTGTTTGTCTATTAATGCCCGGTTCCTATATTTCAAAAACGATCCGTTTTAGTTACGAATGGTAGTTAATTCTACGAGGCGTAAGCTAAAACCGTTCCTATAACAAACGTCTCGTTATGCAACCAACCGACGGCTGGCTACTAACGGATGGGAGGGTTACCGGCAACGGAGCGTAAGCGTATTGCATGGAGATGTCACTTGGTTGCGTTCCTATAAATATTTTAAACGTCAGTAGACTTTCCAGATAACTATTCGTAATGTCACTTGGTTACCCCTCAATTTCGGTCGGTTAAATTTAATATTTCACTGTTTTCGCTGTAATTTTGAATTTAAAATGACCAGTTCATCAGATAGTGACAGAGAAGTGTTCGAAATTATATCGAACTCCAGCGAGACTGACTCAGCAGAAGATAATAGGCAAAACATGCAGCCCAGGACAGAACAAATGGGAGATCACTGAACAAGCCCCGTACCAACAACCATGACGGTCACGATCCTCAGCCATGAGGGAGCCACTAGAACGAAAGAACCGACAGAAATATCCCTGAGTCTTAGCCCTGAATGAAGATTTAGGTACCGAGGCAAAAACGGTGCATGCCTACTAGGCGGCAGACAAATTTGTAGATAAATCAAATGGGAAGATGATAGGTACTCACCGGCGTAATATACATTTCAAACCACCAACACTTTGTATTATTTGAAGAATTTGTCGACTGTAAGAAGACTCAAACTTTTTGCAGGATATATATTTCAATTGATGGATGTCAATGTCGAGTCAAATGTCTTTTTCGCGCGCTGAACGTTCCGTTCTTGTTATGTTTTCTATGCATTCTATTAAGTTTGGTAAGGAAAAAAATATGTCACGAAGATGCCTGCGTTCGTATAGCTCTAATAAACATCATAAGTTTAGAGAACTCTAAGATCAATTCGTATGTAAATATTATTAGTATCGGCTTGAACTTTATCTTATTACAAATTTCAATCCTGCATATAACGAAACGCACATCTCTGAGTGAAGAGGGCGCGTCGGTATTTCAATGACATCTATGACCAACGGACGTCCGTAGGTAAAAGGTACAGAAAGTAAATTGTGGAACGGTATTAACGACTCGTAGTTGGTTAGGGAAAAACTGACAGTTACTTTTGCGGATGACGATCCGTTAAATATAGGAACCGGGCATTAGTCGTGAAAACGGATGTGAAACGTAACTAATTATTTTGAGGACAAATTGATACATTTACTAACATTATTAAAGCAACTAATTGGTTTTAAAAGCAATAGTATAAGCTCTTTATTTTTTTTAAACTCAGGTTACAGTAAAAATAGCTGATTTAGTATAAGAGTACCTATTAGCAAAATCTCACTCTTTAGTTTCACGACTTTATAGACAACAAACTAGCGCATCGCTCGCCCCTCCCCCGCCTGTCGCCGCAGTATTGCCAGGTACACTGTTTTTCCGCTTTTTTCCCCGGTTTTATGCCAATGGAGTTATTTTCCTGTTTAGGCTAATGCGGTTTCACAAATATTTTTTTTGATTTTAAAGCATCGATTGTTTTATAGTCATAACTTCTTGCTTACCCATGCATATCCTACAAATAATTGAAAGTTGATTAAATTATTGGAAAGCACTGTGATTGTAAATTGATAGACTGATAATACCCTCATAAATAGGGTAAATAAATTTACTAAGTTTTATTGTTCTTAAATAAGTTTGGAGAATTAAAATAAAATGATATTAAATACTTTCGCAATAATTAATATATGAAACAAAACATTCACATGACTGTAATAATAGGAGCCAACTTCGAAACCGAACAAAAAGACAACTCTCCAAATGGGGGGTAACGGAGGATGGCTGACTTCAGTGGTAGTTTTTTTTTTCATTATTATGAGAATACGATTAATTGGTATGGAAAGTGCTATACGTACAGTCGCGAGCAATAATATATGATACTAGCTGTTGCCCGCAACTCCGTTTGCGTGAATTTTTTAAAAGTAATTAAAGTAGAACCCAAACCAACTCATCAACTCAAGGGTAACTACATACAAAATCGACTATTTCCAAGGACGTTTAGTGTGCATAGCAGAATCGGTCTTAAAATAACAAAAATATAAAAAAAACAACTTCAAGTTTTCTCATGGATGCCATTGTAAGAACTGGACCAAGAGTTTGGGTGGAGTTTGGGGTCAGATGGCCGTGTGTGAGTTGTCCCACACATTATTATTATTATAAATTTAACCCGGCGAGGATGTGGTGCAGAATCTCACGCCGAGGTTGAGGAGGGTCATTATGACCCTATTATTATTATTTAATTTTTACACGTTTTATTGTTTTTTTTACTATAGTTCTTTGCGTGAATGTTTTAATAATATGTTCTTTTAACGTTAACCGTTAAAAAAACTCATTTTACGCTACAAATCTTATTGTTATAATTGTTTTACTAAATGTCTACAAAATAATTTACTTTGGCAGAACTCAATGTTGTAAACTCAAAAATTTGCAAAATTAAGTTTTTGTCTTTCATTCTACGATTATATGCTAGTTATAAACGAGATCAATCATTTAAGATTACGAAAGTGACAAAAATCTGTCTTACAAATGAAGTAATCGTCCATTGATGTCGGATTATGTAGGGTCATATTTACAGACACTTAACTAACTTTGAGACTTCAATGAGATCTAGGTAGGTATATTATTCATGTATTTTATTTATTTACTTTTCAGATGATTTACTCTTAGCTCGAGAGAAGTGCAAACAGGCTGAGAGTGACTCGGAGCTAATATCGAAGGCGGAGCAACCTTACAAAAAGAGAAAGAGAAAGGTACGTGTGATTGCTACGGATAGTGAGAGTGAAGAAGCTGAAAACTATATTAATAACATTAAATACCCTTCTCCACCTCGAGAACCGTCGGTCAAATCACGAAATGATCAGAAATCACCGAATCCATTAGCTACTGGTAGGTACCTATAGTAGTAAGTCAGTTAATTTAAGGTACCTATTATAGTGCCCTTACATTGAGGAGAGTCGCTTGCACAAATAAGATTATACAGGAAGTCGCTTGTCTGTAGGGAGTTAGGAACCCTCTATCTGTGCTTTCCTTGTCATTAAAATTTTGAGGTTATAGACTAACTTCCATAACAGTTCTAAATACCTACCTAGCTACCTACCTAATATTTTTTTATTACAGAAATAAGTCGTGAGCCACAGGAACAGAAAGAGCATAGAGCAAACACTCCACAATATGACACCAATGACAAATTACCAAGACAGTCTCTTATTGGTAAGCAAGTTCTAATGCTTATCTTATAAAGCCAGCTATAGATGTTGGGCGACGAGCATGCCAGCGTTCATGAGCTTCTTTGACTTGTGTCTGAAAAATTGCCAACAGTATGAACTGCATGACAAGTGGTCTGTAGGTACATGTCGGCCCAACATGTATTGTTGGCTTGATATTTGTACTCAAATTAAACTATCTTAATGCTTTGTAGGTACTATAATGTTTATTTTTTTTAGCAGAGAAACAAGTTGAGCCAGATTCAAGAGAAAATCCTCCAATTTATTCTCCGAGCTGTGCATATGCACCTACACCGAGATATTTACTTCAACGTTGGTAAGCTCTTGTCATATACTAACATTCATAAATTGTTGATTGTTGATATAATTATATAATAATATAATTGTTTATTAAATTACCAAATTACTGTAATTTTTTACAGATTCTCCGCTATCATCCCGAAGCCCATCTGCAACTGCAACACCAACAGAAAAAAAGCTGTCGGCCATAGACCAAATTAATGGTTCTTTAAGTATGTTTCTACTACTGTAATAAAAAGTATAAGTACCTACATGGTGTTTCCAGTTCATGGACCAGAGGCATCATCTGTGGCTTGATTAACAAAATATTGTGTTTTTGTTTTAGCATTGATAGCCAAATACATAGCAGATATCCAAACAGAAGTCAAGCAAATAAAGGGTACTCAGAATGACATTTTACTGAGATTGTCAGCTGTGGAACCTACCAAGATCACTTTACCGGACGAGATTGCCCTGCCTATGAAGTCTGTTGAAGATTTAAACAATATACAAATTTGGCTAGAAAACCGGGAAAACAAACAAAATTTGGTATGTTAGCATCTACTCTTATTTATTTATAAGTATTGTCTCAATCCCAGAGTTTGTAAATCGGTATTAATCTTTACAGTGATTTGTAGCGGTAGTAACCAAGTTGTAACGGTCCCTACCTTTGTTTAAAATAAAACGCTGGTAGGTCATTCTTAAAAATAAATAATTTATTGTCAGGCCAAACCTGAAGTAAAAGGTCGTGCCTGTTACAATGTTTTACAAAAGATCCTAACTCTTTTTACAGGGTAATAGCTGGTAATAGCTTTTTGCTCTATGATGTTCTCTTTTAAGAAAAAGTAGAAACAGCATCTCCTCTCTTCCGCATAGTGGGTATCTTATAGTATGTATGTGTATCTATGTATTTATTGTATTCTATTAATTTATTTTATAGTATGTGTAGGATGTATTGTGATTTATCTGATAGTATATTGACTTTATTTCTTTCTTTTAAATCTTAATTGTACACTAGGACTACCTCTCTATAAATATTTTTTCCTTTCCTCACAGGTTAGCTGTAAGAAATTTCTTTTTAGAAATAAGCTCACCTTTGCATATTGTTCGTTGTATTTTTTCCATTGTGTTTTCTGTGCAATAAAGAATTATTATTATGTTCCGTTGATTTTTAGATTTATAAAAGGTGAACGCTGTGGCGGGAGAAAAGTTGTGTTTTAAATATTGTTTTCATTGACTTTCACAATGTTGCAACAACTCAAAGCTATGCAAATGCACCTACACACACAAACAAATTATTTAATTTGATCTAGTACCAAAAACTTTTTTTTTTTTTTCAATTTTGAAGTTATAAAATTAAATTATTTGTTTCAACAATTTTTTTTACAGACTTGACATTCTGTTGACCCTTTAAGTTTACACCCTGTAAAAAGAGTTAGGATGTTTTGTAACACGTTGCATAGATAGCCCTCTATTTGTGTGTATTTTGCCAAATAAATCATCACCTTGTTTTCAGATAAATAATTTAAGCTTTGTGGGTGGAAACACAACTGCTACGATTACAAGAAGAATACTTCAACGAGTGTTCTCCACGTCATTGGCACTTCAGTTTAACTGGAGTGGGAAAAACGACAAGTACAGCTTACAAAAAATTCGACTTACAGAAGTAATTATAAGTAAGTACCTGCTACACACCTCTGCACATTGCAAGATTTCAACTTTTGAAGTTTGCAGTTTTAATACAGTCAACATCAAATATAATTTATAGGTAGTGGTCAAATATTGGTACTGGCACGCCATATAACTACTAGAGGTGGGTCATAAGAGGTAAAATCCAATACCTGTTGTCACTGTTCCAGTTCCATAAAAATAACAGTTCCAAAAACCTGTTACTAAATAACAGCCCAACTACTCGGGCCGTTCCAAGCCATTCCGAGCAGATCAGAGGTATATGAATACAGCAAACACCTGGGTTTTTTCATAAATCATGTGGCTTTATCAAATTCAAACACAGTTGCAGCGCGCGAACAAAAAGAAAAAAAAAAACGATAAAATTCAAAGTAAAGATGAACGTTTTCGAATAAAACTTTCGAAAATGGCAATCATTTGAATGTTCGAAAATATTGTTTGTTATTCCTAAATGTAACAAATTTTATAACCTTTTATTTGAATAAAGAAAGACAATATTTTAAAGAAACTAAACATTCATTATTTCACCAACAAATTTGAACGAACAAAACGCAAGCGACTCGGGTACAGTCGAGTCATTCTGCGACGAATCGTGTTCTACATCTAACTGTTGGAAACGTTGCAATCGGGTTCGTTTGGACTGTCGATATTGTTTCCAAAAACGTTGGAAAGTGCAACGCTCAAATATGGCCGACGAACATCGGGATGAGTCGGGTAGGCCACGCATACTATTGCAGATTTGGTATTCATGCATAAGGACCGTTAGTGAATTTTCTGACTTTTAGTTTAGCGATATTATCTCAGTTTGAAATTAATTCAAAATATTGTATTGCTAAAACTTTATTGTAAAGGAATGTCCATTTCAATAAAGTTGTAGCAATGCTATATCTAAGTATTTATGGATTTTGTGAATAAAGTTGTTTTTATCAATATGAAAAAATATATAGGAATCAAAACACAATTCAGTAGTGCTCACAAAATGTAGAATAATATTTTTTTTGAGAACTACTGATATTGTGAAATGAATTAAAATTGTGGAGAAAAAAAATATTTTTAGGTTTGATGTGTTTCCGTGATTAACACATATTTTTTTACAAATTTTAGAAAGAAGGTTCTGTTGCTAGGATCATAAATAAAGGTCCAGGCAATCGATCTTTTTGCAGTAGGCCGTTCACGAGGAATTTAAAATATCATTCACAGCAGTCAGTGAAAAGCAAAAAGTTAAGTTACGGTCTTATTCATCAAACAGAAAAACTATCGGAAGAAATATCGGAACATATCGCTATAACATGCTGTTACTAAAAACAACAGTTGTTACGTGTCACAAGTTGTGACAGCCGATATTTATGTTATGAAATATCGGAACATATCGCTGTAACATGCTGTTACTAAAAACCACAGGTATTTCGTACTGTGACACGTAACAACTGTTACTAAAAATAGCAGTTACTAAAAATAACAGTTGTTACGTGTCACAAGTATGACAAAATATCGGAACATATCGCTGTGACATGCTGTTACTAAAAAGAACAGTGAATTCGTACTTCGTATAACAGGACGGAACAGTGACATTTAAATATCTGTTGCGATAAATACGCCTCACCTCTAATAACTACAGGTGGATTTTTAAGATGGGGGCAGTTAATGGCAGGTACAGGAAAACGTTCCTAGGAGACCATCCATAACGTTTTGAGATATTATGAACGGCATTCACAGATTTTGAAAAAAAATTACAGTCAGCAAGAAAAATGATAAAATACTTTTTTTTTAATGCCAATCGAGCATTTAGGTCATTTTCATGTAGGTCAAATGAGGATAGGTAGGATGAATAGGGTGTATGAATACTTACTGGTAATTATGCATACTAGAGATTGCTCAGTAGTAATATATATGTATTTTGAATGTTCTAAATCTATTTTCCTGGTGTAAAATAAAGAATATTCTTATCTTATCTTATCTAACCGCATTTATTGCGTTGACCCTTTTCTATTCCGAACTTGTCTGACATTGATCCGACGAGAAAAAAATAGTAACATTATATTCTTATTACAGATGCAGTTCGTAGAAACAAGATAGCTGAAACAGCAACAGAAATTGAAATTAAAAATGCCTTAACAAGCTGGTTTAGATTTGCCAAAGACCGCGATGGAGGGCGAGAGGGCAGAAGAGCAAGACCAAGTCAATAATTGTATGTCTCAATATTCTACTATACCAAATAGGACAAGAAGCAGACAACGAAACAAAATAATAAACCAAATAACACGCGAGTTGAGGATTGATGATAATGATTGTGTGATTGCGAGTAACAATCTGAACTCGATTTCAACGTTTAGTGATGTAAGTGAATGTTATTTCTCGAACAATACTCTTGATAATGTTTGTGATTCTTCCAGTAATTGTTTAAATATTACTCTAGAAAAAGATCAAACTGATATTGAGAATAATATTGATTTGACCTCATCTCTTGGTAATTGGTCACAAAAGCACAATATTTCCCATTCTGCTGTAGACGGTTTATTAAAAATATTACAATCTTTTCATCCTTTTTTGCCGAAAGATTCACGAACATTATTACAAACACCAAAGCATGTCAATATTGTAGAATGTGATGGTGGATCATTTATATACATAGTCGGTCCTTAAGTTCTGTCACAAGGTTTTTGATAGATAAAACTCAGCAATAAACTTTTTATTATTCGTTTTATACATGATTAAAAAGCCTATTTTATACGAATCAAATTGCAATACAATACATTTTGTACGATTATCGCAATATGGCAAAAAACCTTATAACTTGAGACAATCGCGAACCCAAAAACACGCCGCAACTGACAAAAATACCACTTACCACAAATTTAATAAAAAAACAGTGTTCCAGATAACCAACAAGCTTTTTTTTATTTATTCTGAAACCTCGATTTTAGACCATGCTTAACAACTAGCATTTGATTTTCTGTTAGCTTTCAGTTCCAACTGCTCCCAAAGAGAACTTTACGTACTTTTTACGTTTTCAGAAAAACGTATAAAAGTGATCTTGTGGGCAACAAGTACACTACGTAAAATGTGAATATGAAAATTAGTTTTACCCAGACTTAGTTATCTTATGCTTCAAAATGAAGGTAACGGGTTCAGAGAGGGTTCTGACTAAAATCTCACGTAAGTTTGAAAGGTTTTAAGAGTCATGGAAAAAATATAAAGTAAATCACGTCCGTATTTTTGATTGGTTAAAAAAGTGCAAAATCTCTGAAGAAACTAGCATTTGTGTAATATGGCTTTAAGAATTTAAATCCAATAACCGTTCTAATTTATCAGTATTTAATGAGCTATCAAACCATATATAGTATTAAATGAAAATAAACTTGGTATTATTTACTATGCGGTAAAATGTTTGTGACAGAACTTATGGACCGACTAGGTACATTGGACTTTTGCCTCAAATTATTGAGAAAGCTTCATCTGGATTGATTCCACATAACTACCCTATAATTGAAACAAAGATGCGTCAAATCAGTGACTTGTTGCTATCTGTCACTCTAAATGTAGATGGTCTGCCGGTGCATGCCAGTACAACAAACGCATTCTGGCCTATTTTATGTACATTAGACCAAAGTACTGATAAAAAACCGTTTGTTGTTGGATTGTACTATGGAAGCTCTAAGCCTCATAGCGTTAATAATTACCTTCGTCCATTTGTGGACGAGTGCGTTGAGCTGGAAAATAGTGGCATAATATTTAAAGGCAAAACATTCTCTTTTCGAGTGAGTTGTATTATTGCTGATGCACCAGCAAGAGCGTTTATTAAGTGTATAAAATCTTACAATTCTTTGTATGGCTGCGAAAAATGTACACAAGAAGGCATTTATATTGGTAGAACTACATGGCAATACATATCAAACCTAAGTCTTAAATCTGATGATTGTTTTCACAACCAACAATATGACGACCACCAATCAACAAAAACTATTCTAACGGAACTTAAAATTGGGTTAGTGACGCAAGTACCTTTAGATTACATGCACTTAGTTTGCTTAGGGGTGGTAAAGAAAATTATCCGTGTTTGGATAGAAGGTGGACTAAAAAAATGTAAATTGCCTGCCATTAAAACGATACAAATATCCGAAAGATTGTTACATATCAGTAGAAATCATTATCCATCTGAGTTTTCAAGGCGCCCTCGATCTATCCAGTTATTTAAATATTGGAAGGCTACTGAATTCAGAGCGTTCCTTTTATATCTCGGCCCTGTAGTTATGCATGGAATTGCACCAACAAATATTTATAAACATTTTTTAACTCTACATTGTGCAATTTATATATTATGTGGTGATCTTTGTGAAGATAGTGAATGGCGAGCATACGCCGATAAACTGTTACATTGTTTTGTTCGTAATATACCAGTGTTGTATGCTAAAGAACTTCTTGTTTACAATTTTCATAATCTATTACATTTGACAGCAGATGCTGAGAATTTTGGAAAGCTAGATAATTTCTCTGCTTTTCCATTTGAAAATTTTATGAACAAAATAAAACAAATGGTTCGATCTCACAATCATCCATTACAACAAGTAGCCAAAAGAATGGGCGAGTTAAAACATTTACCCGAAAAGTCACGATGCTCAACCATGGTTAAGAAGAAGAACAATACAATACGTAAGGTAATTTTAAATGACAACTGCAATTTTAGTATTAATTCCTGTTTTAATACCATTAATGGAGATATTTTAAGAATAAAAACCATTAAAGAGGTCCCTAATAGTACTTATTTCGAATTAGGTTGTGATTATTTTAGAAATAAGACTGACTATTACAAGATACCTGTTAAAAGTAGTCGCTTAGGCATATATAAAGTAGGCTGCTTTGAAGAAATGACTGTCTGTTCATCAACTTTGAACAAAAAATGTTTACTGTTGCCAAATTTTTATGATAGGGATGAGACTTTTGTATGCATACCGTTTGTAAACAAAGCCCTGTGCCATTGAATAATTACATATTGCAATTAAAGAGAGTGCTAGTTCCATTTTAGTGGTTCCTAAAAAGTGAACCTTGTTTTTTGTGTAAGATCGAAATTAGTAGTGTAATTACAGAATAACATACTCTTCTCAAACATTGCATTGACAAATTTAATATTAAAGAACAATAATGATTTAGGTACCACACATGAAAAGGGTTTATTTCTTTTGTAACTCCAATCCTAATTTCGATCTTAGGTTCTGATAAACAAATGTACCGGTAACCAGTGACTGGTGTTTAATGTTTCATAGCGTGAGGTATACCAGCCTACATAGATAAATGTTGATATGGCTTTTTTGTACCTATGCCTTTTTTCTATTAATAAATGTTGCATTGACAAATAATGTAACAAGGTTTTCATTTTTTGTTTTTTTCTAAAGCACTAAAGCTGCGCTAGAGATTTTTTTAAACTTTTATAATAAGTTGAAAAAATTCACTCGGGACAGGTGTTGAACCCGCAACCTCTTGCATACCTACAAGAGCAAGAGATATGCGAGAGGTTGCGGGTTTAAGTCCTGTCCCGAGTAAGTTTTTTCAATAAGTAAATAATACAGCCAGTTAGGCTGGGTTCATACGGTTTTATATAGCACGTTTTTTTTGCCACTTAAGCCCTTTAACTGCAAAAAACGTGCTGTATAATCTCAGCCTAACCGACAGTGTGATAATTTTTGTATGATTTTATACAAAGGCCCTACGCATGAATACACAAAGTGGCCCTATGGAGGAAATATTATATAGGCCCATCTGCGAGGCGCTCAACCAGTTACCCACCGTTGGATAATTGTACGATTCATATACAAGGGCCCTACGCATAAATACGCTTAGTGGCCCTCTGCAGAAAAGTTTATATAGGCCCTTCTAGTAGGTACTCGACTAAGTACCAACCGCTGGATAATTGTATGATTCTTATACCAAAGGCCCTACCTATCAATACATTTAGCGGCCCTCCGTAGGAAATTGTATATAGGCCCTCGGTTATTGGCCCATCAGCAAAACAGGCGGCCAAAACTAACTGTTGCCCAACTAAGGTCGTATATTTTGGCCCAACCAAATGCCTACAATAATTACACTTCGGGGCCCTCTGTAGAAAATGTTATTTAGGCCCTTGGTTAATGGCCCATAAGCAATACATACGGCCACAATTGACGGTGGTCCCACCAAGGTCGTATATTTTGGCCCAACCAAATGCCTACAATAAATACACTTAGGGTCCCTCTGTAGAAATTTTTATTTAGGCCCTTGGTTATTGGCCCATCAGCAAAACATACGGCCACATTTGACGGTTGTCCAACCAAGGTCGTATATTTTGGCCCAACCAAATGCCTACAATAAATGCTATTAGGGATGCGTCTGTATCGAACGTCTCTTTACTTAATGTTCCTCAACAGGGTCATGTAATGGTTATGGTTACATTAAAAATCAAAAAGGAAAAAATTCGGACGCGGTATAAAGTGGTCAGGCCGATCAGTAAAATAAATTTAGTAGATTTTAATTCTGATGTTGATCACGTCGACTGGGAGATGGATGTATTAACATGTGCATCAGTTGATGAAATGGTTGAACGTTTTGGAAGGCACCTCCTAGTGCTATACGATAAACATGCTCCTTTAACTAGGACTAGAATTGGGAGCAAACCCACACCTTGGCTTACTAGCAACATACTTTTGATGATGCGGCTGCGTGATCAAGCGCATGCCTGTTATCGCAAATCAAGATCGGAGCAGGATAGGGAGTATTATAAGTCACTGAAGCATCTTGTTAATGCCGCTATTTTTGGTGAGAAGAAGGCATATTTTGAGCAGCATATCAACAAGTATGCTAATAACTCAAAGAAACTTTGGAAAAATCTTAAAGGAACTATTTTACCAAACTTTAAAAATAATTGTGATTTGCCCGAACATTTTAATGATCCAGATGAAATCAGCGCCAACTTTTTGAATGTTCCTGGCGCTGATACGGTCACCCTATCACGTCTAACCCATTTTGAATTTAACAGATACTGTCAGGCTGTGTTCTCGTTGGACCAGGTGGATGAGAATTGTGTAGCTAAAACGAAAGGTGCAGATGGTATTACTGAGGATATGATCTTACTGACTTTACCTCGTACCCTTAAAGTAATAACCGCAATTGTTAATAGGTCTATTGCCTCTTCTACTTTTCCAGCTCAATGGAAGTCAGCGAATATCCGCCCCATCCCTAAAATTGACAACCCAGTAAACGTTAGCGACCTTCGGGCAATAAGCATCCTACCTTACCTATCAAAAATTTTAGAAAGAGTAATTTATAACCAGGTCTATAAGTACTGTGAGAGTAATGATATCCTGCCCGAGCGACAATCTGGGTTTAGAAAGGGGCGTAGTACCGCATCAGTACTGTTGGACGTAGTGGATAATGTATTGTCCTCTCAGGATCAGGGTAGGGGCACCATACTTGCTCTCTTGGACTTTTCTAGGGCTTTCGATGCTCTTAACATTCCCCTTCTGTTGTCTAAGCTAGCTTTCTATGGCTTTGACGCTTCCACCATTAACTGGTTTAATAGCTACCTTGGCAATCGGAGTCAACGGGTTGTGCTGGACAAGGCAGACGGATCTCAGATGCAGTCGCGGCTAGCTACCCTGGATAGAGGTGTCCCACAAGGATACTTGGGCCGCTACTTTTTATAATATACAGTGCGGATATCACTAGTTGCATTGTTAACAGTAATTATCACTTATATGCTGATGATCTACAAATTTATATCTCGGTAGACAGCGATCCCCGAATAGGAGTGGAAGCTTTAAATGAGGATCTGGGCCGTATATCGCAATGGTCGTCCAATAACACTTTAGTGCTCAACCCAAACAAGTCGAAGTGTATGATACTGGGCTCAAAAAATCAAATACAGGCAATAACAGCGCATGAACCACAAGTCCTGGTGAATGGAATTGCCATTACACGGGTCCGCGAGGCTCGCAACCTAGGTCTTCTCATCGATGACAAACTACGATTTGAAGGGCATGTCCTCGAGATAGTAAGGAACTGTTTCTATAGGCTTAAAGTTCTCTATAGAATCCGGGATCTTCTCAGCGTTGAACTGCGAAAACAGTTGAGTGAAGCTTTAGTACTATCTAAGTTAAACTACTGCATCACGGTATATGGATCGTGTCTGTTTGGAAAAACCCAAAAACTCATACAAAGAGTACAAAATGCCTGTGCCCGGTTCTGCTTCGTGATTCCTCCTCGAACACATGTCACTCCATTTCTTATCGAGGCAAACCTTTTAAAAATGAAAGCTAGACAAGACCTGCATTTTTCTACGTTACTATTTGAGGTTATACGGACTAGGAGACCCTCATATCTATACGATAAACTTACCTGGCGTCTGTCCCAGCGTGTTGCACCTTTCCTCTCAATGCCCCGTCACAAAGGTGCAGCTTTCCGTGGTAGTTTCAAATACCGTGCTACCAAATGCTGGAACAACATCCCACCTCCACTGTTGTCTCTGGTTAGTAAGGCTGGTTTTAGAGGTGCCTACCGGAAATACCTAACAATGCAGCAAAAGGCCGAGGAAACAGCACGCTCCTAACATACAGTACTGATTTTTATTGTGTTTTGGTATTTTTGTTTTTTTAATTTATTTATTCTGCTACCCACCTTATTTTCACATCACTTACTTCCCAATTTAAAATATTTTGTGTAGTAATGACTATTTAATTTGTGTTATTAATTCTCAATTTTTAAATTTCCCATTAAAAATATCCCAATAATCATAATACTGACATCCCATCTAATTATTTTTTTTTATATCACTCTTTATGCAATTTCAATTTCAATGTAATTATTTGTTATATTTTATTATGTTTCCATTTTGGTCATAAATGGAATTTTATATTAATAATTAATACTAATGTATATTTTAATGTGTACTCGTGCATACTGTTGTCTCGTCCGTATTTGGCCCTGGCAGAATACCAGCGTCACAGATTCGTCTGTGACATTGCTGAGTCAGGGCCATTTCATTGTCGCGGTACATTCACAATACCACATAGTGAAAATGATTATTTATTTGTAAATTGTTTTGTGTTATGTTCTTCCAGGTTTTATTCTATTTTGTATTTCTTTTTATTATGTGTCTGTGTGTGTACCTTTTCAGTGAATAAATGAATTTATCTATCTATCTATCTATCTATCCAGAGAGATCCCCAACTTAAGGTCGCTGCATACGTAGCGGGGTCAAAACACGGACGGGACGGCAACGAGACGGGGCGTGAAGACGGGAACGGGGTGTAAATGCATACGCACCGTGACAGTGAATCAGATCTAACGTGCTAGTGTTGTTAACAAAAAAATATGGATTTTTCATTTCAAGAATTGGCTTTAATTGCTATTGCTCTAGATGACGAAGCATCTACGGCCGTGAACAAGAAAAGGCGATTTTCTGTACATCCTACATGGCAGAATAGAGAAAAAGAAGGAGAATACCACACTCTCTACAAAGAACTTCTGGATGATGAGACTCAATTTTATCAGTATTTTCGAATGACAAGAATGTTTTGCTGTACTGGAAAATAAACTAAGGCCTCATTTACTTAAGAAAGACACTGTTATGAAAAGAGCTATCACACCTCGAGAACGTTTGGATGTATGTATAAGGTAATCAAAGACATTTTTACATAATTATGTAGTAATTACTTATTTATTTCAAAATTGTAATCATGTAAGTAACATTTATTTTAAATTGCAAACATAGGTAACACATGTTTTAATATTATATTCAAATAACAGTTATCTTAGAATATTAGACATTACCAGAATCATACTTCGAAAAATAAAGTTGTATAGACTCCAACGGCTGTTCAGAAAGTTGGGTTGAATCCAACATCCTTGGCTGTTCAGAACGTTGTGTTGGATCCAACGACCCTGGCTGTTCAGAACGTTGTGTGGGATCCAACGTTCCTGATTGTGTCCCTGGTCCCATTGATGGTGATGTAGGAAGACACAATCATAGGCGAAGATTGCGAAGAAATTATATTTTCAGTTAATTGCTGAAGCTCCAAATTGTGTATTACTTGAAAAATTTGCCCTTTTGCCAAATGTTGCAAATATGGAGAAAACGATTTTAAAGTAGGTGCAAGTTTTTGCATATATTTACAAGCCTTATAACCAGAATAGGATACTGGATTATGTTAAGTGTTTTAAGAACATCTAGTAACAACTTACAAAGGCAAGGCAAGCCAGTCAATCTATGCATACGAACGTATGTCAATATAATGTCTAAATAATAGTAGACCCAGCGTGCGCTGGTCGGCAAAGCGTTTGTGAACTCTATTGTACTTGTCTGTCTCACTGGCAAACGAACCTTAGGTTTTATGTCCATGTAATATCTACTGTATGGTATTTAGGACGTTCACGGCACCAAGGAACTTTGCAATTAACAGCACCTTTTTTAGACAATATTGTTAAAGAGTACGCTGATACAGATGATGAAATAAATTATGAATAAGAAAGTTATTTAGTTCTATTTACCCAAACCTTAATACTTAACCGTTAACTAAGCAAGCGACACAATAACGACACGGCGCGCCGTGCGAGATATTAAATTGTAGGTACCCGAAAGTGGCATCTTTAACAAACTGATTTAGCCACAGCCAGAATAGCATTTTTTGCCATCGGGATTGAACACTTTGACTTTTTGACTAGATAGTGCTGCGTGTGTCATATCTCTCCGAAACGATATGGGCATCATTTATCCAGTAAAAATACGAAAATCCAACCAAATAGGACCTAGAAAGTAGTTTAAGAATTAATGAATGAATTATAACATGTCAAAAAATTGGGGTATATGGTCATATATAAAGTTGAATATCTCGTCCTCTAAATAACTTACAGAGTTGGCGTCATACAATGTTTTGATTATTATTTTGTGCCCTATCGAATGATAATGTTTTGTTACTGGCCGCTACCTAGTCCAAATTGCCCATTGTCCTTTATCTGATTCCGATATTACATTTCAGTATAGGAATCGTATTATCGGAACACGCTTTCCAAGATTCCGAGATTCAAGTTAGAATCCTTCACATGCTCGTGATCTGGTTACGGCCCTCGACACTGACCATGGCGTTCGCTTTAAATACGTCCTTTAATCACTAATTGCCTATCTAATATACTATTAATTTACAGCCATAAAAAATACCCAAATTTCGGTTATTTTATGTTTGAAGAAGGGTAAAAGCGGATATTTATTTTTGCGATTCGTTGCGGTAGCGGGTAAATTGATGATTGATATCCGGTAGCCATATGGCCATGATTTACAATGACAAGTCAATGACAGTCGGAGATCGATCACAGTCAATTGTGTTGTGTTGTGTTGTACCTATTCATCGAAGAATGTAAGTACCGACCTACTTTTTTACCACATACATTAATATTACTTTCATTTAATTTTACCGATTATTTTTCTAATAGGTACCTAACTACCTAATTCGATTTAGTTAATGGTCCAATGTTCTTGTCTTCATATATCGCCTCCAAATTATTGCTGATATAAATTGTATTTAGGTATCTACAATCTGTTTTGCATTTAGAACGTAGTTCAAATTGAACTTTGAAGATAAAATTATTTCAAGCGGTGTGCTAGCAACTTGTCCCATACGGTCGTTCCGTTTACTCGACTGGTTGAACAATCTGTTAAGATGTCAAGGCCTAATTCTGCCCTGCTTTAGCTATAAGGCTGTTAAAGTCACAAAATCTAGTTTTAAGATATGAGCGAAAAACGAAGGAAAATTTAAGAATTCTTGCAATTGGACCTCGTTGATGACACAATCTTTCTCGGAATCACTATAGATTCGAAACTTCAATGGGGTCCTCACATAACTAATCTCGCACGAAGACTTAGCTCAGCCGCTTTTGCGGTCAGACAAATCAGATATCTTACAGATATTGAAACTGCCAGATTGGTTTACTTTAGTTATTTTCACAGTATTATGTCTTATGGAATATTGCTCTGGGGGAGAGCAATATTCCATATATATAAATACGAATTCCAGCAGATATAAATACGATATTTGTCTTACAAAAAGGGCGATCAGGGCGATATATCAATTAGATGCCAGATAATAATTAAGAGAAAAATTCAAAGAAATTAATATACTTACGGTTACCTGTCAATATATATACGAGAATATCATGCATGTAAGAAAAAACATAGCTTTATTTAAAATTGAAGGTGATAGCCATACAATGAACACTAGAAATAGAAATAGGTTAGCACTACCATTATTTAGACTAAGTAAAGTAGGCACATCATTCATGGGGCACTGTATTCGCTTCTACAATAAAATACCACAGGAATCATTGTTCCTTCCTGAAAAGAGGTTCAAAAACAATGTTAAAAATGAGCAGATAAGAAAGTCCTATTATAGTATTAGGGAATACTCAGGTGACAAAACTGCATGGTCCATACCATCTCAACGCACAGAAATTCGACGAGGGGCGATGGATCAAATCAATCACTCGCCGGCGAATTTCCTTAGACCGAAACCAGTACCTGTTGTAAAGTCACTTTTTTAAAATAAAGGTATGGGGGAGTTTCTTGCCGTTTCTTCCTTACCCCGAGGCACACCTTCCGAAACGGTGGTCTTTTTTATATAAAAAAATTGACTTGTTTGAATTGAGTTATAAGTAAGTATAATTTTGAATAAGATCATTTATTTATTTATATACAATGAAAAAAATGACTCTTACTCCTTGATAGCTGTTTGCTATAGAAAACTTGAAAATATCTAAAGATAGATCTTTTAATTTGCTATCGTATAGCGAATATCTCGAAAAAGAAGGTATGGGGGAGTTTCTTGCCGTTTCTTCTTAACCCCGAGGCACACCTTCCGAAACGGTGGTCTTTTTTATATAAAAAAAAATTTACTTGTTTGAATTGAGTTATAAGTAAGTATAATTTTGAATAAGATCATTTATTTATTTATATACAATAAAAAAAATGACTTACTCTTTGATAGCTGTTTGCTGTAGAAAACTTGAAAATATCTAAAGATAGATCTTTTAATTTGCTATCGTATAGCGAATATCTCGATTTGTAATAACTAATTTTAAATAGGAAAAAGAAACTTGGCTTTCTAGGTGGGTGTTAAATTTGGATCTTATAACATAAATACTTTACTAAAAGCTCATTAAGTATACCTTAGCGACTATATAGTCTACGATTTATACGTTAACATGTAGGTAAGTATCTAGATAATTTATGTTTAAAAATTATTTGCATTACCTATACTAAAATGGTAAGCACCATAATACTTAATAGTCAAGCATTGGTAAGTGTTATTTCCATCAAACCTTACCTTAAAGTCCTCTAGTTCTTTAAACTGCTTTGTACCTAGACTAACTTTGTGGCTGAAGCGTTATTTTATTTGTTTACAATGGCATTATATGTTACAATTACTGCACTATAAATAAGGTAGTTAAGCATGAAACCTTGAACTAAAACTACCTTTTAGTTATGTATTTGTAATCAAAATTTCCAATATTTAGTGACGATATTAAACATGCGGCATAAGTAACCAAATAAAAGAAAATAAAAAGTACTTAATAATTATTTGTTTATTAACAAGAAATTTATAACATTGGGCCCATGACTCACTAGTCAGTGAAATAGAAATTAGAACCACAAAACTAGACATTAAAATAGGCTCTCAAGTTAAGGGCTGCATATGGCTATTTATCCAAGTATTGTGACATTTTTTTTTTCTGATGGTAGTCAGCCAGCCATTATTACCTAAATTTTGTGTTATCTAAATTTAATTCAATTAAATATATATGTCAATTAAATGTACAATTGAATAAGTTAAAAATAGGCCTGAGCCACTAATCACACTGGGCAAATAAATTGACTCATACCTGAATTAACTAAACACACTTTAACACTTTCACCGTGGATCTGTACACTAAACTGAGTGAAGACTTGGACAAGTTTGTTGACACTTTCAACACCCGGATGTCGCAGCATGAGAAGGAGCTTCGAGAAGCGTCCACCATGTCTATGTCCAGCAGACCTCCTGATCTCAGCACCATCAGCAGGGAGTTCATAGAATTCGAAGCTTTTACAAGGAGTTGCCTTTATATGCTGCACTCGCAGATGGAACTACTACTTGCAGGTCAGGACTGGCATGAAATGCAAACTAGGAGAAAGGTGCTCTTGCTTCACGGAATATCCGAGATGGCAAACGAGCATGCAGGTGATGTTGGCCAAGTACTACTATGGGACCAGATGATCAGTAGTTAGGCGCAAAGGATTACCGCCACCACCGGGAGCAAAGAACTATGTCTCAACCATGACTCTCTACTCCTCCAAACTCTGCTGTTTAGTGTTCTCTTCATTTGTGCGGTTTATTTTATACACATGTGTTCTTGTTTTCTTGCAGGCAGGTAGATTCCATTCTCATAAGTTAGGTACTGGGGTAATATTTTATATAAGTACGCACGAATTTAGGGGGGGGGGAAGGAGGGGAGTCCCCCCCTACAATTCCCCTTTTGAGGAAATCCATAGTTGAGTAATTATCAAAATATTTGTATTGTTCCTCAATTAGAAAATGGTATTAGAGGATAGCTAAGGAACCCTCATAACTACCTAAGTACTCCAAACTTCAAACTTCGTGCGTACTTATATAAAACCCAACCCTATAAACTAGATATATAACAAAATTCTTCTGGGTATGTATTATATAGCCCCTCACTTCGCATTGATTACTTTGAAACTTTTGAAATTCTACTCAGTGACTTTCTCTTTAATGACACTGATCCTCGGTGATTTAACACCTGTCACATACATAGAAAATAATGCCCGTTCTGACAGACTAGAATCTATAGTAAACTCATTTGACTTACCGCAAACCGGGTGAATTGATACGATTCAAAAATTCATATCTTTTTAAATATCAATGACAGCTTAGCATGACTATTATTACGTTACGAGTCTGATAGTATATTTTACTATTTCATATTTATTCTACCTGTTTTTTTAAGAAATTTCACAGAATATTGGCAATTTCTATTCGCCCCAGGGTATGGGTGAATTTCCATTCAACCATCCATGCTATATGGGGTAAATAGAAAAATCTTCTAGGGTTGTCACAAAATTGTCATTCCTAAATAAAAATTAGGTAGTTATTTATTATAACTTGCTGTTTTTTGGGAGCTAAACCTAAGAAGCTATGGGAGGTTGAATTCAAGACACATCATCGTGCCCGCTACACATTTCTTAAAAAAAAACTTTTATACTTAATACTTTACTATGCTAAATACAGAGTCCTTCCTATTTTATCCAGGTATTTTTTGTTAAAATAGCGAAAATCCAAAGAATCAATGGGATAACCCCACTTGGCACAAATATTTACATATTTATCAGTGCTCTTCAAATTTCAATGAGAAAACAGTTTATCTTATTTTCCTCTTCATGGTTCTCGTGCAGTGCCTGTATAATATAGTTTTGTTTAAACTATAATTATCAGTAACTGTTTGTAATGATATTGTGTCATTTTTTTAGATTGGTACTCGCAAACCTCTTGATTAAGTAATTCCTTATCATATTTTTATAACATCTGCTTCCTGGTTCTGTTATATATGCGCGCCGCTTTTCGCACCTGCAAAACGATAAAAAATATATTTATATAAATAAATATATAAATAAATTTTGTCGCGAAGGGGGGGGGGGGGGGGGCTCAGTCCCTCATTTTCCCGCGTCAACACCCCCCGCGGGGTCGGCATGCTACGAGTGCTGGTTGTATCTCATAAACCATGACAGTTAGACAGTTGAAATTTTCACCGATTTTACAGATGACTAGGCTAGAGAGTTGTATGTATTTCTGTTGCCGCTATAACAAAAAATACTAAAAAACAGAATAAAATTAATATTTAAGGGGGCTCTTATACAACTATTCTTTCAATACCACATTCAAACATATGAATGCACCTGGTTACGTACATGGAGCGTGAAAGAAGCCGCACCGATAACTTTGTAAACAACATTTTCCTTGCACTCCACACCATCCCTACCATTGTACGGTGGTACGGAACCCTTCGTGCGCGAGTCCGACTCGCACTTGGCCGGTTTTTATTTTTACCTGTAGTGACTTGGATAATCTCGCCTACAATATTTTTTGGAACCGGTTCTAATCACCCCGTGAATTCTATTAACCCCGGTTTACTGTACATATTTTTCCCCTTGACGCCACACACTTTCAACCTCAATATACTTCCTCTCTTCTTGATCTCATGACCATCTCCAACACAGAAAAGGTGGCTGCTCATGGCCAGCTTGATGCCCCTTTCTCCTATCATGAGCTGGTTTATAATTCATACAAAATCAGGCCCCCTAAGCGTAAAGCCAAATTTATTGATATTTGAAGCTTCAAGGGTTTGAACCTCGATTCGCATAACCCATAACTTCCCAGACCTCTTAAAATCAGCTGGATTTGGCTGAAAATAGCTGAAGATGCCACTAATAGGCTAAGAATGACAGGTATGAACAAAAAAAATGTATGAAATTTAGTATATGAGAAATAAAACCGTGTTAGGTTTAAATCTTCTAAGGAAATCTCGCGCTTTTTCGAGCTATATTCAAATATGGTAGCGCTCTTTAAACACACAGGTGGCAACACTGACGCACGTCTACGTCAGCTGATTGAAAACTGACAGTTTGCACTTTTGCAGTGCAGTGCAAAAGTGCAGTCGACGAGAGTTTGTGACGATTCAATGTCGTTGTACGATCGGCTCTAAATGTCCCAAGGATTCCTTGAAAGACTAATGAATTTTGGGTGACTCTAAGGGAATGAATACAACAATAATCCAAAGGAGCTGCACCCGTAGCATGTCGAGCGCGGGGGGGGGGGGGGGGGGGGGGGGGGTTTAGTCGCTAAAGGTGAGGGACAGAGCTGTATGATGTCATGATTTTGACAGGTGTCAAGATTTTGACAGGTGTGACTATTTCGACAGGTGTTCAGTTTTTAGTTCTACGCTTTTATGTGACATGTAACTGTCATTGCTGTGCTGACTGTGCCAACGTGACCCCTTTTGAATATAAAGAATTAAATTCCTACAATACCAAGGGTAACAGACTATTGTAGAAGAAGAATAACCTTCAACTTTTCATCTGTACATGATAGAAAGTTCAAGGTTCTAATATTTGAGGAATTAAACACAAGTTTTAAGAGCATTTTAATTGATTTGTGACTAAGTCAAGTACACTCTGTACAGTAGAATAGATTTGTATTTGCAACACTACAGCCAGGTGATTCTTTATTGAATTGAAACCAAATAGGTTCATTACCTCCCCGTAATGGAGCATTTTGTATCAAAGATATTCCATACAAAAAAATAAGATCACCTGTATATACTGTATATACATTCAGTACAAAAAGTATACATTTGCTAACTACTCTTAACTAAAACTAATGCATTAGTAAATCTAGAATATTTAATTTTGGTTAGTCATTTAGTGAGTATGTCAGGTAGCATGTCATTTGTTCCCTAATGAAATGATGTCTTATGTCCATGTGTTTAATGCGACTTTGAAAGGTATCATTTCGAGTAAGTTTGAGTGAACTTTGATTATCCGAATGAATGGTAATGGGCTGAATGACGTCGAAAACTTCTTTAATCTCATGTAATGGCTTCGGCAAGTGCCATATACTCAGCCTCAGTGGTGGACAGTGCGGGTGTGCGCTGCTTGCGCGATTCCCAGGATATGCACACACCACCCATTTGAAATGCGTATCCTGTGTATGATCTTCAACACAACATTACTGCCGTAGTCAGCGTCAAAGTATCCGACAGGAAAGCTTTGATCTTTTTTATCAACGTAATGTACAATGAACTGGCTCAGATAAGATACGGCATGCGATATGTCAGGCCTTGTTCCGATTGCAATGTACTTACATTAGAGATCCGATAAGCTGTTGATACGGTAAATTAGGTCTCTCATCTTCGTTGGCTGGAATGGTGAGCTTCATACCAGCTTCCATTGGAGTGGAGATTGGAATTGCATCTTTCATTCCAAACTGTTCAATAATTTTTGCGATAAACTAGGTTTGGTCAAGTGTAATGTTTTCAACATTTTCAATAACTCGCATGCCTAAGCAGTCTTTCAGAGGACCAAGATCCTTCACGACGAAGAGTTTTTCGAGTGAATTCTTGAAGGTCTCTTTCGTACATTAATTATTACAGAGGATGAAAAAATCTTCCACGAATACGGAGACTACGAGTATGTTGTTACCGTCTCGTCTGTAATAAATGCAATGCTCTTTTGCTGCTTGTGTCATCGATAAGCTATTCATGGCTTCGCAGACTTTTATATTCCATTGTCGACGGGATTGCTTTAGACCATAAAGCGATTAGTAAGCAAACTTTTCCTCTTCGGTCTATTTCAAAGCCTGGTGGCTGTTCCATGAAGATTTCTTCTTCTAAAAGAAAATACAATGTTCTTGGCTCCTGGAACACATCACGAAATACATAAAATAATCCGAAATTTAAAAAATAAAAATAGCTTCGGTGAGGACGAATTACCACCAACACTAATAAGACAGTGCGCAGACGAGTTAACTTTACCTTTAACCACCTTGATAAACCAATCATATATTATGGGGACATTTCCAGACTTACTTAAAAAAGCCATCATTAGCCAAATTCAAAGTCCGACCCAAATAATTACAGACCCATTGCCATACTTTCAACAATTTCGAAAATTTATGAAAAGTCTATGTGTAAACGCGTATACTCTTTTTGCGAAAAATATAAAATCTTTACAGAGTCTCAAAACGGTTTTCGTAAGAAGAGATCGACAACTATATCTGTATACAAATACATTCAAGAAGTTCTAAGTATCATTAATAAGAAATCATACGCAGTGGGCCTTCTTATAGATATGTCTAAGGCATACGATAGGGTGAATCACAGAATTTTATTAGACAAACTTTATGGAATAGGTGTGTGCGGAAAAGCCCATAACTGGTTCACTTCAAATTTAAAAGATAGAGTACAATCTGTCGAAATACAGCAATCGAATAAAGAAACTAACCAAATACAAAACGTACGCTCAACTAATAGGACATTAAATTCATCAATACCCCAAGGAAATGTCCTGGGGTATTTATTGTTCCTTATATTCATAAATGATCTCCCTAAAGTAACGATTGATCACTGCGTGCTGTTTGCGGATGACGTATCATTACTGGTCCCATCAGAAGATGGCTCCCAACTGAACGCAAAGCTTATTTCTACATTAGATCTCATTACTAATTGGATGACAAACCACGACCTTGAAATCAATTATAATAAAACTAAAGTAATGATATTCCACCCCCGACAAAAAAAGCAACTAGATTTCGTCATCACCTATAAAGGTACTCAAATAGAAATAGTTGGAATTGATAGATTCACACGTCAATTGGAAACAACACACTCAAAAAATTTATAACAAGATATCTCAGTTCTCTTACGCACTTAAAGAAGTAAAAAAATCCACTGACCTGAAAACTGCTCTTACGGTATACTATGCATACACTTTCGCTTGGCTCAGCTACGGCATAATTATATGGGGAAACAGCACAGGAGCCCCAGCAATATTCATCTTACAAAAAAAACTAATACGGATCCTAGTAAATATCAAACAAACGGACAGTTGTAAACCTTTCTTTCAAAAACTTAATATTCTGACTTTACCATGCTTATACATATACGAAATGTGCAAATTTGTCCGTAATAATGAGAATCTTTACCATAAACGTGGAGAAATTCCCGTAAACTACTCATTAAGACATAAAGACAGACTCATCCAACCTTCTACTCTAAAGATGCACTCATCTAGTCCTTATGTCATGAGTATCAAAATATATAATAAATTACCCACCCTACTTAAAGATGAAACCAATAACGTAAAGTTCCTAAAAACATTAAAAACTATATTAATAAATAAAACATATTACAGTATAAATGAATATTTTATAGACACATCATTTAAGAAAAATAAATAACTTAAAATTACATTAAAACACAGATATATACATATATATATATACACTAACTTATAGATATATGCATTTAAACCACAATTACACAAACACACATACACACAAACACACGTACATATAAACATACCTCAATAATGCTCATCAGCAATATAGTTATTGTTTTAATTTAATGTTTATGATGTTACTAGCGTACAATTTATAAGTAGGTCTAATGTGGCTTTTAGTTTAGGATATTTATTATTTTAAGTAAATGTTCTTAATGTGTACTCTAGAAAGTTGTGCTATAAAGTAGAGTAAATTAGATATAATGATATAATACTTATATAAGATAGAATATTGCTTCTGCCCACCAGGGTCCATAATGATCTACCACTATGTTTAAGACCTTACTGTTATTATGGATTGCAATAAACGAATATATGAATATAAATCGCCATTAAGGAAAGCGGTTTCCACATCAAGGTGGTCTAACTGGACGTTTAGTTGTACGGCAAACGTAAGAAGCAGTCTGACTGAAGACAGTCGTGCTACAGCAGAAAAAGTCTCTCCGTAATCGAGGTATCGATTACTTTACTCAAGTACATACATGGTACATGTACCTGAGTAAAGCCTTTTGCTACTAGTCTTGCTTTAAATTTCACAACTTCGCCATTAGTATTCTTTTAAATTTTATAGACCCATTTATCTTAATGTCTGTGGGTCTCTCCACTAATTTCCATGTGCCGTTTTTCATTAAACAATCGTACTAATTTTTCGTAGCTTTTTGCCATTCAGAACTGTGATCATCTTCTACGGCTTGTTTGTAGGTTTCCGGTTCATAGTCTGACACCATAAACATCGATGGACTGTATCTGTCAGGTGGTCGACGTTGTCGTTGCGGATATCTGGCTTCATTGATCGCGCTGTCTGTTTCTAGGGAAGTTGGTGCTGATTCACCGGATTCGTTATCTGCAGTCAAATACTTCTGTGATGTTTCTGCTTGTGAAACTTCAGGTAGGCTTTCAAATCGTTCAGTATCTGTAAACGATTCTGGTGTTACTGGTTGTGAATGTTCTATCTTTATTTAGTCGTAAATGAGAGTACTATCGGCAGTAGTGGTGGTAGGTACCGCTGCTGCAGCAGGGTTTCCCAGTTTATTTTCGATGAAGATGACGTCACGTGCGACAATTATCGCCCTAGGATTATGAGGATCTATAAGACGATAGCCTTTACTCTCACCTGAGTAACCAACAAAGATACAAGCCTTTGTTTTAGAATCTAACTTATTGCGCTTCTCTTTAGGAATTAAAGCATGCGCTTCGCAACCAAAAACACGACGATGTTATAGATCAATCGGTTTTTCATACCATAATTCGTCAGGAATTTACTGTTCAACACTTGAGTTGGCGTTACATTTTTTAAATAGATAGCTGTATTCACAGCTTCACCCCAGTAAGCTTTTGATTGCTTGGAGTCATGAAGTATTGTTCTTGCTTTTTTAATTACAGTTCTACTGACGTGTCTGAAGTTCCATTTTGCTCTGCGTTATATGGGATAGTTTTCTGATGAACTATTCCATTTTCCCGCAAAAAGTGGACATCGGTCGGTTTACGAATTCTCCGCCACTGTCTGATCGTAAAGTTTAAATTTTAAGACCAGAGTTTGGTTTCCAACATGATGCTTGAATTCGACAAACTTCGAAAATACTTAATTTTTGGAGTTGAGTTTAAAAAAAAAGCGAGTAAAATCGTCCGTAACTATTCGGACGGTAATGTCCCGTTCGCAATATGTCCCACGTGCTCAGTACGGCCCGTTAGCAAAACGGCCCGTTAGTGAAACGGCCCGATAACAAAACGACCCGTTAGCAAAACGGCCCATTAGCAAAATCGCCCGTTAGCAAAACAGCCTGTTAGCAAAACGGCCCGATAGCAAAACGGCCCGATAGCAAAACAGCCTGATAGAAAAATGGCCCGTTAGGAAAAGACCTGTTAGCGAAATGTGTATTTATCGAAATTATCTTTTCTGTACGGACTTCACCTGTATAAAACATAATATTTTTAAACGGAATTTGCGATGTCCCAAAAAGAAAAAGAAGTCAATCCTCTGTGATGGATTTCGATACACAAAAAACCGAGTTAATAAAGATGAGTCCTCTCAGTGGAAATGTGCCAAGAGAGACATTGTACTTCAAACATTTAACAAAGGTATCACGGTTTTTACGTTTTTGCAGCTAAATAAGGGATATACTTCTGAAACAAAACAAAGAAATAATGATTATCTGAAAAAGAAGATCAAAGAAGCTGAAAAACACCTGGATTAAAGTCTTAACGATACATTAATATTGGTACCAGTGGCTCAGCTATCCTTGTTATTTTTTACCTGTAGAAAAAACGAAGGTGAATTGAGTAATCAAGTATTACAGTTGATAAAAATAAGGAAAATATAATACACCGGTCAAGCGGTGAAGTCATAGTTGTGAACCTGGTGCAATTGGCAATGATATATTCCTTACTATCAATAAAATAAAACAATAAGTATGTGAGGATTTGGGCCCAATGTTGAAGATATACGAAGCGTATATGGACGACTTACACAAAAAATATAGCGAGCTTGCTGACCGAATACCTGATTTCTCATCAATAAAATACTTTATACAGGGCAAGGAAAAAGTATTAAAATTCTGACCACTTGGTATTTAAAAAGTTGTCGGAAGTGTCGGTACCTAGTGCTTTGGGTAAAAAAATATTTGGTGGCTGAAGGAGGCAACTAAGATAACATTTTTGTTTTTGCAACTAACAGAGCCAAAAAGATCATGCTTTCAATGAGAAGGGGTAAATATTACGGTGACGGCACATTCAAATCGGCCCCATATCCATGTTTTCAAGTCTAGTCAATTTGGATCATTTGGATTTAATATTCAAACACTGAGCGTCAAACGTGATCCCAGTAATATACGCCTTATTAACCGATCTCACTGGTTGTTTCTATCATTATCATAAGGCTTTGTGGAGAAAAGCAAAATAAATGAAAACATTTTGGCAAGTAGCCAAAAAGTTGTCCGACGATGAGCAATTCTGTCATTAATACCACCACAGTTTATTTCTTAGAGGATGGGAACTTATTCTGAGGAATGCTCCAAATATATATGAAATCGCGAAATTTCTTAAGTACTATCGGCAGACTTGGTATCTAAGTCTGCCTGCAACCATCTTAAGCTGTGCCCATAACGCTCAAAGAAGTGTACCTGTACCTTTACATACCATTTTCTCGCTGTTGGCTGCAGTGACATAGCTTGTGCTGTGCATAAAGTCACTGAAAATGCGTATGTGGTTGCATCAGAATCTAAGTACCAGGATGAGATGGATGTGGAGAGCTGAAAAGGAGGTGTAGTGAAAGATAATAAAAGTGTAACATCAGTAATATTAGAAACTGAGTTAGTTACATTCTTCTTATACTTCCTTTTACGACATTCTGAGACGAAGTGTCCTTTCTTCTTGCAGTATGTGCAAACTGGTGGGCGAGAGCTTGAGTTCTAAGTAGAATTAACATTATCAATATTTATTAATACGATCGCAGCTACGGAGTCCGAGGTAAGTTTGGTTCCAGAGTTTTCGATCGCCGTGGCCATTGGATTAAACTTCTCGGTCAGTCCTGTCAGCATAATCAGTAGCACAGCATAGCAGCATAGTAGTTCTTAGCTTCTATGCTTTTGATGTGTGGTTCATATCTCGCTCACATAAGCTTCCATACTCTTAAATGAGGAGAGCTTGTAGTTAAATAGTCTGCGCAAGAGGTTCACTCGTCGCAGTAAACCGCTGTCTAAGTATGCAGCTTGTTGCTTCTTCCACGTTCCTTCTGCCGTCGTGGCGCTCATTACGGTTGGATATACTCGTGTTGTCAACGAGAGGCAAATTTTCGCCATTGCTTTCGCATCTAGATGTTTAAAGGTATCGTCGTCTTCTACCTGTGTTAAATTCAGTAGGGCTGTTAACGCAGTCCCAGAGATAGCACACTATGAGAGTATTCTTCATTGTGAAGCTCCATGTCCAAGTTCTTAGCTTCCTCCAATTTCTCGATATTTGGAACATTTCCCACCCAGTGGTTCCGAAAATCATTGCATTTGGTGCTGACGCCGCCGTCGTGGTTGCCGATGGTGACGGGGAATCTCCGCTCACTTCCCTAGCACTAGCAAGGGGCCATAACCTTCTAATATTTGAGGAATTAAACACAACTTTTAATGTAAGAGATTTGCCCTCACAGCATTTTTATTGATATGTGACAAAGTCAAGTTCAGTCAGTACAGTAGAATAGATTTGTATTTGGAACATTATACAGACAGCATGATTCTTTATTGGATTGAAACCAAATAGGTTCAACAGAATGGACGACGAGAGGGTGTACCACGGGTAGGTTTTTTTTACCTGTGGAACTATTTCACCGCTTGGTTTTCCACGGGACCGTGTGTCACTAGTGCCATTCATATTATCGGACAATGGTACTAAAAAGGACACGTGGCTCTAGTACCATCATTGGAACTAGCGATACACAAGTGTGTCACTAGTTCCATTGATGGTAATGGCCAATACTAGAGCAATAACGGGAAAAGTTTCAGAATAATGTCCCTAGCCCCCTTAAATATTGGATACACAAACAAGTCCCGCACGCTTGAAGTGTTAACTATTAACTAAGTGATTTTCTCAATTCAGAAACTGGTGTAAAGCCATTTTCAGTTCACTCAATTTCTGAGTAGGATTAGTTTCGTAATTTCGTCAGAATCGGATAAACTGGTTTTTGACACTTAACCACTAATGGCCAGGTACGGTCGGCGAGTTAATGGCGAGAATATTTTGACAGGCGTTACAATTTTTTTACAGCTGTGATACGTTTCCTCGTGTTTGCACCAATTCTCATATGGTCCATTTGGTCCATTTCTCGATGCAAACAAAAATGACTGGCTAGAGTAGGTTATTGAGGCCACTTTTAATTTGGGTTATAGGTTAGGTTAGAATGTTGAAGAAGCTAAACCGGAGAGGAGCGAAGCATATGCAAACAATAATGACTGGCTAGAGTAGGTAATGGTGGCTACTTTTCAATCAGGTGATAGGTTAGATTAGAACGCTGAAGAAGCTAAACCGGAGTGGAGCTGAGCGAAGCGTAAGCAAACAAAAACCACCGGCTAGAGTAGGTTATTCTGACTACCATGGGGATAAGGACCCCCCCACCCCCCAGCTCCTACACCCCTCGAATTATAAAATAAACAACATTTAAGTAAATATAGCCTCAAATTCTAACAAAACTAAACAATTTATACCTCAAAAGGTATACATTTCTTCACATAATGGGGGGATGAGGAGACCTCTCCTCTGCCCTCCCCCCTCTACAAAAATATTGTTTTTTTTTTCATTTTTCGATCAAATTAGGTGAACCTAACCTTCAATTTTAAAAAACTTAAAAAAATCGTATCTCAAAAAGTATACATTTCCTCACTTAAAAACGATATTGGGGGGATGAGGGGACCTCCCCTCTCCCCCTCCCCACTCCTCAATTAAGGTGGAACGATTCAAAAATTTTACCCATAAGACCATATTTATGAGAAGAAAACTAACCATCGTTAGGCATTGCAATCAGATAGTAGCTGTAGAGAGAGAAAGAACACAAATATGTACTGACATCAAAGATTAACTACGAACTAAACAGATACGTACCGTACTTACAAGATAGCACTCGTTACTAAATTACGTAATGCATTATCGAAAACTGCTTGAATATAAAAAATAGGTACAACAAATTACGTCCTCTAGGTACGTAGATCAAGAGAAGAATGGAGTTTTGAAGATGAAAAAATTGAGTCGTGAATTGTTTTTAAATATTTAAAATAGTTACATACTAAAAACTAAAGTAGATAAACAACTAGTATCATTCACTATGAAGGTTCTATTTACAATAACTACAACTTAAAGTAAATTAAAATAACAGCATGTTACAAAATAGTTAAAAAACTTACGTTTCCGATAAACCACAATTCTCAAAGTTTTTTCCTTAAACTTATCGACGGAATTCGAAAATAACTCGAAAATCCGCTCGCAATGTGAAACGACAAAAATCGTGTTTGACAGCCTATAGCAGTAATACTAACCAACATTAAAAAATAATTTTATTTGCTCGTTCGTTTTAAGTAGTAAAAAATCATAAACATACTGTTCAATAAATGGAACACTAGGACGATATGGATTAAAGCAGATGCCTCATCTATCGATTTGACCCCTGTCGTCACTGGTGAAACTGTTGATGACAAAATTCTGAAATTCAACCCCATTTTCCTGGGGCTGTTTGACAATCACGCACCAATAAAAAAGGACAGGGATAAAAATCTTCCTGCCCCGTGGTTGACTGACGCAATCAAGACTTTAATGGCAAAACGGAACCTAAGAGATCTTAAAAAAATTAAATTTCCTTTCATTTAAACGCCTTCGAAACTTATGCAACCGTAAGTGCCGCAATGCCAAGCAGCGGCAAATTAATGAGTGCATAGAGATGTACACCCAAGCTCAGGTCTGGAAGTTTCTCAAAACCCTTGGTGTTGGCAAGTACGAGGAATCTTCTTCAAAAGTCTCAACCAGTTCTTCTCTTCTCCCCCTGTTGCGATGAATCCCGGCATAAAGAAAGCAAACTATTCGACGTCTACGGCTGAAGGCTCCAGTCTGTTCCTCACCATTCAATTTTAGACTCATTGGAATCGACGCAGTTAATAAATCAGTGCTAGCTATAACCTCCAAACCTGCTGGTAGTGACAACATCAGCCATCAGTAGAGCCACAGAGTCTTTAAAGAGTTGCTCCTGCCTATTAACCACACAATTAACCATTCATTCTCTATCAGTCAGCACTTTTCCTGCATCTGTGGAAGTAAGCGCTCGTCATCCCACTGCCCAAAATTTCCAATCCCTCCTCCCTCAGAGTCTATGGGTCCATCTCTATTTTACCTATCCTCTCCAAAGTCCTTGAACCTATAGTCCACCCTCAGCTCTCCTCCTACCTTTCTACAAACAACTTGCTCGATCCGTACCAATCTGGGTTCAGACCAGGGCACATCTAGGGTACTACCACATCACTTTTAAAAGTCAGCGATGACATCCAGCTGGCCCCATGGCCAACGGGATACCATCACAGTGACTAACTTATGGTCCATAACCAGAAGTATCTTATTTTGTTCTATATTTTATTGCTTATGAAAATTCACATTACAAACTTAAAGTAAAGACAATTACAAAAGCAAGCTTATCTCTAAAAGACTTCTTCCAGCAAACCCAAGATTATAAGGATAAATTACATAAAGATAAAGATAAAGATATTTTATTTGTGAATGTGGGTTACAGGGTTGTTAAATAAATATTGTTCTTGCCACACTCTACCTTAAAGGCGTACAAATATTAATTTAAATTAAATTATATTTAGATTAAATTTAAATTACATAACAATACATTATATTACATGTCCGTTTGATTATTCAAATACTGCAAATTACATAGATCCTTAATAAACATACGCTACCACCCACCCATTAAGCAATCTTTCAGTCACCATTGAGGAAATCTTGTACGCTATAGTAGGCTTTATTAAGCAAATGTTCTTTAAGCTTTCATTTAAATAAATTAAATGATTCTATTGCTCTGATACATTTTGGAATATTGTTATAAATTTTTGGTATCATCCCAAACACATTTTTTTGAAATAGTGCGGTCGAGTGCCGCGTTATGCTTAACATAATGTTTCTTTTTGATTTTATTTTTTAAAATGATCCCAATTATTTCTTACATAAACGGCCATTTCATAGATATATAACGATGGTAGAGTTAAAATTCTTAATTTTTTGAAATGTGGCTGACATGTTTCTATTTGTTTTAAATGACATATCGCCCTTAAACATCTTTTTTGTGCTTTAAAGGCTCTGTCCTTATCCGTTGAGTTGCCCCAGAATATAACACCATATTTGAGAGTCGAAGCCACATAAGCTTGGTATGCTGATAGCAAGGTGACAGGTAGACCCTTGCGCAGAAATACAAGTAAATACTATAAAAAAACTGTTTACTAAACTACTAAATGTATTATATAAGAACTATACATATAGAATAACATAATTAATACCTTATAAAAAATACATATTATAAATAAACAATACTTACATTTACGAAAGAGAAAGATAATGCTCCTTTAGACGATTTTTGAAGATAAAGACAGATGGACTGCCCCTGATGGCGCAGGGAAGCACGTTCCACAACAAGTTAGTTACTGTGTCGGCCCTGCTTGACTTCAGCAATGCCTATATAACAGCTGCTTCGATTTGACATTCTTATTGCGGTGCTAGGTTCTTTGAATATGTCCTCACATACGCTTCACTGGTTCAACTCTTACCTAAGAGATTGTCAGGAGCGCATTAAGTCTGAGGAGATTTAAACTCAATGGTATGATCTCACCGCAGGAATGCCTCAAGGTGGTATTATTTCTCCGCTCCTGTTTTCAGTCTTTATCAACTCCATCTCCGACGTCCTCTCTGCTTCGTATCATCTCTACGCAGATGATCTCCAAATCAATCGCCACTTTTCCCCCTGCGATTTAGATTCATCCCTGGAGATGTTGAATGCTTACCTCGAGAATGTGAAGGATTGGGCCTCGTCCCATGGGCTGTTTGTTGGTTAACCCGATAAAATCGCAAGCAATTATTATTGGAACCAAACATTCTCTTTTCATTATCACCGAAACCTATTGTTCCTGTAACTTGTAATGGTACTACAATAGAGTACACTGCTAAGGCGAAAAACCTAGGGGTCATCTTTGATAACCAGTTTGTCTCCACATGTCTGCGAGGTCAGCAAATGGGTTTTTGCGTCTTTCCATTCCCTCAGGTGTCTGCAGAACTTCTTGCCACGGCATAAAAAAAATACCCTTGTACATTCCCTTCTCATGCCGCTAATCGACTATGCCGATGTTGCCTGGGCGAGTGCGAACGAAGAGAAACTAAATAAACTAGTGCGACTTCAGATTCTTGGGATTCGGTTTATGTTTCTCAATATCGAAAGAGTTAGGGTGGCTTCCGATTCGTCGTCGCCGAGACTCTCACATTCTTTATTATCTGTTCAATATCTTGAAAAATCCGAGCTACCCCAACTATCTTCGAGGCCGTTTTGAGTATCTCTTTTCGGGAGATCGGCACCGGATATCTCTCACTGTCTCACTTCTAGCCACTCCGCGGCATAACAACGCTGCGTATTAACACTCTTTCAGGTTAAGGGCGGTCCGACTTTGGAACGCACTCGTTCCAAAGTCGGACCGCCCTTGCAGTATAAGAGACAGTCCCACTCTTTTCTCTTTATGAAACGTATTAAAGAGCTCTACCTTTCTCTTTCGTTAAAGTTATTATATGTAAAGTTACCAGCAGCTGGGCTTTTAATTAAGGACGTTAAAATAACGTGTGTCTGTAACGTAACAATAACATTAATTTAATTAATAAATTAAATTTCAGAGTTTGTTAACTTTCTAACAAATTTTTAATTGCCCGCAATGTAAAGCACGCAAGTTACTATCAACACGACAGTTGACAGATATACCTATGGATATACTTTGATTGCACTAGTTGTCGCGGTTTTTTACCCCCCGTACCACGACATGCCTTGTACCAAGTAATTCAACGACATGAGTTACGACTATTAGGCAATACGTCTACTACATTTAAGCTGCAAATTTAGAAAGTTTAATTGTGGAGTTAATTAACATAATTATGATTTACTAATACGTGCAAACGATGTTAACGGAGCATGTTATACTCAGTTTTAATAAATGCCCACATGCCGGTAACAGACTGTATAGGTATCGGGTATTTACTGCCTGTATTTTAAAGGTATTTTATTTATTTCCTAGGCATTTTATTTATACTTTTAATTATTGTGCATTGCCTACCCTTTTATGATACTATTTGCTGTAATGCCTTGGTTTGCTGGAATAATTATGTTTTGAGAGATAAGCTTGCCTTTGCCCAGGCATTTTCTTTTAATGTAACTGTAAAAAATATGAATTATGATGGTTGAAGTCGTTTTAGCTGTGTAAAACATGGTACATTATCGTATGTAAAGTCTTTTTTTTTCAAGACATATCTCCTGATTTAGAAAATTTAAAAACATAACTCTAGGACTGATCGATAGAGATTTTTTTCTAAGTTTGATGGCATCTATAACTCAAACGACCCCTTGTGACTTAACGACCTTTTAGCTAAAGGAGAACAGAATGATGGTCATGATGGATGTGTAAGTATGTATTATGTGTAAAGTCCGCGCCAAGTTTCTGTGTCTCTGCGCGAGCTTTACTTCTATTTCTTGCATAGGGTAAGGTCAGGTGTGTGAGTGAGAGAGAGGAGTAACAACTCGCTCAGAGACAAAGAAACATACTAATAATGCTTAGAAAAGTTAGATTGAGTAGACCGATGAAGATAATAAATGTAAGTCCAAAATACATTTGATATATTTCTATTGTCAATTCACTGTTGTTCTGAGCAACTAATTCAACAGACTAGCTTAATGAAGGACACATTGTTAAATTGATACCTACCTTGTCTTTTTTAGAATGGGGTCTGCTTCTTCTACTTCATCTCACACCGACAATTCTGAGGATGAGTTCGAATACTCTCATGATACTGATACTGATACTGATGATGATAGATATGAATCTGATGACGATGACCCTTACGGCCTTCACTTGTTATTCGACTCCTCTGAAAGACTTTCCCCTGCAACATCAACTTGGGTTTTGCAGCCCCCACCGACGGATCTCATAAGCGAGTTGCCACTCGAAATCTTCCAGAAAATACTGTCATATCTCGAAGTTAAAACATTGTCCAAATGCGTGCTAATATCAAAATATTGGAGGAAGCAAATCAGCCAAAGTGATGTGTTATGGCGCAACATTTGTATGAAAGGACATTTGTATGACTTCAAATTTAATATTAAAGCCAAAGAAGAGTCATATGCCGGAACCACATCATGGTTCTCCATATACAGGAACATGAAATTGGTGCCACTAATTGGAAAGTATTGTACGACACAACTGACCTCTCAATTTGAAATAAAATATGGCACAACTGTTGACCTTCACAAAGGCATCTTGCTTGTCAATGGAATCAAAACGTCCAAACTGATCGACATCAATCAGTTTAACTACAAACCTGTTATAATAAACGGGGACCAAGTATGCCAAAGAATTGCCAATAACAACCATGTGACCGTTCTACAAGTGCAAGAGGGAAAATCAAGCACTTTGTATGTTCAGAGAACCGTCCAATCAGACAAGATGTCCAAAAGAGCTATACTCTGTAATGTTACTGTATTCCACTTGATGGAAAATGAACTATTCTTCTTGACTGACAAAAATGTGATATTCAAAGTGGATTTGAAATCCACGAATATATTTGAAGAGCGTCTGGTGGACATCAGTGAGTCAGTACAAACCGAACAAGTGTTAGTACTGAGAGTTCAGAAAACCCCTTGTTTTCAAGTAGACTGTTTTGGGGAAATGGGATATATTTATAGATATAACTTCAATGAAAATAACGAAGTAACATTGAACATCTTAGATAGTAACAAAATCTACAGAAGAAGACAAATTGTTCTACAGAGAGATGTAAAATGTAGCTACTCCGTATGCAATTCAGATTGTTACATTGCTTACAACCAATATCAGCTGATATTGAGGTTTGGGGTCAGAGGTCACCGGAGCTATTCTAAGGATACTGTGCGTGAACATAATAGAGTTGTTAGAGCACATCGCGATTGGGGGTTAAAAAAATTTCGTTATGATGGCATTGTAAGAGCTTGTCTCCATAATAACATGATTGTGTTCTCGACAGATAAAAATGAAATCGTGATGTTTAAGGTAAATGTTTTTGTTTATAAATGTGCTGCTAAACGTGGGCGCGACTGTCCTGACCAGTTAGTTAGTCGTCGACTACCACATTTTCCAAAGAGCCAAACTAAACAACAATTCGCAGTGTAGAGCCTTTATCAAGGACATTTGGCGTCGCATTATTTAGAGGGACCAAGATTTTGACGACTGCTCTGGGGCTTTCTTGGTCTAGCTAGAGGATCTCGCTCGCAGTGCAGCGGGGTAACTCACCTGTGTAACGGGCACCTTTGGGCCGGTTCTTTAGGCGGTTTGTTTGTCTAATTTATTTTGAGGAAGCGTTGCGCGGCTTTTCGACTTTGTATTATGATTTAATTTCTATTTATATGTTGTACAATAAATTGAATTTCATCTTGACCTCTTTTCACTAATGTGGTGGTGGAGGTTACGTTTTGATTGTTTTGTGTAATATTCCAATTCAACTAGAGCTTAAAATCTTAAAAGCGTATTAGCTAAAATGATTGGCTTGTTATTGTACTTAACATATTTAAAAGGGCCGCGCACAGATTTTACATATTTAAAAAACAGTGATTTTAAGGCAACTTGACAGCAAAAATCGTCATTTCGGGAACTAGATGAATATTTATTTTAAATTATTATATACCTTAATAATTAATATATAATATATATATAAATATATAATATATATACCTATAATATACCTTATCAATAAATTATAATATACCTTAATAAGTTTAATTATTTATTGATGTTTATTTGATGTATTTTACTATAATCACTAAGTGCAAGTGGAAATTTGGTGAATATATGTACGTAATTATAAAAATAAATAAACTGATAATTAAAATGAAGCTAAGTTTAAAATTTCATGAATAAAATTTTATATATTAGGTCCTACTGGCCACTTTGATCTCAAATATCTCCTCTATGGTAAGGAATTCCAAATTCAAATTATTTGTGTTTCTAAAATTATATATAATTTATTTGATTTTTCAAATGGAAAACTTAAAATATCGCGTTATTTACGAGTATGAGTTCTACCGTCGCACCAGTGCTGCAGAAACGGCTCGAAGGATTAATTATGTGTATGGCGATGGTGCCGCAATAGAAAACACAGTGCGTTTTTGCTTCCAACGTTTTCGTTCTGGAAATTTCAACCTGCAGAACAAGCCCCGTGGACAGCCGGAGACCAAACTTGATAATGAAGATATGAAGGCTATTGTGGAAGCGGATCCATCGCAAACCACGTCCGAGTTAGCTGCAGGCTGCGCTGTTAGTGATAAAACTGTTTTAATCCACTTAAGGCAAATTGGGAAGGTGAAAAAGCTTAAAAGGTGGGTACCTCACGAACTGAGTGAAGCAAATCAACAAATGCGCGTTGACTACTGCGTTGCATTACTCACCCGGCACAATAATTAAAGGATTTTAAATCGAATCATTGCCTGTGATGAAAAATGGATCTTGTACGATAATCGAAAGCGCACATCGCAATGGCTGAACCCTGCCGAACCAGCCAAACCATGCCCCAAGCGAAAATTGACTCCAAAAAAGTTACTTGTGAGCGTTTGGTGGACTAGTGCTGGTGTCGTTGACTACAGCTTTCTTAAATCTGGCCAGACGATTACGGAAGATGTCTATTGTCAGCAACTGCAAATCATGATGGAAAAGCTAGCTGCTAAACAATCGAGGCTGGTCAATCGCTCTAGGCCACTGCTGCTTCATGATAACGCTAGACCACACACTGCAAAACAGACGGCTACCATATTAGAGGAGCTTCAATTGGAATGTCTAAGACATCCACCGTACTCTCCGGACCTTGCTCCAACAGATAACCATTTTTTTCGAAATTTGGTTAACTTCTTGAAAGGGAAATATTTCAACTCCGATGGGGCAGTCCAAATCGCCTTCAAAGATTTTATTGATTCCCATCCGAATATTTTTTTTTGGAAAGGGATCGAAGAACTACCTATAAGATGGCAAAAGTGTATAGATAGCAATGGTACATACTTTGATTAAATAAATATATTATATTAAAAAAAAAACGACTTTATGTTCCTTCCATGCAAAACGCCAATTTCATATGTAAGGACCTAATATAACAGAATATGGATGACTTAAAAAGTAAAATCAGATACGAATGTGACTACTGTGACTGTTCGTACGTACCTATCTATATGTTTAAAACTATTTGAAATTAGTATTATTAGGGGCAATAAAAGTAGTGTTCTCAGAAATGATGTAGTGTTCCCGGAATGACCGAAATGTTCACTGAATTATTCAGTCAGGATTTTGTTACAGGCAAAGGTATTTTTAATTAATAAATGCGAAACTGTAACTTTTATAATTTCTTTAATCAGTCTTTAAAATACTAGTATTTATTACAACAATATAATTTAACATTATAGGATCGGAAATTATAAATATAAAACTCTTAATATTTTAGCTACTTAAACATATATAAAACTCAACATTTAAATTGTCTGGCATGTTTAATTTAAATCAGTCTTCGAGTGAATTCTTATAAAACTGTTCTTAATTCAAATCTATATATACACCATTCAAATCTTTATTACAACCGTATACAATAATAAAAAATAAAAAAATGCATTCTTCAAATATGTGTTGGTACGATTACGATATTACGACGTCGGTCCGTCAGAGTAAACATGCAAAGTGTAAATTTTATGGTTTTCCAGGATTTTCCTTAAATTTGGTTCAGGAGCTACTGGTACTAGATCTTTAATTAAGTCATCCACTTTACTATCACGAGTTATCTGCATAATATTCTCCTTCTTCTTCTCTATATTTTCCTTTCTGCTTAAAGTTTTCTTAAATGCCTCAATTTTAGTTTTTTAGAGTTTTGTTGCTTTGTTATTGTTCTGTATGCTTTTGCCCGGTACTTTTTTAAATGTTTTCTTCCGCGCTGTCTTCGCATTAAATTGAGAGGAAACGATAAAGAAATATCTAACTCCGTATCTGAAGGCGGAGGGGTGTTGCTGATCTTCATTTAGTGCCATGTTTGCTGAAAGTAAAGAAAGATCTTTCAATTTCCACAAAATATTTATTTAATATTGAATCATTAATAATAACGTCATGTTGGGAACGTTCCCGAAATTACCGTACCTGAAAGGACGTGTTTGAAATTTTGCGCACTTTATTCCGATGCCGGTCTTTCGAGGTTATTGTGAAGTAAACAATGATAGTTCTAAGGAATACTCATTCATTATCTACAATCTGAATTTATGTGACAGTTACACGCATTACCAAAATGACGTATAATTAACGTACGGTCAAAAAATAATGAAGATAATAAATAGTACTTACCACATAAATTATTATTTATTTGCGAACAAAACAAATGACGCCGGCCATACAAAACAGTTCCACGAAATAACAGCACACTAGCGCCAGAAGTCGCCTTCAAGAATAAAAGCTTTTCCTACATAATGCTGCGTTCACATATGACGGATATTTTCTTGGTTATTTTTTTGACAAATGTTGCGTTTAAAATTAATTTATATTGTCAATATTAGTTTAGAATACTTACTTTTTAAGATACAAACATACTAAATGAACATTGAAATAATTAAATTTTACAAAAATTTTACGTAGGTTAGAAGATATTATTTAGGACGGCTTCCCGAAATTACTTTTTACTCATAGTTTTTGTTAAATAAATTAGAATTACAATTTGTTCAAATCTTGAATTTTATGAATCTTGAATCTGATTCTGATGACCATATCACAGTTACAGGGATTATTACAACTCGAGGGAACGGTGAACCTGGGCAGTATCCGAATTAGCGAGTATATTGAGAACATACAAGTATGTGACACGAATGCCGGACCCATAATCATGGTCTCAACTCGGAGGGCGGTGTACATATTGAAGACCGACATGTTTTATGAGGTAAGTCATAAATCAAAAGATCTTCTAACACTGTAGATATTTCCTAATGTGCTTCCTAATGTTGACACGAAAAGCCAGTCCGGTGCCAACCGCGTCCCGTGACATCCTGTCGACTTGATGATATCGTCGGACCAACGGGCAGGTAAATTACTACAACGATTTTTTTCTTTCCAGGAATACCCACAAGCAAGTGTGTTCGATGACGAAGCTGTATATGAGAGGTTGTTAGTGCTGAGGGATCGATTGGAAAACAGACATAGCGACTCCTAAACGTCATGGTAAGAGCCAGCGCCAACGTCAGTGCTGTCCTGGCTTGCTCCTTACTCCAACCATTAGCCTGGGAAACAGACTCGAGCTGCAGCTTATAGGCAGTCCACGATGAGCTACCGTCAAAGGGGGGCACTTTGAACCTGCCGCCTCCGGACACCGATGCGTCGGGTACATAGGTACTTGGACCATTAGCCACTTTGATCTCAAGTTTTTGGAGACGGCTCTCACAGGTCTCAATTTTTTTATCGACATCATGGACTCGACTCTCCAGTTTTTCATCCATATCGGCCAGTTTTTCCTGGACCTCGAACAACTCTCTCTTCCATTCGGTCGTGGACTCATGTACCTCACGAAGCATTCGTGCCTGTACCTCCTGGTGATCCTTTTGTTCCCTAAGCTCATTCTGGAGGATTCGAGTCTGTTCTTCCTGTTTCCTGGCCTGTTCCTCCTGTTTCCTGGCCCGTTCCTCCTGTTTTCGCGACTGTTCCTTTAGCTCTCTCGCTTGTTCCTTTAGGAGGACGAAGATAACGTTGAGGTCTACTCCTTGTGCAGCTGGAGCAGGTGATTCCGACGTACCAGGCGTCGAGTCTCCAGACCCAGACGTTTGGCTTCGCGTCGTCACTCCTTTTGGCTCGGTTTCTCGTGGCATTAACGGCATTTTCTATCCCACTTCTGACACCAAATGTTACGAGCGTGGGGTTCGTATTTGATAGAAAAACACGAATTAATCCACTAAATAAAACACTCACTTTGTTACCCAAATTACGCACTTACAATTCACACGAACTGTACTTAAAATCCACTAATTAAAACACACTCACTATTCACACGAAGAGCTTTCTCTCCGATTATCCTTGTACTAGCACTCGATCGCAGTTAAAATGTAACTAAACTCGCGCCGGCCGTCGGCGCCTTTTATATCCCGCGGAGCCGCTCTGGACACATTGTCCACACATATCGCGAATATTCTAGTAAGGACCAGCGTGCGGGCCTAGAACATTCGAGACCATATATGTCTCTCTCTAATGGTGCACTCTCTCTGTCACTCCCTTCTCGAATGTTCCGAGTATAGCTATCTCTTTCTAGTAGTGCTATCTCTGTCACACATTTCTCGAATGTTCCGAGTATTAAAAAAGTAGCTTAAACAGTAAAGTAGCATTTTGCTCCCTCTCGTCGTGGAGCAAAACTTACTTTTCCGAATGAAAGGTGTGAAAAATATATTATTTTATGCCCGCCGTTACAAGGTTACTTTGTTGAATTTTGATCAGACGTCAAATGTTACCTATTGAAATGACCCGACTGTAGGGGCACTTAGTGCGAGTTCAATTGTGAAGTCCTGGAAAATGCGCCGACTTTAACTAACTTTTTTTACTGAATTAGAATTTCAGAATTTCGACCCTGTAGAGAGGCTAGTAATTAAATATGCTAACATATACTTTGCTTACCAATTGTTGCAGAGAAAGTAACCGCGCAGAAGTAGCAAGACGCCAAATCACCTGCCTGTTCTTCACCATCCTTAGTTGTCTCATACAGAGAGACCATTCCTTGCTGAAATATTTAGATGTAGTCAGGTACGAATACGAGCTCGGTCTAGTGGCTTCACACGATCACGATTCACGAGATGATGAAACCTTTAATGTCCATAGCTGTGGCGATGGTTTAGCCCCCTGTGACGCAAAATGGAGTTTTGAATAACTGGCTAAAAGTGGGCACAATTGTGCCACCGCCACCCAGTATAGGAAAATGCGTTACCCTACGTAGGTATTGTGTTCTCAGCCACACAGAAAAACTGAGAATGAAGTGATCAGAGACTAGAATTACTAGTATACGTGGAGTCACTTTCTGTGACGTATTCCCAGATTTTGCCAGTAATTTAACACCTTTTCCATTTGGCTTGAAAAGCCTTCGCTGCAGCTCTGGAGATGATTTGCACGGTGTTTTCCATCTCAGTTAGTGTGTTTAATAATAAGATTAGATTAAGCTTCCGAAACTTATTTTATGTGTAAAGCGCAAGTCCTGACCGATTCGAACACTTTAAACATTGCAAATATGATAGGAACTAGCATCACGGTGGAGGCCGTGTTGGTCAGCCACATGGATATGAACATGGTCACGCTGCACACAGCGAAAAGAATCCTGAAACCAATAGTACATTGTTGCCCAGGTATAGAAAGTAAGCAATAGATGGGCGAGTTAGTTCGCGGGGCGAGCCGCAGGTGAGGCATTTACTATGTGCTTTTCACGCCTAATGTAAGGAAATAAAACAGGTTGAGTACACAGTATAATACACAGTTTAATTAAAAGTAATATTGATATTCGCATTAGGGCAGTTGTGGAATGACAAGGAAATGTTTTTTCCCGGAACATTTATATTAGAATTTTGTGTCATTTCGGCCGGTATGGAGTGTGATGCCGACCGAAAATAATCGACCAATAGCAGAGTAGAAAGTAAAAAAGGCCGCTAAACACTACATTTTACTGTGCAAATCTACATTGTTTGACTGTTTTTGAATTGTACTACTAAGAACTGCTTTCTACTCTCATTTCAATCCATCTTTGGCCATATTTCCGAGCAGTGGCGTGAAAATATAATTACGTCACCACGGGACGACTCGAATGGCCGAGTCGGCAGTGACCGTGCCTACGAAGCCAAGTGTCCCGGCACGTCCCGGGTTCGAATCCCGGTGGGGGCAAATATTTGTTTGATGAGAATGGTTGTTTATCTATCTAAGTATAATATTGGGGGCTTACCTATGAAATTGGCGAATTTTTCTTACAGATTTAGGAGTTCATAATTCGAGTAATTCAATAGCTATTTCCAGTTTTTTTTTATTGTTTTAAAATTAATTTCAATATTTTACATCTACTTATTAAATTTTCTTTTAATTTTCAGTTTGATAACTAAAATGTTATCTTCAAAATCAGTGCCTCCTAAATGTCATCCATTTTCATGATAATACTCGTAATATTTTTTTACAGCTGACACTTTTCAAAAATTAAAATTAATTCAATTTCTCCAAACAAAACGCCAATTTCGTATCTAAGGACCTAGGACTAATATTTATCTATGTAACTATGTGTATCGTTGTCTAGTACCCAAGATACATGGATTCCTAGTTTGGGGCTAGGTGTGTAAATAGTGTCCAAGGTATTATTATTATTATATTATTATAGAAATCCAAAAACATAGGGATTTCATTTGGCGGACAAATGACTCACATTTACTTTCGTAAACAATTCATGAAAGCTAAGTTAGCCTACCAAGTCCTGAACGGATACTGAGTACATCAGTGGCCGATGGCCTCGAATTGTATAGAGACAAATTAAATTGGGCGGAATTCGCTGATTGTGAAACAACCTTGGTGTCAATAAAAAAAAAACGTTATTCGGTACAACGAATGCGAGAAATTTGAAGGCATTCGGGAACAACACACCAATAACAGAGTATCATCGAAATTTCTTGAACTTCGTATATGTACAACTAAATTCAAACATCAGAATTAGAAATTTTCATCGTTTTAGACGGCAAGAGGAAAACAGCAACAAATTGAGCCAGGAACACTTGGAATACATTTTCAGCGCACGAGGGGGCTATAATAATATCTCGACAGCGAGGCAATTTAATCCGCTTATAAAATAATGCTCGTACATGGGGAATATAACAATATTAATATCGGGAATTATGTAGGTTTAGCAGACAATCATATTTTGCGTGAAACAAACCTGAAACAGCATTAAATAATTTAACTGCAGGGAACCGATCCATTAACATCGATGACAGCGATATAAATATTGATGATGATGGTAGCACAGGATCTGACTGTTTGGCAGATCATACTTTGCTGACATAATTTTTAGGCACTTTATTATTTACATTGCTGGATTTGTGGTACGGAACATGGAGTCACAAATTAAATGGAAGTTTGATACCGTACTAAAGCCTGGAGATGAAATAAAATAAAATGGGACTTGATTATCCCATTAAAGACGTAATATTTAACTATTTGCGAATAGGCTGAAAGTATCTACCGCAGATTTAAATCCATTGCCCAAAAAAATCCTTTTCATTATCTTTTACAAGAGTCCTTAAAAAAGTGTCAGCGATAACTTTTTTCTTGGACTTAACGTTTCATTTTGCTGATCAATCCATTGGTATCAAATGTATCTATGCATCTCTGAGAATCCATCACGCAACAAAAAAAAGGATCGACAGTGGAGAAAGGTTAAGAAGCTTTTACATAAAACTTATATTATTTAAAGGACATTGAAGAAAAATATTATATCACAGCGTGAGAGCATCAAAGTCAAAATTTATTTATTACTGTAGATATGCACATAGTCAACGTATTTTGCTTCTTCTCTACATTGGACCACTCTGTGGGAGAAGCAGGGCGAAGATACTGCTACTAAATGTTTTTAGATGTGTTTTAAAAATATGTTGTGTCTATCTAATACAAATATGAAATAATATGCAGGAAAAAACTATATTAAGAAATAAATATAATCTTAACAAAAAATTGCATGGTTTTAATCTAACTTAACACTAGTTAAGTTAGATTAACACCATGTATTTTTTTCAGCAGGAGATCTTGAATGTATCCCTTTTTAAATAAAGTTATTGTTATTACATGATTTTAAAATTTGCTCAAATTGCGATTTCAAAATCTTCAGGGGGGGTATCTTTTGTAGTAGAGAATGCATGACCTTTCGCGAGTCTAAACCGGGGTGCAACAGTGTGTGATTGTTTCTCAGGTTAACATAGTTTGAATTTGAAGGTTTTGATTATTTCTTAGGTTAACATTAGTATAAATATCGGGTAAAGTTATAAAAATACCATAGTACATCACACTGTGAAAGTAATTTAGTTAGACTTACCTAGACGCAAACCACTTGTCTACGGAGCTGTTGAATGTTTTGTTGAAATAAAGTTTATTACCTACTCTAGAAATGTGTTTGATTTTGTCCTCCATTTGTTTTTTTTTCTATAGGCAATCCAATTTATATTTGACTCAAAAGTATAAAAGGCCATTCTTTTTTAAATTTTTAAAACTATCATGGCAACATTTATGAAGTTCCTTCTTTTACATAGACCCCCAGTCTATTCTAATCTGTGTCTAAGCTCCAACTATTCCATTTTTTTTGTGAAGGAACTGCAAATTCACGGTTTTCAGATGTTTTCCCAACTTCATGCCAAATTTCATGATTCTAGGTGGACGGGAAGTAACCGTTAGGCTTTGATTCCCTTGCGAGTGACAAGCAAATACTGCAAAATGGTAATATCAAAGGCGGTATCTTTTGATTGCGTTGACCTATTAGATAAGCTTGATTTCTTAACAATTTTAAGAGACCACAGACTTGAGTTCACGGTTATCACACCAATGCAATTTCACTATACAGTATGTTTAAAAATTCATAATTCTGACTGCTTTCGCTGTCGGAATTTCCTAGTGATATTGTAAGTCGCCTTTGATTTAATGTCAAATCGTCCAAATCTTTAATTAAGAAGTCGTCGAAGAATGAAATTTCCATACAAACTTAATACCATAATAATTTTAAATTAGAGAATATTTCAACGCATGTATGCCGTTATTCCTTGTAATACAGTATATACCTACGTCCCTGTTCCAACATTTTTCTAAAAATATTTATCTACTTATAATATATGCGATTTAAATTTATACATTTTTAGGACATAAAAGACGTATTTTCCACCTGTTTGTTTCGCATTAAAAACGAAACCATTCGTGATATTATTAAAATAGCAACACAGCTTATATTGTCAAGTTGTAACAATGTCACAAAGAAATCCCACCAAAAATATTTTTACATAAAATTTTGCCAAGACGTGGCCATATGGCACGCACTGTCAAAAAGTTATCAGACCTCATGTAGAGCCAAGCTTCTAACTCTACACCCTCTTACTCTACAATCCCTTACTTTAAAGAACAGTGAATATTTTTTTCTCCTTACGCCCATCCCATGAGACGGCAGGGAAACGGCCAAGCCACATATTTTGACTAAGGAGTAGACGCACTCGCGATTTGACAACATTCTTAGCCCAAAGTAAGGGTACACATTAGGCGTTTTGCACGCGCTTAATTCCATCCCCTAATTTAAAACTTGGGGGTGATTTACTTAAAACCCTGGCATACGTGTTTTATTATTCATAACAAGGAGTCCCTTTATCAATTTGCAGACCTCTAGCTTCAACATTTACGGAAGTCTGATACAAATTTCCATCCCCTAGTTTAAGGGAATTTCTTCCTTAAATTGTTGCGCAAAATAAACTTCCATCGCATTATAATAAAGCCTTTTGTCCGTTAATCGTGACAATATTTTAAGTACATTTGAAAATTTATATATACGAGTACTAATGTATATGTCGAAGGGCTCGTGAGGTTTATTTACTACTGTTCCCGCAGAATCACTTATGTTAGTTATTAGTACGCACAGAATGTGGACGGTCTAACGCGATGGAAAACATCGTGAGGAAACGTTTATATCTACTTAGCTGTGGTGATGGGCTAGCCCCCTTTCACGCTCAAAGGACGTGTTTGGATCTAAGTTAAATCAAGCATTAAGTGAGTAAGTATATACAAAGGATAATTCACAAAACTTTCACGCATTCCGGCGTGGTCCCAATTCAACCCTTTTTTTTAAGGTTACATACTTCTATTCTGTCAAAAGTAATAGTTTCAACCCGTTCATAGACAAAAGATGAAGGGTGCGTTCAAAAACTACTCTTTAGGTGCGAGCTAACTCGATTACGAATCGAACTACATATGGTTACGGACATGCATAAAGTAATTTAAAATATTGTTCATAATTTCATTAGATTGTCCTGTTAATATTTTTCCAGAACCAACTCTTTCAGAAGACATTTTATTCTAACCTCGAAATAGGTAAACAATCACACGTGACACGAATGCAAAAAATCAAAAAAACAACTGTCTCCTTAATTAATATTCATAAGTTTGACCGCGCGCGAGAGAGACAGACGGAATATTCTTGATGCCCATGCAGTGCAAAGTCCCTCCGCGCGCTTATTCACAGACACTACATAAGCGCAACGTGTAAATGTGTTGAACGTGCCAGCTTTAGTTAACCGACCTGTAACCCATATTTATTTCAACTTGATATGTTTACGCGTTCCTGAGAACAACTTGCCACACGGTCAGGCAGGTGATCCTATAAGGGTCCCTTTTTTTTTCTTTTAAGGTACAAACAAACAATAAAACCCTATTTCATGGGAACAACCTACATTTATTTCCCTTTCATATAATCAAGCAAATCGTATGATGACTATCCCACTGTTATAAATGTGAAACTGTGAGAGTTTGGATGTTTGTTACTCAATCACGCAAAAACGGCGTAACGTATTAATTTCAATGGACCACATACTTAAAATGAGCCAGATTAACGAAGCGGGTACTGTACTTCTCTGATGTGGGTGCACAGACCGCCAAGCTACGAGGAACTGCAGCCTTATGGCGTAAGTCGTCTGAGCTATGAACTTCATATAGACTTTTACGTTTGACACCTTGCACCAGCTTCATCTGTCAAATTGGTATCACGCAAGTAGCATCATAACGGAGGCCAAACCCAAGCTCATTGAATGAAGCCTAGAAGCCTTCGGTGATACCCCGCAATCGATGAAATTGTATGAGCATGAGATGAACCATAGACACACGCTATGAACTTCAGATAGTTACGCCATAAGGCTGCTGGCCAGCCACGTCAGTCGTATGTACACGTACAGATGGGCGAAAATCGCTTTATGGCGGATTTCGGCGGCGTAGAGGGAGGCCTAAATGGATATCTCAGGATGCCCTCGACAAATTTCTGCCGGGGTGGCCGGACGGAGAGGTGGCACAGAACAGGGGCATGTGGACTCCAGGGGGGGAGGCCTCTGCCAAGCAGGGGGATACCAAATTGGCTAGATAAAAAAAAAATGATGATTCCGAAGTCTAGGTAGACGATGTTGCCGGCACCAGTTTTTATATTTAGGTATTATATATTTACGTATATAGAGTATAACTAATGTGAAATACCAAATAATAATATATTGATTTACTCACGTTTATGTAGCACGGCGAGTGTTTCAGTATCCATTATCTCCACATAAGGGAATATGAATACAGGCAGGAAGGCCGTCACAGGCAATGGTATACACTCAGTGACCCAAAACAACGCCATAACGATTATAGTGTATCCGAGCCACGCTTTCTTCTGTAGGGGAAAACTGACGTGAATATTTAGGGTTATTCCGGTTATCCGCCCTAGGCATTCCACCGTAAGGTGGACACTCGGAACAGTGCGCGAGAATCAGAGTGGTTTCTCGGACACGTTTCCGAGTCTAGGTTGTATATAGATAGTAGGTCAGATACTCACCCCTTCAAAGACCAGCGGGATAGCTAGGAAAACCAGTGGGACTACTAATACCACCACACCGCGCCAGTGGCCTAGTAGAAATAACTGGATTCTTCTATGGGATTTAATTGGAGGCTCCTCTATGTCCGATGGTGACGCTCTTTTTAAGAGAAAATATTGAATATTATTAATGATAGACACGACATCAAGACGATATTGAGAATAGGTTCTTCTCTTCCAATTTTCTCGTGAATGTGACACTTTAGCTACAATACTTATTGTCATTTTGTATGTGTAATCAAGTCCTCTATCCATACCTACATATCTACCACATTCATCGAGCGCGGAAGCTTTGGAAAAAAACACAATTCCGGCGCGGGGACAATTCAAATTCAAATTCAAAAAGAGATTATTTCCATAAGAAACACATAGGTAACATTTGGAGAATGTCAAATCTTAAACTAACACATGTATAAGGTACAGGGAAATATAGAACTCAATTTGAATTCCGTCACCTCAATGTTTTAGATGCTGGAGGCAAAGAGGCGACTAGAAACCTCCAATGCCAAAGGGTTCGATCCCCTTCAATTGTCTACCTTTGCCAGTAGGTAGATACTTATATATTAAACCAGTACACGATCACTATGACGAAGCCTACCTATGCCTACATAAAATACCCGCAAAATAGTTGAGACTTCATAAATGGTACGGAATCCTTAAGTCGGTGTAACAATAAATCAAGTAATGACGTACAGTAAATATGGCTGTCTCCAGAAGGTATGGAGGGCTTTTGCCGATTAGTGGGTTAGGTACTACACTATTATGTACCATTAAGGCTGCTTGCAGGTAAATTTTTGGGCTTGTTGAGTACAAAATTCTGAGCTACACTTCGAAACGGGTTACCTACCTCAACTCGAATTACAGAAACGCGAATAACATTTGCTCGAAGACGAATGCTCGATGCTTCATTTCCTCGAAAGACCGTTTCCACGAACATCTTTAGCTCGATGTACGCTAGCTCGAAAGATTGTATACTCGAATGGTTCACTAACTCGAATAATCTTCAACTCGAATTTACTCGAAAGATCGTTGCCCCGAACTATCTTTAGCTCGATGTAACTCTAGCTCGAAAGATTGACAACCCTGGGATGCTTACTTGTAAACCCATTGAGTCTAGGCTCCTTCGATTTGTTATATCAAGACCTTTGAGAATATGGTACCATTGAGCTGATCTGATGATGGACCTTGAAGGTGTGAGGTGGAACCCTGAGATGCTTACTAGTAAACCCACCGAGTTCGGGCTCATTTGATTTGTTGTATCAAGACCTTTGAGAATATGGTACCATCGAGCTGATGGATTCGAAGGTGTGAGGTGGAACCCTGGGATGATTACTAGTAAATTAAACCAGATCATAGTAAAACAAATTTTCTCAATGAAAATATAACGAACCCACTCGTGGGAGTTGCCGCGTAACCCATACCATCATACTCGGCATCAAAAGACGAGTTCAACGATAACCATGAAGCCATATAAGTGAATTTTGTATGAAAAATAGGTTGTATGGCCCTAGGGTCGGACCTAGAAAATTTCCAAAATTGACAAGCTACCATTTAGCGAAAATCGGAAGTCTAGGTGGTATTGGGGCCGAGTAGACGCAATTTTCTGTTGAAAATCATTCGAGTTAGTGAACCATTCGAGTATTCAATGTTTCGAGCTAGCGTACATCGAGCTAAAGATGTTCGTGGAAACGGTCTTTCGAGGAAATGAAGCATCGAGCATTCGTCTGCGAGCAAATGTTATTCGAGTTTCTGTAATTCGAGTTGAGGTAGGTAACCCATGTATAGTTTTTAGAATCTTGTAATACTTACTCGTTCATGTTTGCAATTCTTTGCTATTATTCTAAATTATTTCGATCTATTTAGAAAAAATAACAAAATGATCTGTCCACAGAATCACAGAATACAATTACCAGTTACAAAGCAAAGAGTATATCATACAAACAAATAGTTAGTATATAAAAAAGTAAGCGCCACGACTAAAGAGCTTTGTCCTTGAATGCGCAGTAGTCACTTTTCACAAGTGTTTGGCGCGGGGAAGTGAGGAGCGACGGGGGCGGTAGTCAGCGCCGGCACCTGATTCGTTGATCAGTCGCTTCCCGATGCCCGCACCGAAAGCACGTCTCGAAGCTTCTTGAGTACAGTCGCATACAATATTACCCAACGTTATCTTTCGCCCCGGTCGAAAATGCCGAAAAATAAAGTACTGACTAGGCAAGCTAGAAAAATGGTTTACGATGTGAACTGTTATATCAAAAAAGAGTCTGATGAAATCGTTGCTGATTTAAAACTGGCGAAGACCACATCAGCCACCTCTTCCATCACACTACAAAACTTGTTAGAAGCCACAATTCAAAATTTAAATGAAGTTAGAAACAGGTCAATAAGTGTTACAGACCAAAACATATTAACCGAAATTTGCCATAACTTGGAGCAAAATCGCGAAGAATTTGGACAAGCTATGAATACAACTAGCTTAAAATTGCCAACAGCAGCCTTGTTCCTTATCGCAGGATGATTTAATGGAAGGAATATCATTACTGTCAGATGAATAATATTTTTTGTGTTAAAAACTTAATTGTGGTTTAATTGTTACAAATTATTAGTCAGCGGGAAGAAAAGAGTGTGCAGGACTATTACTACAAGTATCTATATTCACTAGGCCCTAGTGACTAGGGGCATTCTATGCTAGGGGGTTATTTATATATAGGTTTCAACCTTGACGTTAACAAATGTTGTCAATAGAGAGTACCTATAGTTTATTTGACACAAAGTCCATTATTTACATCGGCTAATATCCCAATCAACAAAATATCAAACAGAGAAAAAATAGAAGTGAAGAAAGTCCTGAACACTCATTCCTTCACACTAACCCTAAAAACGCACTTCGGAATTATGCCGCGACTGTACACATGCGCAGTAATCCCCGCCAGTTTCTCCGAGAGCTCTTTATTCGTGGCACCGAGTTATATATCATTTACTATCACAAAGTATCTGTCATTCATTACGTAGTAAAGGGAGAGACAAACTATTTAATACCTTTTAGAGATGTGTTTACAAAAAAAATTGTTACATTAAATCGATTCTAAGAATCTTAAGCTAGCCCGGGGCATTGTCCCCAGCACGCCGGCCGCATTTCCCTGCTGAATTGCCATGCTCAGCCTTTGGGCGAAGTAGGAACCTGCCCTTACGTCGCCAGACACACTGACTAATTTTTTAGATAGATCTTTCACTATGCCTTTAGTGTCTGACGACCATGGCCCGAACATTTCTACTGCAAGTGCCGCAAATATGTAATTGCTTTTCAAAAATGCATATTTGCGACATTTGACCAATTGGGTGCCATCTGCGGCAGACCCCGGCTCTGCGAAAAAGGTCGTTTAGTGTCGTGTGCCTGTAATATCGGCCGGCACTCGACTGGCAGTAAAGTCTGTGGCGCCCAAGGTTGTCTACTGGGTTACCGCAGCGGCAGCATGGGTGTAGTTCGCAAACTTTGAGACCAAGCCTGAGGCATATCGCTGCACGCAGGGAAGCCGGGTCCAAATGGGATCCAATGTTCCTCGACGGCAAAGCGTGTAGCCAAAGCCCCGACTCAGGTTCGGATATTGCCAGCAGTCGAGGACGCTCAGTAGGATTTGGACAGATTGCTAAAAGTGAATCGAACATTGTTTTTACTTTTACTAGGTCCCAGGCGGCTTGGCTGGTTTTTTACGAGGGTAGATCTTTACTGGGGAAACCTGCTCCCCAAGTTGACTCTGCATCTGCCGAGCCCGTCACAACCACATCAGTGGTATTGGTTAAGTGAAGGATACCACCAATGAGGGCGACGGTGCTGTGGACAAATGACAGAAAAGCAGGGAGAGCCAGGTCGCTAGTGGAGCTAATACCCAGCCCGACGTATTTAAGGGAAGAGTAACTTGGGACCAAGATTGACAATTTAGCGAAATGTTAAAAAAAAAACTATGGACTCTTTTAATATCGTATCTATGGATGATGTCAGATGAGGGAATTTCCAAATAGGACTGCATCGTAAAATGTATAAGAATTTTGACGAGAAAAGACAAAAGTATTAAAGTATATACTCTTTGATTCATTATTCTTCTTACCTTAGGTTAGGGGGAGCTAACCTCTTTTGGGGTTTATTTTGTCAGTGTGCCATTTGATACGTCAAACAGCGTCTCGAGTTCTTGACTTGCGATTGTTTTGTTGCACGTTCCCCAGCCTGGGGAACGTGCAACCCAAGTATTTCCTGCGTACCAACCAACTGCCCCATTCAATATCAAAGAACGAACGAACATTTCAGACTTGTCGGTACGGTATTGGATGGCATATTACCATTACCATATTACCAAGAAATACCATATTCCCCAGGCTGGGGAACGTGCAACCCAAGTATTTCCTGCGTACCAACCAACTGCCCCATTCAATATCAAAGAACGAACGAACATTTCAGACTTGTCGGTACGGTATTGGATGGCATATTACCATTACCATATTACCAAGAAAAATATTTTCTAGAAGGATTGCTCGCAACAAAGGATCTTGAAAAGAAAACAGTGGGCCAAAGTGGGCAATTGAAAGACGATACCTATATAAGATATTTCATATTTTCATATTATCATTTATTCGTTGACAAAATACATAGTCGGTCCTTAAGTTCTGTCACAAGGTTTTTGATAGATAAAACTCAGCAATAAACTTTTTCTTATTCGTATTATACATGATTAAAAAGCTTATTTTATACGAATCAAATTGCAATACAATACATTTTGTACGATTATCGCAATATGACAAAAAACCTTATAACTTGAGACAATCGCGAACCCAAAACACGCCACAACTGACAAAAATACCACTTACCACAAATTTTATAAAAAAACAGTGTTCCAGATAACCAACAACCTTTTTTTTATTTATTCTGAAACCTCAATTTTAGACCATGCTTAACAACCAGCATTTGATTTTCTGTTAGCTTTCAGTTCCAATTGCTCCCAAAGAGAACTTTACGTACTTTTTACGTTTTCAGAAAAACGTATAAAAATGATCTTGTGGGCAACAAGTACACTACGTAAAATGTGAATATGAAAATTAGTTTTACCCAGACTTAGTTATCTTATGATTCAAAATGAAGGTAACGGGTTCAGAGAGGGTTCTGACTAAAATCTCACGTAAGTTTGAAAGATTTTAAGAGTCATGGTAAAAAGATAAAGTGAATCACGTCCGTATTTTTGATTGGTTAAAAAAGTGCAAAATATCTGAAGAAACTAGCATTTGTGTAATATGGCTTTAAGCATTTAAATCCAATAATCGTTCTAATTTATCAGTATTTAATGAGCTATCAAACCATATATAGTATTAAATAAAAATAAACTTGGTATTATTTACTATGCGGCAAAATATTTGTGACAGAACTTATGGACCGACTAGGTACATTGTGTTCGAAATAAGTTTTAATCACTGTCATATTATTGCAACCAAATCCAAATAATAAAAAATATAAATAGTTATATAACAAGAAATAAAATAAAATTCAACAATAATTCCAAATAATAATCCTTACAAGTCAATTCATAAATTCAAATGTCAATAAAATACAACAAAATCAAATTACCTATGTCATCTTCAAAATTCATCTAGAGAGTAGCAGCACTTTTCTAACAAAATTTGTTTTAATCTTACTTTAAATACGTCAATAGACTGCATTGCTTTCAGCTCAGTAGGCAACTTGTTAAAAAATAATTGCTTGATAATGAGCACAATATGAAACTACATATTTCTAACTTAGGAGCTGTATCACAAGTTAGGTCTTTCTTTCTAGTTTCTAGTCTTATAATCCTCTGATTATCTGTTTCACCATTTTGTTTTTTTACAAGTCTTGTAAGCACTACCAAAGTATATAGGGCTCGGGACCGTCAAAATGTTGAGTTTCTTGAAACTTGGCCTACATGATTCCCAAGGCGGAATACGCTCGATAATCAGTATAGCTTTCTTCTGCGCAACGAAAGCCTGCTTGAGAGGCACAATTGAGCCCACTTTGAGCCAGATATTGAATACTCCATTTTTGCTTGTCAGAATTCTGGGAAAAACTGGAACCTTTGTTAGAAAAGTTCTACCACCAAGCAGGAGGTCTAGAGACCTATCCTATATTATAATTTACTGTTTTGTAATTTTGAACTCTGTGCCCTTATGGGTTTCACGCTTGTTTCTCACACAGGAGATGCTGGTGCGAATTCTGTACCAATGAGATAAATAATTTATCTAAGTACAGTATCGGACGTTCAGTGTTGCGGATGTTACGTTAAGCTATAGGTCCCGGCTCCAATGACCCTCCATCAACCCACACTGAGCCAGCGTGGTGGAGTATGGCTTAATCTTAGTCGTATCCAGGTAAAGGCCTGTGCCCCTCAGTGGGGACATTAATGGGCTACATTTATTATTATGTACTGTTTTTACCCTAAGTCGCTCCTTAATTTTAATCAAATTAGTCCGTTTTTTGTTACTATATTAATTTAATTTTTTATACAGTTGATAGCTAACATGAGAATCTATAAATGACATAAACCTAAGTTTCTGTGACAAGTGAAAGTGGTGTAATCGGAGTAATTATAATTCGGCTTACATAAACCTAAGTCGAGAGTTTGTTTTCGCTGTGTCACTCATCGGCTCATCGCAAATGACTTTCAAGGTCGGTCAACGACCTTCATATCGTTTACTCGCTCGGGTGCTTGCATCCATCCCTGTCGACGAAACCCCCACCTCACAGGTCGCTGACCGCGCTGCGCTCGCGTCACACACAAACAGGGAGTCGCCTGATCAGCTGACGAGTAACTATAGTACAACCTTTGCCTACCTTTCATCGATATCATGGATAAAATGAAGTGCGCTGCCTGCGAGATGCCTATAGTCGCTACACTCGGTGCCACGAATAAAGAGCTCTCGGAGAAACTGGCGGGGATTACTGCGCATGTGTACAGTCGCGGCATAATTCCGAAGTGCGTTTTTAGGGTTAGTGTGAAGGAATGAGTGTTCAGGACTTTCTTCACTTCTATTTTTTCTCTGTTTGATATTTTGTTGATTGGGATATTAGCCGATGTAAATAATGGACTTTGTGTCAAATAAACTATAGGTACTCTCTATTGACAATATTTGTTAACGTCAAGGTTGAAACCTATATATAAATAACCCCCTAGCATAGAATGCCCCTAGTCACTAGGGCCTAGTGAATATAGATACTTGTAGTAATAGTCCTGCACACTCTTTTCTTCCCGCTGACTAATAATTTGTAACAATGAAACCACAATTAAGTTTTTAATTTCGGTTAATATGTTTTGGTCTGTAACACTTATTGACCTGTTTCTAACTTCATTTAAATTTTGAATTGTGGCTTCTAACAAGTTTTGTAGTGTGATGGAAGAGGTGGCTGATGTGGTCTTCGCCAGTTTTAAATCAGCAACGATTTCATCAGACGCTTTTTTGATATAACAGTTCACATCGTAAACCATTTTTCTAGCTTGCCTAGTCAGTACTTTATTTTTCGGCATTTTCGACCGGGGCGAAAGATAACGTTGGGTAATATTGTATGCGACTGTACTCAAGAAGCTTCGAGACGTGCTTTCGGTGCGGGCATCGGGAAGCGACTGATCAACGAATCAGGTGCCGGCGCTGACTACCGCCCCCGTCGCTCCTCACTTCCCCGCGCCAAACACTTGTGAAAAGTGACTACTGCGCATTCAAGGACAAAGCTCTTTAGTCGTGGCGCCGAGTATACCAGCCTATTGCAATGTCGTCCCTGTCGCGCCACGTATCATTTTGAATGTCTGAGTATGACGGCTGAGTATTATACGAGCAATATAGCAAAGCTCCGGCTAAACTGGCACTGCCCACCCTGCGTGAATGTTACCCGCCGGCCTAGGTCTGACATAGGGTTGCCAACTCTTATAAATGGATATGCGGGACACCAGGGCTATAATATGCGGGACAAGCCCTTAAAATGCGGGACTTTCCCACAAAACCTACAGCAAAGAGAAAAAAAACAAATTTTAATATTTTTATAAGTTTTAATTATAAAATAGTCAAAAATAACACGAGTTACACTTAAATAACTATTCGCTAGCGCGCCAAATAACAAGAAAGACAATTAGCTTTGCTTTTTGAAATAGTACTTGTCTTGTGATTTGGCGCATTTAATTTATTGCATATTACGTAATTATAAAAGTCTTTGCAACTATAACTAAAGTTGACTTTCACCTGCAACTCCGCCTTCACATGTTCAACAGTCAGCTTATTTCTTGAGTCGGTCCATGCATTTCCACAAAGTGAAAATACTCTTTCGGCAGCGGCATTTGAACATGGTATAGATGCAACATATTGGAAGAGCTTCATAATGTTAGGTATGTTCGAATGTTGAACTATTTCATTCCAGCATTCATTACTTTTCTGTGTTTTTACCCGCTCCTCGGTAATTTTATTGACTGTCTCCTTTATGCAGCAATATTCGTTATACAGTTCGTCCATATCTATGAGTTTAGTGAGTGATAATTTCTCGCAACACATACAGAGATCCGTATAAAGAAATGCTTTTTCTAAAGCAAATACTCTCATTATCGCCAAATGACTACCTTCCGAAAAATCAAAGCGGTCGTCCAAGTATTTCAGTGCATTTTTGTACCAAGTAATCAAAACTATTTTGATAGACTCTTGTTCATCTGTTGTGAAATTGGTTAGGGCATTTGAGCAAACGAATCCAAAGAATTTGTCGTTAATTCTCTGTTCTAATTTTTGGCGTAAACCTGTTAGGATGTTGTATGTTTCACAAGATAGTGCATTATCTTTTTCGAGAAACATGATGGTGTTCTGAAATATTTTCAAAACATTGTCCAGAAACCCGAGAAAGCATTCTGTTTTCTTTGTGTCCTCAAAATATTTCAATAATGCAAACAAGAAAGACTCACAACAGTCAAAAAAGAAAATTAATATAATTTCATCGGTTTCAGTGACTCCCAATGAATCAGTTATCGCTAAATATTCAATCCGAAACCTAAAAATGATCGATCTCAATAGTGACCTACACGATCCAAATCCAAACAAACCCTTTGTAGGCATCCAAGTGAAAGAAGATGAACCGGAAAACACAACTGAACATCTGCAACAGCCAACCCTCTACGATGTTGGTGACACAGTACTTGCCAGATATTTCAAAAATTCCTGGAAGTATTATGTAGGTACAATTAAAAGAGTGGACGCAAATGAGAAAAAATACACTATCTCATTTCATAGAGCTGTTGGAAAGAATGAAAATGTGATGTTTGTTGTCCCTAAGCGAATAGATGAAGACTATGTGCCTGAAGAAAACATAGTAAAAACGATCGAGTTAATGCAGATAAATGAAAATCCTCTTCAGTATGTACTGTTGAATGATGAAGATAGCGTTTTTTTTTAATTTAAGTAAACTACATATGTGTGTAAACTACGTACCAAAAATTGCAATAATACGTAAAATATTATGATAAGAATTTTTCTATTTAGATTTTATTTTTGTTAACACTTATTTTGTGCCAAAGTTGATAACGTAGGCTGAATCTGTAGGCTAGGTACATTTTGTCAGTTATCTGAGGGTATAATAAAAATGCTGTTAATTTGTTGAGACTGATTGTTTTTCCTGACTGATTGTTTTGTTCTGTACGCTAAAAAGACGTAGTCAATATAGGTACCTGTGCACTGTTGAGACTCTAGTATTTTATTCCATTATATGTTAAGACTGATAGTTAAAAGATAAGTGTAATAATTACTTGTTTTCTTTTTGTGAAAATTTTCCGAATTAAATTGATTAGCCGATCAGGTAGTTTTTATTTGTATTGTAGGTCCTATGCCCACAACTAATTAAAGTAAATTATTAAGTCAATCCTGAACTCCTGACGGGTACTTATCTCAGATTGAAACAAAAAAAAAACTAATGTTCTCTCCATATTTCAACTAAGTCTATTTAAATATAAATAAATTACTAACGATATATGCGTAAATAATTTTTATTTTTTTTATATATTTTTTATACTATCCAATGACGCTATGACTATCCAATCTAAGGAATGTACCTTTTCATTATTTATTCCTAGGACCCGAAGAATAAAAGTTTGAGAAACTTAATTAGGATGAGGAGGGAAGACCGGACTATAAAAACGCAAAAAAAAAAAAAAAAATCGTATGTGTCAAATCTTTTGAGGAATAAGGAAAAAAAAAATTCCTCCGCGTTTTCTTTGGCGTCGGTCGCCTGAAGCGATATTTTGTCCAACTTTGTACGTATCAAATACTGTACAAAAGCAGAGATTTCATTGGGAATGCTGAAGTCGTGACTGTGACTTTCTGTGCTATACAGAAGGTTAAATATTGGCGGTCCTAATATGACAATGTCTATTACAAAATATTCGTAACACGACTCCGGATTTGTTTGTAACAGCCAAAAGCGCGTCTCCTATGGTGTTACTTCAAGAATTTTTCGTGAAAGCTGAGCTCACGTCGACATGGTGAGAGCCAGCAGCGTGGTATCATCTCCAGAGGCTGTGAAGACTCCCCACCGTATTGAACTTTGTGAGGAAAATCCAGCTAAAGCAATACGGAACTACAGGAAAAGAAGAATTATAGCCGCAACTCAACCTAAGACTGAAAATGCTAAAGCAGTAACCCCAGTGAAGAAGATTGTACGTTCCGAACCTCTAAAAGCAAGAAACGGTATCACCAATATGACTAACGGACACTCGGCCCAGTCTCGGGCTGCGGGGGCCGCAGCCAGAGCAGCGGAGAGCCACAAACTGACAGAATACTTCAAAGAAGAGCTCAGAAGTCCCAGAACAAGTACCGATACCCCACCAGACATAGAGAAGACTGTCAAGATAGAAGCTAAACCGGCTAATGGAGAGAGTAATCATAAGCTAACGGAGTACTTCCCTGTCAGACGTAGTGTGAGGAAGACATCCAAATGCGTAATGGCTGAAAAGATAAGGGATTTGGAGAGAGCGGTCAGGGAACAGAGACAAGATGGCCTCGCAATCACCTACTTTGAGGGCAAGGGTCGCGGCGTGGTGGCCACCAGGCACTTCCCCCGCGGCCAGTTCGTCGTGGAGTACTCCGGCGAGCTGGTGGGCATGGCGGAGGCGAGGGAGCGGGAGAGCAAGTATGCGCAGGATCCGAGCGCGGGATGCTACATGTACTACTTCAGGCTTAGCGACCAACAGTATTGCATCGATGCGACAGCTGAGTCCGGCCGGCTGGGTCGGCTCGTGAACCACTCGCGCACCGGCAACCTCGCCACCAAGGCGCTGTGGGTGGACGGGCCGCGGCTGGTGTTGCTGGCGGCGCAGGACATCGCGCCAGGAGAGGAGCTCATGTACGACTACGGCGACCGCTCTAAGGAGTCGCTGCAGCACCATCCGTGGCTTGCGCTCTGACCTGGGTGCATCCAAAAATCAATGCTGGGGAGCCAAGGGTTATTCATTAATTTAGATTAGATACAATTAACATGTCTGTTTGTTGTTCAGGCGATGTTTTCTGTGTTTTAATGACAGTTGTATCTGTTGTGTATAGCGTGTGTTAGTGGTAAGACGAGTGGCCTAATGTTAGTATACGGACATGAATGTTCATTAAATATTCCTTTAGCCACTAAATTATACTAGGAAAATTACTTAAGTGGTTGTCGATCATTAACAAAGTTCTCTTTGGAAATAGTATGACGCTCTTTGTATTAAGTTGATTGTTTTTTTCTTTATAAATAAACTTTAAAAAAATAATTAAACAGTTATTTTTATTTCAAAATCTACATTTGATGTGAATTCAGCTTAAGGTTTCCACTGAGAGATGGCAGTGTTCTACTGAGTTATTGTCCCATAAAAATGTTACTCAAAAAATATTATTTTACTGTACTCTTTTACACTAAACCGTTTATATAAAAGGCCTTTTAAAATATCTCAGAAACCTTCTTGCTTAAAACATAAATACTAAATAAGGTGTAGAATATTTTAGATATTGAAAACAATAATGGTAATATTTACCAAAGCGTAACTCAGTAGATGAAATCCAAGGAAAAGGGAATGAAATAACTCTATAACTCAGTGGAAGGTTGAAATGCTCCCGTCGAGTTAAAATACTTAATTTAAGCTCTATTTACTAATATATCAGTACATATTTCGAATAAAAACTAAAGTTTAACTATTAAAGATTAAGAAAAAATAAAATAATTTCATATTTAACATATTTTTTAGTAATTCAACCAAAATTTTTATGGTACATCGAAAAAAAAAACCGCCCAGTAATACAGAAACATTTTCATACATCTATTTTACTATTGGACTATTTGGACTCGGATACATAATATACAGATGCTGTAACAGACGCTCAAATGGTATTATAAATAAAAGACGACGACATATAGAAAATTTATGTTTTGAAGTTTTGTATAGGAAGAAAAAATTGGCGCCGTTACAAAGGGTTAGAGAACTTTGTCTGACTATTAATCAAACGTGATAATCGAAAGGTAGTCCAAAGGGCTACACTATTGAGGAAGTATAGTAGCTCTAGATTTCAAATTAGTTGGACCAGGCAGTTTTGCCTAGTTCGACACCAAAGGCAAAAAAAAACAATCTAGATCTACGAGAGTTTTTCTGGACAGACTATCATGATGACATTGATGCAAGTATCATACCACGAACATTTGTTGGCTGCTATACCAAGTACCCAACCAGAGTATATCAACACAACAGCCCATGAGATATAGACTTATGTTGTCCTAGTACATCTCCATAAGTATTATGAACTTATGAAAGGATCAAATCGAATGTTGGCTAGCCAGAGATGCTGATTATATTGTACAAATATCCTGACAGTGCCGCCGCAGGTCATCACTCGTGCAGAGACCGGAGCCCTGACCCACTTCGTAACGCGACCTACTGAGTCTTGTGTGATTAAAAATAGAATGGCTAAATGACTAAACTTTACTTAGAGCAAAGTGGTATGTCTAGGTTGTAAGAGCAGCAAAAAGTGTAATCCTCTTCTTAAAAATGCATTTGCTTGGTAATTTTTCGGACGGATTTTAAAAGCATATTTATAAATAACTTTGTCACAAAGCAAACTATTCGTTATTCCAACTCGTTATTCTCAATAAAAAGATAAAGGATTTTAATCGCTGATTCACTATTCTTTCGACGTTAATGGGAAGGGCTCTGCAATTTTAGCAACTGTACATACTCGAATACTATTAGTAATATTTATTATTGTACTAATTAATTAATTTTGTGTAAGGTATTTAAGTTTCACGTGAATGTCGAGGTTGTTAGCAGTTGCTCATATGTTATAAATATTTATTTTGAAGAAATGAAATCTTTTGTTGTTTTCAGCCCCCAAATGTTATGAAGACATATTTTTCTCGCAGAATGAAACCATTGCCTTTACGAATAAACTATAGGTTGTTAGAATAAATAATGTCGCCTCACAATTTTGTATTAAAATAGTACACATATTAATGTATAGAGATCACAACAAGAATAATAAATGATTTAAGAACTACCCACCAGAATTTCATTGATAAATGTATGGACGTAAGTCCGGATGTTTTCCTAAAGTGTGCTTTATTATTAAACGTATAGAAGTAAAGATACTACATAGTCCGATCTTCGGCTGAAAGGTTATTTGCTTCACTATGGTAAGTTGAAAAAAGTCTGCTTTTTAAACGCCTCATTTGCTAAGAAAGATAGCATCTAGCGCAAATAAAAAATTAGGGGTTAAACATTATTTCATTGTCATCAATCTTCAGTAGACTGCAATAGAAAAACGACATCTAATCAAGAGAAATAAAATAAAAATGCACTACTTCTAAAATTTTCGGCTAATACGTCCGATCTTAGGCGAACCAACCTTAGTTTCTAGCATGCCATTAACGCTTTTATCAATAATTAAAATGATCTTACTTCTTATGGTATTAGTTACAGTATGGAGCGACCTATATCCACAAATTACGGATATATACGTTATAATATAATTTATTCCTTTAAGTTTAATTGTTGTATGTTGACATAAAAAAAAACAAAAAAATATATTTCAGCAAAAAGCACACAACTAATATAATTACACATTACGTAAGGATTTATAGTGCGAATAGTATTTATGATCCCCACCCTAGGCAAGCCTGTATCGTGACATAAATGAACTAACAAGGAATGATTAAAATTAAGCGATTATATTGCAAATTACTGTATTTGAAATAAAGTAGGAATGTTGGCTTAAACAATGCAAGTATAAAAACTCAATAAAATAAACAATGGCATAAACGCATAGAAAAATATCAGAAAACAATAAATAACTTCCAATGTACATTTTAAGGAAAACAATTCACGGTTAAAACAATACAATAAAATATATGTTATATCAAAGCATGTAAAGATACAATTGAATCATAATTACAGATATAATTGCATGAAAATGTTTTAAGTTAAACAAGAATTTTAGACAATCATTTGGCGAAATTAACGCAGTTCGTTTATCTATTAAGATATGTATATTATAGCGGTAAATAATAAATAAATATGTGCGCTCTAAAAATTTGGCAAGAAACAAGGTCGTATAACACAAGTAAAGGAAAAAATACGAAAACCGCAATTTTACAACTTAACTTCGCTGTCTAACGACCTTCATAATCGGTTGATATCCCGATAGATAAAATAAATGCATTCATTTTGCCAATTTTTGCATACATTGCTATCTAGAATTCTTGAACTATTTAACATAGGTAGGTATCAATGTTAATGTTCACATAAGTTGGCAAAGCGATTAAGCAACCAGTGTAAGCCCACATTGCGTCCCAGTATGATTACCACGAACTGCAAAGCGAACTGAATTTGGCCGTATTCTAGATGCCAAATCGCTTCGCCGTCTTACGTTAAAGATACTTACTTATATCATAGAGTAATCTTATACTTACGTTCGATCTCAGGAAAGGTGGATGAAAGTTTCGTTTCCGTGTATGGGACTAATTCACATAGGTAAACCCCCCTTTTGTAGAATGAAACAACTGTTTCTGCTACCAATAATACTTAGACAGAAAATTACATCAAACACAGAAACATTAAGGGCATAAGGCTGCGAACAATTTAGAACAGTTTCTTATTTAGTTATCACGCAGAAGCAAAAAGAATAGATTCCATAACATGACGCTTTACGGAACCAGGTTCTACACAGAGCTCAGTGACTACTGAGGAGTTTAAACTATTTAACTTAGGTTACTTAGTTGTCTTAGGTCACAAATTGGCAAATCCCCGTGACTCCGCAGCCTTATGCAACTGAAATCATGTGATGTAGGTAGGTACTCTATCATAGTACCGATATCAACAGGACACAAGACTAGAGTTTGAGCGAATATTCACAGACATAAATCGAATAACAGAATTATAGTAATCTCTCACTCGCCAACACTAATTTACAAATTATTATGTCAATTGAAAATTTTGGCAAAATATTTTTGCTTAATTTGGCGCAACCCTGTGTTATTATTATAGTCACGTCACGTACACTTTAACACGTACGATATAGTCAAATCCAACACTGAAGGAAAAACAAGCTTAGCTTACTGACAAGACAACTAAAACATAAACTTTGGTCATAAATATAAACTTATCACCATAAATCGTACTAAATCGTAAATCGTTTTTTAGGGTAAGACAGCACTTAGAAATCTGTCTCATAATCGTATGTAAGTGTTGACGTTATAGAATGCACATCGGGCTTTAGAAAGAGATATCGTTAAAACGGCGCACAGTTACTGCTGAGAGACAAAAACGACGCAGTACACCAAAACTGACTAGCGATTATTTCTTGTAGTATACTTTATTGCACAAAACAGCGAAACAGTGAAAAGAGAAAAAGGCGAGATTATCTCTAACAAGACATTTCTTCCAGAAAACCTAGAATGGAGAGGAAAATAATAAACTAAACTACAAAAATGTTAATATAAATAATAAACTATTTACCAATATCTACATAATACTAAAAATAATGCTATATATAAATAGTAACATATACATAAATAGTAGATACAAAAAATCCTAATACTTAACATAGAAGAGAAAGACAGTGTTCCTTAGAACAACTTTTAAAAGTGTGAATTGACGGACTGTCTCTGATGGCGCTGGGGAGTTTGTTCCATAGACTGATAGCTCGTAGTCTGAACCCATTTTCATAATCGGCAGTGTTATGATGCGGAGTTGTAAGTAGTGACCGAGTGTAAGATCTCCTATCCGGCCTATCCGAAAACAAAAAAACGAAACGATCCCGTAAGAAGCCAGGATAGCGAGGATTACATAAAATATTGAAGAGGCAAATGAGGATATTAGAATCCCGTCGAAGGCGAATCGGGAGCCATGTTAACTCCTTGCGATACTCTGAGAGGTGGTCGAACTTGCGCAGACCGAAAACAAACCGAATCCCGCGGTTTTGAAGTTTGTCGAGTTTGTTCAGTTGCTCTTTGTTTACGCTTGCCCAGCAGACATCAGCGTAATCGATCAGTAGTAGAAGAGAGTGGGAAGCGTGACTTTTGTCTGACGTGGCAAGAAGTTTTGAAGACGCCTGAGGGAGTGGAAAGTGCCAAAGACACATCTATTAACCTCGCTGACATGCTCTGACCAGGATAGCTGGTTATCAAACATAACACCTAGATTTTTGACCTTGGTGCTGTTTGAGATTACGGCTCCATCATAGGTTACAGGAGCAATAGAAATATGCTGTATCAAGTTAAGGGAGTACCTGGAACCAATAATCATAGCCTATGACTTAGTAGGGTTGACAAGGCGACGCCCAAACCCTGATCTTCTCGAGATATCACAGGGGGGGAAATGCCGGTATATCTGGAGATCGTCGGCGTAAAGATGGTATGATGAAGAGAGGACATCTGAGATGGATGATTGGATGATGATGGATGGGGAGAGTATACCACCCTGGCGGACTACCGCGAAGAGGTCACACCACTCCGTTGAAGTCGTCTCCGACTTTATACGCTGCTGGCGACCTCTCAGATAAGAGTCGAACCAGTTAGCAGAGACGGAGGACACGTTCAAGGACTTCAGTAAATCTACGCAGTTAAAGGCGCTGCTGAAGTCGAGCAATGTTATTACAGTGAGCTGTGTCTCATACATTGCTTGCTGAATGTCGTCGGTGACTTTGAGTAAGGCCGTGACGGTACTGTGACCCGGTCTAAATCCGGACTAGAATCGATTTAACAAGTTTTTAGAGGAAAGGTAGGAGGAGTGCTGCGAATGGATAATGGATTCTAGACTTTGGAGAGGATTGGAGATGGATATCGGACGAAACTCTTTAAATGAGGAGGGATTTGATGTTTTGGGTAATGGCATAACTAATGCTTTTTTCCACACATTAGGGCAGGAACAACTGGAGAGAGAGTGGTTTATAGTATGTGTGATAGCTGGAAGTACCTCGTCGAGCACACTACTGATCATTGTACTGCAGATATTATCATTTCCTACAGCTTTGGAGGAAATGGTGAGCACTGCTTTCTTAACCGCATCAATTCCGACAACACTGAAGTCAAATGGAGTGGAGGTGGAAGCGGACCCCGAGCGCAGGCGACGCAGAGTGGCATCCTTTACAGTGGATTCAATGACAACAGGGGGAATGATAAGAATTTGTTGAGACCGCTGAGATCAACATTGTCAACCAACTGATTCCGAGACTTACCGACACCGAGCGGCTTGAGGAATTTCCACACCTGGGAGGGATTATAACTCTCAATGCACTGAAAGATGTGGCTTCGCTTGGCGTCACGACACATGCGGTTACATCGGTTTCGAAGGCATTTGAAAAGCGCAAGGTGCTCGGCTGTGTGCTCCTTTTCGTAGTGCGAGCGATCTCTTGCGAGCCCGATGAGCGTATTGCTATATTGATTTAATTGGACATCATTATAGTTGTTGTCAAACCCTTAGCCACAATTTTTACGATCACAGCTTATCACACATGACAGAAAGTAGCATTTTTACTTACAAACAAAAGCATAACTAGCGTTTAAATAAATAAGCATTTATATGTTTTCTATGCTCTTAGCATATACATTGCACTGTGTTAATTTAGGTCCATTCGTGTGATGCCCGGAAGCGTTTCTTCCGTTTACATATTATATACATAGCGTACTATAAACATTTTATATACCTTAACGCTAGACTCTTTAAGAGTTACCACATCCAAATCTCATGTGCAGACATTCGCTTGTGTAAGCACTCCCTCCAAACGAACGATGACAGATTATACAAAGCCGCCGTCTGGAAATATTGAACCTATGCGAACCCCATACATTTTTGTTGCTGGTAGTACTGACCGGAAATAGATAAATAATCTACCTTCTCTATGGTGTATCACACTTGATTGAGTCAAATTTCAAAGAAAAGGCTCTCGCTCGCGCAGTGACAACCTCAGTACAATGGATTTTTCATAGGGTATTATGGCATACGTTTGAAGTTCGCGATGCATTTTTGCATTTTCGCCGCCATGACAGTTCGGTTTTTTATCGCCGTATTGATTGGGCTAGATACTGCAATGGAGGGAGTTAAGGTGCCCCTGACGCAATATTTTATTTTATTTCCTCGCGGTAGAAAAAGTTCGAAAATACCAAATTTTATTTTGTTTGACAATCACCAATATCAATCAGCATACATTTACTATGGTCCAAACTTTCGTCAGTTTCTTATGTACCACGAGGCAACCCCCTTCAATGGCACCTAATCACTTATTTGGAGGCTGGTTCAAAGTGGTCAGATTATATATGTTTAGAATTAATGGTGCTTCTGCTTATAATTTAAGGCGTGCTAACTTCATTTGAGGTTAATTTTGCCAGTGTCAAGTGTATTCGAAATATCATGTGATATGGTTTGAACCTAACCTCAGATGAATGAAACTCTTTGCTTCCAACTACGTCAGCGCCACCAAGCGGGAGCAAAGGCAGACATAGCTGACGTTGTAGGTTAAAACGAATAAATTATTTATATCAATATTTTTTCACAATTCTAATGGGATGCTCACACAGGTTATTTTTTTTAATCCCCGTGCATTGAGCGTTTTCTATTTGTTTTTAATAAAAATAAACATAATGAAATAGTTGGCTTTTAAATCGAAGATAAGGAAAAACTGTTCTATTTTGAACTCTCTGTAACTCAGCCACTTTTATTTTGACCCAAATACTCAAATTGTAAGTTAAAAAGGGGAATGTATTTGTATAATGTTCTTTTCATTTTCATGGGTAAAATGCAGTGCATTTTTTTTAAATTAGAATGATTGACCAAAGGTTAACTTACTGCATTTAATTAAAAAATATATATCAATATTTAAAAAAAAAGTCGCTCAATATATAGGAATCAAATAATTAAAGCTGTGTGAGTATCCCCTAACGGCCTATAACAATGAAAAAAATAATGTTTTAGGTAAATGGAACACATTGAAGGGGTGCCACGTGGTAAATTAGAATAAGACAAAAAATTGTCCCACCCTACTGGGAACAGGGTCGGGATCTACTACGACCCCGACCCTGACAATATTCGATAAAATTTGAGTCAAACTTGCTTTTATTGACGTCACGGAGCACCAGTTAAAATAACACAATCTCGTTATTTTTACTTAAAATGGACAGAAATATACGATCCAACATTGAATAATTGTCGAAACTAGATTACACACAACCACATATTGTTTTTATAAGGCCGAAATGAGCCAAACCGTAAGCCAACTCTATAATTCTAACATTAACTCCAAAGACATATTAGTCATTTATTTGTCTTACCTCACTATTGCTGGGGTCGTCTAGCTAGTCGGCAAACTTTGACAACTGCATATACATTTGTACCGAGTTGTTGAAGTTTCCCCGACTTTAGTAATAAGTCGCGTTCGAAATAGTGGCACGAGGTCTTTTCGGCTTGGCAAAATTCGGTCTAAGTGCCGTCACTACGAAGACGAGTCAACACTATAGTAGGCTATTTCGTGGGTTACTCCAGCGCGTCAGATTAAGATATGGGAGATACCTTACACCCTGTTTAGAAACTTCACCAAATCTGAGCTTTCCATCCAGAACCGCACCGTTAGGGCAACAAAAAAAAGTCCATATAAGTGGGTTTTGCTCGAGCGCGTCAGACAAAGACATGGTGAGTTAATGCTATGCCGATAAAAGCGTTGATTTCTATAAATCTGTCGATAAGTAGGTACCGTATCTTAGTCTGACGCGCTCGAGTGAATCTCGCTTGTATGGACTTATTTTTGGTTGCCCTAACGGTGCGGGTCTAAGTGGAAAGCTCTGATTCGTTGGAGTTACTAAACAGGGTGTAAGGTAACTCTCATATCGTGATCTGACACGCTGGCGTAACTCACGAAATAGCCTCGTAGCCTTCCGAACTTCATTATCTGAGTAACTATGACAAAGTTATTCAGATATAGTGGTGACTCGCCATCGTACTGCTGAGACTAAGAGTTCAAGAGCCCGTTTATATATTTTCTTTGTTAGCTTACTGAAGTTTGTTACGGATTGAAGGGCGGAATTTTTGTCAACTATTACAATTAATATACCTATATGTATTTAGAATGCGCGCTTTTCTTATATTTAAACGACTACTACTGTGGGCAGTGTATACGAGAGAGCAGTCAGACCTTCGTTGGAAAATGACGAAAACTATCAGTGTTTATTATTATTAGCCTTGGGGTCTCTTTCAATAAATGCCCATTGAACAAAAAAGCCCTGAAATGACAGATGAATCTGTCACATAGAGTTTCTTTGATTAGATAGGTTTTATTGAAACAGGCCATTAGTAATTATCCTACTCCATACTTAGACGAGAGAGTTCACACTCAATTATAATTTAATAAAAATACGACTTGAGCTACAATTTACTTTTGCGCATATTTCTCTGCCCTAAACATTGGTATAATATTTAGGTTAAAATAATTTTCGCCCCATTCTGAGCACGGTTGTCACTTTTTCAATATCACCCATAATTACTCTAAAATATACCAGTTGTATTTTAAACATACCAGTACAGCCAACCAGACAAATTATTGTGTTAGGCCTTGAACCCGCGTGCGATCACAACACGAAATACAGGTTACATGTCAGACAATAATCATATGACAATAATAAGTTTAATACATCGAATATTTATGCGATTAATAAAGATAACCTCTAATCATAATAACAATTTCGCTACTGAAAAGCATTGTGTAAAGTATAATTTAACAAAACACTTACTTGTCCTCTGAATAATGGCGCCCAAAGTGGCGGGTGATTCCCGAAAGTGTATTGTCGCTTGGGCAGTAAATTAAAAAATAAAAGATTTTCAATGTTTTTCAGTAGCAAGTGAAGAAATTGATCGATACAATAATACTGAATAAATAGAATAAATTATTTGTAGCGCTTTTTCTCACCGGGTCCATATAATTGGATGACCTGAAAACAAGAATAGCACACTTTAATGCAGAGTTCGGATCGGAGGCGCTAGTTGTTTGACAAACTATGTGCAGCGTCCAAGCCTTCCATAAGACCACGCAACCCCTAGTAAGGCATTAAACGAGTAGCTTAGTAAATGAGTGCTCACAAAGATACTCCACGACTTACCTAGTGCGCGGGCCGGATCTGTTTGAGCCGTACGACTAATCCACGGCTTACCTAGTGAACAGGCCGGATCTGGTGGAGCCGTACGACTACTCCACGGTTTACCTAGTGTGCGGGCCGGATCTGGTTGAGCCGTGCCACTACTCCATAGCTTACCTAGAGCGCGAGCCAGATCTGGTTGAGCCGTACGACCACTCCACGACTTAACTGGAATGCAGGCCGGATCTGGTTGAGCCGTAAGATTACTCCTCGGCTTACCTAGTGCGCGGGCCGGATCTGATTGAGATCGTCGTCGGAGTCGGTGTGCGGCGCATGCTCGGAGCCCGCCAGCACAGTGAGGTGCGTGGAGTCGCTCTGCAGAGTGCTGCACTCGCCGCCAGCACCACCGCCGCTGCCGCTCCAGTTGCCGCACTGGGCCTTCTTCTGTAGCGCTTGCACATATGACTATGGGGCGAAGGAAATGTATGTTTAACAATCTGCCTCACACTCATTCTCGAAGAGTACAAGACAAAGTCAATGTCTCAAATTTCCGGATTCCAGAAAACCGGTTACTTACGCGGCTTAACGAGCTCGGGGCAGGTGCAATGTGCTTGGTACTAAAGTGCCATCGAACAGTTGAGTGGCTAAGTAATCAAATTAAGAATTATTGAATTGATAGACGACCGGTTTAGCCTAGCGGGTAGTGACCCTGCCTACGACGCAGATGGTACTGGGTTCGAATCCCGGTAAGGGCAATATTTGTGTGATAAGCATGAATATCTGTTTCTTAGTCTTGGACGTTTTCTATGCATTTACTTAAGTATTTATCTCTATTAAATGTATCGTCGACTAGTACCCATAACACAAGACTTATTGAGCTTACTATGGGCCTCGTTCGATTTGTGTAAGATTGTCCTCTGATATTCATTTATTGAACTGCTAGGACCCGGCACGTGAGCGTTTTGAACAGCATCAAGCGCATTAAACAAGTCCACATGACGCAATATCAAGCAGCTACGAGCCTTACTTGGGATATGACGTCTCCGTGTGCCGTCCTCACTTGGTACAGGTATCTGTACTTGCGCTGCTTCATCTCGGCCCTCTGCTCGCGCGTGACCGGCCGCGTCTGCTGCGCTTTCAGACGACGCTTCTGGGCTCCTATACCTGCAATTATGTGGATATAATTAGGGATACAGAGGACTATCTTTATACTGACATTCTAGCGGCGATGGGAAACCTCTTGAGAAAAAGTGCGCTCGTGACTTCCTAGGGGTATGGGGGGTAGCTATGATATAGTAAAGATTGAACGGTATGTTAGATAATAGACTCTGTGTGAAGGCTGTATGTCTTTCTATGACAATCTCTTTGGTCAAATGATTAGATGAGAATGGTTTGACAACTGTCACAAAACTCTATTGATTTCTCTATTGACTGCTATTGTATATATTTTCCAATTATTGTTTCTTTATTATCTAGCTACAAATAATATACCAGCTCAGTTTATAAACGTTTATTCTTGTAATACATGTTGTGTTTAGGGTTCACGGTAATCCTATCGATCCACGATCTACCAACTCAACGCTTCCACACCGCGCACACTTCAAAAACTTAAAACTCTGCGTTATAATTTTCCCAGCATACTCTTGTACTCTTACCATGAAAATTTGTTAAATATTTCTTAATATTTAGTGAATTAAATTATGTTAAGTACTAAGTATCTACTTAGTCTGTCTAGCATGTCGAGCTACATACCTTACTATCAGGGCAGACTCAAAGATAAGCGGTGCCTTATGGGTTGAGATGATGTAAATAATTGACGAAACACCTGTTATTGTATTGTTGTTGTTATTGCATGGCATGACATGATATGCTCTATGAGCTGTATATCATACAATGTCTTGTACTATTTCACTTAAGTCCACCCATTGGTTCTTGGTAAAATGGCGATAAAGCTATTGTTTGGGCGCCCTTAGAGAGCGACCGCAAATCTGCTGCTAGCCACAAATAAAAATCAAAATAAAGGTTAATTCATGGGAAAAATGCATGGCATAACAGCTGATAAGAAAATAGGTTGTACATTTCAAATAATGCAAAAATAAAATCGTGTACATTCGTCACTTGTGCTGTGCGTACCGTACATACCTACGTCTCTAAGCTAACATTTTCTTTCATCGCGACTTGGCTTGTATTGTGGACTTTTGAATCTTCTCCTGAACTGTGACCTGGCTTTGTAACTCGGACTTCGACTTGCTTGTGATCCAGATTGTGAGATTTTGGTTCACGATGTCGGTGTTTTCTAATGAAGAATATGCTGACAATCTTTTGTATTATGGGATTTTTCAACGGAATTCGCGGGCAGCAGAGGCAGAGTATGTGCAACTTTATCCAGGTTGTCGGGTGTCAGATATTCCTTCCTTTGATTTTGCTTACCGACGACTAAGAGAAACTGGCTCCGTCCAAACATGGATTTCAGTAGACCATGTGTGTTCGACATCGACGTAGAGAAAGAAATACAAAGATATTTCCAATAGGACCCTACGACATCTATAAACATCTACAACAGCTTTGCAGTTCACAGTAGAACGTATGGTTCACCATGCACTCTGCTGGAAACTACTCTTATGACAACACCAGTTCATGTGATTGAAGAAGGTAGACTTATGGATTTTTGCCGCCATATGTTAAATGAAGATGCCGAATATCCTGTCTTTTTTAAAACATTTTCATGGACAGATGAATCTAAATTTGATAAAAATTGCATAACAATTTAAAATAATGCTCAATATTGGGCTCGAGCTAGGCAATCCAAATAACAAGAGAGTGAAAGGATACCGACAAATATTTAGTGTGAACATCTGGGTGGGAATTATTAACAACCATTTGATTGTACCTGTTTTTTGCCTCAAATTTGAATGGTGGTAAGACATTTTTGACAACCGAATCAGATGATTAGATGATTTATGAGATATGTGGTTTCAACATGATGGCTCTCCAGCAACTACTTTAGCGTCGTCGTGGATTGTTTGCTTGAAAATGATCCAGACAGATGGATTGGAAGACGAGATCCACTACCATGGCCTGCAAGGTGTCCTTACTTATGGGGACAAATGAAGAGTATCGTATACCAAGATGGTCATACTGTCGCAAATGAAGAAATCTTGAAGCAAAGCGAATTTTTGATGCATCTGAACAAATTAGAAGGCATCTCACCACCAGAGTAATCAGATGGGAATTGAGCTGTAGATTAAAAAATATTATGAGGAAAGGGAAGGTCATATTGAAAATGAAATGTAAGGAAAATACTCTAATTCTAATTCGCAATAAATGTTTATGAATTTTAATAAAGTATAAGTAATTAAGTAAGATATTAACAATATTTCGTTCTTACTCACAAGTGACAAACACTTACAAATCTTTGTCTAAAGCTTTGCTCATCTTAGTGTCGGTTACCCTATCTACTTTGTCGCCTGGTTTTTCCAAGAACAATGAAATATTTATTTGACCATTGTACCTTTTTCAATAGCTAGAAAAGTGGAGATATTTTTAGTAGTGTTTGCACAAACTACTAGTTTTTAGGGTTCCGTACTCGAAGTCCTGCATATGTGACATTCGACAGCTGAAGGTGCCTGATGTAATGGTCAGTTTGGAGGTACCAACATATTCACATTATTATTTATTTTAATTTTATAACTTACTACCTTTTGCCCGCGGCTCCGCCCGCGTGGTATTCGGTTTTACGTTATGCTTTGGAATGTGCTAGCTGTATATAAGGTAGCCTATGTTAAGTCAGGGAATAAGCTATATACATTCCAAAGTTCATCCAAATCTATCCAGCCTTTCAGCGTGAGATAGTTACAAACATATAAACGCACACAGACAATGTTTCGCATTTTCAATATTAGTGAGATTGCAATATTCTGTTGAGTTTGCTGTCGCTACAAAACAGAGCATATGTTTCAAAATTCCGCTGTCATGTACGTCTCGTTTTCGTTCTCGTTCACATCAACATAGCCTGCGATATCTGTATCGTTGGAAGCGTTTTGATCGTGAGCTGGTTATAGGCTATGTGACGCCACACTTAATCCAATGTGGCAACTTCTAGAAGGCACAAAGTACTGGATCGAAAAAAAAAATTTACCGGGGTTTAATAATTAGCATATTCAGAAAATATATTTATTAATAGCTCCAAAAAATATTTATTGCTTGCAATCAGTTGAATGCCCTCCCGGTGGCTAGAGGTAAATCTCTTTAGAGCGCGTTGTTCTACTAGTCGGGTTTAGAACTTATTGCCTTGTGGTTATTGCAAATCGAAACACGGCAACTTCAGAACCGTCCACGTAGATAATTGGCGCGGGCACTGCTTGCCATTGTGATCAACGCATAGTGACTGTGACAGTGTGCACTCACTCTGTTCATGGTGTATGCCGGCGGCAGTGAGCGCGCACTGGGCTGCCAGCCCCACGATGGCGGCGGCCGGCCACGCTGCCAGCGCCAGCCACGACAGGCGGCATGGCGGAGGCGTCGCCGGCTCTAGCTTCGCACGCTCCCACAGCTGGGGAAGAGACAATGCTTGTTGGAGATATCATCTAAAACGTGCGGTTAACGGGCATTTTTTTAATAATGCATAGGTAAGTACCTACCTAGAAAATGATAATAATAATACCTTGTACACTATTGACACACATTTATCTAGCCCCAAACTAGGATTCCCTGTATCTTGGGCACTAGACAACGATACACATACTTATATAGATAAATATTATACTTAGATAGAAAAACAACCAAGACTAGAGTACAAACATCCGTTCTCGTCAAACAAATATTTGCTTCCATCGGGACTCGAACCCGGGACCCTTGGCTTCGTAGGCAGGGTCACTGCCGACTCGGCCATTCGGGTCGTCAAATTCAGGTATAATACTCAGCTTTACGGTGGTTCCTCAAATTCCAGCCAGAAATACCTTACTTATATTGGACCTACTTAGAGATACTTTGTATTTTCCTGCTAACTGAACACAACGGACTGAACTGACGTCATACGTTGTGACGTTGCGACTATTACATGTATTTTAGGCAGAGCGGCCGAAGGGGAAGAGGAAAATACATGAAAGAAAAAAAACAAGGGTACATCGCGTTGTGACTTTCTCTTCCACTCAAGTCTGATGAGCATTATTACATGTGTCACAAACTGAAGAGGACAAAGTTGATTGGGGTACACGTGGGAATGTCTATAATTAACAATGGGTTTCCCTGAGTTTATGGAAAAAAGAGGATATTTGATTGTCTGCTGGAGTTTCCGCCGATACCTACGCATGGACAATAATTGCAAATGCTGAATTTAAAATGGCGGTGATTCACAGTCATATTTTTAATTGAGATTCATCATGTGTAAGGATAAGCGAAGGTTATTCCAAAAAATCAGAGTTAGCTACTCACCCACTTTAGCATCACCATTCTTTCAAAAAAATAGTCTAATGAAGTCGCGATCACAGCCCCGCCATAGATGCTCGTGCCGAATATCGTGAGAACTGGAAATGTGAAAATAATAAGGCAATTAGGTAATTGAGAACATTGCCAACCTAATAATGTGTTATTGGATACATTTCTCAGCGTCAATATTTGACCTTTGAGACGTTTAAGCTAGCGACCAAACGACGTACACATATCGCAAATCTGATAGTGTGTTACGGTTATAAAAATAGCAAATCAGAGAATATTTGGAAACTACCCCTTACATTTTTCTTGCGTATAAAACAATACATATCATAATGCACTTTCCTGTATCATTTTTCTTGGGTATAAATCAATTTCTTACCTTTCTTCCAGTATAAGTTTATGACCGCGAAGAAAATTCCAGAGGTCAGCAATGAAACCACGCACAACCACAGCTGCAACAAAATGACGTCAATCAGACTCGTCGATTACTCTATTCAATCCCTCTGCGCCAGAAGGCTGAAGCTAAGTTGATAACTCGAACATTTCAATGCATTCAATTCTCAATTAAGGTTTACAAGAAGCTGTTTTTCAGATTTCTAGTCGCTCTCAGTTATTTTCATAATTTATTTTTTTCAGCTAAACCAGTATTTTGCCAATCAAAAGCTGGATTTACGGTCACGCGTTTAAACAAAACCGTAATAAAAGTAAAACAAATCAGTAAAACAAAATGTAGGGCGAACGGGGCGATTAGTACATTGTCTAGTACATGTCTCTGTTTTGGTCGCTGGACAAGACGCTTCGCCTATCGCAGCGCGCGAATAATTGCTGCAGCGAATGTCACGTGTCCAGGAGGTAACTTAATCTACTTCGGCTACACCCCTCCAGAAGTCTAAAATACTGACCCCCAGTTTCCGAAAGAGTGGGGTCAAATGTAACAAGCGGTTAATCGATCATTTATTCAAAATAGCGGCATGTGATTGTCTGAAATGCGTTTAACAAGATTTTAACAAGTTGTCAAAGATAATTTTCCTTTCAGAAACCGGGCGTGAGGCCATTATACTCCATCTAAATCACAACATTATCAGGTAATTGACTGCAAATTCTCAAATAAATTCCTGAGATTCCACATTCAGCTGCCTCCCTCTGGATATACAAGAAACACAATACCGCAGTGATTATATTCTCTCTGAGCCCGACATATGACGTCATAAAGGCTTGCATCTGCATTCAAAGATAATTAATTCATGCTATGCTTGTATGTGCCTACAGCTTTTCAATCAAATTAAAAAATACTGCGGGATACGAAAGAGGGGGGAGGAAAGCGGAAAAATTGTTTTTCAACGTGTTCCTCCAATATTGAAGCACATATATAAAAGCTACGTGTATACCAAGTTTCATGCATTCTTCCGGATGGGACCGTGTTCCAAGTTAACAGGCCGTACTATTCGAAATTCTATAGAATTTGTTTAGAATGTAGAATGTAGAATTGTAATGAGTTAATGTTGTGTCAATTCTAGACTTATAAGGTTATTGATTTTAAAATGCTTTTCAACAGCGCAGGTTTGTTAAAAAATAAGTTGATCCTTTTTAGGCTTCCGTACCTTTAAAGGAAAAAAGGGACCCTCTTAGGATCACTAAGTTGCACAATACGATAAAACGCTCCGAAATGGGATATTGCCATTTAATTTCAAAATCTGATAGCCTTCTGAGGTGTGACTAAGTTTCCGAAAAATCAAGTTCAGAAAATTTACTGATTTTTTCTGGATATTTACAGAATTGAAATTAAATCCGGGGGTACGTCCCTTTGCTCTAAAATTATGAATTCTGGCACGAAGCAAGATCATAAAGCACAAATAAACGGAAAAAAAGGATGCTATTTGTGTGGAACCGTCGGTGCGCGAGTCCGACTCGCACTTAGCCGTTTTTTATTTTTGCTTCTTTTGAATTCATTGCAAAATTCGCAACTTTATTTCTCAAGATTCAAAGTGAATACTTACATCACGTGTACGGTGTTGCAAGGGGTTTAATTTTTATTTTATTTCTTCCAGTTTTTAAACTTGAGCAACAATTGTTGCGAGTTTGCAGTTAATTTAAAAAAAAACGTGTGCGAACTGGACATTGATAGCAAATTGCAGTGGGGACCCCACATAGAAAAATTGGCTGGTAAATTAAGTTCTGCTTACGCTGTTAGGAACATCAGACAAAACACGGATATAAATACTAAAATATACTAGCCTAGATGTAGCCACCATCTAGGCTAGTATATTTTAGTTACTTTCATGGTGTCATGTCCTATGGTATCTTGTTGTGGGGGAAAGCAGCGGATATTCAAACTATTTTTATTTTACAAAAAAGAGCTATTCGAGCAATTTATAATTTAAAACGCACTGACTCCTTAAGAGAGCTTTTTAAAGAAATTGACATACTAACTGTAGCTAGTCAATTTATTTTCGAAAATATAATGTATGTACGCCTTACAAAATTTCCCAAACTTAGCGATAGCTGTAATGTTAACCTAAGAAATAATCACAGACTACTTGCGCCCCGGTTTAGACTCGCGAAGGTTAGCAATTCTTTCAAGGGTCAATGCAATCTCTACTACAACAAGATATCTCTGGAGATCTTGAAATTGCCATTTGAGTAATTTAAAAACCATGTTAAAGCGACTTTTTCGAAAAAGGGATATTACAATGTTCAAGATTACTTAAATGATGGGACTGTATGGGGTTAATCTGGCTCAACACAGACCTTGCTGTTAATTATTTTGTAATTATTTAATCCAGCTTATTAATTATGATACTGACATAAGTATATATATTTTGTATTAGTAAGCATTAGCAATTTTTAAAAGAGATCTAAAAATCAAATTGTGGGTGTTTCTACGCCCTTCTTCTCCCACAGTGGTCCAATGTAGAGAAGTGGCAAAAAATGACGATTGCTAAGTATATGTAAATATCTACAGTAATAAAGACATTTGTAATTTTGTAATTTTGGACTCGAGCCCCAAGGTTTCCAAGTGTGTAACTTGTAGATATTTGTACATATGCTATGAATTATATATATATATTATATATAGATAGTTCGTCTATTGACAGACGCTTTTTACTGTACTAGTACAGTATGTACTGCTACGTACATTCACCTTTTTTTTATATGCAAATATATTTTTTCCTGGGCATTCTCTTTGATTTATTTTATTTTATTTTGTTTATTTGGGTTGAAAAACAGCCACACAATGTATGTATAACATAATTATAATTGTGTAGCCCGCGACATCATCCCCATGCAACATCATAGACAGGGCTAACTGTTAACAATTATAGAAGTCAGACAGAGAACATAAACACAAAAAAAAAAGTTTAGTTTTGTTAAGCTATTTGCCAAGTTTTAGCAAGCTAGCTTCATTACATAGGAAGTTATTCAGTTTTTTGTCATTCCTGAAAAATAGGTGTTTGGGCATACGCCCTTATGATATGAAGCCCGCGATATGCACATGATATGAATGTATTGCACACGTACCTCAAAGCGTGTGTGTTAACCAGGTTTTACACATGCGCATGTGCTTATTTTATTACCCACATACAAAATCCGGCCAACTTATTGCTATAAGTACTACTTAAGCAAAGATTTATTTTTGCTATAAGCCCTTGCTTCATGACGAATTTCTTGATTTTAGGTCAACGTACGTTCTCTATAGGTTTTGATTCCCTTCCGAGTATCAAGCAAACTCTGAAAAATTGTATCTTTTGATTGCGTTAAGTTTTTTTATTTTTTTTCAACAAGTATTCACCTGACCTGAGTTATTGATACTAATTTCAACGTGGTACCCCTCCACGCGCTCCTGAGACAGAGGGTCTTGACCGAAGGACTGACAGACGGACAGCGAAGTGATCCTATTAGCTATAAGGGTTCCTTTTAAGATTCGGAACCCTAAAAAATATCTGCTTGCATTTTTAGGGCTAGAGAACGTGACTTAGCATTTCCATTTGGTTCACGATCATATAACTTTTTCTGCAACGTGACTAGCGACTTCAACATTCCTTATGATCTCAGCTTTTAGGAGCCTAAATATTGGGTGCTTACCTTACTTATAAAATTGGCGCAATTTTCTTACAGATTAGGAGTTCAAGGTTTCACATCTGCATTAAATTTTCTAATAATTTTTAGCTTGAAATAAAATTTAATCTTCAAAATCAATTCGTCTTAACCATAGGCAATTCCAAGGCCCTAATGCATTTTATAAAGAAATCCAACATGGACTGGAAAATAGTACGCCTGATTTACAAAATGGTTATAGCACCGTGTATAACATACGGACTTAAAGCGGCAGCCCTCACCAAAGCAAACCGTTCTAGACTAAGAAAATATGAACGCCTGATCCTCAGAGACATGTTTGAGAACGCCAGAAGCTATCCAAGACACCACAAAATTCATGACTTACTACAGGGCAAAACAATAACCAAACAAATCAAAAACCATCGGATGTGTTACTATACACATATTCTACGACGCCCACAAAAACACCTACTCCACGCTGCATTGAAATACGAAGCAAAGAAGAAGAAAGTTGGCCGACCCATTTACACCTGGAAAGATTCCCTTAAGCATGACATCAAATACTACGGTAAAGAACACAGTTACTGGACAGAATCAGCACACAACAGGGATAAAGTCAGAAAGGCATCGAGCCAAATATACCATATTCCAGAAACAGACAGCGAAAGCGAAACGGAGACCTTACCGGATAACCCAAACGAACACGACAGGACAGGAAACTCAACCTATAACAATACCTGAAAATAGAAGGAAAACATGAACTTGAAGAAAACAACAGCTGCTCTCCAAATCCTCTATCCTCCCCATTCCACATATCCTATATTGGCTTCAGGCTGAAGAGTCGGTCGATTGAATTCACGCTCCTTCCTCTCCTATCGAGCAGGTCATTCCGCCCCCCCTCAAAACTCGTGCTCTCTGGTATGCCGGCCGAAAGACCGGAACAGGTTTAGAACCCTGGCTGGAGAAGCACCATTCATTCATTCATTCATTCATTCATCTTCAAAATCAATTCGTCTTAAATGTCATCCATTTTCATGATAAGATTCGTAATATTTTTTACAGCTGACACTTTAAAAAAAACAATATTGCTGTTAGCTAAATGTTGTCTCATTCATACCGACAAAATTTTATAAAATTAGAATTTGTCATTCCTTAAAAATAATGCAAAAATTTTGGTACTGAAAATTGAGTTTCCTTCAATTTCTCCATACAAAACGCTGATTTCATAGGTAAGCACCGAATATTTTCTACATATGCAGTTACTTTCAAAACTGTTTTGACTTTTTCTACTATGGTGCGTTGTAATATACATTACAAGTCAAACAAAATTCAAAATATTAATAAAATGTATAAAATAAAATTAGATAAAGGAAACATTTGCCACATCATTAATAAGGAAGTTGTCATTACCCGTAGGAGTATAATGTAATATAATTGGTACAATTAAAAGAATTAATTTTTATTAAAATAATATTTACTTATGTACGTCGTTCTTTAAAATTTATGAATTCTTCATAGGAGTAGAACGACTTCTTGACAAGCCACTTTTTTAGTTTAATTTTAAAGTTTAGGAAGCTCGGTGCATTGGTAATGTCGTCCGGTAGCAAATTGTACACCTTCGGACCCATCACCCGTATTGTTTTGGCCATTTTTTCTAATTTATGAGGGACATTGGCTAGTTTATCTGCACCTCTTGTAGTGTGACTGTTTTGGTCACCACGTTTAGGCAGACTACCAACATTGACTCTCACATGAGTAGCAACTTGAAAAATGAGTAGGGATGGCAATGTCATTATTCCAAGCGCCACAAAGTGCGGTCTGGCGGATGTGTCCTGGGCCACACGTGCAATCAGTCGTACGGCTCGTTTCTGAAGTCTGAAGATACGCTCCCAGTCAGCAGCGCGCCCCCAGAACTCGATTCCGTATGACAGGACTGACTGCACTGTGGCGAAGTAGCAGGTCCGAACCGCTTCTTTAGGAAGTGTTGACGATAGTCTACTGAGCGCAAAACAGGCGCTACCCAATTTACCACACAGCTTTTGTATGTGATGCTCCCAGGTCATTGTCTGGTCTATGACAAAACCGAGAAATGATGCGGAGGAGACTTGTTCAATTCTCGTTTCCTCGACGCGTATATCTAGTAAGCGTCTCCTGCGTCCGGAAAGGTCGAAATTAATTACTTGAGTCTTTGTTAGATTGAGTGCGAGGCCGTTTTTTTATGAATTATGAATTTCATTGGTAAAGTTTGATCTTAATAGATCCAACACTTTATTTCCAACTCCGTAATTATTTATTTTCATTAATAGCGCGTCCTGTGCCAATCTAACAATCCAATATTAATCGATACGCAGTCGATAATACGGCAACTCAACGCTTTGTCGGGAATATCTGTATTATTTAGGTTGATATGAATTTGACAGTTGAATTAAATAATAATAATAATAATAATAACTTGGACACTATTGACTCACATTGATCTAGCCCCAAACTAGGATTCCCTGTATCTTGGGTACTAGACAACGATACACATACTTATATAGTTAAATATTATACTTAGATAGATAAACAACCGTGACTAGGGTACAAACATCCGTTCACGTCAAACAAATATTTGCCCCCACCGGGACTCGAACCCGGGACCCTTGGCTTCGAATTATGAAATGTATGTTCTTTTTATAGCGACAGCAAACCCAGCTGAAAAGTAAGTAAGTAATAAAATATTAAATAAATAAAATAAACATCAACATCGACCAACTCTTGAAGTGAATTACTTGTTTAGCCATGATTTGGAAATCGAAAAGTGGATGAGAATGAGGGGAGAAACCAATGGCTAAAAGTGGTGCCTATAATTTTTCGGCCATCACCCAAACCATGAATCGATCCTAGACTATGTAACAACCAAAACAGGGAACGACATGTATATACCCTGAAACTTAGTGCAATTATTTTTAAAACTTGGAAGTCCTTTATTTATTCGGCTTTAGTACGGGGTTAAGGGTCAGGCGTAAGTATTTTTTGTTGTGAACTTGTGTTATTTATCCATTCATTCATCAATCCCTTTTTTTGCAGTCAGTACATTATGTGAAAGCATCTTCAACATAGGCTAATATTACAGTACATTGAAAATAAAATAAACATAAACTCCAAATATATTTTTATCAATATATTTATGAAGCGTTCGTGGCCTAGCGATATTCGCACATCGGAAACGATCGTGCGGGTAGCAACATCTGGCCGAGACAAGTACTGGAAGGGTGTCCGTTTCTATGTGGGATTTGTTTCGGGGGTTTCCGTGTTTCGGATGACACGTAAAGCTGTAGGTCCCGGCTGCGTTATCTGAAAAGCCCGTGGGGTACAACACTGGGCCGCGTTGTGCCCCAATGGCTTATCAGAATTTAGAACCGCTCGAAAAGCCAGAGCGCTACAGCGCGGCGCTGCGTTGTACCACACGGGGTTTTTCAGCGGTCGCATTGACAATTCATCGTATGAATAGCCCGTGGGGTACAACGCGAGCGACCCATGCATTAGGCGTGAAAGAGAAAGCGGATGAACGCACCAAGCGAGTGCGGTGCGGCGCTGACGAGAACCTGGTTCAGTGAAATGACAAAAAGAAAATTTGTATGTAACTGCTGGTCATAAATAAATGCCAAATAAGCTACCAATACGGTTCTGTGAAACTACATGGGTCGCCAAACTCCGCTCTGTTTCGCTTCGCTCGGCTCCAGGTTGTACATAAAGTTGTAAACTTAACTTAACTTTGCTATAGGTCACTTTCTGTCCAAATACTAATATTTAGGCAGAAAGTGACCCAAAAGCAACCAATTTCGCTCAACATTCTAGTATAAACTGGGCGCGATGAAGAAGAGGGAAGGGCAAAAAACTGACATGTATTTTTGGCCGTGACTTGAACAAACTTGGAAACTTTAAAATGAGGAAATACATAGGCACGTTGTAGCGGTCCAGTTTTTTAACTAGAAGCTAATACACGAAAAGCCAGAGGGACACCAGCCGCAGGCGCTGTACCCCACGGGCTATTCAGACGATGTGAGCGCTGAAAAACCCCGTGCGGTACACAGCGTCACGCTGTAGCTCACTGGCTTTACGAGCGGTTCGAAATTCTGAAAAGCCCGTGGGGCACAACGCGGCCCAGCGTTGTACCTCACGGGCTTTTCAGAAGAGGCGTCCCGGCTACCGTCGCTACTTGGTGTTAGTAGTCGAAAAGCTGTGTTAGATTCTTGATAAAGTCGCGTTGGCCACTAGCCGAGCCAACGTGGTGGCATTCGACTCAATCTTACTCGTATCCGGGTAAAGGCCCGTGGCCCTCGGTGGGGATATTAATGGGCTACATTTATTTGACGACCCGAATGGCCGAGTCGGCAGTGACCCTGCCTACGAAGCGAAGGGTCCCGGGTTCGAGTCCCGGTGGGGGTAAATATTTGTTTGATGAGAACGGATGTTTGTACCATAGTCATAATTGTTTATCTATCTAAGTATAATATTTATCTATATAAGTATGTGTATCGTTGTCTAGTACCCAAGATACAGGGAATCCTAGTTTGGGGCTAGATCAATGTGTGTAAATAGTGTCCAAGGTATTATTATTATTATTTATTATATTTATAAATTATGGCCTCAAACAACAAACATTCTTACAGGATTGACCCTATAAGCAACTAATCAATCGAACCGGACGATTCTCATATGTAGACGTTAGAAATTCGCTTGAGACAAAACCGTTATGGGCAATCGCCGATGGAATCGAAACACTACTTCAAAATACGATTAAATCAGAACTACATTATGCTTTGATTTTTTTTTTGTATCCACTTCTCATCAAGTTTGTTAACTTGTTGGCCCAGTGGCTAACAAGTTAATAAATTATAATAAATGCTTTCAATTTAGTGTTCGCAACCGCAAGGCCAGCTCTCCAATTTATAACTTTCGCAAAGCAACAGCATAAAATAAACACAACAAGTATGAGTAAGTATGAGATTACGTTCACAATATTGAACAATGTACAAATGTAGATTTGAAAATACTTTGCAGAGACGTATTTACTAGGATGGATTATTTTGCCTTTGACTAACAGCCAGTTGCAGGAACGATATATGAATTGTACTCAGAAATAAGAGCCATGTTATATCAAAAAACAAAATTTCCTTTGCTCAAAAAAAACAAGTTTCTGCAACTGGCTGACAGATACTTGTAATTATAATTAACTCATATTTTTTTCTTCAGGGCTAGGTGTATACGGGTTAACCGTGCTAAAGGTCGGTAACCGTGGTAACGATCGGGGACCGCCACCGTGATAAGCTAAACGATAGTATACCTCGCGCCACGAGTTATGAGCGGTGACCTTGAATACGCATTAGTCACTTTTCAATACCTGTACATATGCGCAGTAATTCCCGCCAACGTCGCCCAACGCTCTTAATTCGTGGCGCGAGGTATAATTTAGAACACGCGCATAACAGCATACAGTGGTAGATAGTCAGTGCCCGCTACTACCATGCTAGCCCGAAAAGACTATAGCTTAGCGTCTTCATATACGCATTCTTTATTTTTTCTTTCTTTCTATACATCTATATATCTCATAGCCATCAATATTAGCAATTTTTCCCAAGGCATACTGGTTTTCCACCATAGCACCTGAATATTTTTTTTGAACAAACATTTCTCAGACGCCTCTACCCAAAGAGCTCGAAATACAACGCACAGCTGTTACCAAAGTTTCAATCCAATAAACAATCAATCCCCTATGCAAACACTAGCAAAATAGGTCAAGCATAAATTGACGCAAGCGCATGCAGCCAGTGGCGAAAAGTGGCACACGAAATGGACAAAATGCCATTCGTCTATTAACCAGGACATAACAGAGTTATAGTAGTTGCAGCTAAAAGATCGTGCACGCTTTTCACTTTCATTGTTGAGTTGTGGTGCAGATTGGTAGCTGCATCCACTGGACGAAATCAACGCCAGCAGTAAACGGAAATAGTGCATGCAATCTGTGCCATTACATCTGAGTGGTATCAAAGCGGCGGTCTGGTTAGATGTTCCGCATCAACACCTCATTTGTCGCTTGATTAGAATCATCAAACGCTATACGATATGATCTCTCGCTCGCCTGTGAGAAATTTGTACAAAAAAATTGCTCTGCCTATCCGCAAGACTCTGACAGGAGTAAAACCCACAAGTTGATTTAACAACAGTGAAAAAATAACCGGCTGACCAACAAACCGAATGTGTGGAAGATACCAAACGGTATTATTTATATTTTCAATGAAAGATTAATGAAATAAACACACAAAATCCAAATAAACATATTGATTGGATGGTGTTGAATAATGTTTAAGATTTATGGTTTTATATTCGTAACACTGTTTAAAGCGTGTCAAGGTTTAGTAGATTATGGCCCAGTCACTGAAAACAGGTCCTGGCTTAATATCCTAGCTTTAGAAACTAGCCTAGTCTCCAAAGTATTTCCCGCAGACTTGAGCAACTGATATTTAGACGTGAGCAACAGGGTCCAGTAAGTGAACGTTGGTGGGTGGAACTCACAGTATTAGGCCGGTTGTCCAGCGCATGATCGTAGACTGCCAGGCAGGCCACGGCCAGCAGCAGGCCCGTGTGGAAGCCGGTCATGAAGAGACCCACGTACTGGATCAGCATAGTGATCAGCCCGAAAAGCACGCCAGCGCAGAGGGCGACACCTGCAACAATATTAAATAGGGCTGTCAAAAACTCCATCTTGTTCCACGTAACAAGCGATTTTTCGATTCGGTTTTTTCTGAACGTGGTACGGAATGTTCGAGTCCGACTCTTGGCCATGTCGCGGGCAACGGCTTATGCTATAAATAATAATTATACAGGCTGGGAAACTGGGAGGTAAACAATATATTGTTTAAGCGGCAAAGTAAAGTATGACAGTTGTTTCATGAAAATGATTTTGTTTAGATACGGCAAAGTTATTTAGCGTTTAACGACTGAACAACGTTTTTAACTAGTGGTTCTATGAGAACAGTAGACCTCGTTTGATAAGCACTTCAAGCTTGTAGATCTGCTGAAAGTAAATTAGAACGTTGATGATCGATGATGAGTCCGTCAGTGACAAAATGCTGGAACTTTGACGGCCGTCGTTTTCAATCTATTGGTAGAAATTGACTAAATTTTGGGAATTAGCCTATTTAAATTGTGGCCTATTAGTCACATACAATTGGTGTCTAGCTTTAGCTACAACATAGTTACAGGCGGGTCGAAAATACCCCGAAGTGCTTCCCCCTCCCCGTAATGAAGTCCTTTGTGTGCCTCTCATATTTGATTGAAATCCGTCGATAAATAACGCTACAGCAAACTTCCCCCCTTTCCCCCTATTTTCCCGGCAATCAAAAACCGTGATCGAATAAAAAGAAAAAAAAACAAGGAACTTGTGTGCCAATTTTGGTCAAAATCGGTTGAAAAATGCGACCTGTAGGTGAGAACAGACAGACGGACGGACAAAGGCATTTTGGGCAATCTCGAAACTGAGCGCTTCGCTCGCTCGGTCAATTAAAAAAAATGTTCTACTCAACCCAATCATGTATAGCGGGACCTTTAAGAAAATTGCCAAAACTCTAAGGAAATTGCGGTATTTTTTTGGTAGAAATCACTTACATCCGCGGCTAACAATGACTCGTTTAGTGTATAAATTTGAGCAACATGTCATTGTAACAGATAAAGCAGTTGCTTGTCAGAAGGGCTCTTACGGAGCAGAATATAAAAAAATGTCGTCTCTGTAGATGTCGTCAATTTTCACTTGTATGGTGAGTAATTACGTAAACTACATAGTCAGGTCATAAGTTCTGTCACATGTGCAATATGAAATAATTTAGACATGTTTATTATTTATGTAAACATTTATGTAGCAAAATGAACTTAATAAAACATAGATTCTTATGGTAATAAAGTTTATTCAAAATGACCCCCGCGATTTTGAATACAGGCCTTTATTCTGCGCGGCCAGTCGTCTATCGCAGCACGAACGAGGTCCATGTCAATATCGGCGGCTGCCTTAATCAAGGATGCCTTGAGTGACTCCAAATCAGGATGAGGCTTTGAGCAGGCCTTTTCCTCCAAGTGTTGCCATATCTTGTAATCTAACGGACTCAAATCTGAACTGGAGGAGGGCCAGTCTTCGTGCCGGATGAAGTCGATTTCACGCGCCGCCAGCCAGTCTTGTGTGCTTTTCGCTCTATGAGCTGGCGCAGAATCTTGTTGGAATACCCAGTGCCTGTTATTAAACATGGTATGAGAAACAGGTTCCACAAGGTTCTTGAGGACTGTATTTTGATACACAACTGCATTCGTTTTTACGCCTTTCTCACAAAAATGTACCTCAGTTAAGCCCCAATAAGAGACTCCCAACCAAACCATGAGCGAGGATGGAAAATGACCTCGTTGGACACGCGGAATACGGTTGCTCGCTTCTTCACTGCTGTGTGCGTACACCTTATCATTTTGTTTGTTGTAGCTCTCTTCCACGGTGAAAATTTTTTCATCCGAAAAAAGAATTTCCCGATGCTTTTTTCCCGCGTACCGCTTCAACAAAGCGCGGCATCTCTTCAGTCTCAGGTCCATTAAACGAGCGTCCAAACGACGTCCTTTTTTTCTTCGATATGCCCTAAGCCCTAAGTCTTCATTTAACACTCTTTTCACCGTGGTCCTGCTTAACCCCATCTGAAGGGCCAACAGTTTCTGCTTACGTATGGGATTTCTTTGAATTCGCGCCTTCACAGCTTTTATCACTGCTGGAGTCCTAACAGAGCGAGGGCGACCACTTCTTGACCTGTCATCTACACTAGAGTCTTCATTGTATCGTTTTATGGTACGATAAACGAATCTTTTGGTTATATTCAAATTTTTCAGTAAGTCGAAAATCTGAATTGGCGCGTAACCGCAACGATGCAACGCAATAACTGTGACACGGTCTTCTTTAAGTGTCCACTCCATATTTAAAAATGAGGAAAATTCTAAAAAGTACACATTTTTATTTTCATGAAAAATTCGAAATTCGAATTCAATAAACTTTTTTGTGGCCAGCGTTCTAAATTCAAAAGTTTTTATTGTGTGACAGAACTTATGACCTGACTGTGTTTATTTGCTTTTTTTTATAATATTTGTATTCGTTTTAATTAATATACAAAGAGTTCATATAATAAAGCCTGAAAATTGCAATCAAATACAGAATTTTTGTAGTATTAACGAAAATACCTCAAAATTATCACTTGTCTGGGTCCACTTAGACAGGAAAATGATAACACTACAGGAAAGTGATATACCTGTATTAATTCAATGTAATAGCGTTGTTATGTATATAGACTATTAACGTATATGTAATACGTGTATTTGCTGTGATATTTTATTGGTATTACTCAGTTCCCGGGAGAAAACAAAAATATTACATTCCAATTTTCTACTAGTTATTATGATTAAATTATTAACTTATTGAGTACGCTTTTCCACAGAAACCAAACTTAAGAAAAAGAAGAACAGGGAAAATATTAGCACAAAAACGAGAAAATTTAAGAGTGAACGAAAATAACCAAAAAAGTTAGCTCAAAAATATGGAATACTGAGAGTAAAACAAAATTAAAGGAAAGAAGTATGGCTACTACTAAGTAAGTCAGTCAATTGAAGCTTTTATGAAAGACGATATGTACAGATTAGGGGCTGGCAAAAAAGTATAGATCAAAAAAATAAAATAAGAAAACAAAACAAAACAGACTTTATACGCTCCTGAAGTTACACAAAGATTTTTTGAAGACAGGACGTAGTCAACTAGTTTTACGTTTACATGCCTTACACCATTTTGTGTTGTAGCTCCAAGAAATATTTCATGTATGTGTATTTGTGTATATTTAGCGTATTTGTGATAGTTGCTGCATAAAATCTATTCCCTTGTTTGATGGATTTGACAACACGGTGGTTGGTAGCCAGATATCAAGAGTGGGTTGCGGAACGTGAACTGATCACAGATAACAAAACCAAGAAAGATCGTACTATCAACAGAAAATATCAATAACGAAATATCTGCTGGTAAGCTCCTTCAAATTTTTTTTTAAATACAGCTCGAAAATCTCTTTAACCATGAAAAAATATCCATCTAATCTAAATAATAATGTCGTGAAAATTTCAGCTCTACCATGTCCATACAAATAATCTCTTGTATGGGTTTTTCTTTTAATTCTTAAATACCCGTATATTTCATTATTTGTTGTTATAGCGGCGATAGAAATATAAACCCTCTGTAAACATTTCAGCTCTACCTATTTCTGTTGAAACGCTAGTGCCTGGTGACATAAGGACGGACAGACGGACAGCGGAGGCTTAGTAATAGCGTCCCGTTTTGCACCCTTCGGGTAAAGAACCCTGAAAAGGAACCCTGATATGAACACTTCGTTGTCCTTCCGTCCCTTTGTTAAAACCCTTTTTCTCAGGAACTCGTAGATATTAAGTTGAAATTTATATTTCAACTTGATATATCTACGCGTTACTTGATTACTCAGGTCCGTGGTGCCTTTTTGTGAAAACTTAATAGGGTACTTCCCGTTGACCTAGCTAGATAGAAAATACAAGCGCTTTCCAAAGACTAAATTGTGTATGGTCTTATTTTATTAAAAATCTTACCACTGACCTGACTGACCAATATATTACTAATTTTATTTTTAAGACGTTGCCGATTGTGAATCGATGTTGAAGGGCGTCATTTTGAAAATCTACTGTAATAAACTAGTTGTACTCAATTAATGTCTTATTTTTTATGGATCCTGATAATAAATACGATTGTTTGTACAGCCATTTCATTAGTTTTAGGTCATCATAACACGTCAAGCAGTGGACGCAAAAATGCCGAAGAAGAAGAACAAGAAGGTCATCATAACACGGAATGTTTTTTTAAGTAAAATTTATTTTAATGTGTCACTGAACGTTCAATTTGAGATTATTTGAATGCTTTTGATGATGCCTTACTAATGGTGGCCATAAAAAGCTAAAACAATGTTTTCGAACAACATTTTTGCTTAGCTCATTTTCACCAAAATAAGTTTGGAAGCCGTTTTCATCGAAAAATTGCTTGTTAAGAACCTTTTTATTTTTATTATTTGGTAAGCTTATAAATTTTTCAAGTTTTTAAAAGTAGTTAGAACTTATGATACAGCCATTTTTTATTTTTAAGAGAATTTAGAAAATGTAACTCCGTTCAACTCAAACCAAAAATTTCACTTTCGACCCTTTTTTCGGTTACTTGTAATGATAAATGATGTGTAATTACACATCATTTATCAATTGATTATAAAGTATAAAATAATGATTCATGAAGATAATTTTAGAGAAAAATTGATACAAAATATCTCACTATTAAAAAAGTTATGATAATTTTAAGTTGCACCGATAGAAAATTAGCAAATCAGTTTAAAAAAATCGTAACTTCTAAACCGCTAAAAATCGCGGTACATACATAGGGTATTTTCGGATAAACCCAAGCATTAGGAATAAAAAAAAAAAATTTCGACGTCACCTTTTGGACCACCTGTATAGCACAAGTAAAGCAAAAATCTGAAAACCGTAATTAGCGGAAACCTCGGTGCGCTTGGCCGCTATTTTCATTGACAAGCGTTCAAAGTATGTCAAATCGCTGTAAAAAGCCCGCGAGATGTCATACAGGCGGTTCATACAGCAATCTGTAACGCTATATGCAACGTTGGAAACGACCTAATTCGATAAAGTATCTATGAATAATTAAGTGTGTCGTACCGAGCCCGGTATCGATTTGATCGAGTAACACAGGCAAATATTGTTGCTTTTTAGGGTTCCGTACCCAACTGGTAAGAACGGAACCCTATTACTAAGACTTCGCTGTCCGTCCGTCCGTCCGTCTGTCACCAGGCTGTATCTCAAGAACCTAGCTAGCTAGAGAGTTGAAATTTTCACAGATTATGTATTTCTGTTGCCGCTATAACAACAAATACTAAAAAACAGGATAAAAGAAATATTTAAGGGGGCTCCCATACAACAATTCTTTCAATACCACATACAAACTTATGGATGCACCTGGTTACGTACATGGAGTGTGAAAGTAACCGCACCAATAACTTTGTAAACAATATTTTGCTGTGTAAAATCCAAACTATTCACTCCACACCATCGCTTCCATTGAACGGTGGTACGGAACCCTTCGTGCGCGATTTAGACTCGTACTTGACCGGTTTTTAGTTTTTTCAGGTGATGAGCTTCGTTTTCTTAATGCGTAAAGTCTAAAGAGGCAGCAGCCATACTTCCATTCATTTTACACTTGGCGGGGGAATCATGTTGTAGTTATTCCGGTAGCCTAACTACACGATTTAGGAAAGGCTTGTGTTCAAACGATTACCAAATCACCAAATTGTGTTTGGGTAAATGATCACCAACTTCTTTTTATGTTTGTGTACTTTGTTTATGTTTTAAGAAATTTTGTTGTTCTTACATGTACAACCTACCATGAAGGATAACGCTCATCCCCTTTACCCTTCACCTAAGCTACCGCAGTATTTTGGGTAAAAAAATAATATTTTGGTGATCATTCTTTTTTTGCATTTAGTAAATAGCCGGCCGTGCGCGAGTGAGTTCACAATAAATTGAAACTACAATATATCTTAAGCTCTTACGTAGGCACTTTATATCCGTCACATAAATTGTTGTTATGACTCATTTAATGTCAACTAATACAGATCTGACTCATCTATTCAGCCTCCTGCACCCACTGAGTAAAGAGGCCTCCTCTTTGCTATTATCTAGTATGAACCTATGTCATTTTTAGAGTTCCGTAACCGGAGGGTACCATACGAGACTCATTACTAAGCCTCCGCTGTCCGTCCATCCGTCTGCCTGTCCGTCAGCAAATAAGTAAATAATAATTAATAAATGTTAGAGGACACTAATCGAACTAGGCCTATAGTACGCTCAATAAGGCTTGTGTTATGGGTACTAGACGACGATATATTTAATAGAGATAAATACTTATGTATATACATAGAAAACATCCTAGACTAAGAAACAAATATGCATCATCACACAAATATTCGCCATTACCGGGATTCGAACCCAGGACCATCAGCTTCGGAGGCAGGGTCACTACCCGCTAGGCTATACCAGTCGTCAGCGTGTTCTATCTTATGAACCGCAATATGTAGAAAATTTAAATTTACACAGAATATGTATTTCTGTTGCCGCTACAGAAAAAAATAATAAACTAGACGCAATTTTAAAATTAAATGGCGTTTCCATATAAGAAACATTATTTGCGTATTTTCTGGGACGATCGTACGGACCATTCCAGAGCGTGTGCGAATCACACTTGGCCGGGTTTTTTACCGTCTAGCGCTAACCTCATTCAGTAAGTCATCTTTTTAACCGACTTCAAAAAGGAGAAGGTTCTCAATTCGTCTGTTTTTTTGTGTGATTGTTACGCGATTACTCTGTCAAATATGAACCGAACCGATTTTGATGATTTTTGTTTTGATTAGTACGTCATACTTCAGAGGTGGTCCAATACAAATTTTATCAACATTGTTTCAGCGCTTTTTGAGAAAATCAACAAATACAAAAAAATGTACACATATCGTTTGTGGTTCCGTGGAGCAAAAGCTTTGATGAGAAATGCGCAATGTTACTCGTAGACGAGTAAATGCCTGTCTCCCTGGGTGGGGGTTGGGGCCATTATTGTGCTACATTTAGAAGTAAAAAATATAACTTTGAGTAATTGAGTATGGGCTGGCTATGGCTACAGAATTAAAACCAAACATCGCTTATTAATATTCAATGTCATATCATGATAGCAACTTTCGAATCTGTCTGTGCAGTTATATAAAACTAAAGTCAAGGCAAGATTGATCAATGTTGAACGCACGCTGGGACCACCTAACTTTAACTCACAATGAGTAAACAATCAATGTATTGACAACCACTGGGGCGGAATATTTAAACTAACTATCATCACAAAACAATGTATACCTTTCAAAAGAGAAAAGGCTTTCAGACAGTAATATAATATTTACCAACAAAAAACCAACTCTCACGTCGTCGTCGTCTAGTCATGGATGAAAAAAATTTAAATGGTTGTGCGCGGCGTTCTACTAGAACGTTTCTAGACAGTAAATAATGTTGGTTTAAAACAACTTTGTGATTTTGGTACAATCATGATACCGTCTAGTTACATTACAGCGGTGGCTTTCAATCGGTGGGTTGCCCTTTAGGGGGGAAAGCGGGATTCGGCCAAACAATTGTATGCGACGCTCCTCAAGTCATTGAACTTAGCTAGCTACACATTTCTCGACTTGCTAGCCATATGAAATTTCAGGAGCGGCTTGCACCGTGGATCTCGGTAATTGCACATATACACCTATGCCTGGTTGCGTAAAGCCGCTTTCTGTAGCTATATTAGTCAGCTCTGTTAAGTGCTGAATAATACAGACTACGACCTTTAAAAAACAAAATCTGTGTATGCATCAACGCTTAATGTTTTCATATGGTTGCTGTAGGTCACTTTCTGTCCGAATACTAAAGTTAGGTTGTGTTAGGTCACGACTTTATTATACAAATTGGAGCCGAGTGAAGCGGACCGGAGCGAGGCGACCCCATGTAGTTTCACAGAACCGAATTGGTTGCTACAGTTGATATTTAAAAACGTAGAGTTAACGAGGGACACATGTCTGTAACGCATGAAATCATTAGCTAAGTTCATGTTAAATTCCCGAAAGGGCAAAAAAGGAGAAAATGAACTGAGCCTTTTCAGCACGTTCAGGGCTGATTCATAATGCGGCTTTACGCTGACTGGTTACACATTCCTCGACTACTAGCTATGTGAAAACAGGCTGGAAAGTGAGCAATAGATGGACAAGTGAGTTTGAAGAGAAGAGTCCATCTATTACTCTTTTGACAGATGTAACGCCGTTGACTTATGCCTTTTTAATTCTACTGCTTAAGTATGATCTTAATAGATCTAACGCTTTATTTATAACTCCATAATGATTTAATTTCATTCGTAGCGTTTTATGATCAACACAATCAAACGCCTTCGAAAGATCGCAAAAAACTCCGATAGCATCATTTGCGGCCTCCCGTGAAGAATAAATATAATAAATACGGGTAATACCTGCATCCGAAGTCGATTTACCCCTAGTGAAACCTAATTGTTTGGCGTGGAGTGGTTTTGTACGTTTGAAGTGTAAGAGCACTTGATTGAGAATAACTTTTTAAATATTTTATTTAGTGCTGGAAGAACAGATATTAGGGTGAAATTTGAAAGATCACCCTTGTTTCCAGACTTAAACAGAGGTATCAGTTTACTGTGTTTCTTGAGGAAAGATGTCGAGCTTTAACTACAATTACTGAACCTCTGACTGACGAATATACCCCCCAGGTCTTCAGTAAAGTATTATAAACGTTTCGAAAATGTCCTGGGGATATCCATGATCAACTTTAAATATACATTACTGACGCTAGTATAGTTTTTTAATAAAGTCTGCTTCATTTGGAGATGTATTTATACGTTCTGTAGTAAATAAGGGTACATTTATAAAGAATGTTTCGAAAGCTCGAGCAACCTCAGCGGTAGATTCAACATCATCTTTAGGCAGAAATCATTGTCCCTTGGTATAACTTTGCCAGTTTCACGGTATATTATTTGCCAAACTGTTTTCATTCTATTATTTGAATTTTCTATTAATGTGTAAAGTTTTTGCCTTTCTACAAACCAACTTGAAAGTTTTGGGATATTTTTTAACATAGCCATGAGTTTTTCTATGAAAGTTATAGATTTTTTGTTCATTAAGGTCATACAAGATAACTACTGTTACGAATTTTAGATGTTGCCCATTCATCAAATTTAGATTTAAAATTGTAGTCACTGACATTCTTTAATTTAAAAACTTTATTGAATTATGTTTGAATAATGTTGAAGAAGTCTGAATTTTGTTTGGGTTCTGTTCATTAAAATCCGGTACTGGGAAATATATATCTAAGTTTTTCGTATACGTCTCTAGTCAGATGTAATAGGTCTATAAAATTATGGATGAGTGTTATCCTTACTAGAAATTGGAAATGAAGCATCTTCACAGTCACAAAAAATGATATCGAAACTATGTTGCTTTGGCTAGTAAGTGTAATTCTAGTCTGCTCTATACATGACACAAATTAAATTATTTGAATAAAGTTATTAATCGTTGTTTTATTGTTGTATCTGTCACCGTAAGATAGTGAAAACCGTTAGTTGATAAACTAACGCGTTAGTTGATCAAATATCGACAGATAGTAAACCAGACCGACAGGGTTTAGAATTTACGTTTATTTTGTTCTTACATGTCAACCTAACACGAAGACTATTCGGGGGCTTCGCTGCACTCGCCCCCTCTAGTCTTCACCTAAGCTACCGCAGTGTTTGCCCTGGTATTTAGTTTGCAATTCAAGTTTAAACCAGTTCACTATTTAACAGTTTTAACCGTTAGTTTATCAACTAACGCGTCATATAGTAAGCAGTACGCTACAGTTTAATATCTGTCGATAGTTGACAAACTAACGAGAGAAAAAACGTTAGTTTATCAACTAACGGTTTTGACAATCTAACCCACAATATTTTTTTTCTGTTATGACATAGTTTAGGTTTCCTCAATAATTTTCCTAAATATTTCGAAATTGCCTTGTCTTTTTTCATCTTTCAGAGGTCTGTTGACACAACCTATTATATAGCTATCTAACTCAACACAGGACTGCTAAGAATTATTAGAGAACCGCCTTATTCAAAATACATGCATATTATCATTAAATATATTAATATACGATGACATCTATCTGATGACCCGAGTCACGAGGTTCGCGGTGGGGGGCGGGCAAGGAAAACGCCGCGCGCGGGTAGCGCGGGGTGCATCGCGTCGACCGAACGCTCTGCAGCGAGCGGCAGCCGCGCTCATTAGTTAGCGCGAGCGCCCGCATGCTGCCCCTTTGTCTTCCAATTGCATTATTTGCTGTTGTCACATGTCATTCGTTTTCACTGGAATGCTAATGCAATTTCCTTGCAAAATTTCGTGCTAGGTAATTTTAGAGTACGTTTTATTGTAATTAATAATATAAATCAATAACAAGTTTATGAAAATTCTCAATTTGTTTTTTTCTACGTAGATGTTTATGATATCGTATGTATCCTTTCGGAAATAAGATTACCATTCGTAAATTGTTATTTTTTACGTAGCACATTGAGTCGTACAGTAGAACTAAGTGTGGATGACACACTTACATTACACCGAATTATTCCAATGCCTCCCGATGGAAGTTGCTTATTTAATTCTATTGCGTTTTCTTTATTTCATCCCGTTGATATACATGTTAAAAATATACAACAAACCAATTGGCGGCTGCGTGATAGTGCGCGTCAATAGTAGAGTTAGTATGTCGTAACTGGTAAGATTTAAGTGCCTACACTTGCGCCCAAAACGGTGAACCATACGATTCAGAAGAAGATTATCGCGCAAGTATGCTTCATTCGACAACTTATGGAGCGGTTTCTGAACTTAAGGCCGCAAGAGACTTATATTCCCTTAAAATCTGATTGATTTTAATTAGAACACCAACTATAATTTATTTACAAAAAAGTAATGATATCCCACCAAAAACATAAATGTGAAAATGGGAGCCAAGTTCGATATTAACAAAAACGTGGCTGTCGACTTAACCCACAAAAGGTTTGAGATCTAGGTGAATGCCAAGTTACACAAAGTAGCTAACTTAACAGTTTAAGTTAAATATTTAACTTAGCTTGTTTTTAGCGACAAATCAAATTTTGGAAGGGTATAATATACCTTAATAGAGAACCTAAAAAGGAACTTTTTTGACAGACGTCACCTAGAAGTACTGAAGATAATATTGTGGGCATTTGCGGGGCAACAACATCAATTTGCCTTAATTGGCCTTTTTCTCCTTTGTGAAAGGGTTTAATAATTAACCCATTTCACTTCTCTGCATTATACATTTTTTTTTTTTATAAATCAGGTTTCGTACTCCGCCTCTTAGATGAACGAAACTCTTTGGTCCGTCATCTACAGGTACGCTTTTACCGCCGCGACGTCATGATACAGGCTATGTCGGTAAACACCGACACGGCATGAAGCGCCAGAACTTCAGGCAGAACCATACAAACATGCCAACAAACAGGCCAGAAATGTTGTTGTAGTCCTGGTTAACTATTCATTGTTTTGCGGCCCCATTATTGACCATCTTTTGCCACATTTTCGAGCAGTGTGGAGTGAAAAATAAATAAATACGACGGCACATCTTCGGGTTTTTATGACTGAGTTTAGACAATGTAATGTAAAGTGGGTGCGTGTGGCAGCATGAGCTGATTTGGTGCTCGAGTGATTATTTAGAATTTGATTTATTGTTGTTATCGAATTGGTTATTGAAATCTCGACTTTATGACCTTCCCCTGGCTTGAAAGCTGGATCCGCCGATGGGGGTCGCGAGTCGGATACGCGCCAAATAAGAACTGTACCTATATATATATATATATATATCAAATCGTGTAGGTGTAAGTGACCGATATTGCTGGTGCAAGTGTACTCACAGACATTTCCATAGGGCGGCATGAGATATTCTTGCAGGCATATCAAGTAGACAATGGCCGCGCCGAAAGTGAAGCCGGTAAGAAACATACTGGCTTTGAAGCAGCGGTAGCCTGCGAAAATAGGTATAGTGTTAGAAAAGATAGCAGGGTAAAGTAAAAGTGCGATAGTAGCAAGTTCTTATACTTCCACGGTTATGCCACATGGAGGGAAAGTACCTGAAATACTGTCGATAGCACGTAATGTTGACAGAAGATCTTATTTTATTTTTTTAAACAATTCTGGTTGATTTCAAAGTCTTTTAGGGTTCCGTACCCGAAGGATGCCAAACGGGACCCCAATCCTAAGCCTCCGTCCGTCCGTATATCACATACGGATTCATACGGTTCATGGTTCGATTCACGAATGAACGGTTCACACGGTTCATGAGGCTGTATCTCATGAACCGTGATATTTAGACAGTTGAAATTTTCACAGAAGATGTATTTATGTTGCCACTATAACAACAAATACTCAAAAACAGAATAAAATAAATATTTAAGGAAGCTCACATACAACAATTCTTTTAATACCATATACAAACTTATGTATGCACCTGGTTGCGTACATGGAGTGTGAAAGTAACCGCACCAATAACTTTGTAAACAATATTTTGCTGTGTAAAATCCAAACTATTCACTCCATACCATCCCTACCATTGTACAGTGGTACGGAACCCTTCGTGCGCGAATTAGACCCGCACTTGACCTTTTTTTTTTCATCGCTTGTGTTAACCGGAATGGAAACCCGCAAAAAGTGGGAAAAAATACCACGTTATTTTACGATACCAACCGAAACGCTTAATGTAAGTATCATTTGTGTCGAAGATACATAGCCAAAAGGTAGACCAAGAAGTTTTACAATAATTAAGGTACGTACATTTCCTCCATGTGGCATAGCCGTGGGACACCCTGCATATTTTTAGAGGGGCAAATAGTGCAGAAACTGTCTGACTGTTCTATTTTCTTTGTTAGGCTCATCAACTAAAACTATCCCTACCCGCTAATTCAAGATATCCAACAAAATCAACACCTTTGTGGTGTTGCGGTCGAGGCTGTGCTTCCCAAGGGAGAGATCCCGGGCCCGAATCTAGGCGGGGGAGGAAGAAAAAAAGCCCAGGTCTTGGATGTTGACATGTTTGTGACTGTTTCAGGTTCCTACGACACAGGGTATCCTAGTGTGGGGCAAGGAGCAATGTCCGTTTATCTAAATGCATGTTGTGGTATGCTTCGCTTTGCTATACCATCCTCCCTCCGATGAGGGCTACCGTTTAACCGAGTGCGCAACTGGCGAGTGAGGTTCTGAAGAATGAAGTAGCTGTCATAAAACCGACTTCAAAAGGATGAGTTTGTCCGTTCATTTTGTATCACCTTCCGCAACACCAGCGCCCCTAGCGGCGAATTAATAACCGATAGCCCTCATTGACAGTATGGCTGATCTCAGCAACTTTTAGAACGGGGATAAACACAATTCGGTTTAGAATAAGAATTGTGCTTTAAATAGGGATTTCGGTAGAGTGCGGGAGGTGCGATATTACATATTTGTCTGAGCTCCACAGGTCACGAAAGTTCATGTCCACACTACCGCAAGAACCTACTCAGATATACACTATGCTTATTAGATATTACATACACTTACCAAATAGCGTGTACACGATGCCAAACACGATATACATAGCACATATGACCGCCACGGCGGGGTCGTAATTGTAGTCGATGGACGAGCAGAAAGCCCCCTCGATGTGAGGCCCATGGAAGCGGATCGTCATGTTCGGGGGCCCCCGGGTCACGGGGGGCACCAGCTGGCCCGCGGAAGACATATTGCTGGTGAGCGTCTACATTTGAGGCACGCGCCACAGTTTCTGGAACAACGGAAACGACGATGATGAAGTGAAAACTTAAGTACTACCCGTTCAAAGAAAGAGACTCGCTGTAGTGGCGCCAGACAAGACACTGGCGTTGTATGGTCAGCAGAAAACCTGACTGCGTTAAAAATACATAACTTTAAAATGCAAAGTAGAACTATACTTCTAAAATCGTATTCACTTTCTTGTAGTTTATGTTTAGTGCTTCGATAAAATAAAGTAGAAAACTTACTTTAACTTAGAACTAGCAAATTTTCTAAAAAAAAATACACGTCATTTTGTTGTCTCTATAATGCGTGTGATGTGAGTATAGTCGGCAATAAAATCTAAACACGGTGCAAATAGTAGCAGTTGCCAGTCCTTTTCTTAAATGATCGGGTAGTAAAAACGGGCATCCACGGAAAATAGATGGAAAACGTATATCTGAACCCTAAACAGTGTTGAACACCACACTTCCCAGGCTGCGAAGAATATAAATAGGGCAACATATCGGGTCACCAGAAAACATGGGAGCATCCACCAGATACAATAAAAGAAGAAAACTTGGAATGGGCCATAAATTCATTTCCACCATTCAAATCTGCGGGGCCTGATGGCATTTTGCCTTGTGCTTCTACAGAGGGCCTACAGATTTATTGGCAACCATCTTGCAGAACTCTTTAGGATCGTCTCGTCAGTATATCCCTCTGAATTTGGGTAAAGGAGTAAAAGCAGCTTTCATACCAAAACAAGGAAAGAAGTCTTACCTGGAAGAAAAGTCGTTCTGGTGTAAAAATAAGTCTTTCCACCTTCATATTGAAATCGCTAGAGAAGATGCTGGACAGACATTTAATAATAAAACCAAATGAAAGTGCCTCTCCCCTCCACAGCAATCAGCATGCCTATATGGATGAGAAATCAACAGAAGTAGCTCTACACAACCTAGCGCTAGATGGAGAGAGCACTAGAAAACAAAGAATTTGCCCTGGAATGTTTCTTTGATGTACAGGGAGCGTTCGACAGGGCAAACTTCCAAGCAATAGATGAATCCCTGAAGCGGGAGGGGATACAGGAACAGTTAGCAAAGTGGGTCATAACCATGCTTAAAAACAGTGTGATCACTGCATATCTTGCTGGCACTAGCTAAACAATCGGGGCAAGTAGAGGATTCCCACAAGGTTGATGCTTATACTGATGTGGTGTCTACTTATAGACTCCCTTTTAACTCGCGCTGCCAACATGAATGTATATTTACAGGTTATATTCAGATGATGAAGCTATTGTTATAATAGGAAAAGTGCTAAATACGGTGAGAGATATTAAGAACGCAATAGGAAAGGTCTTACCATCATAAGACCGTCAAGATGAAGACCTTGACCTAAGCCTGGAGAAAACAAAACTACTATTCTTCATGAACAAACGGAAAAACATTGAAATGCTTCGCATTATGTTGAAGGGCACAAGACTAGAAGTAGTACGTGAGATTACATACCTAGGAGTGACCTTTTACTGGAGAATAAAGTTTAACACTCCTGTGAAGTAACAGTGCGCTAAGGTTATTTCAGAGTTAGGCCAGAGTCTAATTCCAATGCAAGAGAGCTTTAGGGAACAGCTGTGGAATGAAGCCAGAGATCGTCCATTGGATCTACACGGCAATAATTCTACCAAGGAATCTGTATGGATCAATTGTATGGTGGAAAAGAACAGAAATAGCAACAAGAAAAAAGCTTGGCAAAGGTACAAAGATTGGCATATCTTATGATCACAGGAGCCAGGAGGTCTACACCAATGGCATCCTTACTAACAATGCTCAATCTAAACCCATTGAAGATTTAACAATTAAAGTGTAAAGGTTTTAATGGTAAAAATATATAATTATGTACGGTTTGTAATTATTTTGCCGTAGATGAAAAAGCTTATTTATCGTTAAAAGTTACAATGAACTTCTGAAGTGATATATTTGTTATTGGAGTTAATTTATTATTAACTTTTTAGTTAATTTTTAGGTTGGAGTGTAGATAAGGGGGCGCCAAGGAAAAAAAAACTTAGAATTCCGCCCCCTTATCGACACTCTGACCAATTTTTAACAAAAGCTTGTATTTAAAAAAGTTTTTTTTATTTAATTTTGTTTTTAACTTTTTAGTATTTTTACATCAAATTTACTACGACGTAGTTCGTAGCGCGTAGTAGCGTGTTTCCGTTATGTAGTCCGTAGTACGTTTACATAATATGTGCTGCTTTGAGCACTTAAAGTTTATTTATATATGTATTTATTTTTGTGTATTTGTAGTAAGGTAAAATCATATTTAAATTAGTTATGTAATCACCAGTTATTTATTTGTAACGTTTCTCATTCTATCCATTTCTTTTAATGCATCAACATTACAAGGTTTCTTCAAAGTCAACTAGGAGCAGTCAAGTTCTTTTATTGGAAGACCTGCTAAAGACTTAACTCGGCTTTGGGGTCGGACATCTAGTATCAAAGTCACACAATAAAAACTTTTGAATTTAGAACGCTGGCCACAAAAAAGTTTATTGAATTCGAATTTCGAATTTTTCATGAAAAAAAAATGTGTACTTTTTAGAATTTTCCTCATTTTTAAATATGGAGTGGACACTTAAAGAAGACCGTGTCGCAGTTATTGCGTTGCATCGTTGCGGTTACGCGCCAATTCAGATTTTCGACTTACTGAAAAATTTGAATATAACCAAAAGATTCGTTTATCGTACCATAAAACGATACAATGAAGACTCTAGTGTAGATGACAGGTCAAGAAGTGGTCGCCCTCGCTCTGTTAGGACTCCAGCAGTGATAAAAGCTGTGAAGGCGCGAATTCAAAGAAATCCCATACGTAAGCAGAAACTGTTGGCCCTTCAGATGGGGTTAAGCAGGACCACGGTGAAAAGAGTGTTAAATGAAGACTTAGGGCTTAGGGCATATCGAAGAAAAAAAGGACGTCGTTTGGACGCTCGTTTAATGGACCTGAGACTGAAGAGATGCCGCGCTTTGTTGAAGCGGTACGCGGGAAAAAAGCATCGGGAAATTCTTTTCTCGGATGAAAAAATTTTCACCGTGGAAGAGAGCTACAACAAACAAAACTGACTAACTAACTAACACTAACTGAGGTACATTTTTGTGGGAAAGGCGTAAAAACGAATGCAGTTGTGTATCAAAATACAGTCCTCAAGAACCTTGTGGAACCTGTTTCTCATACCATGTTTAATAACAGGCACTGGGTATTCCAACAAGATTCTGCGCCAGCTCTTAGAGCGAAAAGCACACAAGACTGGCTGGCGGCGCGTGAAATCGACTTCATCCGGCACGAAGACTGGCCCTCCTCCAGTCCAGATTTGAGTCCGTTAGATTACAAGATATGGCAACACTTGGAGGAAAAGGCCTGCTCAAAGCCTCATCCTGATTTGGAGTCACTCAAGGCATCCTTGATTAAGGCAGCCGCCGATATTGACATGGACCTCGTTCGTGCTGCAATAGACGACTGGCCGCGCAGAATAAAGGCCTGTATTCAAAATCGCGGGGGTCATTTTGAATAAGCTTTATTACCATAAGAATCTATGTTTTATTAAGTTCATTTTGCTATATAAATGTTTACATAAATAATAAACATGTCTAAATTATTTCATATTGCACATGTGACAGAACTTATGACCTGACTATGTATATATAGGAATAAGAGAAAACTGGGAAATAAAAACAGACCAAGAGGCTGTAACTTGCTTCACGGATGGCTCATGAAGAGAAAGCACAAAACTAGACAAATCAAAGAAAAATTAAAAAACAAAAGAAAAACATCAGAAATAATTATCGCATAGGTCTTCAGACTTGAAGGGATTCAAGGAAACAAAAAAAACAGATGAGCTGGCAAGAAACGGCGCTCATTAGCTTTTAATTGGACCAGAACCAAGGTTACCAATATCAGCAACTGTCACAAAGAGCATCTTCAATATAATAGCTACGTGAGAAGCAATCCTAGAGTGGAAGAACACCAAAGATTGTAGGCTGTCTTCAGATGTTTATCTTAAGAAAAGACTCAAAAAGCCTAAGTATTTACTTAATCTTAGAAAGGAAAACTTAGCAACACTGGTAGGTGTGGTGACAGGCCATTGCAAACTAAATAGACACCTATCATTATTATTACTCATACAAGACTCATCATGCCCTCATGTGGCTTGGAGGAAGTAGCTAGCACTTCTTGGGAGTATGCATAATTTATTCAAACATAAGATGGCGAACACTAGGGATGGATAACATCAAAGCAGATGATTTGTGAAACTTAAAGTTTAGCGACATCCCAGAATTAATTTAACGAACAAGAAGATTTGGGGAGCGACATCTGTTGAACCTATAGTAACCAGTGCCCAAACACTGGGAATTGGGTGAATTAGTCACAATAGAGGACCAATCACCCGCCTGTGGATGGGTGGGTGGTGTGGGGCTCCACATTATGCAGAGCCTGGCTGTTAGACCATTCTGTGATCCTTGTTGAGAAGACAGCTGTATGTATGTATGTCTCGAGTTCAGCCTGTCTTTTCAGAGGATCTGCTGAAACTTATTTTAGCTCAAAGAATTGCGAAGAAAAGTGTAGAAGAGTATCAGTTGGCATTACAGGACAATTCCCAGAACCTGTCTCAATCAATCAATCAATCCTGTTTTCTGAAACATCATGTAAGAACCTATTGAAGTGATCCTGCAACTGTCTGTCACACATAGATTGGTAAAGTTGACTAAAAATTCACATCAAAGACATATTTTATTAGTCACCTTTCCTACACCTCATAACAGGATGTTGTAGGTATGTACTTAACCAAAGTTGGATTATTTATTTGTTGGATTTTTGTAATGTAGGTATGTCATGTTTTGTTTGTTTGTTGGGTAAACTGAGATGTGTAGGTATCTGAAATAAATTAATTTGTATTGGGTTTTTTATATCTCTATAATGATTATTCACATTCCATACCTGAAAGGTGACTAGTTGATGTATGTAATTTTATGAGAGATTTTGGATGAAATACCAAAATATTTACTTAATTGAGCTTTATTGCTTCTCTATGGAATCTTGGTCAGGGGGCGGAAGCAATGCTTAGTTATCTCACTTTCGAACCCAATCAATTACAAATTGAAAACCTTATGATAGTTGAAACCTCAAAAGCGTGGAGTTTTCAGAGTACAGAGTACATTTTATTAGCACAAATCTGCAATTATGATGGCGTGACTCTAAATTACAGACAATAACGGAGTTCAATTACTCCACAATCACCGATAATATAACAGCCATCGAAATAATGTGCACTCGAGCGAACTTAGCGCAGTGACCAGTCCAGCAACCATCTACTTTCACCTCTTGTCAATAAATATAAAATAATGACCAGTTTCGCTTCAGTTAAACAAAGAAATACATCCACGCTCTCACACCAACTTCTAGAAAATGCTATCCATCCACAATAATACTCACCATTCTAAGAGCTGGCACTCGATAACAACAAACACACAAACGATATCAGCACTGCACTTCGTATTCAGTAAAATAAATACGAGAGTCTGATTACGCCAGAGATGTGGTGGCTTTGAGGATTACATTTCTGTGCAATGCAAAGTAATGAAAACAAAGTAGGCAAAACCATACAAAGAGTACCATACAACTTCAGTCAAATTACTATTTATTTTCGTTCTTTCTATGTATCTTCAAGACTTCTTTCTTTTCCTTCAACAGAGTCCCCGTATTGTACGGCCCTGAAAAGATCAGCCCGGATTGTCCGACCCGAAATGCACGGCCCGTTCTTCGTGTACATGGTATGGTCGCCAATTCTGGGCCGGGAAATACGGCCTGTACCGAAAGTGCACGGGCCGTATTACACGACCCTGGAAAGCACGGCCCGAATTCCGTGTACACCTAGGTACACGAATTCCGGGCCGTGCTTTCCATGGTCGTGAAATACGGGCTGTGCAAAACGTGTACACCAATGGGGTTGGCCGGTGAAAGCTAATTACAGGTGGCGCTTGTGCAGCTTGGTTCTTCTCCTGTCAATGTCATATTGGTAATCAATGGCTGACTTTTGTTGTGGATTTCGGTGCTCGTTTATTTTTTGCAATCATTTAGTTTTCTTCATCTCTTTTGACTTCTGCCTATGACCTGGACTCTGATTATTGCTTCACGAAACGGAATATCTGCACCGGACATCGATCAACTTTTTAAAAAGACCTTGGCTTGCGAATACCGGACATCGATCTCAGCATCATGTATTCTACGTATTCTACTTGGAAATTAACTGCGTTGAAGGAAGAACTTAAAAAGAGGGGTGCTTCTGTACGTGGCAGGAAAGCAGATTTGGTGGAAAGGTAAGTTTTAGATACCTACCAACCTATTGGTATTATACTTTCTAGAGTTTCTAGGTGAATGATGGATTTTGAACGATCAGAGGGATATCTAATCTTGTATCTACCTATAATTATTGCTGTACTACTTCTTTGCAGATTAGACGCTTGTGATCGCTATTTTAATGCTCGAAATGACACATCAAGTGCAATGGACGACGAAGACCCCATAATGGAAATGCCTTTGCCCGAGTTGTATCGAGATATCAACAGCAACACAATTCTGTCACTAATAGACACAACTAAAATAAGGCATTATTTATGCTTGTAAGTAGTTTATGTACTTATAATTTGGCAGGAAATGCTAGAGAAATAATATGGCAGATTAAGTGACATGTTACTGCATGTTGCATGTAGAAAAACCAAATATTTAATTCACACTTTTTTACAGCACCAGCAAGAAAATGCAGAAGGCTTCTGATTTATATGAATCAAGGCACTTGTTTGCTGTTCGCTCACATACCATCAATGACAACACCTACATAAAGGCAATTTGTCGAAAATCTATGAAAAGTCTGCACTATGAAGCAAATATAAAATTGGACCAATTTGGGAATATTGACGAAGCTTCCTGTGAATGCCCAGCAGGAAGTGGGACGAAAGCCACATGTAAACATGTGGCAATTGTATTGCTGGCCTTGGAGCAGATATGCAAAAAAAAAACCTGTCTGCTTTACGAGACATGCACGCAGAAGCTGCAACAATTTCACGTTCCCAAGAAGTTCTACACGGGTTCACCAGTGAAAGCGGAACAAATGAAAAGCAAGGTAAATTCAATTCAATTCAATTCAAAATATTTATTTCAGATAGCATACATTTTGACACATATACATCCATAGGTAAAGACTTCAAGTTTATTATTTGCACCTTACCCCGTGCAAAATATCAACAGAGAGGCTTACAACAGCAGAGTCAGAAGCCTCGTTCAAAATTACACCACCATGCCTTTGAAGCAAATGTATGAACCAGCAAATCCATATGCTTTAGTGGCTGATCACACATACAGTGTAACAAATGCAGAGACCGAAGCCCTGAGACTGCTAGAAGTATCTCATATTGATAATGAGAAAATAACTAGCATTGAAGAGACTACCAGGCTCCAAGCAAACAGTCAAGAACGGAAACAAGAAAGAAAAAAATAATGACGTCCAGCAATTTCCACACAATTTGCCATCTGAAAGACAAGACCAAGAAGAGCTATGCCAGCCAAATGTGCAACCGAAGAGAATTCACATCTAGGGCAACCAGTCACGGAAAAATAAATGAAAAAATTGCACTAAATACATATACATCCACATATGAACTGGAAGTGCAACCATGTGGGCTCTTTGTGAGTATAAAGCGACCATATATAGCAGCATCGCCAGATGGCCTTTTAGGTCCCGATACAATAATAGAAGTGAAGTGCCCATATTCCAGCAGAATGAAGGAAATAAATAGTGAAACAGTACCTTACTTAGTGGAACTTAATGGTGAACTCCATTTAAAAAAAACAACCCCATATTATTACCAAATACAGGGTCAAATGTACTGCACTGGCAGAAAATATGCTAACCTAATAGTTTATACATATAAAGATATGAAGGTAATATTCATCTCTCGAGACAACCAATTCATTTCCGATATGCTCATGAAGCTTGATATTTTTTATGAAAATTATTTTAAATGTGAACTGTTGAATAAATATCTTTATTACAGCTACGAAAATTATAAAAATAAAACATAAAAAATTTGTGAAGATTTTTTATTTTACTTAGACACTATACCTTCTCTAAAATTACAAAGCATTATGCATATAAAGAAAATTTTAGAGGCCAGAGGTACATAAAAATGGTTTAATTCACTGGTTAATATTTTATAGGTTTTAGTCAGGCCTATGAGTCTCTCTATGTGAACTCGTTGTCTAGCTAACTGTTGGTCCTTTTTTAATAATAAGCCAGGTATTTGCGATTTTCCTTTCAAGAATGTGGGGATGTTCACTGCAACACCTTTACTTACAAATAGATCTTGAACATTGAACCCTCTGTCTGCCATGATGCTATCACCCTGCTCACAAGATTGTAGTAAAGTACTGCGCTCAACAATTTGTCTATCACTAGCGGAACCAGCATATGCCCCAGAACAGTATGTTATTAGCCCTCCAGGAGAAGAGCCAACTAAAAATTTTAGTGTATTTTTGTGCTTGTATTGGCTGTAGGAAGCCCTTTGGTCATTTGGTTGCCCAGGTTTTTGGATCGGAATCTCTGTTCCATCAATAATAATTCTTGTGGATGGGTGGTGATTCCTGAATGTTTCAGGCATATTAAAATTTATAAGTTGACGTGAAGGCGAAATATCTATAAGTGACCATATGTCATGTATAAAATTTACCCAAGTGACAAACACATTTGAAACTTCTGTTTTACTAATCGCAAACATTTTGCTTATTTCATAGTGGGGTTTGTTACACCTCAACTTGATTAAAAGAATTAAAAATTGGTCTTCAACTGACAATCCCACAACTTGATTCCAGCGATATTTCAAGCCATTGGCCATTGGCATTAATGTTTGCAGTACTAAATTAAACTTTGCATATGATTCTAAGCCTGTATAGTACATAACAGCCCGTTCATCTGTATACAGTAATTCTGTGGAAAAAAAACGCAATATGTTTGATGTCAGTGTGGCTTTAGTCTTAATGGGGGATAATGGTTCTTTGGTTTGCGACACTGTAACAGAAGGCTGAGGACTAGTGGACACTTCTACTTCATTTACACCAAAAAAATCTATGTAAGGCGCAGCCTCTTTAACTTTTTGAAGAAGTTCTGTATTAGGTGTAATTTCTAAATTTTCACTTGGTGGAACCACTGTACTATGTCCAGGTAATAGGTCCGCTGTAATAGTTGAGTTTTCACTTGGTGGAAACAACCTTTTCCGGCAATTACGAATTCGTAAGCGTTCTCCTCTGGCTGTCGTATCTTCAGCTTCGGTAGTCCATGGAAATATGGAAGGTGTGGCACCTTTACGAAGACGCTTGTTGGAGTAACCCAAGCCCAAACCTGTAAGAAATTAAAATATCAAGTAAGTACCAAATATCACTTTTCAATTATCTAGATAAACTAGGTAATCAACTAGTGGTATAAGAAAGCTTGCCTGAGTATTTTTCCTGATCTTCGTAGTCTGATTCTACGAAATGATTGCGGCATAACCTAGTTCCATCTTTAGGAACCAATTTTTTTCGACGTATCGCCTTCAGCCACTATTTTCGGATGTTTATATCTTTGGGAATACGATGGATTCCAATATCTGAGCATCTGATTACACAACAACGCGTCATTAATGGTTGTTTTGATAAAAATGGTAATAATTACATACAATATTTGTTTGTTATGGGCACCAATCGATACTAGCGCCACTTTGACAATTGCCAACCCCATTCAGAGTCGTGCATTCCAGGGTCGTGTAATACGGCCTGTGCAGAAAGTGTACAGGGCGTATTCCGTGTACCGAAACTGGAAGTCCGAGTGTCCATAGACAACTGCTACATCAAAGATTAGGGTGTGTTCACTGTGTAGATATATATTTGCAGTTTTATGCTACCCTCACACAAGTGGTATGTCTGGTGCTCCCATGAAAAATACGATCCGATTTGCGTAAGTATTGAGATGGCCATACACAATCAAGTTTACCGTCAAGTTTGCATGACACTTGAAGCGGTGTCTCTGTTAATTTGACCGTGTATGCCTTCAAGTTTGCATGACAAGTCTACTTCGTTTGTCCTCTATACCAGATTCCCAAAATACCTGATGACCAGCATACCAGATTCCTAATTTATCAGAAAATACACTTCGTACCATTTACCTTGTATGAATGGCTGCTTTTATACTTCCATTTAGTGTCGGTGACCAATAAAGTATCGGCAAGTAGCAAGTTGGCAGACCACAGTAAAATTGTGCACGCTTTCACAGAGCACTTCAAAAAATGACCTGGAAACATAGGGCGAGAGACATCAAACGTGTACTTCAATGCGGCAATCAATACGCAGTTTACGTGCTGTGCATGCTTGGTTGTTGGTGGACTTTGTTAAAAGTCTGTATTTAATTAACGGTCTAGTGAGTTCGTTATGTGTCTGATTTAACCAACTTACTGCGACATACATACGAATGGCAGAAACTCAGACGAAATTAAAATGTCTTCGTTTTACCTACTTTGTTTATTATTTCCATTAAGTACATTCCTAGGTACCTGGAATTTATGGTCCATTTTGCGTTTCTAGATGAACTGAATGAAAGTTTGGTACAAGGCCAATAAACTTGCGCGAACTGTAGCACCCTAAAAAAACCTTGAAAATCATAACCAATTACCCATTTTGCAAAATAAAAATTTGCATTTCTCCATCATGTAATCCATTCAGATGAATGGATAACTTGATATAGTCAATCACATGACTCACCATCCAACCAAAATTATCAGTTTTAACTACTTACATACACCATTATTTAATGTATAAAATAGATGAAGTTTGCACAGTTTTGCCGGATCCGATTTGCGTAAGTATTGAGGTGGTCATATACAATCAAGTTTACCGTCAAGTTTGCATGACACTTGAAGCGGTGTCTCTGTTAATTTGACCGTGTATGCCTTCAAGTTTGCATGACAAGTCTACTTCGTTTGTCCTCTATACCAGATTCCCAAAATACCTGATGACCAGCATACCAGATTCCTAATTTATCAGGTTCTCGCAATACCATCTAACTAATATTATAAATGTGAAAGAAGCGATGTTAGGATGTTTGTGTGTTTGTGCCTCAATCACGCTAAAACGGCAAAACGGATTTGAATGAAATTTAGCACAGATGTAGTTTATGAGATAGATTAATATATAGGTTACTTTTTATCCGACTGCACCAGAAGGAGGGTAACGTTATCTCGGTTAATGATAATTCCTATGAACATGCAGATGAAGTTGCGGGCATCAGCTAGTAAGTACATATATGAAGAAAATAAATGAAAATAGGATTTAAAATTGTAATAATTTATATTCGATAGTATATCTAAGCACCTTTATTCCCACTTGTTCAATTGGACAGTTCAGTTGACTGAACTAGATGGATTTTTTTTCCCCACTAGTTCAATTGGCTGAACTAGTGGGACTTTTTTCCCCACTAGTTCAGTTTCTCGTCTGTTCTGTTGAATTTCCAGTAATATTCCTATTTTTTTTTACTTAATTGTACTTTTATTTACATAAAATTAAGATTATGAACTTACTAAGAGATAACGTGTTCCTAGCAGGTATTAATAATTGGTGGAACTTCCAATATATGTCTGCGGTCCTGGTATATGGAACATCTTGTTGTTTAACGATACGTCACTATTATTTAAGGGTTAAAACTTCCTGAGGAAATATATGCTCCTAGTGCTGATAAAGGTTATGATGGATCCCACTTTGCTAATTTTTGCTTTACTTTTTCTATCTCAAGGCCATTCGTGATGTGTAGGAGAGGGACAAATATTCTGTACTACCTACTTAGTTACTAAGTTTAAAGGTTTATGTAACTTAATAAGGCACGGGAAACTATATGCCAACTACATTTTCAACCTCATGCCTTGGTAATAAATTCGAAAACCAATGAAAAATTCTGCATGCCCACGCCTTATTAAGGGTTAAAAACCACCTAAGGAAATATGTGTTCCTAGTACATTTTGTATAAGATTTGGAGATGTTTTGCTTTAACAAGCAAGTACACTTCTGCATAAACTTAAAATATCTCCGTGTAACTTCTTAAAACTTCCTGCTCTCCTAGAACTTAAAAAAAATATGATTAATTTATTAATTCGTGATTCTTGAAAATATTAGATGCAATATTTATGATATGAGCAAATGGTCTTATATTATTAGTGCCTTAGAATTAAATACCTCCGTGTAACTTCTGACAACTTCCTGCTCTCCTAGTACTTACCCAGTCGCCTGTGGCGGCCATTTTGTAACTTTCGCCGTGTCTGTGAGTACCGGAGCGGGAATTCCATACATTAGGAATTTTGAGCGCTAATATTCAGTTTTTGATGAAATTCTCCTATTCTAGTTGGAATAAAGATTAGTTTTTGTAAGAATATCACTCTAATTAGAATCCTTCACCCTTTTTCCATTCCACAACGCCTTTTTTTCGGTTTGAATACAGCTAATATATGTTACCTAATATAAAGCTCCCTAAGTTGTACTTATTTCTGTATTATTTTAATATTAAAGCAAAATTTAGGCCTAATGTTTGGTTTTATTTATGCGTTATAGTGTATAAAACTATAATAAACACAAACACAGATAGTCTTCATACATTTATTTATCAAAATAAAACTTGCGAGACACAAACGCGAGATGGCTGTTGAGACGGCATCTTTGAGTGAGTTTTAATGTGCAATCAGTGACCACAGAGTATAAAACCATTCATTTATAAGATATCCTGTTCTTTCATGTACAATTTGAATAGGTTAGAATGAGATAGGGTTAACATGAATGCTGCAACGAAGCAAAATGGAACCCTATCACAGCAGTACCGGAGCGGGAACGCCACACACAGGCGCCAGAGTGACCGGTACCGGTGCGGGAATCTCACACACTAGTGGTTAAACAAAAATATGATTGATTTATTAATTCGTGATCCTTGAAAATATTAGATGCAATATTTATAATATGAGCAAATGGTCTTAAATTATTAGTGCCTTAGGGGTAAAACCAGGCAAAAAGCTTGTAACCCGCTAATTTAAAAGTTTGTAAAAAGCCCAATGGACGGTCAGAGTGTCGATAAGGGGGCGGAATGGCGCCCCCTTATCTACACTCCAACCAGCAGCCTTATGGCGTAACTAGTCTGAGCTATGAACTCATATAGACTTTTACGTTTGACACCTTGCACCAGCTTCAACTGTCAAATAGGTATCACGCAAGTAGCATCCAAACCCTTTTTTTTATAATGAGTTTCACGGCCCTGGATAAAATTCCTTTTGGGCCGCATCCAAACCCAAGCTCATTGAATGAACGAAATCCTATATGCTTTGACGTAAATCGGTATCATGTAATGTTTCAAGGGAAACCAAAGCCCATATCCAAATGTCAAAAGAAGATGGGACCTACTTTGACGTTGGCTTTCCATCAGTGTTGCCGTTCTAGCCACTTTGTGGCTAGATCTAGCGGATTTTCAACAGTTTTAGCCAAAAATAATCAAAAGCCACCAAAACTAATTTTGGTAATTTTTAGATTATTACTGTTGAAAGTCGACCGAGTAAGTAATTTTAAATAAATCTGAGGTTATCGCCTTTTACGAAGTATCATATCATAAAATACCTACCGAAACGATATCATTATTTATGATAATAATATTATTTTATCAACAGTAATAGAATATTAAGGTTGGCAAAGAATACTATGACATACTACTAGTACTTCGCTACTTCTTGCCACGTTTCGAAAGTGTTTTTTTTTTTTTTATAAAACTGGCTACTATTTTATTTTATGTATGTAGCCACAAACTAGATTGTCCTAATGGCAACACTGTTTCGCATAAATCGGACACTGAATAATATTGAATAAATAGGACAAAAGCTCTTATTTTAGTGATTTTGGAACGTTTAAACAATAATGGAATATTGTTTAACAGTAAAAAACCAAAGGTTATAGGAACCAAAGGTGAGGTTAGGTTTATTGTTTTAGTTTTTGAGATGGCGTCGGCTGTCTTGCTGGCTGCAGCAGAGTAGGAACGCATCAGGTGTCTCCATAACGAGGAACGGAGGCTGCCGAGGGTCGCAAGTCAGCGGATAATACTGCCGAAGGCTGAATTTGTTGGACTTTTCCGCCTCACAAAGGGAGCTTTCCGAATGAAAATTTTACCTGTTGCCGGCAAGCCAGCGCACTAGCACTGTGCGGCCAGACATTCGGGTAAAAAGATAGTTACTACTAGCCATGGCCTCGGTATATGCTGAAGGTTTTCAACCTGCAAGTTGCCATATATGATACACCCATATATAGCAGAAAGGTGTATTGTGTGTTCAAACTTACGAAATAAATCAATAATAAATATATGTGAAACTTAAAAATTATTTTCGCACATCACATTCTCCACAGGGTACTGCCAGAAGAGTAAGTATTGGGACTTAAGGTCTTCTCAATTTGGCAGTCTACAATGTCAGACTGTCTTAGGGATATGCTTTAAACCACCCATCCATTCTAGGGAAATATATTGTTTTCCATGTACCAGAGTGATTGAGACATTGTCTCAAGAAGGTAACTTTTTGTTGCAGGTTCATATAATTGTCTTTTTCCTTGGAATAGTTGAGTGTATTGATGGCTCTGGCCATAATCCGGCCCGTACAGCAAGAGGCATACTACCTCAGGAAACAGTACCACTCTCCCAGCACTTTACTTGTAAGTAATGTAGGTATTTATTTACTTCCTACTATCAGTACTCTTTGGAAATCCATAGCATTTCTTAGCTTAATTCATTATCTACTCGTAAATATGCCCTGTAAAGCAGACATGGAGAGTATGACTGCTGCTGGGGAAAGGTATGACTCATGGGTATGTTAAAAAAAGTTGCTTCTCACAAAGGAGAAGCAGGTTCAAATTCTTACAAGTGCATTATCGGACGTTCAGGACATTCAGTGTTTCGGTTGACACATTAAGCTGTAGGTCCCAGCTACTCTCACTATGTGGTAAAAACCCCTCCACCAACCACTGAGTCAGCGTGGTGGAGAATGGCCAAATCTTACTTGAATCCGGGTAAAGGCCTGTGCCCCTCGGTGAGGATATTAATGGCTACATTTATTCCATACCATATTTATTTACTTCCTACTATCAGTACCTACTCTTTGGAAATCCATAGTATTTATTAGCATAATTCATTACTTACTCTTAAGTAATATACTGTGTTGGCTCATGGAAGCATGGGTATGTTAAAAAAAAACTGTTACAAAACTGTGTTTATAATAAATATTTCAGTGTTACAAAATGATAATTTTACTATTCTTTAGGTGATTATGAGGATGCATGACTGTTTTCTTATTGCGTTGCTATTCTTTCCAGTGCCCGCACGCTCCTTTGTCCGCTGGCCGCAAATGCCGCCATGGATTTCGCATTTAGTTCTTCTGCCGCTAGTCTGCACTCATCAATGTCATCTGCAGTAAAAATAAAATGTTCTATTTTTACCTATTGCTTTTTTTTATCTTAACTTCTTAAAACATAATATTGCCCATTAACATGGAGTTTTATTTATTAACATTTTGTTGAGTCAAAGTCAAAGTACTTTATTACTGTAGATATTCATTCATTCAGTCATTTTTGCCTCTTCTCTACATTGGACCACTGTGGGAGAAGAATGGGCGTAGAAACTCCCACAGATTGATTTTTAGATCTCTTATAAAAATTTGGTTGTGCTGAACTAATACAAATATGAAAAATTTCATTATTATGATTAATAAGCAGGAATAAATAATTACAAAATTATTAACAGCAATGTCTGTGTTGAGCTAGATTAACCCCATACAGTCCCATAGCAGGTTATCTCACCACATACCACTGAAACATTTCCATCATATTGAAGATATGAGACTGATGAATGAATTAGAGATTGAGTTTTTAGTAAATAGTCACCATCATCATCATGAACAGCCTATAACTGTCCACTGCTGGAATAAAGGCCTCTCCCAAAAATGAGAGAAATTGCACAAAGTAATCACCATCCTGAGCAGACGGGTTAGTGATCGCAGTACTGTAGAAGGTGGTTGTTTATAAGGGATGCTGCTGTCCATTATGCTTGGCGTTTATGGACTATGAGAAAGCCTTCGATTCCGTCGAAACATGGGCTGTTCTTAGATCTCTCAAGCGATGCCGTATTGACTATCGGTACGTTGAAGTGCTGAAGTGCTTGTATAACAACGCCACCATGTCAGTTCGAGTACAGGAGCATTCCACGAAGGAAATCCCCCTAAAGAGAGGAGTAAGACAGGGAGATGTAATATCTCCGAAACTGTTTACTGCTGCTCTGGAGGATTCCTTCAAGCTCCTGGAATGGCAAGGACTAAGCATCAATATCAACGGCGAATACATCACTCACCTTCGATTTGCCGACGATATAGTAGTCATGGCTGAGTCGCTTGAAGATCTTGGAAAAATGCTCGATGACCTCAATAGAGTTTCTCAACAAGTGGGTCTTAAAATGAACATGGACAAAACGAAGGTCATGTTCAACGTCCATGTTGCACCCACCGCACTAACTGTTGGGAACTCTACTCTCGAAGTTGTTGACGAATATATATACCTGGGACAGGCAGTCCGATTAGGTAAGTCCAATTTTGAGAGAGAGAGATCAGTAGACGGATCCAACTAGGTTGGGCAGCGTTCGGTAAATTACGCAACGTCTTCTCGTCCAAAATCCCTCAGTGCCTGAAGACTAAGGTGTACAATCGGTGTGTGTTGCCAGTGATGACTTACGGCTCTGAGACGTGGTGCTTCACAAAAGGACTTTTTCAGAGGCTCAATGTCGCGCAGCGAGCTATGGAAAGGGCTATGCTTGGTATTTCTCTACGAGATCGAGTCAGAAATGAGGAGATCCGTAGAAGAACCAAAGTTGCTGACATAGCCCGTAGGATAAGCAAGCTGAAGTGGCAAAGGGCAGGCCACATAGCGCGAAGATCGGATAGCCGATGGGGCAAAAAGCTCCTTGAATGGAGACCACGTACTGGCAAGCGCAGTGTGGGTCGGCCACCTACGAGATGGACCGACGACCTGGTGAGGATCGCTGGATCTCGTTGGATGCAGGTGGCTACGGACCGGTCACGCTGGAGTGCGATTGGAGAGGCCTATGTTCAGCAGTGGACGCCAACAGGCTGAAATGATGATGATGATGATGCTGTCCATTCGCTGTTAGGCATATTCCCTTTGACACCTCCTAATACAACCTCGGGAAGAGAAGAGGTGATACCAATTATGAATTGAAATGAAAAAATGAAGAAATGAAAAAAGAAGAGGTGATACCAATTGTGAATACCAATTGTCTGGCAATTGGTATTCTGTTCTGCCGTCACCACAAGGTGAATATTATACAAATATGTATATGTGTTGCAAACAAGAAGCAAATTCAAACCTAAATCATGCTGATAATATGTATAACCTCGTGACTGTTAACACAGGGTAATAATTATTAAACTCACATCTCCACTCCTCTCTGTTTTATGCATTCCATCAGCCACCACGTTCATCGTGATTGTCAGCTGCCCCACTGATTCCGCACTGATTTTTTCCCAGTGGGCCAGTGATACAATGCCCACTGCTCTAAGTCGCGTTTCCCCTCCACGTACTCCAGCATCATCAGGAACTGCCCCTTCGGCACAACTCGGCGTGCTGGCATGCTGAAATTAAAACTTATTGAAGGTATTTCAAGTAGGGTCAGTCGGCTCCTCTAAATCCGTCTCAGCGCAGCACACTGACTTACGCTATCATAGGGCGTGGGAAATGGGGAATTCCAACTACCTCATAAAATACAGTTTTAGTAAGCAAAAGCTATGCTTGAAATTAAGTTAAGTTAAGTTTTTTGGTAAGAGCTTCTATCACAATAATTTCACCAATGTCACGTGATGAGACCTGCACAATAGGAAAACACGTGGAACAGGTAATAAAAAGAGAACTTTAATCTGAGACTATAATTTAATATTGTTGGTAGATATAAATTTGTTAAGTAAATTGACAGAGGATGGGTGAGATAAGGTGAGAAGGAAGTTAGATTGACAGGACGGGGGAATTTCGGAGGGAGTAGATCGTAAAGGGAAGTATGATTGATAGGGCATTCAAAGAATAAATGATCAGGAGTACCGTCAGCCAGGCCACATTCACACTCTCAGTCGTGCCCGGACGTCACGGCGGCACACGTCTTAAATTTTCTCGCGAAATAAACTGCGGCAAAATGCCACCAGCAGAAGTAAATGTAATAAAACGTGCGATTGTAAGTGCGCTCCAACCTTTTGAACGGAAAATTGACTTCATTTTGAAAAAAATAAGTGACCTTAGTGACGAAATTCGCGAACTAAAAGCCGGCGTACATGTTAAACTCAGTGACGGGGCTACAAAACTGGTTGTTAATGATCATGACGCAGCGACAACACCTCAGGCAATGAGCGTCGCATCAACACCAAATAGTTGTCCCTCTCTCACCAAAGCGAAGGCGACTGACCAGCTTCCACACAAACGCATCACCGCCGTGCGTGCGAAAGAGAAGATTGCTGCGCAAAACAAACAACGTCCAGCTCAGGCTCGCCGATTGACCGCACCAGCCAAGCAAGACATAACCTCCCCGGCTCCAACTGAGAATGCAGTCAAGACGACGATGCCTCCTCTGAACCAACACGACACTCCTCCGGGAATAAATCATACTCCTTTGCAAATAAATACTCCAGTTATACCTGACCCCACACTCTCTGACTCTCTGGTTGGAAATACAAAACATACTGATGAAAAGGCAAACTGTAATGAAAATGAATGGACGTTAGACAAAAACAGGCGAACGAAATCAAAACCGACCGTGATTAAAGGTACAGCCATTAAAACAAAAATACAAGGTATAGAAATGACGCGCTTTTTACACGGCTGCTATTTTAAAAAAGAAACCACACCTGAAAGCTTAAAAGAACACCTACAAAATGTACAGAGCGGCTATGAATGAGTATCAAGTGGAACAAATAACGTCTAAGCGTGACACATATAACTCGTTTAAAATCGGCATCCCGGCGGCTGTGTACGAAAAGTTTATGTCAACAACTGCTTGGCCCGTCAACACTAGCGTCACCGAGTGGCGGCCCTTTCTGCGACCCAAGCCCAAGCAGCCCCCCGACAGTCATGAGGCTGAACAACCGACCTCCGCCGCGTGAGGATAACTCCAGCGCAACGATGACAGTGGTGCATCAAAACATAAACAGACTCGGCAAGAAAACCTATAAACTGGAATGTGAACTCCAAACACAAAATCAAACTGACGTTCTATGCATTACGGAGCACTGGCTCAGGTCCGATGAACTGTCATGTATCAACATCACCAACTACAAACTGTGCGCCCAGTACTCTAGATCCACGCGCGAGGGGGGCGGCGCCTGCATCTACGTGAAGCTGCCGCTGCTGACCATCGAGCGAAGAGAGGTGACCGTACTGTCAGTCCAAATGCACTTCGAGGCCTGCGCCGTGGAATGTGTGGGCCTCGATATTGTTGTGGTATGCATCTACAGACCCCCGAAAGGTGATATTTCAACTTTCTTTGACAAACTAATAGAACTTTTAAATCTTAACGTCATCAAAAACAATAAAGTGATTTTAGTGGGTGATATCAATATTGATCTGCTTGTGAAATCTCCTAACACCAAACAACTCACTGATACCATGAAAATGTCCGGTTTCAGAACTTTGATCAAGCGACCAACTAGAATTACCAAAAAGTCGTCTACCTGTCTAGACCACGCATACACTAGCATAGCCGGTCTTGAAATACAGAAGGCTGAGCCGTTTCAAATGTTTGTTTCCGACCATTACGGGGTAGTGGTTGTTATACAAATTCACAAGCCTAAAGAGAAAAATCCAATCGCTATAAAACGGTTATTCTCAGACTCAAACATTAATGACTTTAAGCTCAGCCTAAATCTGTATGACTGGAATAGCCTGCTTTGTAGATCGTCATCGCCCAACAACTGTCTTGACTCTGTCTTAAATGTCATCCTACACTTTTACAATACACACTTTCCTAAGAAAAAATACCCATTGCGCCGCCAGGGTATAAATACCTGGATCAATCAGGATGTCCGTGAGTTACGTAAAACCATCCACAATCTGAAACACTCATTATCCACTAACACTGATCTTTCCACGGCCGACACTGAGATGCGGGCGACGGAGATGCGTTTTTCCACTTTACTTAAAGACACTCGGAAAGAGTATATAAACAATGCAATAGCCACTAGCACTGGTAATATGTGTCGAAATATATGGCGCGTTATCGCTTCCGAATCTTGCCGTGCGAAAGGCAAGGACAATGCACTGGACGTGCTAATTAGCGGGTCCACGGGCAACTGCGACCGGGAGCGAGCTGCCACTACCGCCGCGACCTTGAACCGGTTCTACATAGAAGCGAACAGTAAAAATATTGCTAAACCTCATCTAGATAACGCGATGTCGTACCTCCAATTGTATATTACTACACCAATACCGACACTTCAATTCACACCATTTTCGTTAGGCGAAATTATCAAGGCAGTTAAAAACACAAAACGTAAACAATCAAAGGACATAAATGATATGTCTACAAATGTCTTAGACTACCTTCCACCGATTGTAATATCGCTATTATGTCTCCTTTTCAACCAATGTATCTCCGCGGGCCTCTATCCTAGCTTGCTTAAAAACATAAAAGTACAACCTATATACAAAGGCAAAGGGGAGATGAACGTATTAAAAAACTATCGACCCATATCTTTGATTCCTATCGTCTCGAAGATATTCGAGAGGTTGATAAGTGACAGGCTAACGACATTCTTTTTAGAAAATGGCCTCCTCAATAGGCAACAATACGCCTACCAGCCTGGTCGGTCAACCGTGGATGCAGCACGTGACGTGGTGACGAGGGTGATGGGCCACCTCGAGGGTCGGCGGCAGGTGGCAGCTATATTCTGCGACTTGTCGCGGGCGTTCGAATTGGTCAATCACTCTCTCTTACTTGACAAGCTCAAACTATACGGAATAACCGGCAATTTTCATAACACCATAGCTGCTTTCTTAGCAAACCGTAAGCAAAGTACCTGGGTCTGCGGAGTCAGGTCTGAACTCGAATCCCTGCAGGGTTGTGCTGTGCCACAAGGATCAATCATGGGAAATAACTTGTTTTTAATATTAGTCAACGATATGACAATGGCATCGGCGGACGCTGAATACGTTATGTTTGCCGACGACTGTTGCGCCATTGTCAATGCTGATAACTATGACGGCCTGAAAAGTAAACTTAAAACGGTTATGGACCAAATCGCACACTGGTTCTCAGTCAATGGGATGATGCTTAACGTCGAAAAGACAAACATAATGCAGTTCCAGCTCCAAAGAACAAAATGTCACGAGCTGAACGTCACCTACAACGGCAGTATTGTCCCTCAAGTGGACCACGTCAAGTACCTCGGGTTCACTATTGACTCGGGATTGACGTGGTCGCAACACATTGACGCCACCTGCAAACGACTGTCATCTGCGTGCTTCGCGCTGTCCAGGCTCATCCCCTGTCTCTCTACTGAAAATGTGATGAAGTCGTATTACGGCTACTTTCACTCAGTGTTAATATACGGGCTAGACATTTGGGGAGCGGCCTCGGACCGCGACAGAGCATTTAGGATGCAAAAACGTGCCATAAGGGTAATTGCGGGCATGCCCTGGGACCACCCTGCTAGGGAACTATTCAAAGAGTATAACATCCTAACTCTTCCGAGCCTGTATATTTTGGAGATATGTAAGTACGTAAGGCTAAACCTCCATAATTTCCCCACAAATGCTCAAATGATTAACAGACCTAGCTCAAGACGCAGTCACCTACTATTTGTGCCGCCCAGACGATTGGCCAAGTCGAGACACTCACTGTCCATAATTGGCCCTAAGCTGTATAATGCCATACCCGAAGACGTTTATTTGTTTATTTGTTTATTTGTTTATTTGGAAACTGGGCCCACAGCACAAAATGATAAACATAGATACAAAAACTAGCTTAGACTTAGGCCAATTAAGAGCCCTTGTTATACTTCTTTAACAATGTAAATACAGTTTGTTTGTAAGTTTTAAATGAAATAAAATCAAACACAAGTAATATTAATAAAATAAAAAATAAAATACAAGCTTGAGGAGAAGGGAGGGAGGGGGGAGGTGTGTGTGTGTGTGTGTGGAAATGAATGTATTTGTTCGAAATAGAGAGAATTTTTTTTTTTTTTTTTTTTTTTTTATTATTAATATTATTAGTATTATTAAAGAGTGAGGATTTATTCATTTAGTGGAGGTACAAGTATTGACCTTATATTTCTCTGAAAGAGGCCAGGGGAGCAATGGAAAATGTCCATACTGGAAAACTTTCGGTTGTAAGTGCGAGGCAGGCGGCGGCTGGTAGAATTGGCGGCATAGTTTGAACGAGCCAGAGGTACACTAAACAGTCTGGTATGACGAGTACGTTTTGATGGCGCCTCAAGTCTGACTAGAGCCTCGACCAGATCCGGACAGTCCACTACACCATGACAAACATTGTAGAGCAGCCTCATGTCCATCATCACTCGACGGGACTCAAGACTAAGGATGTTGTGATGTCGGCATTCTGTTGCGTAGTCGTCGGTATCATATCCGTCTCGGAAGCTGAGTTGCCGGAGAAATTTTACCTGGAGACGTTCAATCATTTTGATGTAGATCTCGTATTGAGGATTCCAGACTGTGCAGCAGTATTCGAGAATGCTTCTAACATAGGCAAAGTATAGGACACGGATACAAGTGAGGTCAGTAAACGGTTTACTTACTCGTAAGATAAAACCCAAGTTTCTGAAAGCTTTGTTTGTGATATGTTCTATATGTTCTTGAAAAGTAAGTTTGGAGTCTAAGATGACGCCTAGGTCACGTATAGATTGAACTCTTAGAATTGAAGTATCTTTAAATTTATAGTCATACAAAATGGGGTATGTTCGTCTTGTGAAGCTTATAATGTTGCATTTGGCAACGTTTACATTTATTCTATTGCGTTCATAGTAGGCAGACAGTCGGTTTAGGTCCGCTTGTAAGTTGACACAATCTTGACTAGAATTTATAGTTGAAAAAACTTTTTTGTCATCAGCATACAAGAGGAACCTGGCGTGTCTGAAGCAGGTACTTATGTCATATAAATATGCAACATAGAGTAAGGGTCCCAAGATTGACCCCTGAGGAACACCAGAAGGTACAGTGACTATCAAATCTGACCGACAGCCGCCAATGACAACAGCCTGAGATCTTCTACTAATGTAAGATTCCGTCCATCTTAGGAGATCTCCTTGAATACCCAGATTCTTCAATTTTTTCAAAAGTATAATGTGGTCAACCCGGTCGAACGCCTTCTCAAAGTCCGTGTAAACAGCATCGACTTGACCTCCCCTATCCATTCCTACGAGAACCGAGTCCACAAATACAGCCAAATTGGTTGTTGTGGACTTGGACCTCACAAAGCCGTGTTGTTCACCTGGGATATTTAGGGCGATATTTTGGTAGATATGTCCATGAACCACCCGCTCCATTACTTTGCTGAACACGTTTAGGATAGATATTGGTCTATAGTGTTCTATAGGTATTTTGGAGCCCTTTTTATGGACTGGAACGATTTTTGCAAACTTCCAAGGAGATGGGAAGACGCCCTCACGAAATGACCTGTTGAATATTATTGATACTGGCCCAGCCAGTGATTCGGCGCAACTCACGATTAGGTTAGGAGGAATTTGATCACTACCGGGGCCCTTACTTTTATCCAATTTCCGTAGGAGTTTCAGTATATCCTCAAGCGACACTTCTATTTTGTTAGTTACTAACTGATGAGGCGGTTCCATAAGAATTGTGTCAGGATAGCACTGAGCAGGGGGACAGAACATTTTCCCAAAGTGTTCATTGAAAGAATTGCATGTTTCCTGTTTAGAGCATAAGAGTTTGTTGTCGTAAGTCATATTTTGTGGATAACCAGATCCATCCTTACGTCTAGCCTTAACGTAAGACCAAAAAAGCCTAGGGTTCTCCTTAATACCGTCCTGAGCCAACCTTACATAGTTTGCGTTACATTCCTCCTGTACCTGTTTTTGCCTTCTACGAAGGAGAGAAAAAGCATCGTAATCCAGAGGGTTTTTATATTTTTTCCAAAAAGAGTGATACTTATTCTTCTCCTTGATGATGTTAATTAAGGCTCGGCTGTACCATATAGGGTATTGTCGCGAATTACAAGTTGTGGCTTTTGGCACAAACATCTCAATGGCTTCATGTATCGTTGAATTAAGGTATGAAACAGCGTCATCCACGGTACCATCCTTCAATTCGCTCCAATCTATCTCAAAAAAGAAAGTGTTCATAGCACCATAGTCGCCCTTCCTAAATTGATACTTTAAACGTCTCGTGGGTGCGGTGGTTTTCACGCTTACGTCTGTGCACTCCAAGTGGAGTGTGACATGAAATTTGTCCTCCACAACAACCGGTGTACAGGACTGGGTAACATCAATTACAAAATTACTGTATACTAGGTCTAAAATATTGCTACTACAATTTTTTAGTTTATTATATTGTTCAAAACCAAGAAAGTTCATAAGGTTTATGAAATTTGTTGCACAGTTTTGGAACGCAATAGTGCCATATTTAATACATACGGGGGAACCCGAGTCCCAGTTAAGACAAGCTAAGTTGAAATCTCCCACTAACATAAAAAGGTCATTGGAATTATTCCGCGTAATATCGCCGAGTCTAGCAAGGAAACTCTGTATGCGCTGAGGTAGATCAGTGTCAGGCGGTATGTATATTATAGCTATATGTAGGTTGCGTTTATTACCGATAGACTCACCGGGTACAGTCAGCCAAATAGCTTCGTAGCTGTCCTCTTCCCACTCGGGGCGCGGGCGCACGGCGAGTGCGGGCGCGCACAGCGCTATTATCCCGCCGCCAGCCGTAGTGGATGCACGGTCTCGTCGAAGTATGTCGTAGCGGTCCGGATCACATATTTCCGCATTTAAAAAACCCTCACACAACTTTGTTTCGGTGATAAAGATGAGCTCATGGTCGAGTGCAGCAATACCATCATATAGGGCGAGCATCTTTGTACGTAGTCCGTTAACATTTTGGTAAAAAATACGAAGATTACTGAATTTTCGGCCGTGTTTTGACTGGAATTCTTGAGTAAATAAAAAGGAGGGCATATGATAAAGGTAAGTGAGGCATTATGAGGAATGTGTAACAATAGCAACAGTAAAATGTTATTCTCTCTATTATTGGCGCGTGTGTTGTGTATATGTCCCTGCTTAGCCCTACGACCATTATGGTCTTGGGATCGGATATTAGGCAATGAGCCACTAAGCAGAGGTAGGTGTGTGTGTTGGCATGTGTATTGTGATATGTGTTTGAGTGTGTATATGTATGCCTTTGTGGGACGGGACGGGGTGGGGACACATTATTACAGTTATATGCATGAGCATATAGTACAAGATATAGGCAAAGTAATGTAATGAACAGAGTCATACTGTAAACAGACATTAAATAAGTTTCTTTAAGTCTGTCACGGATGCTATCAGTATGTGGGGTGACTGTATATTTTTTCTCACAAATATTCGACAGTTTTTTGTCCACGTAAATGTGTACCCCTTCTCTGTAGCCTTCTTCCTGGTTTCATGGAGGAGTTTCTTATTGGCGACCGTTAGATGCTCGTTGATGTAGATGCGTGCGGGTTCGCCTTTCACTCCCAACGCCGAGGTGTGCAGGCCGTCGCGGTACTTGCGTGCGGCGGCGATGAGCTTGTCCTTTGTGGCGCGCTGCCTGATGCGCACGACAAGCGCGCGCGATTGGCCGGCCTTCGCCCGCAGTGGCTGCACTCGATGCGCGAACTCCACGTCGTCGGCGCTCAGCTCCACTCCGGTGATCCTGGCGACTTTTTGCACGATGCTGACGGTCGACTCTCCCTCATTTTCAGGTACCCCGGTGATCTCAATATTCTGCAAGCGAGTCCACTGCTGCTGCTGCTGGTGTTCACGCTCCAAGGTCACGAGACGCGCTTCCTGGTCCTTGCTGATGTTAGCGAGTTTTACATTATCAGCGCGTAGACCCTTTATTATATCGTCTTTTTTATTGATGAGCGATTTTATCTCAGCTACGCACTCCTCAACCTTGTCAACTCTCGTGTTGGTGAGAGCGAGGTCACCCCTGCATGAAAATGAACCCAATAATACTACTTTCCTCCGAAACTTAAAAAAGCTGCTAATGTCAAATGCGTGCTATTCGATAGACGACTTCTACAAAATCGCTTGGTCAAAACAATAACATATCATAATTAATTAATTATAATATATAATATACTAACTAAAAAGTATTATAAAGTTATTTAGTATAATAAACAATTTTGTTTTTGTAACATGTAACATCCTTACAAAAAAAAAATGATAATTTGAAGTAAGTACTATGAATGTGACTTGTAAACTGTGTTTATTAATAAAAAATTGAATTGAACTCTTATGAATCCCTTATCCTAATTTTTGCGAGATGGACAGGAGTCTCCCAAAAGAAAGACGACAGATGACAGAAGTGACTGATTTATATAGTTCCCTAAACTTAAAGATCCAAGGACGTCTCAGAATTATTGATTTAATGGTACCGTAGTGTTTACCCGTTAAAGTTTTGGTCAGGGGCGGAAGCCCCCACTTTTTGAAATTTGTCATTTATGGTGCCAGGAATTGTCTAGTCGAGATTTAGCTACAGCAGCGAGATAATGAGAGTGGATCTTAAAATGAGAAGGATCACCGGTCCCCACAGCATTCCTTGCTAGCGAGTCACCCGCCTCGTTACCAACAATGCCGGTTGGAGTGTAGATAAGGGGGCGCCAAGGAAAAACTTCCGCTTGACTGACAGAAACACAAAAAAAAGTTAACAAGATACAATAAAGGTTGAATGACTAAGTTATATTTCTCACTCACTCTCTTACTTTAAAATTGTTTGGGGGGGGGGGGGGGAATATTTCCACTTTGGAAGATTCGGTCTCTTTAACGTTTTACTTTGAGGAAAAATGGTTTCAGGAACCTCAACGTCATTTTTAAAGACTATAGCCACCCCACACATAAGTTTAATGAAAAATATATTTTTGGTTTCAGTTCTATGATTTTTGGTTTCAGTTCCATGTAGCCCCTTAAATTTTTCAAGTTTTGTATAAAAATAGTAAAGCGGTTCACAGAATACATCGCAGCATATGTCTACTTTTTTAGGGTTCCTTAGAGAAACAAATAACCCTTATAGTTTCGTCAAGTCTGTCTCTCCGACTTTATTCCGAAACTATCAAGACTACACAGTTGAAACTTGGTAAGCAGGGGGCCGATCGCGCTATTTTGTATAGTCAACGAACGTCAAAGGTATGGTTCTGGTTTAGTTCCAGTTGTAATTCAACTTTGGTTCGGTTCAATGAAATTCGGTATCGCGCTAAAGTTTTAGTAGAGACCGAAGTTGAACCTTATCCGAACCATTGTCGTAATCAAAACATTAGAGATGTAGCATCGATTGTGTATAATCGACCGTCGATTTCGCCTTTTTGTGTTAACTACTCTATTTTTGACCACACTTGGGTGGGAATTCGTGGAATTTGATGTGTTTACTAGGTGAATGAAAAATTACAGATAAAAGATTCAAGTGGATAGAAATGTAGCTTTATAAATAAGTGTATTCCAGCCTCCCTCTGAGGGCGAAGCTCGGGATCTACAAGTCCTACGCGAGATCCCGCCTCACCTACGCGGCCCCGGCATGGTACGCCCTGTGCTCGGAGACGAACAAACGGAGATTCCGAGCCCAAGAGAACCTCTCTCTGCGTACCATCGTCGACGCCCCCCGCTACGTGAGGAACGCGACAATCCAGAGTGACCTCAGATGGGAAACCGTTTACCAGTTTGTCCAGAAGCTGGCGAAGGGCATGTTCGCGCGTGCGGATTCGTCATAACACCCGCACATCGCCGAACTGGCGCCGCACCACGCGCGCCAGCCCGACCGCCGCCGCCGCCTGCCACGCGACCTGGTTGCCTAGCCGGCGATCACCCACTGCATACCAGCGCCACATGAAGACCACCACCCGCAAGGGCCATCCCATGACCTGGGTTGTAGTCTTATCGACACTCTGACCATGGTCAGAGTGTCGATAAGACTCCGACAGGTCATGACCTGTCCACAGGTGTGGACAGAGGCGATTCTTCGGGAAGAGGTTCGTTGACCTGACCCGTGGGGGGAGTGCGCAGACATCCTCAACCCCTTTAGAGCAGTTAGGACTGCAAAGGAATGAATCAAGGTATGTAGTTTTCTTTATCTTAAACTTTGTCCCTATCAGAATATAATGCTTTTGTAAGAAGGTGTACAAAGTTTAGATAAATAAGAATAACAATGTTAATTGTTTTCATATCCTAAAGGAAAATGTACAGCAAATTGTTTTATTAATATTCCAGCCAGCATAAGCATGTTGGACGTATCAAGGCTGATGGGAGCAGACTTCCCAGGCTGCTCTGCAAAATGCTCAGACTCCTATTGTATTAATACTATAGCAATCCTTCAAATGAATTTGTGAAATAATAGATTGACGAAGCAGGTAATTCTATACTTTACTATCAGTTTGGGTAGGATATAGTTATGTAGGAAATATGCGCTGAATCGTTACTTAATATAAATTTTAATTTTAAAAGTGCCCTTAGTATAATTTTAATGACATTTTCCCCACGAGTTTTCTAAACCATGTTTACTTTTCCTGTAAATATGCTGTAGAAAATATTAGCTATAATTTATTAATTCATGCAATCATGTAAGTATAGTATACTTATATAGTTTTATGTAAAATATTTCTACTAACTTGTACATTATTTCTTTTTTCAGTGTTGTACCCAACAAAGAGAAGATGTGTGAAAAATATTTAATTATTATTACTAACATATAATATCCCATTGCTGGGCAAAGTCTCTAATGTGAGAATAATTAAAGTGAGATAACTTAAGTACCAAGACATGAATAAAACAAATTTGCCTAGTTAAATTTCATTTATTTTAGTCCTTAATCTATCAACAATTGCGCTCCCCGCAATAGAGTTACTATCATATCATTCATAGAATGTCACCCTTTTTTGTTATAGTATCTCTCCTCATGTTCATTAGGGGTAACTATGGACATATGAGTACCATCTCCACAAGCCAGAACCCCTGGCAATCTGTACTTTTTGAAAAATCTGAAAATAATAAACATTTATACATAAACATTTACATACAGGCACATACAGTGTTCCTGGCCCCACACTAGCGTACCCTGGGTTGTGGGAACCAGAAACAACGATGACAAGACTGGGTTTTGTTTTCTTTATCCCCAGCCGGGGATTGAACCCAGGACCTCTCTCATGGTAGGCAGGGCAACAACCGTACATGGTAGCAGCACCACAGTTGTGCTATACCTATATTATATTTAGTACAACTTCAAATCAAATCAGAGACAGTCCGTCAACTTACATTTTTAGGGTTCCTTACCCAACGGGTAAGAACGGAACCCTATTACTGAGACTTCACTGTCCGTCCGTCTGTCACCAGGCTGTATCTCAAGAACCTAGCTAGAGAGTTGAAATTTTCACAGATTATGTATTTCTGTTGCCGCTATAACAACAAATACTAAAAAACAGGATAAAATAAATATTTAAGGGGGCTCCCATACAACAATTCTTTCAATACCACATACAAACTTATGGATGCACCTGGTTACGTACATGGAGTGTGAAAGTAACCGCACCAATAACTTTGTAAACAATATTTTGCTGTGTAAAATCCAAACTATTCACTCCACACCATCGCTTCCATTGAACGGTGGTACGGAACCCTTCGTGCGCGATTTAGACTCGCACTTGACCGGTTTATTTAAATTGTTTGTTTGAAAGAACACTATCTTTCTCATCAATGCTAAGTATAAGCATGTATTAGTATGTATTTGATATATTAGTATATGATATATATTTAAGTATTATGTAGATATTGGTAAGTAGTAGTATTTAATGTTGTGCACATATGTAGCTCTACCTGTAGTTTCTTTTTTACCCCTCCAATCAAGGTTTGCTGGGAGAAATTTCCTGTTAGAGATAAGCTCGCCTTTGTACATGTTTTTACCTTTATATATTTTTTTGTATTCTCTGTTTTGTGCAGTAAACTTATAAGCCACACATGGTATGCTTTTTTTTGTTTATTACCAAACCAAAAGTAATAATCTAAAATAATTGTGATAGGCAAACTAATAAATAGGAATTGTATGATGTATGAGGCAGATAGGCAGACCACCGGATAGATGGACGCTGAGACGCTGGCTGGCAAGCAGTGGCTGCGGGAGGCTCAGGACCAGAGTAGATAGTGTGGTAAAGAGGAGGCCTATACCCAGCCGTAGGTAAATGTAATCTGATTTGAATTGAATGGAATGATGTTAACATATAGTTACTTACTTCCTTTTAATTTGCTCCCAATCACGAAGTTGAAAAGGAAATTTAAGATTTCTGGCTTGTTGAATGCTAAGGTGACTTGTTTTACAATTTTGAAGACACTTGACTGGTAAACACAGTGTTTCCGGCTTTCTCATCCAATCGTCTGGTAGGAGCCTGTGGCAAAATGCTAAACAACCAGTACCGGAAACAAAATGAAAGCACTGTTACTAAGCTCACTTAGTTCTGTTTTTGGGAAACAGGGAACAAAAATTGATCATGTTCAAAGAAAAGTAAATGTGCTGTGATACATTCTAGTACTTTGTATAGTGTTACTAACCTTCGTGTCCACATCCAAAGCACTGGTTGGTGGCAAATTAAGGGTCAACTGAGTAATTAACGTGTCCACAAGCTAACTCCTTCGACCGTCAATATCGCTTGATAAAATCCGATTCTCTGTTTTAGATTGGGCTCGCGCTATAGCTATATCACACTCGTATGCCATTTCCAAAGTCCAGACACATCAATTTCACGATTTTGACCTTTTTTTCATCTCAACAATTCTAAACCAGTCCTGAAAAAGTAGCTCCACAATAACTTTAACACAACCGTTTGTTTGACAGCGGTTACGGTCCAACTCCAATCGAACTTCGGTTCAACCATCCGAATCGCCCCGCTTCGGATGGTTGAACCGAACCGCCCGAATTCGCCCCAGGGGGGCGATCGCGTTAAAAAATATTAACCGAACCATAGCTGAACCATAACCGAAACACAACTTTAAGGACTTTTCGTATCGCGCTAATGTTTTGACAGATGGTTGAACCGAAGTTCGATTGGAGTTGGACCGTAACCGCTGTCAAACGAACGGTTGTGTTAAAGTTATTGTGGAGCTACTTTTTCAGGACTGGTTTAGAATTGTTGAGATGAAAAAAAGGTCAAAATCGTGAAATTGATGTGTCTGGACTTTGGAAATGGCATACGAGTGTGATATAGCTATAGCGCGAGCCCAATCTAAAACAGAGAATCGGATTTTATCAAGCGATATTGACGGTCGAAGGAGTTAGCTTGTGTTGAAAGATGACTTCATGCAGCCAGTAATAATCCGGAGGCATTGAGATTGAATTTTATCTAGTTTAGCCTAGGCACATTTATTGGCTGGTTCAATGATAAACGATCCATAGTCCAATACGCTGCGAATCAGAGAGTTATATACTAGTTTAAGGGAGTAAGGGTGCGCGCCCCACCATACCCCTGCCAAGGCCTTAAGGATAGGGACGGAACGCTCGCACCTGGCTACAAGATAGTTAAGATGGTGAGCACCTGAAAGTTTTGGGTCCAAAACTAAGCCCAAGAATTGAACCTTGTCTTTAACTGGGATGGGGGAGTCGTCTATGTTAACCTGGACGGGGGGAATGTTCCGTTTTCGGGAAAATATCATTACGGAGCTTAGGGAACAGTTCAGAGAATGGGCAGCTTCCATTATTGATATTTCTGAAACATATAGAGCCAAGTCATCGGCGTATTGAAGAATTTTACAGTTTAGATTTAGAGATTTAGCCAGATCAGATGTATAGATATTGTACAAAATCGGGGATAACACCGAACCCTGAGAGAGACCCTTAAATACAGATCTTGGTTCAAATTCTTCTCCTGGTATCCTTAGAACCACGGATCGGGAGGAAAGGAGTTGCCACACACATTGAACTATCTTCACGGGAATCATCAGCTGAAGCATTTTATGCCTGAGGATAGGATTGTGGCAGTTTAATCTGTTGGCAACACAAGTTGAACTGACATAGCAGCCTTCATTAACAACAATGCCAAAATAATACAATCAAACAGATTGTCCTTTCTTTGAAGAAGCATTGTAACACTATTAAAATGACAACAGTGTAATAAAAAGTCAAATTGGGTTGATCATTAGCGTGGAGCGTAAATTTTTTTTTCACTTTACGGACATGTAATAGCAAAAAGTTTGTGTCTATTAGGCTCAAATTTACTTATGAAAAATATAATTTGAATCGATTGAGAGTAACTGCCTCCGCCACGTCGTTGAAATTTTGAAAAACCTTGATTTTAGACGCAACTTTATTGCCAATCAAATATGATATTTTATACAAAAATGATTTATTTTATTTCATTTTCCCATAGCATAATAGCACATTATTGTATTAAAACACTAAAAGCAGGATGATCTAACGTTGTTAACCTTAAATAAGGGGAGTGCGGGGGCGCGCGGTGAGGCACTTTGTACTGTTTCAAACTTGTGTCCAGTGCTGCAAAAGCTCCTGATTTACCAGGAGATTACATGATTTTAGGCCTAATCTCCTTGTCTACTGTTTTTTTTTTGTAAATTGAGAAAATCTACTGATATTTAGGAATTTTTGTTTGGCTTATGTTGGCTACTATTGGTTTCATCACATCATATCGAACGGAACGTATTTGTCAGGCGAGGTGACTGTATTAATGGTTACTAAGTCCATGATTAATGGTGAGTTTGACTTATTTACCTATACCATTCACGTTCGTAGTTTCGTATCTGTGGTGTGAGGTGTGATGGCGGCTCTTCACTTGGCCGTACTTGCCAAATACTCGTGTTGCCGTCCCTTTCGTTTTCTATGTCAAACGAAAGGGACGCGAAATGCACATTAAAATGCATGTGTTATTTGTGGTGGTTTTTGGTTTTTTCAAGCTTCACTAGCACATACACGCTACTTTTAATTGCACATTATGGGAAAAAAAGGTACTTAATTATCCTTCTGTTTTTTTTCTCTGTCTCCTGGTTTTTTTGCTAACCATCTCCTTTTTTCTTGCAGGTTAGAGTTTGCAGCACTGCTTGTGTCAGTGCGCTATTTGTTGTGAAAGTGAAAGGTCGCGCATTTGTTCACGTATCAAGTAGCTAGCTAATTTGTGTTTCTCAAGCATGGATAAAACAAGGAGTGCATTAAAGTGTCCTCTTTTTGGTGATTGCTGTGACTTAAAGCCAAATATCCTACCTACTTACGAAGATGTAATGAAGTATTACGAATGGACGAGGCAAATACTCAAAACAAATGCAAAAGAACCAACATTTTCTGATATTGCTGCAATAGTGGTATCTACCATTGAAAATGTATGGCTAACTGCATCTTTGAAGACAGTTACGGGTCAGCGCGGAAAAATTTCTAAGTTTTTTTTTCCTTGGCGCCCCCTTATCTACACTCCAACCCAGTTACGAGAACCCGTGTCCTGCAAATGTTGAAAACCTATCACTTAAAATGCAAAAATTTGCTGAAATCCATCAAGAAGCATTCACCGGAGACATTGGGAACTTTTTGACAGAATAGTAAGTCACTGTTCGATATCTCAGCTTGCAAATGCAGTGATTTTGAGCGATGTGCTTGTCCAAAGGATAAAAAAGTTCCAAAATGTGAACAATCTTTTCTGACAGACCAAAGAACCTCTCGCAGAATGTTAATTGGTAGAATCGACTTAACCGTTACAAAAAAAATGCAAAAGACCCAAAAGAGGAAACAACAACAACAAAAACTGCCAGATCCATCCGTCAATACAAGTTCTACATCAGTTGTTATGGAAGTTTGTTCCTCTCCGGTATCGTCAGATTCCGAAATCCGCAGTGGTACAGCTTCTCCCACAAAAACTATAAAAGAAGGCGTTTCTGCAAACAAAAAGGCAAAGTTGTCATTTATGGATTTTCCTAAGTTGTCAAAAACATGTGACCGGTACGGAGTATCAGACAGGGCAGCAGCAGCCATTGCATCATCTCTTTTACATGACATTGGGTCGAATATTGAGGTTATTGACAGAAGTAAGTTGCGCAGAGAGAGGTCTAAAACTAGACAAAAGTTGATGGAGGAAGCCAACGTTCCAGAAGTTTCTGCATTGTATTTTGATGGCAGGAAGGACCGAACTTTGAAAATTATCAAAAAAGGCAATAAGAACTACAGATCAACCACAGTGGAGGAACACATCTCACTTATTCAAGAGCCAGGTTCGGTTTACCTAGGTTACGCCGTGCCACACGTTGGTTCGGCTAAAGGAATTGAAACCGCTATTGCGAGATTCTTAGCAGAGGAAGGCATTTCCCTAAACTGTGTTATGGCAATTGGTTGTGACGGAACAAATGTGAATACTGGAAAATATGGCGTTATTATACGCCTACTTGAAAAGCGATTGCAGAAACCACTTCAGTGGATAATTTTCTTACTCCACATGAACGAATTGCCTTTGAGACACTTGTTTCTCTATCTCGATGGCTCAACTTCTGGACCAAAGACGTATCGGACGGGCGGAGAAGGTCAACTGGTATTTTTACGACTACCATGCCATACTCAAGCTGTGGAGCGTGCTGTGAAAATGACCACAGAAGCTTCCAATTCTCAGTGCACAAAAATGGCACGTTTAGGAGCAATAAAGGCTAAAATACAGTCAAGGAAGGAAATGCCAAAGTTTGAAACAAAACGTGATTTTAGAGCAACTTAATATTTTTTTATTATTCTTTGTGAAACACCTTTCTTCTTTATTTTAATAAAAGTCTACTTAACATGCCTTACTTACAAATTGAGTATCATTAAACACCCTTTTATAACAAATTTTAAGTTAAGTACAGTACATTGAAACACCCAGAGTTTTCTAAAAAAATCTTAAAGTTTGAGGCTAAAGCGGAGGCAGAAGATATTATTCAAATAAGATAAAAATTAACACATATTTCTATTTTAGTGCAACACACAAAATCCTCACTATTAGAACAAGAAATATTTATAAAAAAAAATCCCCATACATCTGTGCTCCACCCTATTGATCATTCAATTCTTATTTTTAAGTAAATAGGTAATTTCATTAATACTTCCTATCAGAGTCCTGATTGTTTCATCATAACATAGGGGGGCATCACCCAGCTGTTTTTTCTCTGAGGACAAATTTGCTTGCGTTATCTTAGTCTTAGCTTCCACCATCTGAAAATGAAAATAGATATAGAATACTTTACAGTGGTATTTAATTTACTTATCTAACTAACAATAGATAATTTAAACTCATCACCTTGGAAAAACACTGTACATAGTTCACCAGTTCATGGAATTTATCTTCAAGTAGCAAGTCCTTCTGAAACGATTTACTATCACACTTGATAGATCTAAAAACTGCCAAACGTTTAGACAGAATCTCTAAACTTGTTGCAGTCTTCTCAAGATTACTCGTGAAGTCACAGTCGCTGGACAGGTGTGTTGGTGTCAATGTAATATCACAGTCGCTGGACAGGTGTGTTGGTGTCAATGTAACATCACAGCGCAGGCATTGTAATTGTTCCAACAGTGTCTTCATCTCTTGCAACTCTTGAGCAAAAAGTTCAATGTCGAAACCATCTTGAAGATGCTTCATATCAGCTGGCAAGACTGTATGAGGGTCAGCTTCTAGGAACATTGATATCTCGTCGTGGCGAGCTAAATCATCTTCAGTGCCCGGGCTAGTTGCACAGTCGGCCATGTTTTGGACGGCTTCGAACGTTTCTCGTAACTCATGCACCAACTTGTAAGAGTCGTTGATCGAAGTGTCGAGATCCTTGGTGATTTTTGTGATCTCTGGGATCGTTCCAGACGATACCAAGTAATTGGTGAATTTTGTACACAAGTCTGTGATATCCGCCGAAATTTTTCCGCTCTTTAATTCGAATAAGTACTCTGTGCTGTGATTCGACTGCAGCGTTGCAAAGCAAAACCAAGAATTATAAATTCGGTAGGGTTGCCAATAAAAAATCGGTAGTTTTCGGTAGATTTTTATTTGTATCAATTTTGACAAATTATTATTTATACCATCCTTGAGACGAAATTTTACTGAACATGGCTTTAGGTATATTAAAATCATAGCAGTTTTTATCGCCTATGTGTCTCTTCGCATGCAAAAGCCCAACTAAGGCATCGGTTGACAGGCGGTTGCGGTTTTTAGTTTTTATTAAATTTACTGCAGAAAAAATCCTTTCCACGATTGCAGATGAGTGCGGTAAAGATAAAATATGAAAAACGAATGTAGTCACTAATCCGAATAAAGGTGTTCCGTCATCGCCTTTCATTTGAGCCACATTTGCCCAGAAATCTTCGGCATCATCTTTAAACATATTAATTTCTTGAGTGTTCCTAAGCAGGCGCCACTGTGTATCTATGTCCTGGTAGTCTTTCGCATCAACGAGTCCGGGAAATGCTCTGCAGAGTGGGATTAGACTTGGGTGAATTCCTTTTTTTACATTTTCTGGAGCCAAAACATTTAAGTCTTTCAATGGGTTGTTTTTTAGGGGAAATCTTTGAATAATTTGCTCAGAAGCTTCAATATAAAACTGTAGACATCTTGTTCGAAATAAATTCAACTGATCTGCAGTCAAACTGTTATTATTCAGTAAAGTATCCATAACTTTTGCTCCAAAGTACATCTCATGTATATCCAAAAAGTTATGAGGATTTTTAAAGTTCACATCTTCAATGTTAGTTGCATTCAAGTAAGACCTCTTTAAAAAGCAGTCTAACAGAGATTTCAAGGATGCACACACGTGCGAGTATAAAATGTGAATTCTAGCACCCTCCGCTTGCATTTCTTTGTTCAGCTGGTTAAAAATTGGCAAGACAAAATCTAAAAATTGAAGGAATAAAAGAGATACCGGATCGTTCAATTTATTTAAAATATTTGAGGCCATTAGCAACTCGTTTTGTGAGGCGGCAGCATCGATGAAATATAATTTTAGAGCAGGATATTGCTCTAGAATCCGACTAACAGCTGCATGTACCGACAGCCATCTCGTCTGGCAAGGATGTAAAATCTTGTGAATTTTAAATTGGCAAAATATTTGAAACTCTTCGTACTCTTTTGTTCTTTTCGGACTTGAACCGAAGTAATTATAAATGTCCCGGACTAAATCTTCGAAGAATCGAGGGATTTTCTCGCCAGCATAAGATGCGCATAAATGAAAAGAATGGCATATACATTTCATGATGAATAAATTTGGGATTTCTGATATTAATAAAACCATCACTGAATGTCTTTGTCCCATCATTACATTTGCACCATCGGATGCAAATCCAATCAAATTATCTTTATAAGGAATATTGTTGTCCATAAAAACTTTACAATGCTTTCACAAAGTGTGGTGGCATCTGCTGAAGAAAGGGGAATCAGGGCGAGAAAAGAATCACGTACTTGATTATTTTTGACATACCTTGCCACCATGCAAAGATGTTTTGTCGTTGATAGGTCTGTTGATTCATCAATAACCAACGAAAATTTAACATTACGTAAATCTTCACAAAGTTCTGCGAAACTCTCTGCACCAATTACATTTTCCACGATAGACTGCACTCTTGGACGTGAGCATTTTAAACTTTTTGCAACTTTAGAGTCTGGACAAATCTGTACAACTAATTTAGAAAGATGATCAATAATATTATATGGAAGATTATGCTCAGCCACAAACCCAGCAATCCGGATTTCACCTGAAATGAATGAAATTGTTGATTCAACAATTCATTATACAGACTCTATTTTACATTGCTAACGGTGCGGCGCAAAGAATTTGATAACTTACTTACCTTCTTTCACTTGATGTTTAAACTGGGTAACTTCTTTACTAACGAAGTCTGACAATTTTGGTTGAACAGCTAAGCTCTTAACACTCTTTTCGTGAAGTTTAGAACTGGCATGTTTTTTGAGAGCGTCGTATCCCGAAGATATATTTATCTCCTTATTACAAGATTTGCACATTGCAAAAGTAGGTTTTGATAAATGTGGAGACAACCATGCAGAGAATTCCTGTCGTAACTCCCACTCTTTTTTATATTTTTGTTGATATTTCTTTCGCTTGACACCTGTACTGGTCGATGCGCCAGCACCAGAATCAGAATCTGAACTTTCCTCAGACATTATAAAGTTAACTTCGCACTAAGAAAATGAATACGTGCGAGCTCTACGAGAAAGAATGAATCGAATATGAAATGTTTTCAAAAAAGAAGTCATTTCATGTTTACAGGGGATTTCCCTTACTGTATCCTATCAAATCCTTCTAGTATTATGAATCTTGATACGTATTCTATAGAGTCCATTTTTATTTATAGTATTTGGAGCATACGGCCAAACAAGGTTCTTTTCCTTGGCATCGAGCGAGACGATAAGATCAGAATATGCGCGAGAAAAGGATAGCTTAATAATTTCGTTAATAAGTGTGATTGAGATGGACTATGGGCAGGGTTCATAGCATGTTCATAGAGTAAAATAGTGTAGTGTTGCTACAAATAATAAAGTATTTAGTTTTTTTCTCGTAAAAACCAGCGGCAAACTAAAAAATCGGTAGACATGCCTTCGTAATCGGTATTTCGGCAAACGAGGGCTAATATCGGGAGATCTACCGAAAAATCGGTAGGTTTTGCAACGCTGTTCGACTGGAAAAGAGTCAGACTAGGAAAAGTGTTCTTTCTTGTTTTTTTTTTCATGTGGCAAAGAGCCCTTGCTCACAGCCAGTGTCAAGTTGTAATTTGTATATTTTTAGATCTTCGTTCTTGTTTTATATTGTTTTTGTTTATAATTTGTGTTAATTTTTATTAAATAAAAAATAAGGGAATAGAATTCAATGAAAATACGAAAAAGAAAGGGAATTTAAAATAAGTATGATTTGATAAACCATATAAAAGCTCATACTTATCTTGTAAATACTAGATACTAAAGCATAGAATACTTAAATTTTGATATCATGTTTTCTTAAGAATTTTATAGTACATTTATAAATATTTACATCAAAATTATGCAGGACACTGATGAGGGAAATGGAACTCCGAGGGAAATTAAATGTTTAAAGGGAGGAACAATCACATAGCGGACAAGAAAACAGCAAGTGGTTTAGGTCACCCAGATCAGCCCCGCAAGCACACTCAGGGCCCTGCACGACGCCAAGCCTGGCAAGATGAGCTAGTGTGCAAGTGTGCCCTAAGCACATGCGGATGATAGCGGAGGTAAGAACCGTGTCCAGCTTACCCTTACGAAACCATGGCTTCAAGGTAATGAAGGCTGGATGCTTTTATAAAATCTGCCTGTCCTTCTATCCACTTAGTATTAAAGCATTGTAGACTAATTTAAGGGAAAATGGATGTGCGCTCCACCAAACCCCAGCAAGGCACCTGATTATATTTAGGAGTCGTTCACACTTAGATGTGAGGACCTCACAGTGGGGAAGTCCCGTAAGGTGAGAGTCCAAAATGACTCCTAAAAATTTTACTTTGTCCTTGACAGGAATGACATTGATATTACATATATATATAAATAACTATAATATCTGACTGAATTTTACGGTGTATAGTAAAAAGAACAACAGTGCTTTTATCAGCTGAAAGATCCAAACCATTGTCAATTAGCCTTGGATGGAATCTTTCAAAGCAAGCTGTTAGAGTTCAACACAAATTATTTACAGACTTTCCAGCTAGGTAAAACACCAAATCATCGGCATACTGAAGGAAATCCACTGAGCCACCCAGAAAATCTTGTAGATCAAAGGTTTATATACTGTATAGTATGGAGGAAAGAACAGAGCCTTGAGGAAGGCCTTTCCAAACTAATCTAGAAATGTTATTATTGTCAAAATGTACATTTATGTTCCTTTCCAATAACATGTTTATTATAAAGTTGATTAACATTGTTGGGACTCCTAAGACTTCAAGTTTATGTTTGAGGATGAAACTACTACACTATCATATGCCGCCCGGATATCCAAAAATGCAGCCAACACTGACTCATTGTTATAGTCAATAGTCAAATAGTCAATAGTCAAAGTACTTTATTACTGTAGATATTTACATATACTTAGCAAACGTCATTTTTTGCCTCTTCTCTACATTGGACCACTGTGGGAGAAGAAAGGCGTAGAAACTCCCACAGATTTATTTTTAGATCTCTTTTAAAAATAGGTTGTGCTTAACTAATACAAATATGAAAAATTTAATTGTTATGATTAATAAGCAGGAATTTTTTATATTAATTTCTCTGCTGGTTTGTTTTGTTTTATGTTGAGGTGTCTTTTTTGTTATGTCATAGTATTTTTAATTAATTACAAAAAATTATTGTTATAAAAAAGGTCTGCAAAATCCTACTGTAGTTTTGACTTATAGTTAGACTTTTGGGGTTCCAATCCTTATAGAATCATTAGATCATCCCAACCGGAATTTGGTTTTTATCAGTGCGTTTTATTGAAATAAAACGTCCTCAGTAACTAGTTATATTTTTGTTTACCTAACGAATTCTTTATATGATAGAATCGTGGTGGTTTTAACATCTCAGTGTAATATAAGTCAAACGGGCAATTTGACATTTGACATTGATAAATAAAGTATGCGATTTATTTGGTACCTACACGTAATTTAATAATACAGTAATTCATAGACACATCGGCACCATTCGGGTGTTATCGTTGTTCCGAGTTTTGCCGATAGGAAAGGATTATTCACTACATCTGTACATATGTGTTGCAAACAAGAAGCAAATTCAAACCTAAATCATGCTGATAATATGTATAACCTCGTGACTGTTAACACAGGGTAATAATTATTAAACTCACATCTCCACTCCTCTCTGTTTTATGCATTCCATCAGCCACCACGTTCATCGTGATTGTCAGCTGCCCCACTGATTCCGCACTGATTTTTTCCCAGTGGGCCAGTGATACAATGCCCACTCCTCTAAGTCACGTTTCCCCTCCACGTACTCCAGCATCATCAGGAACTGCCCCTTCGGCACAACTCGGCGTGCTGGCATGCTGAAATTAAAACTTATTGAAGGTATTTCAAGTAGGGTCAGTCGGCTCCTCTAAATCCGTCTCAGCGCAGCACACTGACTTACGCTATCATAGGGCGTGGGAAATGGGGAATTCCAACTACCTCATAAAATACAGTTTTAGTAAGCAAAAGCTATGCTTGAAATTAAGTTAAGTTAAGTTTTTTGGTAAGAGCTTCTATCACAATAATTTCACCAATGTCACGTGATGAGACCTGCACAATAGGAAAACACGTGGAACAGGTAATAAAAAGAGAACTTTAATCTGAGACTATAATTTAATATTGTTGGTAGATATAAATTTGTTAAGTAAATTGACAGAGGATGGGTGAGATAAGGTGAGAAGGAAGTTAGATTGACAGGACGGGGGAATTTCGGAGGGAGTAGATCGTAAAGGGAAGTATGATTGATAGGGCATTCAAAGAATAAATGATCAGGAGTACCGTCAGCCAGGCCACATTCACACTCTCAGTCGTGCCCGGACGTCACGGCGGCACACGTCTTAAATTTTCTCGCGAAATAAACTGCGGCAAAATGCCACCAGCAGAAGTAAATGTAATAAAACGTGCGATTGTAAGTGCGCTCCAACCTTTTGAACGGAAAATTGACTTCATTTTGAAAAAAATAAGTGACCTTAGTGACGAAATTCGCGAACTAAAAGCCGGCGTACATGTTAAACTCAGTGAGGGGGCTACAAAACTGGTTGTTAATGATCATGACGCAGCGACAACACCTCAGGCAATGAGCGTCGCATCAACACCAAATAGTTGTCCCTCTCTCACCAAAGCGAAGGCGACTGACCAGCTTCCACACAAACGCATCACCGCCGTGCGTGCGAAAGAGAAGATTGCTGCGCAAAACAAACAACGTCCAGCTCTGGCTCGCCGACTGACCGCACCAGCCAAGCAAGACATAACCTCCCCGGCTCCAACTGAGAATGCAGTCAAGACGACGATGCCTCCTCTGAACCAACACGACACTCCTCCGGGAATAAATCATACTCCTTTGCAAATAAATACTCCAGTTATACCTGACCCCACACTCTCTGACTCTCTGGTTGGAAATACAAAACATACTGATGAAAAGGCAAACTGTAATGTAAATGAATGGACGTTAGTCAAAAACAGGCGAACGAAATCAAAACCGACCGTGATTAAAGGTACAGCCATTAACACAAAAATACAAGGTATAGAAATGACGCGCTTTTTACACGGCTGCTATTTTAAAAAAGAAACCACACCTGAAAGCTTAAAAGAACACCTACAAAATGTACAGAGCGGCTATGAGTATCAAGTGGAACAAATAACGTCTAAGCGTGACACATATAACTCGTTTAAAATCGGCATCCCGGCGGCTGTGTACGAAAAGTTTATGTCAACAACTGCTTGGCCCGTCAACACTAGCGTCACCGAGTGGCGGCCCTTTCTGCGACCCAAGCCCAAGCAGCCCCCCGACAGTCATGAGGCTGAACAACCGACCACCGCCGCGTGAGGATAACTCCAGCGCAACGATGACAGTGGTGCATCAAAACATAAACAGACTCGGCAAGAAAACCTATAAACTGGAATGTGAACTCCAAACACAAAATCAAACTGACGTTCTATGCATTACGGAGCACTGGCTCAGGTCCGATGAACTGTCATGTATCAACATCACCAACTACAAACTGTGCGCCCAGTACTCCAGATCCACGCGCGAGGGGGGCGGCGCCTGCATCTACGTGAAGCTGCCGCTGCTGACCATCGAGCGAAGGGAGGTGACCGTACTGTCAGTCCAAATGCACTTCGAGGCCTGCGCCGTGGAATGTGTGGGCCTCGATATAGTTGTGGTATGCATCTACAGACCCCCGAAAGGTGATATTTCAACTTTCTTTGACAAACTAAAAGAACTTTTAAATCTTAACGTCATCAAAAACAATAAAGTGATTTTAGTGGGTGATATCAATATTGATCTGCTTGTGAAATCTCCTAACACCAAACAACTCACTGATACCATGAAAATGTCCGGTTTCAGAACTTTAATCAAGCGACCAACTAGAATTACCAAAAAGTCGTCTACCTGTCTAGACCACGCATACACTAGCATAGCCGGTCTTGAAATACAGAAGGCTGAGCCGTTTCAAATGTTTGTTTCCGACCATTACGGGGTAGTGGTTGTTATACAAATTCACAAGCCTAAAGAGAAAAATCCAATCGCTATAAAACGGTTATTCTCAGACTCAAACATTAATGACTTTAAGCTCAGCCTAAATCTGTATGACTGGAATAGCCTGCTTTGTAGATCGTCATCGCCCAACAACTGTCTTGACTCTGTCTTAAATGTCATCCTACACTTTTACAATACACACTTTGCTAAGAAAAAATACCCATTGCGCCGCCAGGGTATAAATACCTGGATCAATCAGGATGTCCGTGAGTTGCGTAAAACCATCCACAATCTGAAACACTCATTATCCACTAACACTGATCTTTCCACGGCCGACACTGAGATGCGGGCGATGGAGATGCGTTTTTCCACTTTACTTAAAGACACTCGGAAAGAGTATATAAACAATGCAATAGCCACTAGCACTGGTAATATGTGTCGAAATATATGGCGCGTTATCGCTTTCGAATCTTGCCGTGCGAAAGGCAAGGACAATGCACTGGACGTGCTAATTAGCGGGTCCACGGGCAACTGCGACCGGGAGCGAGCTGCCACTACCGCCGCGACCTTGAACCGGTTCTACATAGAAGCGAACAGTAAAAATATTGCTAAACCTCATCTAGATAACGCGATGTCGTACCTCCAATTGTTTATTACTACACCAATACCGACACTTCAATTCACACCATTTTCGTTAGGCGAAATTATCAAGGCAGTTAAAAACACAAAACGTAAACAATCAAAGGACATAAATGATATGTCTACAAATGTCTTAGACTACCTTCCACCGATTGTAATATCGCTATTATGTCTCCTTTTCAACCAATGTATCTCCGCGGGCCTCTATCCTAGCTTGCTTAAAAACATAAAAGTACAACCTATATACAAAGGCAAAGGGGAGATGAACGTATTAAAAAACTATCGACCCATATCTTTGATTCCTATCGTCTCGAAGATATTCGAGAGGTTGATAAGTGACAGGCTCACGACATTCTTTTTAGAAAATGGCCTCCTCAATAGGCAACAATACGCCTACCAGCCTGGTCGGTCAACCGTGGATGCAGCACGTGACGTGGTGACGAGGGTGATGGGCCACCTCGAGGGTCGGCGGCAGGTGGCAGCTATATTCTGCGACTTCTCAGCGAGCTCAAACTATACGGAATAACCGGCAATTTTCATAACACCATAGCTGCTTTCTTAGCAAACCGTAAGCAAAGTACCTGGGTCTGCGGAGTCAGGTCTGAACTCGAATCCCTGCAGGGTTGTGCTGTGCCACAAGGATCAATCATGGGAAATAACTTGTTTTTAATATTAGTCAACGATATGACAATGGCATCGGCGGACGCTGAATACGTTATGTTTGCCGACGACTGTTGCGCCATTGTCAATGCTGATAACTATGACGGCCTGAAAAGTAAACTTAAAACGGTTATGGACCAAATCGCACACTGGTTCTCAGTCAATGGGATGATGCTTAACGTCGAAAAGACAAACATAATGCAGTTCCAGCTCCAAAGAACAAAATGTCACGAGCTGAACGTCACCTACAACGGCAGTATTGTCCCTCAAGTGGACCACGTCAAGTACCTCGGGTTCACTATTGACTCGGGATTGACGTGGTCGCAACACATTGACGCCACCTGCAAACGACTGTCATCTGCGTGCTTCGCGCTGTCCAGGCTCATCCCCTGTCTCTCTACTGAAAATGTGATGAAGTCGTATTACGGCTACTTTCACTCAGTGACGGGCTAGACATTTGGGGAGCGGCCTCGGACCGCGACAGAGCATTTAGGATGCAAAAACGTGCCATAAGGGTAATTGCGGGCATGCCCTGGGACCACCCTGATAGGGAACTATTCAAAGAGTATAACATCCTAACTCTTCCGAGCCTGTATATTTTGGAGATATGTAAGTACGTAAGGCTAAACCTCCATAATTTCCCCACAAATGCTCAAATGATTAACAGACCTAGCTCAAGACGCAGTCACCTACTATTTGTGCCGCCCAGACGATTGGCCAAGTCGAGACACTCACTGTCCATAATTGGCCCTAAGCTGTATAATGCCATACCCGACGACGTAAAAAATGAACCCAATAATACTACTTTCCTCCGAAACTTAAAAAAGCTGCTAATGTCAAATGCGTGCTATTCGATAGACGACTTCTACAAAATCGCTTGGTCAAAACAATAACATATCATAATTAATTAATTATAATATATAATATACTAACTAAAAAGTATTATAAAGTTATTTAATATAATAAACAATTTTGTTTTTGTAACATGTAACATCCTTACAAAAAAAAATGATAATTTGAATTAAGTACTATGAATGTGACTTGTAAACTGTGTTTATTAATAAAAAATTGAATTGAACTCTGGTGAATCCCTTATCCTAATTTTTGCGAGATGGACAGGAGTGTCCCAAAAGAAAGACGACAGATGACAGAAGTGACTGATTTATATAGGTCCCTAAACTTAAAGATCCAAGGACGTCTCAGAATTATTGATTGAATGGTACCGTAGTGTTTACCCGTTAAAGTTTTGGTCAGGGGCGGAAGCCCCCACTTTTTGAAATTTGTCATTTATGGTGCCAGGAATTGTCTAGTCGAGATTTAGCTACAGCAGCGAGATAATGAGAGTGGATCTTAAAATGAGAAGGATCACCGGTCCCCACAGCATTCCTTGCTAGCGAGTCACCCGCCTTGTTACCAACAATGCCGGTTGGAGTGTAGATAAGGGGGCGCCAAGGAAAAACTTCCGCTTGACTGACAGAAACACAAAAAAAAGTTAACAAGATACAATAAAGGTTTATAACTTTAATTTCAAATATTTATGAGAATCTATGCAACCGATTACATTACGCAACAAAACGCAACATCAAAACATCGCTCATCGATGCACGTCCCTATTTAGATCGTTCACACGATGCTCAGAGCTGATAGATACTTACGTGATACCCCGTAATCGATGAAATTGTATGAGCATGAGATGAACCATAGACACTCGCTCTGAACTTCATGGAGTTACGCCATAAGGCTGCAGGTCTTGTTACCTTTGCTTGTTACCTTTGTTACATTACAAAAAAAGGTCATTGGAAGGAACAAATAAATATACATTTTTATCTATGGAACAAATATAGCCTTTGCCTGTACCAAGTGCGTGTCGAACTTCGCACATTTAGGAGTCATAAATTTTGAATAAACGAGAAAGGTGCTCACTTCAAATACACTACACCTGATACACCTAGCCAAAATATCACTATCATTCTTCACCAGCAAATAATTACTTTGTTTTTCATAGTGATTGTATGAATGACTAAGTTATATTTCTCACTCACTCTCTTACTTTAAAATTGTGTGGGGGGGGGGGGGGGAATATTTCCACTTTGGAAGATTCGGTCTCTTTAACGTTTTACTTTGAGGAAAAATGGTTTCAGGAACCTCAAGGTCATTTTTAAAGACCTATCTATAGCCACCCCACACATAAGTTTAATGAAAAATATATTTTTGGTTTCAGTTCTATGATTTTTGGTTTCAGTTCCATGTAGCCCCTTAAATTTTTCAAGTTTTGTATAAAAATAGTAAAGCGGTTCACAGAATACATCGCAGCATATGTCTACTTTTTAAGGGTTCCTTAGAGAAACAAATAACCCTTATAGTTTCAAAACTCAAACTCAAAACTCAAAACGTTTATTCTGTAAATAGGCCACAAGGGCACTTTCACATGTCATTTCATTTCATTTTTTACAGAACATTTGGTATTATTATCATATTATCAGAAAAAAAAAGTACTTAATTATTGTTTCTGAGAGATGTAAAGAGTCTCAAATGTCATAATAAAATAATTAAAATATAAATAACAGAGATGTATAGTCTCTTTAGTCAATAATACAATGATAATAGGAGATGTAAATGGTCCCCACAGTCAAGAGTTGTATAATTAAATTAATCTTTGGAGGTGTAAAAGGCCTCCAAGTGTCCAGTAAAAGAAACTCTGGCAGTGTGGATGCTCACAATTAATTAGAACAGTTCAGTCCCAAGCATTTTTATCGTCTATGTACTCTTTAATACTGTAGTAAGCTTTAGAAATAAGCCTTTGCTTGATGTATTTCTTGAACTTATTAATTGATAGATCTGTCAAAGTGCTTGGGAGTTTATTGTAAAATCTTACACAATTACCCTTGAACGAGTTTTTTATTTTATGGAGCCGAGTAGTGGGCACTGCAAGTTTGTCCTTGTTTCTAGTATTAAAGTTATGTATATCACAGTTTCTTCGAAAGTTAACAATGTTCTTATGGACATACATAATATTCTCGTAAATATATTGACTATGGACTGTCAATATATTTACTTCTTTAAACTTATTTCTAAGAGAATCTCTATTATTCATTTTATAAATCGCACGAAAAGCCCGCTTTTGCAGCACAAAAATAGTATTTATGTCAGCAGCACTGCCCCAGAGCAGAATACCGTAGGACATAATACTATGAAAATAACTAAAATAAACTAATCTGGCTGTTTTTAAATCTGTCAAGTGACGGATTTTCCTGCATGCAAAAGCTGCAGAGCTCAGTCTGTTCGATAGCTTATCAATATGTGGACCCCATTGGAGTTTGGAATCCAACGTTATACCTAGAAACACTGTGCTGGTTACCAATTCCAATTCCTCATTTTTAATTGTTATACATGTCTGATTATTTTTAACGTTAGTAGTAAGAAACTTAACACATTTAGTCTTTTTCTCATTTAATAGCAAATTATTAACATTAAACCAATTTACCACTCTTGATATGGTATTGTTCACGTGATCATCAGTAGCGTGTTGGTTTCGCTTTGTTTTAAAAATAAGTGAGGTGTCATCAGCAAACAGTACCATATCATGACAGTCCCTTCCTAGATAGGGTAAGTCGTTTATATAGATGAGGAATAGGAAGGGTCCCAATATTGAGCCCTGTGGCACGCCCAAAGAAACCAATGATCCTGGTGATCGTTCTCCGTTTACGTCTACCCTTTGTATTCTTCCGTTCAGATAAGATTTTAACAAATTCAATGACGTGTCTCTAACTCCATAATGATGTAATTTCCTGATCAATGTTTCATGACAAACGCAATCAAATGCCTTAGACAAGTCACAAAAAATGCCTAGGGCATCTTGTGACTCTTCCCAGGCATCAAAAATACTTTCAATGAACTGAATTCCGGCATCTGTTGTTGAACGACCGCGAGTGAATCCAAACTGTTTGTTATGCATTAGCTTATTTGATTCAAAATGATGTAATAGCTGTGAAAAGATTAATTTCTCAAAAATTTTACTAAAAGTTGGTAGTATTGATATAGGTCTGAAATTGGTGGGGTCTTGAGTACTACCTGCTTTGAAGTGGGGAATTATCTTACTTTGTTTCATTAAATCAGGAAATTCACCGCAGTCTATACAATTATTGAAAATGACCGCTAGGTCAGGTGCAATTAATTCGATCAGGGATTTAACGACGTGAACAGAGAGTCCCCAAAGATCATTCGTTTTCTTAACATTTATCAATTTAAATGCCTTTACGACATCTGAACTTGTGACGTGCTTAAAATTCAAGTATGAAGCACACTCTGAGACATTATCTTTTAATATTGCAACAGCAGACAAAGGTGACGAATTTAAATACTTAGTCGTGGAAGCCGGTGCATTAGTAAAAAACGATTCAAATTCAGTTGCAACTTCTAAGCTAGAACTCGTAAGCTGTCCATTGATTTTTAGTTCGTAATCGTGACTCGCTTTTTTACTACGACCGGCCTCCTCATTAATTATTTTCCAAGTCGTTTTTATAACATCGGAACTATTCTTAATTTTACTACTCAGAAAATTACGTTTAGCTGTAGGACAGTCTAATTTAAATTGTTTGGAGAACTGTTTGACTTGTTCTTTAAATTCGTCACTCATGTTGAACCGTCGTTCCTCATACAATGCATACAATGCTTGCCTGCGTTTATGCAACTCTGCAGTAGCCCACGTACTAAAGTCGTTTGAACCACTAACCACAACCGATTTTGAAGTGAATATCGCGCTGTACTGTTTCATAAAGGTTTCAAAGAATAAGTTATACATTATATTAGGAGACTGTTCAGCAGCCAAAAACGGTAGTTCCTGGGCTAAAGAGTATCTCATTCTTTCTAACCGGTCAGCAGTTATTGGCACAAACGAAATTTTCTTTTTAATGACAGGTTCTCTAATAGAATCAAATTGAAATAATTAACCTAAATGATCTGAATCCAATTCACTGATAACACTTTTACTGATTGGAATAACATCAGTAAAAATGTTGTCAATGCATGTAGCACTAGTAGCAGTCACTCTTGTTGGCTCCATAAATAAATGGCTAAGCCTAAATGATGAGAAAAGATTTATTAATCTAACGCTGAGAGTAGTTCTTTCTAACAGATTAACATTAAAGTCACCACATATAATTAATCGTTTCGTACTGTGTGATGAAATAGTTAGGACGGATTCCATTATTTTCTCGAACATTTCAAAGTCGCTCAAGGGTGGCCTATAGACACATATAACGATGAACTGTTCTAATTCCACAGCTGCAAGTTCTATAGTTCGTTCAACAGATAAGGAAACAATGTCCTTACGTTCCTTGAATTTCATATGATTGTTTAGTATGATTAATGCCCCACCATGTATTGAATTAAGTCTGGTGAACGAACTACCAACCTGGTGATTTTTAAAGCTAAACATAATTTCATTAATAGTTAACCAGTGCTCTGTTATGCACAAAATGTCAATTTTATTACAATTTAAAAATAACTCTATTTGTAGATCTTTGCCTCTAATACATTGAATATTCTGATGAACCAGGCTTATATACTTAGCATGTGAGCTTCCCTTATTCTTAGGGTTTTCTAATATACTAGAACATATGTTGCCAGAGCCTGGGTCCTCTGTTGTCCTATGAACTAATTTAAATGCATCCTGTTATTCTGGTCTGATACCAGATTCATATTAGGCTGCTCAGTAAAAGCAGAGTTAGAAGCCAAATTTTTGGCTGTAATGTCATATAAATATAATAGTGACATAGCTATTTGTCGTTTACAATAATTTGAAAGGTAAAATGTACCTTTAGTCATAGTAAAATAATTACTAACATAATTGTTAGTGTCAATAATATCAAACTTATTATTATATGTACATAAATTGTACATAGTTATATTCATATAATGTCTATATACATTTTCATTTTGTGTCAATTGGTTGCAGTAGGGAAATGTGAACAATATAATTTTTTTCACACTAAGACCATTCAATGTTTCATAAAATTTTATTAAATTATTTTTGCTCACATCTCCCCTATTGCCCATGAAAATTATCAGTGTGGCACTGGCTGTGATAGTGCTGTCATTCAAAATTTGATTTATAATATTATCTACAGTGCTAAAAGGTGAGCAATTACTAATAACACTATGTCCCTTAGAGTATGAGTGGAGTGCTGAGCCCATGCCACTTCCAATCTCATCACAGTACATTATAATATCAGGTGTTGTGGTCATATCAGACTTGGCAGAACTATTATCAGTAACACCTTGTGTTGGTAAACTGTCACACAAGCCCGGAGAGTTGCCCGCTGTCAAACAACCACCTTTCTGCTCACAGCGACAAGTATGGTTGTTGGTCAGCGACTCAAACCGCTCACAATTATGGTTCATTTCTTGAATTAAATCATCCATAGCCAATGAGTATTCATTTATAACTTTCTCAGAGTTCAAATATGCACTGTTTAGTGATCTCAATGAATCCTCCAAGCTTTGGATTTTCAAATGTAAGTTTTGTGTGTCAGTTTCATACATCAACTTAGTACTTTCTAATTCTAATACACACATATTCAAATCATGTAATAAGTTTACATTTTTCTTGCTTACTTTTAAGTTTTTAGTACACAATTTATTATGTTTTATTAATTTCTGAGTTTTCCGTATATACCTATTTATTTTACCTAGTTTGTTATTGCTGCAACTTAATAACCTTGATGTGGGCAATGTGTCATTAGTTAAATCAATGACATCATCAAGGCTTCCAGTTGCAACAGTAACCAGCTGCGGGCTGATCCCTACGACTTCACTGTAGAGGCTCTGGGTCTGCAACGCTGCGGTGTTTTCCTTCTCCTCCTGGAGTGCATGTATTTGTTCATGGGCATCGAACAATGCTTTCTCCAGGGAATCAATCGATTTCAGGGCTTGCTCGTACTCTGCACTACATACAGTGAAGCTATCTACGGTGACCTGCAGCTTGTCCCGCTCAACAATTACATCACTACATTCTTGTTCTAATACACATAATTGTTTCTTTAGCTTATCTCTACTTTCAAGTACTGATAATAGCTCATTCTCATTTTCCTCCCTTTCACAGAGTAATTCGGTGACCATTTCCTTTGATTTTTTTAATTCTAGTAAGGTAACTTTGAGCTTGTCATTTTCCTGCTGTCGGGAGGCGACAGCAGCAGCTCTGCGGGTCATCATGGTTACAGTTGAGATAAGAATCAAGGAATTGCACACCAAAACAATGCGAAATTACTTACGTGGAATAGTAACGTTTTTCAGCGTTTGCACATCACTAATTGCTATGAAATATATTTTAAACGTTGTTAAATATAATAATTTAACAATAAGGTAACAAAAAGCGCCGAAAGTGTACGGAAATAACAAATACTTTTAAATTTATAACCTGCAACGGTCACAAATTTAACATGTTTCGAGACACTAGTAAACGTCACTAAAACACACTGCAAACAATAGAAATACTTAACATTGGACTATAATCCTAAAATAACACTAAATTGGGCTCAGAATTACACTAAATCATATTAAAATATAAATTTTTCTAGGGACGTAGTGAAATCAGCTGTTTGCCGTTTGACAGCCAGTGTTACCCCAGTGTTTCGTCAAGTCTGTCTCTCCGACTTTATTCCGAAACTATCAAGACTACACAGTTGAAACTTGGTAAGCAGGGGGCCGATCGCGCTATTTTGTATAGTCAACGAACGTCAAAGGTATGGTTCTGGTTTAGTTCCAGTTGTAATTCAACTTTGGTTCGGTTCAATGAAATTCGGTATCGCGCTAAAGTTTTAGTGGAGACCGAAGTTGAACCTTATCCGAACCATTGTCGTAATCAAAACATTAGAGATGTAGCATCGATTGTGTATAATCGACCGTCGATTTCGCCTTTTTGTGTTAACTACTCTATTTTTGACCACACTTGGGTGGGAATTCGTGGAATTTGATGTGTTTACTAGGTGAATGAAAAATTACAGATAAAAGATTCAAGTGGATAGAAATGTAGCTTTATAAATAAGTGTATTCCAGCCTCCCTCTGAGGGCGAAGCTCGGGATCTACAAGTCCTACGCGAGATCCCGCCTCACCTACGCGGCCCCGGCATGGTACGCCCTGTGCTCGGAGACGAACAAACGGAGATTCCGAGCCCAAGAGAACCTCTCTCTGCGTACCATCGTCGACGCCCCCCGCTACGTGAGGAACGCGACAATCCAGAGTGACCTCAGATGGGAAACCGTTTACCAGTTTGTCCAGAAGCTGGCGAAGGGCATGTTCGCGCGTGCGGATTCGTCATAACACCCGCACATCGCCGAACTGGCGCCGCACCACGCGCGCCAGCCCGACCGCCGCCGCCGCCTGCCACGCGACCTGGTTGCCTAGCCGGCGATCACCCACTGCATACCAGCGCCACATGAAGACCACCACCCGCAAGGGCCATCCCATGACCTGGGTTGTAGTCTTATCGACACTCTGACCATGGTCAGAGTGTCGATAAGACTCCGACAGGTCATGACCTGTCCACAGGTGTGGACGGAGGCGATTCTTCGGGAAGAGGTTCGTTGACCTGACCCGTGGGGGGAGTGCGCAGACATCCTCAACCCCTTTAGAGCAGTTAGGACTGCAAAGGAATGAATCAAGGTATGTAGTTTTCTTTATCTTAAACTTTGTCCCTATCAGAATATAATGCTTTTGTAAGAAGGTGTACAAAGTTTAGATAAATAAGAATAACAATGTTAATTGTTTTCATATCCTAAAGGAAAATGTACAGCAAATTGTTTTATTAATATTCCAGCCAGCATAAGCATGTTGGACGTATCAAGGCTGATGGGAGCAGACTTCCCAGGCTGCTCTGCAAAATGCTCAGACTCCTATTGTATTAATACTATAGCAATCCTTCAAATGAATTTGTGAAATAATAGATTGACGAAGCAGGTAATTCTATACTTTACTATCAGTTTGGGTAGGATATAGTTATGTAGGAAATATGCGCTGAATCGTTACTTAATATAAATTTTAATTTTAAAAGTGCCCTTAGTATAATTTTAATGACATTTTCCCCACGAGTTTTCTAAACCATGTTTACTTTTCCTGTAAATATGCTGTAGAAAATATTAGCTATAATTTATTAATTCATGCAATCATGTAAGTATAGTATACTTATATAGTTTTATGTAAAATATTTCTACTAACTTGTACATTATTTCTTTTTTCAGTGTTGTACCCAACAAAGAGAAGATGTGTGAAAAATATTTAATTATTATTACTAACATATAATATCCCATTGCTGGGCAAAGTCTCTAATGTGAGAATAATTAAAGTGAGATAACTTAAGTACCAAGACATGAATAAAACAAATTTACCTAGTTAAATATCATTTATTTTAGTCCTTAATCTATCAACAATTGCGCTCCCCGCAATAGAGTTACTATCATATCATTCATAGAATGTCACCCTTTTTTGTTATAGTATCTCTCCTCATGTTCATTAGGGGTAACTATGGACATATGAGTACCATCTCCACAAGCCAGAACCCCTGGCAATCTGTACTTTTTGAAAAATCTGAAAATCATAAACATTTACATACAGGCACATACAGTGCTCCTGGCCCCACACTAGCGTACCCTGGGTTGTGGGAACCAGAAACAACAATGACAAGACTGGGTTTTGTTTTCTTTATCCCCAGCCGGGGATTGAACCCAGGACCTCTCTCATGGTAGGCAGGGCAACAACCGTACATGGTAGTAGCACCACAGTTGTGCTATACCTATATTATATTTAGTACAACTTCAAATCAAATCAGAGACAGTCCGTCAACTTACATTTTTAGGGTTCCTTACCCAACGGGTAAGAAAGGAACCCTATTACTAAGACTTCACTGTCTGTCCGTCTGTCACCAGGCTGTATCTCAAGAACCTAGCTAGAGAGTTGAAATTTTCACAGATTATGTATTTCTGTTGCCGCTATAACAACAAATACTAAAAAACAGGATAAAATAAATATTTAAGGGGGCTCCCATACAACAATTCAATTCAATACCACATACAAACTTATGGATGCACCTGGTTACGTACATGGAGTGTGAAAGTAACCGCACCAATAACTTTGTAAACAATATTTTGCTGTGTAAAATCCAAACTATTCACTCCACACCATCGCTTTCATTGAACGGTGGTACGGAACCCTTCGTGCGCGATTTAGACTCGCACTTGACCGGTTTATTTAAATTGTTTGTTTGAAAGAACACTATCTTTCTCATCAATGCTAAGTATAAGCATGTATTAGTATGTATTTGATATATTAGTATATGATATATATTTAAGTATTATGTAGATATTGGTAAGTAGTAGTATTTAATGTTGTGCACATATGTAGCTCTACCTGTAGTTTCTTTTTTACCCCTCCAATCAAGGTTTGCTGGGAGAAATTTCCTGTTAGAGATAAGCTCGCCTTTGTACATGTTTTTACCTTTATATATTTTTTTGTATTCTCTGTTTTGTGCAGTAAACTTATAAGCCACACATGGTATGCTTTTTTTTGTTTATTACCAAACCAAAAGTAATAATCTAAAATAATTGTGATAGGCAAACTAATAAATAGGAATTGTATGATGTATGAGGCAGATAGGCAGACCACCGGATAGATGGACGCTGAGACGCTGGCTGGCAAGCAGTGGCTGCGGGAGGCTCAGGACCAGAGTAGATAGTGTGGTAAAGAGGAGGCCTATACCCAGCCATAGGTAAATGTAATCTGATTTGAATTGAATGGAATGATGTTAACATATAGTTACTTACTTCCTTTTAATTTGCTCCCTATCACGAAGTTGAAAGGGAAATTTAAGATTTATGGCTTGTTGAATGCTAAGGTGACTTGTTTTACAATTTTGAAGACACTTGACTGGTAAACACAGTGTTTCCGGCTTTCTCATCCAATCGTCTGGTAGGAGCCTGTGGCAAAATGCTAAACAACCAGTACCGGAAACAAAATGAAAGCACTGTTACTAAGCTCACTTAGTTCTGTTTTTGGGAAACAGGGAACAAAAATTGATCATGTTCAAAGAAAAGTAAATGTGCTGTGATACATTTTAGTACTTTGTATAGTGTTACTAACCTTCGTGCCCACATCCAAAGCACTGGTTGGTGGCAAATTAAGGGTCAACTGAGTAATTAACGTGTCCACAAGCTAACTCCTTCGACCGTCAATATCGCTTGATAAAATCCGATTCTCTGTTTTAGATTGGGCTCGCGCTATAGCTATATCACACTCGTATGCCATTTCCAAAGTCCAGACACATCAATTTCACGATTTTGACCTTTTTTTCATCTCAACAATTCTAAACCAGTCCTGAAAAAGTAGCTCCACAATAACTTTAACACAAGCGTTTGTTTGACAGCGGTTACGGTCCAACTCCAATCGAACTTTGAAAATAGAAATATTTTACATAAAACTATATAAGTATACTATACTTACATGATTGCATGAATTAATAAATTATAGCTAATATTTTCTACAGCATATTTACAGGAAAAGTAAACATGGTTTAGAAAATTCGTGGGGAAAATGTCATTAAAATTATACTAAGGGCACTTTTAAAATTAAAATTTATATTAAATAACGATTCAGGGCATATTTCCTACATAACTATATCCTACCCAAACTGATAGTAAAGTATAGAATTACCTGCTTCGTCAATCTATTATTTCACAAATTCATTTGAAGGACTGCTATAGTATTAATACTATAGGGGTCTGAGCATTTTGCAGAGCAGCCTGGGAAGTCTGTGCAGCCTTTGCCCTAAGATGTTCAACTTTCAATCCCATCAGCCTTGATACGTCCAACATGCTTATGCTGGCTGGAATATTAATAAAACAATTTGCTGTACATTTTCCTTTAAGATATGAAAACAATTAACATTGTTATTCTTATTTATCTAAACTTTGTACACCTTCTTACAAAAGCATTATATTCTGATAGGGACAAAGTTTAAGATAAAGAAAACTACATACCTTGATTCATTCCTTTGCAGTCCTAACTGCTCTAAAGGGGTTGAGGATGTCTGCGCACTCCCCCCACGGGTCAGGTCAACGAACCTCTTCCCGAAGAATCGCCTCTGTCCACACCTGTGGACAGGTCATGGTCAGAGTGTCGATAAGACTCCAACCCAGGTCATGGGATGGCCCTTGCGGGCGGTGGTCTTCATGTGGCGCTGGTATGCAGTGGGTGATCACCGGCTAGGCAACCAGGTCGCGTGGCAGGCGAAGGCGGTCGGGCTGGCGCGCGTGGTGCGGCGCCAGTTCGGCGATGTGCGGGTGTTATGACGAATCCGCACGCGCGAACATGCCCTTCGCCAGCCTCTGGACAAACTGGTCCACGGTTTCCCATCTTAGGTCCCTCTGGATTGTCGCGTTCCTCACGTAGCGGGGGCCGCCGACGATGGTACGCAGAGAGAGGTTCTCTTGGGCTCGGAATCTCCGTTTGTTCGTCTCCGAGCACAGGGCGTACCATGCTGGGGTCGCCTAGGGGAGGCGGGACCTCGCGTAGGACTTGTAGATCCCGAGCTTCGCCCTCAGAGGGAGGCTGGAATACACTTATTTATAAAGCTACATTTCTATCCACTTGAATCTTTTATCTGTAATTTTTCGTTCACCTAGTAAACACATCAAATTCCACGAATTCCCACCCAAGTGTGGTCAAAAATAGAGTTAACAACAAAAAGGCGAAATCGACGGTCGATTATACACAATCGATGCTACATCTCTAATGTTTTGATTACGACAATGGTTCGGATAAGGTTCAGCTTCGGTCTCCACTACAACTTTAGCGCGATACCGAATTTCATTGAACCGAACCAAAGTTGAATTACAACTGGAACTAAACCAGAACCATACCTTTGACGTTCGTTGACTATACAAAATAGCGCGATCGGCCCCCTGCTTACCAAGTTTCAACTGTGTAGTCTTGATAGTTTCGGAATAAAGTCGGAGAGACAGACTTGACGAAACTATAAGGGTTATTTGTTTCTCTAAGGAACCCTAAAAAAGTAGACATATGCTGCGTTCGATTTAATCGTCAGTTGACGCCCGCCTTACATGCTATCTCATTTTCACGCATAGAATTTGTAGTGCTATTCTGTTGTCAGTTTTATTTATGCGCGTTTGCGTGATCAAATCAATCGCACGCACTCTCTCAGTGATAATTGCTTTGTTTTGATATTGTTACGAGCGTGGGGTTCGTATTTGATAGAAAAGCACGAATTAATCCACTAAATAAAACACTCACTTTATTACCCAAATTAGGCACTTACAATTCACACGAACTGTACATAAAATCCACTAATTAAAACACACACACTATTTCACTAATTATGCACTCACTATTCACACGAAGAGTCTTTCTCTCCGATTATCCTTGTACTAGCACTCGATCGCAGTTAAAATGTAACTAACTCGCGCCGGCCGTCGACGCCTTTTATATCCCGCGGAGCCGCTCTGGACACATTGTCCACACATATCGCGAATATTCTAGTAAGGACCAGCGTGCGGGCCGAGAACATTCGAGACCATATATGTCTCTCTCTAATGGTGCACTCTCTCTGTCACTCCCTTCTCGAATGTTCCGAGTATAGCTATCTCTTTCTAGTAGTGCTATCTCTGTCACACACTTCTCGAATGTTCCGAGAATAGCTATCTCTTTCTAGTAGTGCTATCTCTGTCACTCCTACCGGATATTTCGCCATATAACGATTTGTGCTTCAGAGGCCCATAAGGGGTCCTGAAAACGCCTGAAAACGGGTTTTCAGGTTATGGCGTCATCTGATAGAGGGTGCCCTGAAACGGACTGAAAACATGTTTCAGGCGCCTGAAAACGACGGCAACTTGGGTGAAATTTCGATCTTTAGATATGTGATAGAGTAACTTCTGAAACGGCCTGAAATGACTTTTCAGCCTGCTGAAAACGCCTCTAAAGCACTGAAATTGACGTTCAAAGTTTTTGACCTAACCTACCGGCGTAACACTACCCCCTGCTAAGACATGCTCGTCCCGAGCATCATTATTTCCGTGGTATCTGGCCAGCCGGTCAACATGAACAATCTTGCTCGGACTACGAGGATTCCGCTGGATTCGATACGTGACGTCGTTTATTTTGGTGACTACCTTGTAAGGCCCTTCCCAATTCGGAGATAGTTTCGGGGACTTTCCTACTCGTCGCATAGGGTTATGTAGCCACACCAACGAACCTTCCTCAAAACCCACTTGATAAGACTTCCTTACTTATCGGGTTTTCATCTTTATGCTAGCGTGGAGCCCGTGTTCACGTTACAGGCTGTGAACATCATCAATCCGATCCCGCAAATCATTTGCATATTCCGTGATGGTCCTCGGTGTATCGGGCGGACGTCCAGTCAGGAGATCTGCAGGCAGACGGAGTTCTCTTCCAAAATTCGCATACGATGGAGTAACCGCCGTACTTTCGTGAGTTGCCGACCTATAAGACAACAGGAAGAGGGGGATATGCCGATCCCAATCTTTTTGATGGCTCTCAACGACCTTGGCTAGTCTCTCCAGTGTCTGGTTAAATCTCTCAACCATTCCATCTGACTGTGGATGATACGCCGTAGTCCTCGTCTTATGAATTCCCATTATGCGACAAGTCTCCTGAAAGACCGCAGACTCGAAGTTTCTTCCTTGATCACTGTGGATTTCGAGTGGTACCCCAAACCGGCAGAATACTTCGTTCACTAACTTTTCAGCTATGGTTACCGCTTCTTGATTAGGAATGGCAAATACTTCAGGCCACTTCGTGAAGTAATCTATCACGACAAGAATGTACTTGTTTCCGGAGTCCGATGCTGGGAATGGTCCTGCGACATCTAACGCAACCCTTTCCCAAGGGGCTCCCACGTTGTACAACTTGAGTGTTCCTCGGCTACGGGTATGCGGTCCCTTGACTGATGCACAGTTAGTGCATCGTTTACACCAATTTTCAACATCTTCTCGGCAGTGAATCCAATAAAAGCGTTGCCGAATTTTCATTAGGGTCCTTTTTACTCCAAGGTGTCCACCGGATGTTCCATCGTGAAAGCTTCTCAAAACATCTTTCACCCTTTTCTTTGGGACAACGACTTGCAGGTGAGCATCTTTCCCATTTGTTGATTCCCATTTTCTACATAGAACGCCATTATGCATAACCAAGCTATCCCATTGTGCCCAGTAGCTTTTTGTTACCGCACTCATAGGAGCTACATCACACCATCTTGGTTTAGGTGCGCCAGCATTAATCCAATCAAAAATGGGTCTCACGTCAGGGTCCTCTTGTTGCGCTTGCTGCATGATTTCATCACTCCACTCGTCGCTAACCGTATCAGTTCTTATCATTCGAACATATTCCTTGCCTTCTTGTCTTGAGCAATGTTTACAGTCGTCCGCACAAGGTCTACGTGATAGGGCGTCAGCATTTCCATGTGATTTCCCACTACGGTGTTCGATGATGATATCATACTGCTGCAGTTGTTCAATCCATCTCGCCACTTGTCCCTCGGGGTTTTTAAATTCTAGCAACCACTTTAAAGCAGCATGGTCAGTTCTGATACGAAACTTTCTTCCCAGCAGGTATTTGCTGAAATGTTGTAACGTCTTGACAACTGCTAGCAATTCCCTCCGAGTTACACAGTAATTCCTCTCTGGTTTTGACAATGACTTACTGAAATATGCAATCACAACTTCGTTATCTCCTTTCTTTTGCGACAAGACACCTCCAATTCCAGTATTACTAGCATCTGTATCCACAATGAAATCTTCATCCGGGTCTGGATACCCCAATATTGGCGTTTCACAAAGTCTTCCTTTAAGCTCGTTGAAACTTGACTCACATTGTTCGTTCCAGTCAAATGATCGCTTTTCTTCCGTTAGTTAATGCAAAGGCTTTGCTATATCCGAGAAGTTCTTCACAAAACGTCTGTAGTATGAACAAAGCCCCAAAAAGGCACGTACTGCAGTCTTGTCTTTTGGTGTCGGCCAATCCTTCACAGCGCTAATCTTCTCAGGATCTGTCTGGATGCCGTCTTTCGAAATCACGTGTCCCAAGTAATTCACTTTACGTTTGAAAAACGAGCATTTCTTCGGACTGAGTTTCAGATTTGCCCCTCGTAGTTTGCCTAGCACCTGCTCCAATTTATTCAAGTGGTCGTTGAAGTCTCTACCAACGATAATGATGTCATCCAAATAGACCAAGCAAGTTTCTCCTAGAAGTCCAGCTAATATTTGTTCCATTAATCTCTCAAATGTAGCTGGTGCATTACACAGTCCAAATGGCATAACATTGAACTGCCAGAGTCCCTTGCCGGTAGAGAAGGCCGTTTTCTCCTTATCCTTGTCCTTGATTTCGACTTGCCAATAGCCACTTTTCAGATCCAACGTTGAAAACCATTTCATTCCGTTCAATGTGTCTAAAGTGTCGTCGATTCGTGGAAGTGGATAACTGTCCTTCTTGGTTACATCATTAAGTCGACGGTAGTCAATACAGAATCTCATGGTGCCGTCCTTCTTCTTAACCAAAACTACGGGAGAACCCCACGGGCTTGTTGAAGGTTCAATAACGCCGCTTCTTTGCATTTCCTCGATCATGCCCTCAACCTCCTTCTCCCGAGCTACTGGAACTCTCCGAGGGCGCTGTCGGATAGGCATAGTTTCCCCAGTGTCGATCTCATGCTGAACCACTCCAGTTCTTCCAATGTCATCATCATGCGAAGAAAAGACGTTGCGATATCGTAGCAGTAAGCTACGCGCCTTAAGGAATTCCTCCTCGGTAAGGTGCTCCCTGGAGTCATTTAGTAATTTTTCAACATCCATTGAAGGCTTAACAGGCCCAGGTTTCACGTTTACCTCAGATTCCCGGCAGCCTCTTATCCAAGAAATTTCTTGGCATGATCCGACCAGCGTTCCTTTATTGAGGACGCATTCCGTGTCGCTTGGATTGAGGATCCTTACAAATGCTGTAGATGCCGTGGTTACCATTGTACGGGTTTATCAGCATCCAACCTCTCTACCACCACACAGCGGTGAGATTGCGGCCTTGTGGAGTTCGGCAATTTCACTGGAACTAAAACCTGTGACCTTGGTTGAAGAATGGTTCTCCTGGTACAGTAAACATTTCCATTTACTCCACCTTGTATAGGAATCTCATCAACTCCAAACTTTAGAACTCCAACCTTCAAGTCTATTTTACAGTCATGTCTCCTCATAAAATCCAATCCAATAATGCAGTCGTCGACGATGTTAGCAACGATCATTTTATGCCAGTATTCTTTTTCACCTATTTTCACAGCTAACTCTCGTTCTCCTTGGACGGAAATGTACTGCCGGTAGCAGTTTGCAGCTGGAGATGCCTAGGTCGGACTAGATGATCTCTGGTCAGGTGTCTCAGTAGCCGAGAGCTGATCACAGTCCGAGAAGCTCCGGTGTCTATGGTAAGGAGACATGGTATTCCACAGATTTCTCCATTGACAACCAGACTATTCCCGTCGTTTGCCTGTGAGATCATAATTGGGACATTTCGACCGCCAGCCAGCACTCGTCCCATAGTCCTGGCTTTTATTCGTTTCCCTGTTGGGGCTCTGACTCCACAGAGCCTATTTTCCTCGCCATTGGAGCGGGGTCTCTATCCCTCCTAGTCCTTTTTGGACAGCCTGACTGCAGGTGACCACGTTCTCCACAATGGTAGCAACGTGGCCCAAATTCGCGGCGGAAATCTACTGGCTTCGTAGTCGACACTTCTCGCACCCTGAAAGGCCTGGATGAATCCTGTCGTACAGCTTCCACCTCGAGAGCGTGGGCTACTGCATCCTTTAGGCTGCCATGATGTCCCAATCGCACGGCTGCCCTCACTTCCAGATCCCGGATCCCATCGATGAAGGCCTGCACCAGCATACTGTCCACAAAGGATGCTGACGTACGTTGATAGGCCTTCCTAACCAACTTCTCGATTTCCAGGGCCCACTGTTGTAAGGACTCGTTACGTCCTTGTGTCCTGTCCTTTAACTGAGCTCGGTACACGTGTTCCAGGTGACTGTCACCGTATCGTGCCTCCAAGGCTTCTAGAAGGCGGTCGTAAGTCCGGTCGTTTCCCAGAGCCTCTAGTATGGTAAGAGCCTCGTCGCGCAGCGCCAACGTCAGTGCTGTCCTGGCTTGCTCCTTACTCCAACCATTAGCCTGGGAAACAGACTCGAACTGCAGCTTATAGGCAGTCCACGATGAGCTACCGTCAAAGGGGGGCACTTTGAACCTGCCGCCTCCGGACACCGATGCGTCGGGTACATAGGTACTTGGACTATTAGCCACTTTGATCTCAAGTTTTTGGAGACGGCTCTCACAGGTCTCAATTTTTTTATCGACATCATGGACTCGACTCTCCAGTTTTTCATCCATATCGGCCAGTTTTTCCTGGACCTCGAACAACTCTCTCTTCCATTCGGTCGTGGACTCATGTACCTCACGAAGCATTCGTGCCTGTTCCTCCTGTTTCCTGGCCCGTTCCTCCTGTTTTCGCGACTGTTCCTTTAGCTCTCTCGCTTGTTCCTTTAGGAGGACGAATATAACGTTGAGGTCTACTTCTTGTGCAGCTGGAGCAGGTGATTCCGACGTACCAGGCGTCGAGTCTCCAGACCCAGACGTTTGGCTTCGCGTCGTCACTCCTTTTGGCTCGGTTTCTCGTGGCATTAACGGCATTTTCTATCCCACTTCTGACACCAAATGTTACGAGCGTGGGGTTCGTATTTGATAGAAAAGCACGAATTAATCCACTAAATAAAACACTCACTTTATTACCCAAATTAGGCACTTACAATTCACACGAACTGTACATAAAATCCACTAATTAAAACACACACACTATTTCACTAATTATGCACTCACTATTCACACGAAGAGTCTTTCTTTCCGATTATCCTTGTACTAGCACTCGATCGCAGTTAAAATATAACTAACTCGCGCCGGCCGTCGACGCCTTTTATATCCCGCGGAGCCGCTCTGGACACATTGTCCACACATATCGCGAATATTCTAGTAAGGACCAGCGTGCGGGCCGAGAACATTCGAGACCATATATGTCTCTCTCTAATGGTGCACTCTCTCTGTCACTCCCTTCTCGAATGTTCCGAGTATAGCTATCTCTTTCTAGTAGTGCTATCTCTGTCACACACTTCTCGAATGTTCCGAGAATAGCTATCTCTTTCTAGTAGTGCTATCTCTGTCACTCCTACCGGATATTTCGCCATATAACGATTTGTGCTTCAGAGGCCCATAAGGGGTCCTGAAAACGCCTGAAAACGGGTTTTCAGGTTATGGCGTCATCTGATAGAGGGTGCCCTGAAACGGACTGAAAACATGTTTCAGGCGCCTGAAAACGACGGCAACTTGGGTGAAATTTCGATCTTTAGATATGTGATAGAGTAACTTCTGAAACGGCCTGAAATGACTTTTCAGCCTGCTGAAAACGCCTCTAAAGCACTGAAATTGACGTTCAAAGTTTTTGACCTAACCTACCGGCGTAACAATATGTTAGGTTATAATTTTGTTATGAATGTTTGATTCTTACGCGAACGTCATACGAATGTTAGTGATATTTTCTATGAATACCAACTGAATTGGAGTTAACGGTCAGTGTCGATAAGGGGGCGGAAGCATGAAGATAATAAGGGAAAGAAATACTGAGAAAATATTGGCTATTATCAGACAGTACCTATGAGATGGTGTGGCGAGTATGTGTGCTGTTGCTGGGATAGGAAATGTAAGAATTAACCACATACTTACTTTTTAGGTGTAATCATGTAATCGTTTAATCTTAACATTTAATATTATTTTGTTACAGCTGCAAGCTGGACCTACTTAATAACAATGAGTGAATCAACAAGAGGGCCGATAGACCAAGATTGAAATTGCAACCTACTAACACATTAAACAATATTGGTACCTAGTAATTCATCTCCACTGCTGCCACCACAAGTGCCACAGATAAGGAGCAATGTGGTCTGTCTCTGCCAAGTCATCAAGAGGCGAAAAAAAATGATGGCGACTTTTGCAGACTCTGTAATGAAATACCTATATGGTTTGGTCTTATAAAACCATATTAAAATAGTTGATATGGGGTATAATTTTATCAATCAACTAATAAATGCCTTTTCAATGACCTATGTATTGAATTTGTTGGGATATCTTTAATTAGTCTGAGGACTATACCTAGAGTATATAGATGAGTGAAACAAATCAGTTTACGTATCAGAAATCCTTATATTGCACAAGAAACATAATATGATGGCATGAGAACACCATTTACAATAGAGAAGAGTAAGCCTGAACCTGGAAACGGATATACCTATTCTAAGTTAAATTATAATTTACGTTGCCACTGTTACTGGCGCCCACACAAAGTAACCTAGGTACCTATAGACAAATGCAATGTAAAACAAAAATAAAATTTTACTTATACAAACTATACTTTATATAAATACCTTCATTTGAGTTAAATAAAGGTACTTGTACAAACTGAGCAAATAAAATTTTATACTTAACTATATTTTCAAGTTGAAACTAACCAATAACAGTTACAGTACTAGTTTTTCTAGACACATTAGCAACACTAGTACAAATTTAAGTAAGTAAGTCAAACTGGACCAAGGCAGTCACAGTAGTGGCCAAGGAGACGACAAGGCCAGTAGGCAGACCACATGCCCGATGGTCTGCAGACTACTTATGCTCATTTTAATAAATGATTTCAGCAATAGCCGGCTAAACTGCAGACTACCCTCCACGCTGTTGAGGCTAGAGATGGATAAGAAAATATGATTGACATTAGCCGCCTAAAGTTTTCTAAGCTAATGAAAAAATAAAAACAGCCAGTAATAAGTAATTAATCTACTAAACTGCGACTAGCTAGTTGGTAACACCTTCCTAGTTTTACCAATTAGCTAGATGCTCGGTGTTCTGTGTTTTGTAAATTTTCTGCCTAATAATGTGCAGTCTAGCTGGTTAATAACGATGAAATCACTTATTTTATCGCTAACGACCATTACTTCAGCTTACGCTAGGCTAATATTAACATTAGCTGGCTAAGTTTAAGTTTAGTTTCACATCTATCTTAAGCCATAACATATACACCAAGTTTAAGTCCAGCTTGAGATTTACATAACAACGCATACAAAATGATAATACCGCTTCATTCTCCCTCCTTTCAATATCTAAAATATTTCGTTCTTTTCTACATTATTGTTTTAACGCGGCTAGCGTACGCGCCGCCGAGAGCCGAGCGGCAACCTTCTGACAATCCGCCCCCTTATCGACACTCTGACCCAAATAACTTGTTAGTATCTAACTATGCCTGCAAAAGACAAACAAAAAATATATATAATAATATATGAATATATATTAGAGTAGATAATATATAAATAACTTAATAATAGGAGATAAACTACAATTTTATACTATTTACACGGATGAACTTCATCATAATTTCGATGAGTTCCGGTTCACGGAAAAGGTAAGCCAAGAAGCAACGAAAATTAGAAGGGAGAGGGATTTTAAATTTGGTAGCGAATTCATACAGATTGGGGGAAGGGGGCGAAGGGTTATTGGCGCAAGAAAAAAAGATGTGCTCCAGAGAACCGTCCTCCAGGCCGCAGTCGCATAGCGAGCTGTCCAGGATCCTGATTTTGTGCAGAAACACTGGCGTGCAACAGTGGCCAATGCGAAGCCTGCACAACACAGATATTATGTTACGAGGGACTTTTCTGTAGCGGAAGAACCAAGGTTTGGATGGAATGCTCGGTTGAATATTGACGTAAGTGAGACCCTTAAGTGAACTAGATTGTTTCCACAAAGAATTCCAAGATGTTCGAAGATGCTCTTTGGAGAGGTGTAATAGATCATAGGGTTTTATGCGAGTAATGGGACTTGTCAATATCCCCCGTGACAGCATTTTTTGCAAGTTGGTCTGCAATCTCATTACCTTTGATCCCAGAGTGACCGGGAATCCAAACTAAGTGAATAATTTTGTTTTTTTGACTACATTTCCAAATTAGGTCTTTAATTTTTAAAACTATGTTACTTTTTAATTTCGATTGAAATTGATTTTGACTAATGACCTGAATACTACTTCGTGAGTCTGAGATTATCACCGCACGATCAATGGAGTGGGACTCTATGGAGGAGCAAGCCTCCAGGATACCCACACATTCTCCCGTGAATACCGACGACTCAGGGGGACACTTGAGCTGGATATGAATTTTGAAAATAAATTCCAACACCCGTCGCGCTAGTAGGCGACAGTTTGGAGGCGTCGGTGAAAAACTTGTGCCAGCCATTCCATCTTTCTGCTACAGCATCGTTAAAGGTAGAGTTAGCAGCAAGAGAGTTTTTGGTGATGCCGATATTTAAAAATATGTGCACCCTAGAAACCAGAACATCATAGTTTACAAGGAAGATTGGAGATTTGGTAGTCTTGACAACTTCATCTGATAGGTTATGGGCTTTTTTAAAGCTTTTTACTATCTGAGGACAGCTTTTGAATTTCCAGTATAAGCACCTGGGATAGTTCGGAAAGAATGGGTATAAGAGGATGAGTGGAGATACAAGACTCGATAGAAGAAACGGTCAGCGAGGTATTGTCGTCTTAACGCTAAGGGGGGGTCACAGCACTCCACTTGTAGGGCGTTAACTGGGGATGACTTCATGCAGCCAGTAATAATCCGGAGGCATTGAGATTGAATTTTATCTAGTTTAGCCTAGGCACATTTATTGGCTGGTTCAATGATAAACGATCCATAGTCCAATACGCTGCGAATCAGAGAGTTATATACTAGTTTAAGGGAGTAAGGGTGCGCGCCCCACCATACCCCTGCCAAGGCCTTAAGGATAGGGACGGAACGCTCGCACCTGGCTACAAGATAGTTAAGATGGTGAGCACCTGAAAGTTTTGGGTCCAAAACTAAGCCCAAGAATTGAACCTTGTCTTTAACTGGGATGGGGGAGTCGTCTATGTTAACCTGGACGGGGGGAATGTTCCGTTTTCGGGAAAATATCATTACGGAGCTTAGGGAACAGTTCAGAGAATGGGCAGCTTCCATTATTGATATTTCTGAAACATATAGAGCCAAGTCATCGGCGTATTGAAGAATTTTACAGTTTAGATTTAGAGATTTAGCCAGATCAGATGTATAGATATTGTACAAAATCGGGGATAACACCGAACCCTGAGGGAGACCCTTAAATACAGATCTTGGTTCAAATTCTTCTCCTGGTATCCTTAGAACCACGGATCGGGAGGAAAGGAGTTGCCACACACATTGAACTATCTTCACGGGAATCATCAGCTGAAGCATTTTATGCCTGAGGATAGGATTGTGGCAGTTTAATCTGTTGGCAACACAAGTTGAACTGACATATCAGCCTTCATTAACAACAATGCCAAAATAATACAATCAAACAGATTGTCCTTTCTTTGAAGAAGCATTGTAACACTATTAAAATGACAACAGTGTAATAAAAAGTCAAATTGGGTTGATCATTAGCGTGGAGCGTAATTTTTTTTTTCACTTTACGGACATGTAATAGCAAAAAGTTTGTGTCTATTAGGCTCAAATTTACTTATGTAAAATATAATTTGAATCGATTGAGAGTAACTGCCTCCGCCACGTCGTTGAAATTTTGAAAAACCTTGATTTTAGACGCAACTTTATTGCCAATCAAATATGATATTTTATACAAAAATGATTTATTTTATTTCATTTTCCCATAGCATAATAGCACATTATTGTATTAAAACACTAAAAGCAGGATGATCTAACGTTGTTAACCTTAAATAAGGGGAGTGCGGGGGCGCGCGGTGAGGCACTTTGTACTGTTTCAAACTTGTGTGTGTCAGTGCGCTATTTGTTGTGAAAGTGAAAGGTCGCGCATTTGTTCACGTATCAAGTAGCTAGCTAATTTGTGTTTCTCAAGCATGGATAAAACAAGGAGTGCATTAAAGTGTCCTCTTTTTGGTGATTGCTGTGACTTAAAGCCAAATATCCTACCTACTTACGAAGATGTAATGAAGTATTACGAATGGACGAGGCAAATACTCAAAACAAATGCAAAAGAACCAACATTTTCTGATATTGCTGCAATAGTGGTATCTACCATTGAAAATGTATGGCTAACTGCATCTTTGAAGACAGTTACGAGAACCCGTGTCCTGCAAATGTTGAAAACCTATCACTTAAAATGCAAAAATTTGCTGAAATCCATCAAGAAGCATTCACCGGAGACATTGGGAACTTTTTGACAGAATAGTAAGTCACTGTTCGATATCTCAGCTTGCAAATGCAGTGATTTTGAGCGATGTGCTTGTCCAAAGGATAAAAAAGTTCCAAAATGTGAACAATCTTTTCTGACAGACCAAAGAACCTCTCGCAGAATGGTAATTGGTAGAATCGACTTAACCGTTACAAAAAAAATGCAAAAGACCCAAAAGAGGAAACAACAACAACAAAAACTGCCAGATCCATCCGTCAATACAAGTTCTACATCAGTTGTTATGGAAGTTTGTTCCTCTCCGGTATCGTCGGAGTCCGAAATCCGCAGTGGTACAGCTTCTCCCACAAAAACTATAAAAGAAGGCGTTTCTGCAAACAAAAAGGCAAAGTTGTAATTTATGGATTTTCCTAAGTTGTCAAAAACATGTGACCGGTACGGAGTATCAGACAGGGCAGCAGCAGCCATTGCATCATCTCTTTTACATGACATTGGGTCGAATATTGAGGTTATTGACAGAAGTAAGTTGCGCAGAGAGAGGTCTAAAACTAGACAAAAGTTGATGGAGGAAGCCAACGTTCCAGAAGTTTCTGCATTGTATTTTGATGGCAGGAAGGACCGAACTTTGAAAATTATCAAAAAAGGCAATAAGAACTACAGATCAACCACAGTGGAGGAACACATCTCACTTATTCAAGAGCCAGGTTCGGTTTACCTAGGTTACGCCGTGCCACACGTTGGTTCGGCTAAAGGAATTGAAACCGCTATTGCGAGATTCTTAGCAGAGGAAGGCATTTCCCTAAACTGTGTTATGGCAATTGGTTGTGACGGAACAAATGTGAATACTGGAAAATATGGCGGTATTATACGCCTACTTGAAAAGCGATTGCAGAAACCACTTCAGTGGATAATTTTCTTACTCCACATGAACGAATTGCCTTTGAGACACTTGTTTCTCTATCTCGATGGCTCAACTTCTGGACCAAAGACGTATCGGACGGGCGGAGAAGGTCAACTGGTATTTTTACGACTACCATGCCATACTCAAGCTGTGGAGCGTGCTGTGAAAATGACCACAGAAGCTTCCACTTCTCAGTGCACAAAAATGGCACGTTTAGGAGCAATAAAGGCTAAAATACAGTCAAGGAAGGAAATGCCAAAGTTTGAAACAAAACGTGATTTTAGAGCAACTTAATATTTTTTTATTATTCTTTGTGAAACACCTTTCTTCTTTATTTTAATAAAAGTCTACTTGACATGCCTTACTTACAAATTGAGTATCATTAAACACCCTTTTATAACTAATTTTAAGTTAAGTACAGTACATTGAAACACCCAGAGTTTTCTAAAAAAATCTTAGTTTGAGGCTAAAGCGGAGGCAGAAGATATTATTCAAATAAGATAAAAATTAACACATATTTCTATTTTAGTGCAACACACAAAATCCTCACTATTAGAACAAGAAATATTTATAAAAAAAAATCCCCATACATCTGTGCTCCACCCTATTGATCATTCAATTCTTATTTTAAGTAAATAGGTAATTTCATTAATACTTCCTATCAGAGTCCTGATTGTTTCATCATAACATAGGGGGGCATCACCCAGCTGTTTTTTCTCTGAGGACAAATTTGCTTGCGTTATCTTAGTCTTAGCTTCCACCATCTGAAAATGAAAATAGATATAGAATACTTTACAGTGGTATTTAATTTACTTATCTAACTAACAATAGATAATTTAAACTCATCACCTTGGAAAAACACTGTACATAGTTCACCAGTTCATGGAATTTATCTTCAAGTAGCAAGTCCTTCTGAAACGATTTACTATCACACTTGATAGATCTAAAAACTGCCAAACGTTTAGACAGAATCTCTAAACTTGTTGCAGTCTTCTCAAGATTACTCGTGAAGTCACAGTCGCTGGACAGGTGTGTTGGTGTCAATGTAATATCACAGTCGCTGGACAGGTGTGTTGGTGTCAATGTAACATCACAGCGCAGGCATTGTAATTGTTCCAACAGTGTCTTCATCTCTTGCAACTCTTGAGCAAAAAGTTCAATGTCGAAACCATCTTGAAGATGCTTCATATCAGCTGGCAAGACTGTATGAGGGTCAGCTTCTAGGAACATTGATATCTCGTCGTGGCGAGCTAAATCATCTTCAGTGCCCGGGCTAGTTGCACAGTCGGCCATGTTTTGGACGGCTTCGAACGTTTCTCGTAACTCATGCACCAATTTGTAAGAGTCGTTGATCGAAGTGTCGAGATCCTTGGTGATTTTTGTGATCTCTGGGATCGTTCCTGACGATACCAAGTAATTGGTGAATTTTGTACACAAGTCTGTGATATCCGCCGACATTTTTCCGCTCTTTAATTCGAATAAGTACTCTGTGCTGTGATTCGACTGCAGCGTTGCAAAGCAAAACCAAGAATTATAAATTCGGTAGGGTTGCCAATAAAAAATCGGTAGTTTTCGGTAGATTTTTATTTGTATCAATTTTGACAAATTATTATTTATACCATCCTTGAGACGAAATTTTACTGAACATGGCTTTAGGTATATTAAAATCATAGCAGTTTTTATCGCCTATGTGTCTCTTCGCATGCAAAAGCCCAACTAAGGCATCGGTTGACAGGCGGTTGCGGTTTTTAGTTTTTATTAAATTTACTGCAGAAAAAATCCTTTCCACGATTGCAGATGAGTGCGGTAAAGATAAAATATGAAAAACGAATGTAGTCACTAATCCGAATAAAGGTGTTCCGTCATCGCCTTTCATTTGAGCCACATTTGCCCAGAAATCTTCGGCATCATCTTTAAACATATTAATTTCTTGAGTGTTCCTAAGCAGGCGCCACTGTGTATCTATGTCCTGGTAGTCTTTCGCATCAACGAGTCCGGGAAATGCTCTGCAGAGTGGGATTAGACTTGGGTGAATTCCTTTTTTTACATTTTCTGGAGCCAAAACATTTAAGTCTTTCAGTGGGTTGTTTTTTAGGGGAAATCTTTGAATAATTTGCTCAGAAGCTTCAATATAAAACTGTAGACATCTTGTTCGAAATAAATTCAACTGATCTGCAGTCAAACTGTTATTATTCAGTAAAGTATCCATAACTTTTGCTCCAAAGTACATCTCATGTATATCCAAAAAGTTATGAGGATTTTTAAAGTTCACATCTTCAATGTTAGTTGCATTCAAGTAAGACCTCTTTAAAAAGCAGTCTAACAGAGTTTTCAAGGATGCACACACGTGCGAGTATAAAATGTGAATTCTAGCACCCTCCGCTTGCATTTCTTTGTTCAGCTGGTTAAAAATTGGCAAGACAAAATCTAAAAATTGAAGGAATAAAAGAGATACCGGATCGTTCAATTTATTTAAAATATTTGAGGCCATTAGCAACTCGTTTTGTGAGGCGGCAGCATCGATGAAATATAATTTTAGAGCAGGATATTGCTCTAGAATCCGACTAACAGCTGCATGTACCGACAGCCATCTCGTCTGGCAAGGGTGTAAAATCTTGTGAATTTTTAATTGGCAAAATATTTGAAACTCTTCATACTCTTTTGTTCTTTTCGGACTTGAACCGAAGTAATTATAAATGTCCCGGACTAAATCTTCGACGAATCGAGGGATTTTCTCGCCAGCATAAGATGCGCATAAATGAAAAGAATGGCATATACATTCATGATGAATAAATTTGGGATTTCTGATTTTAATAAAACCATCACTGAATGTCTTTGTCCCATCATTACATTTGCACCATCGGATGCAAATCCAATCAAATTATCTTTATAAGGAATTTGTTGTCCATGAAAAACTTTACAATGCTTTCACAAAGTGTGGTGGCATCTGCTGAAGAAAGGGGAATCAGGGCGAGAAAAGAATCACGTACTTGATTATTTTTGACATACCTTGCCACCATGCAAAGATGTTTTGTCGTTGATAGGTCTGTTGATTCATCAATAACCAACGAAAATTTAACATTACGTAAATCTTCACAAAGTTCTGCGAAACTCTCTGCACCAATTACATTTTCCACGATAGACTGCACTCTTGGACGTGAGCATTTTAAACTTTTTGCAACTTTAGAGTCTGGACAAATCTGTACAACTAATTTAGAAAGATGATCAATAATATTATATGGAAGATTATACTCAGCCACAAACCCAGCAATCCGGATTTCACCTGAAATGAATGAAATTGTTGATTTAGCAATTCATTATACAGACTCTATTTTACATTGCTAACGGTGCGGCGCAAAGAATTTGATAACTTACTTACCTTCTTTCACTTGATGTTTAAACTGGGTAACTTCTTTACTAACGAAGTCTGACAATTTTGGTTGAACAGCTAAGCTCTTAACACTCTTTTCGTGAAGTTTATAACTGGCATGTTTTTTGAGAGCGTCGTATCCCGAAGATATATTTATCTCCTTATTACAAGATTTGCTCATTGCAAAAGTAGGTTTTGATAAATGTGGAGACAACCATGCAGAGAATTCCTGTCGTAACTCCCACTCTTTTTTATATTTTTGTTGATATTTCTTTCGCTTGACACCTGTACTGGTCGATGCGCCAGCACCAGAATCAGAATCTGAACTTTCCTCAGACATTATAAAGTTAACTTCGCACTAAGAAAATGAATACGTGCGAGCTCTACGAGAAAGAATGAATCGAATATGAAATGTTTTCAAAAAAGAAGTCATTTCATGTTTACAGGGGATTTCCCTTACTGTATCCTATCAAATCCTTCTAGTATTATGAATCTTAATACGTATTCTATAGAGTCCATTTTTATTTATAGTATTTGGAGCATACGGCCAAACAAGGTTCTTCCCCTTGGCATCGAGCGAGACGATAAGATCAGAATATGCGCGAGAAAAGGATAGCTTAATAATTTCGTTAATAAGTGTGATTGAGATGGACTATGGGCAGGGTTCATAGCATGTTCATAGAGTAAAATAGTGTAGTGTTGCTACAAATAATAAAGTATTTAGTTTTTTTCTTTATAATTTATGTTAATTTTTATTAAATAAAAAATAAGGGAATATAATTCAATGAAAATACGAAAAAGAAAGGGAATTTAAAATAAGTATGATTTGATAAACCATATAAAAATATATACGTAGCTCATACTTATCTTGTAAATACTAGATACTAAAGCATAGAATACTTAAATTTTGATATCATGTTTTCTTAAGAATTTAATAATACATTTATAAATATTTACATCAAAATTATGCAGGACACTGATGAGGGAAATGGAACTCCGAGGGAAATTAAATGTTTAAAGGGAGGAACAATCACATAGCGGACAAGAAAACAACAAGTGGTTTAGGTCACCCAGATCAGCCCCGCAAGCACACTCAGGGCCCTGCACGATGCCAAGCCTGGCAAGATGAGCTAGTGTGCAAGTGTGCCCTAAGCACATGCGGATGATAGCGGAGGTAAGAACCGTGTCAAGCTTACCCTTACGAAACCATGGCTTCAAGGTAATGAAGGCTGGATGCTTTTATAAAATCTGCCTGTCCTTCTATCCACTTAGTATTAAAGCATTGAAGACTAATTTAAGGGAAAATGGATGTGCGCTCCACAAAACCCCAGCAAGGCACCTGATTATATTTAGGAGTCGTTCACACTTAGATGTGAGGACCTCACAGTGGGGAAGTCCCGTAAGGTGAGAGTCCAAAATGACTCCTAAAAATTTTACTTTTTCCTTGACAGGAATGACATTGATATTATATATATATATATATAAATAACTATAATATCTGACTGAATTTTACGGTGTATAGTAAAAAGAACAACAGTGCTTTTATCAGCTGAAAGATCCAAACCATTGTCAATTAGCCTTGGATGGAATCTTTCAAAGCAAGCTGTTAGAGTTCAACACAAATTATTTACAGACTTTCCAGCTAGGTAAAACACCAAATCATCGGCATACTGAAGGAAATCCACTGAGCCACCCAGAAAATCTTGTAGATCAAAGGTTTATATACTGTATAGTATGGAGGAAAGAACAGAGCCTTGAGGAAGGCCTTTCCAAACTAATCTAGAAATGTTATTATTGTCAAAATGTACATTTATGTTCCTTTCCAATAACATGTTTATTATAAAGTTGATTAACATTGTTGGGACTCCTAAGACTTCAAGTTTATGTTTGAGGATGAAACTACTACACTATCATATGCCGCCCGGATATCCAAAAATGCAGCCAACACTGACTCATTGTTATAGTCAATAGTCAAATAGTCAATAGTCAAAGTACTTTATTACTGTAGATATTTACATATACTTAGCAAACGTCATTTTTTGCCTCTTCTCTACATTGGACCACTGTGGGAGACCATTCAAAAATAAATTGACTAGCTACTGTTAGTATGTCAATTTCTTTAAAAAGCTCTCTTAAGGAGTCTGTTCGTTTTTAAATTATAAATTGCTCGAATAGCTCTTTTCTGTAAAATAAAAATAGTTTGAATATCCGCTGCTTTCCCCCACAACAAGATACCATAGGACATCACACTATGAAAGTAACTAAAATATACTAGCCTAGATGTAGCCACATCCGTTCTTTGTCTGATGTTCCTAACAGCGTAAGCCGCAGAACTTAATTTACCAGCCAATTTATCTATGTGGGGTCCCCACTGCAATTTGGTATCAATGGTTATTCCAAGAAACTTCGTATCATTTACCAATTCTAACGTGCTGTTGTCTAACATCAAACTGGTCTCAACTTGCCTGACATTTGGAAGTGAGAATTTGATACACTTGGTTTTACAAGCGTTTAACAATAAATTATTAACTGTGAACCAATTCAAGGTTAAAGACAATACACCATTAACATCATCAAAATCTCCTTTTTGTCTTTCAATTTTGAAGACCATTGAAGTATCATCAGCAAACAACACTATGTCAGTTAATTTCTCCACCATGAAAGGCAGATCATTAATATATACCAGGAATAAGAAAGGGCCTAATATGGAACCTTGTGGAACGCCAATTTTAACACCCGATCCATCAGATTTTACGCCGTTAACTTCTGCCTTTTGAATTATATTGCTTAGCTATGATCTTAGTAGATCCAACGCTTTATTTATAACTCCGTAATGATTTAATTTAATTAATAGCGTATTATGATCAACACAATCAAACGCCTTCGACACGTTAGTAAAAGCCAACCGGATATCAGTGAGACGAACTATGGTACCTCTTCCCTTTCTAAATCCATATTGAGATGATGATAATAAATTCTTACTTTCGATGAACCTAGAGCGGTTCGGATTTTAATAAGGTATTCGGTGACTTTGGCTAAGACAGACGAAAGTGCAATAGGCCTATATGATAAAGGTTGCCAGATTTTAAAATTGGTATAATGGTTTGAGATCTCCAAGGGGTTGGAATATAACAATTGTATATTTATAATGTTTAGGAACAACAGCAAGGATGTATCTGAAAGATTAGCTATAAAGGAGTTACACAAACATATCGTATGTTCTGTATAAAAAATATTTTGACTTATAATTTTTTTTATTTTTTTATTTTGCGGCTTTGGATACTTTTTTTTCAGCCTGGCTCACGAACTCTAGGGAGGAATGAAAGAAGTAATTATAAAGCAGAATTTGTTTATGGAAGTGTTTTTTCTACTGAGTGTGAATGAGCCTTTACAGGACCGGCCTGACCGACATAACTTGCTTGACCTTGACACAAGATTAATAAATACTAAAGACAGACAGAAATCTGCTGGTGCTTCCGAATCAGTTTTTTTTTGTGCCTTACGGCCGAACAAACTAGTCCTTTTTCTTTCTTTTCTTCTTTCTTTTCCAATTTTACGGCTCTGGTACATGTCCCTCTGTCAGTGTGCACAGTGCTGTCTGTCTTACTGACTGGACTGACTGAACAAAGTACAGAGACACCATGTTAGCTGTCAGGTGGGCAAAATTAACTATGGCCCGCATCCACCATTTCGAAAACATCATTCCGTTGCTAGTTTCTGTCTGTTTTTTGTTGGATTTCACTGTGAAAAGTGCAATAAATCCGAAACCTCTCAAAAGCGATTAGAGCATGGCTAGTTATTTTAAAAGTTTTATCTTTTATGAGCCTAAATAACACCACTCGGAAACACTCAATGAACGCGTTGCTGCTGCGACAGGTCAGTTCTGTCAGATATGGAAAAAATCAATCACCCATTATCCTCCTTACGTCCAGACTTTTTTTGCCCTATTAAGGTGGCTTCCCACGGTGCGTGATATTGCGGACGCGAACCAGCCCGCACCGAGAGTATTGTCCGTGGTAACGCCCGTTGCGGTGCGTCCGATCCGCGGCGAGTCGGTTACTTCAAAGGTGCGGTGCGAGCTCGTGATGAGTGCATATTAGATGACTACGAATCTTAAGACACACACAGACTGAAACGCACGGTTGGAAGAGACTTGTGCGCGGTGCGTCGCTGTCCGTAGTCGTTGGCCGTGCACTACACGCCCAAAGTACTTTTAAAAGCTTCGCATGCTAGACGCATTATAAAAAAAATTAGGTGGAGATTTTATTTAAAAATACCACCTAAATATATATTTATTGGTGTATTTATTTATTATTATCCTAATTTGTAGTATCTATCATTTGAAAGTAGTTACATAAGCAATGTAATCATATTTTTTTTTAAAAAGCGATTGCGGAATTTTATTTTTGGTAGTTCATAAAAAAATGTCCCATTAGTTACAGGTGTTTCCGAACGATTTGTCTACAATAGGCTGAAGAAACTAGTTCTAAAATCAGGGACGTTCCGATACCACCGAAGTATCGATACCTACTCAAATGAGTAGTACTCAAATTGTCTTGCTATACTACTTATTTGAGTACCTAAAAAATATCGATACTTACTCATATCGATACTTTTATTCAACTTTTTTAGAAATTAGAATTAAGGATATAAGCCCCACAGAATTGCAAAGCATCCATGTAACGGCAGGCAAGTGAACTTTCTGAACATTATTTAATCAGAATTATGAGCCAATCAATCAAATCAATAAAATTCTATCAATAAAACGAAAATGTATGGAACCGTCAAGCGCATAGCATCCTGCGGGGCTTATACTTGTACTACTCATATAAGCAACCATAAAGTATCGATACCTAGTTATATCGATACTTTTTTTAGGAATAATAGAAAAATAGGTTTTCTACGCCGACTTGTTCGCCAAACAACAACAAACAATGTCAGAAAATAAATATGTCGTAATATCTGGCTTTCTGACAATCGAACTTATATCGAACCAATAAGGCTGGCTCAACCAAACAAATAAATGGCTGCTCTTGGCTGGTTGGTGACGGGCAATGTCGCGCGCGCCGCGGCTGCCTGAGCGAGCACGAGAGAGATAGGGAATAATAATAACAACAAGGGCGGTTGGAAGGGATTGCGGCGCGTTCATAGGTCTTAATTGTAAGATGCGTTAAAAAAACTAGTTCCGTTCCTTCGTAAAACAAAATCGGTTTGATTCGATTCGATTCAAGTACATTTGTTTCGATACCAAGTAGGTACTCGCTAGATTAATTCGATGCTAAAAGTAGTTGGTATCGAAACAAACGTATCGAGTACAATACTCGTATTTACTTGAATCGGAACGTCCCTCCTGGCAAGAAAAGGGAAACAACAAATTGATACTTACTTAATTACTTACTTACTTACTTGATTAATTGATGCATTAGTGTTATAAAACAATCATTGAGTGTTAGTGATTTATAAGAAGAAAGATACATGAATTTTATTCAGTTAGAAAAGAAATTCCGAACTTACCGAAGTTACTGAATATTCTTAGGAAAGACATTAATTTCCAAGCAAAAGGTGAAACTCTTCGAATATTGCTCCACATAGTTATAGGATTTAGTTTTTAAAAAACGAAATCGAATAAGAAAGTGTTGTTTGAAAGTAACGAAGTAGTGGCGCGGAGATAAGCCAGCCTATCTACATAAAATAAAGCAAAATGAGCGTGGAGAAAAAACCTGTTGTTTATTTGGATGAAACCTACATACACTCGTCCTTTTCGTTTTCAAATCAAACAAAAAAAAAGAGTGTTAATTTCTAAAAAAAAACCTGAAGAATTACTGCCAAATCTGGGTGAATTATACGCCATATCATAGTAAAGAGGTGTCCAAACCCAAACAATACTAAGGCTGATAAGCACAAGTGGCTGTTAGACAGCAGGGTGGAGTTTAACGAACAAAATAACGAGTTAATAAAATAGTTATTTGTGCAACAAGAGAGCTTCTTTTATAATTTAAAACGTAGACCTGCAACCTTCAAGAAGGTTGACTCAGTATGAAGAAGAAATAAGTCTATCAAATACGAGTCAGAAATTCAGAAATAAATCTTTAGCATGTCTTTAAAGGTCTTTTCTAAAAGAAAAGACCTTTTTGTATGGCATGCTAAAGTCTAAAACCATTCCTACCGATCTAGTCCATCAAAATAGTTTAGATATTTTTTTGTGTTTGGTAGGAGGAACTTGTTATGAGTTGATATATACCAAACCGAAGCCTCGAGATCAAACTTCGATAATCCTGAACGCTGCTTGTAAACTTTATGACAATATATAGGTAGTACAACAATAAATTATTTTTGGTGGGTGGATGTAGACCGAAACATAAAATCGAATAATAATAGTACTAACAGATGATCGGATTTGGTCCGGCCCGTACCACGACCTTGGTTCGTTCCAGACCATATTCGATGGTGTGGAGAGCGGTCCGCTGGACATTATTATTATAATGTCCAGCGGACCGGTTGGACCGATGGTTTGCACATCAAACATGGTGCGCTCCAGACCAAGTCTGGTCGTGTGGACGACGCACCGCACCGTCACCGTTCAGTGTCGGTCGGTGGATGGTTTAGTCATAAATCTACCTCCAAGCGCGCAACACGTATCGTCGTCTCTAAAAATGGAGTCCGGCTCTGAAGCCATAAATATTACGGAAAAATTTATAATTGTAGAAGCTTTGGAATTATATTAAGATTTGCCGTGTTTATGGGATACGGGTCACAAATTATATTGCATCAAAGACGCCCGCAATCAAGCGTTAGAAATAATATTAGAAGAATGGAGAACATACTAACCACTAATAATTCAGGACTCATTCGAAGGTATATTCGAAAGTCTTAATCATTGAGTTATTTAATAAGTCTCATATGTTTGTAATCTCGGCTGTTTTTAAAAGTAGGATCACGCCCATTCTTTTATTTTTTTTTGTTTTATTAGTAGCTGTGATGTGGTAGCGATGGCAGCCATAACTAATGCGATTTACGTTTCTAGGGTTCCGTTCCGGAAGGTTGCTAAACGGGACCCTATTACTAAGCCTCCGCTGTCCGTCCGTTTGTCTGTCACCAGACTGTATTTCATGAACCGTGATAGTTAGACAGATAACATTTTCACAGATGATATTTCAGTTGCTGCTATAACAACCAATACTAAAAACAGAATAAAATAAATATTTAACGGGGCTCCCATACAACAGTTATTTCAATACAAACTTATGAATGCACCTGGTTACGTACGTGGAGTGTGAAAGTAACCATATGTAAAATATTCACTCCACACCACCACCATTGTACGGTGGTATGGTACGGGCGTCTTCTATCACGCTCAAAAGCGACTGGACTGGACATTCCGATCAATAAGTTGTCCGATGTTCTGTTGCGCAGTGCATACTGCACAATCCGGTGTACGGACCATACCAAATCCGATCGTCTGTTAGTACTATAAGAAATGCAAGAATTCATACATATACGGTAAAAAACAATGTAAAGGGATTGCCTCAGCATAATTATCGCGATCATTGAGCGACACTATTTAGGGATCTATGGATAAGCAATTGTCGTGCCGGTATAATGGTGAAGAAATGAATTTTCATTATAATCCCTGATTCATATCCCATAACTATGAGTTAGCTCAAATAGGTATTGATAATACACCACATAATTTACTCTTTGCAATACCCCACAAACTAAAGACCAGTTCCAGGTCTTGGATGTTTATATGTGTGTGATATCGCTGTTTCTGGTTCCCACAATACAGGATATCCTAGTGTGGGGTTAGAAGTAATGTATTTGCCTGTATATATATATATATATATATATTATGTTTATGACTATGTATAGATATCGCATTTTCTTTGCAGGAGTACGATTATAAATAAAAAACTTAAAGCTTGCAAAAGTAAACATCCACCATCTTTATTGTGCTATTAATAGCGTTAAGCAGTATTTAAGAAATTCTCAAAGAAAGAAGATTAAAAGTTAAGGGGCAGTCTTTAAATAATTTCATAAGAATATAATATGATAATAATAATATTTACCAATCAATCTTACAAGTCAAACTAACGTAGTGAATATTCAATATGGCTTAATTATAATAATAATAGTAAAATAAAGCTATTAAAGTAAGTAACATATATACATAAAAAGTGCGGAATAACAGGATTTTCACTAAAATGAAATAACCTACAATTTTTTAAAGTTTTAACCCCATATCTTTGCAATTTTGTAAGATTTACAAAAACCGACTTACGTGAAATGAAACTCACTTCATAAAAAAAATATCAATGTGTAAACTGAGTTCAAGTAGCATTATATTTCTTAAGTCAAATTGGGCTAGACAATAACCCATTATTGTGGCTTAATTTCGATTGGGTTATAAGTTAGGTTAGAACTTAAAAAAAGCAAAACCGGAGCGTAGCGTATGCGATTAAAAACAACAATAAATTATTTGAATAGTTTTTTTTTTTTAGTGGATACGCTGCAGTTTACCTATCGCTGACGCCACAGCTGCCTAGTTGCCGGAGATAGGACAATTTCGAACACAGACGTAACCTCAAAAAAAGGGGTCCCGGACAAGGGGAGAGTTACAGAGGTACCACCCCCTCCCCTTTACGGGTTGCTATATCTCACTTTCGTAGCGACATTAGGTAAATATTACATTAAATAAAAAAAAAAACTTAAAATCTGTACATTTCCTCGCAAAAAAAAAACTTTATAAGGGGGACAAGGGGGCTCCCTCTACTCCACTCCACCACCTCCCCCCCTCCTCCATAATTAAGGAGAACAATATCTATAGTTTACCCAAAAAATATATTTAACTATTGAACCTGCTCACAAAAATCAGTAGAGAAATGCGGCCTTTAGAGGAAAACAACCGGACACACATCCGGACATACAAAAGCATATTTGTTCAATCCTGAAACCGAGACTCTTCGCTCGGCCTCAATTGATGTTCCTGAGCTATCTGCAGATTCCCACAATTCATCTTTTGAGTCCTCGAATCGCTCTCACAGTAATTATATTATAAAATATTCATCTAAATACTCATCTTTCCATCTCATTTTGTTTTTGACATGATCGCAATGATTTTTCGACTCCGCCGTGTGATTTTGCGGAATGCAGTAGTTATGATGATATTACCAAGGAGATATTACTTAAGAGGAAATATTAAACTGAAGATCAAAAATACTGATTTGCACAGCAAATATCAGGGCAAAATGCTTCATTGAGCTCCATATCATTTGAATTGCATTCAAATCGCAATGATCAGGAGGCAATCGAAGAATGTTATGACCATGCCTTTTAATAAATTGTCATTAAAGTTGAGGCTAAGTCATTTTTTCGTTAAACTCCACCCTTTTTTCTTACAGCCAAGTGGCTGTATGAAAAAATGTAGTGCATATCAGATTTAGTGTGGTTTGAGTAAATACACCTATTTACATGAATACTTATCGTTTTATGTTTGATTTGAAAACGAGAAGAGCAATCGCTACAAAACATTCTAGTCCGCCTACATAAACACTGATCCACCTATTCCAACTTTTCGCAACTTTTTCCAAATCAAAGTCGAATTAAGAGCCGTGACAATATTTGCCAGTTGAGTGAGACGAGTGTATGTAGGTTTCATCTAAATAAATAACAGGGTTTTTTCTCCATGCTCATTTGCCTTTTTTATGCAGATAGGCTGCTCTCCACGCCACTATGTCATTTATTAAGTTCACACAGCACTATTCGATTTCATTTTATAAACACTAAATCCTATTTGTGGACACTAAATTGTGGAGCAATTTTCGAAAAATGACACTTTTTGCTGGGAAATTAATGTCTTCTCTAAAAACGTTCAGTAACTTCGGTAAGCTCAGAATTTATATTCTTGCATCTAGCATGCGAACCTTTTAAAAGTACTTTGGGCGTCTCACTACTAAGGCAAAAAAAAAAGATAATGGGTGATTTAATTTTTTCATCCCTGGCAGCATTAACCTGTTGCAGCAGGACTACGTCCATTCATTCATCTTTTCAAATGGTCTTATTGGAGCTTAGAGGCATTTCTCTTCTCTCATTCATAAAAGAGAAAACTTTAAAATTATCTAGCCGTGCATAACTTTTGGGAGGTTTCGGCACTTTCGGTTTTTAGTTGCACTTTCCACAATGAAATCAACCAAAATCAAAAAAAAATGTGAGCACTCACTTAGAGCGCGTTCTGAATCGCACCATAATCGATTACAGCGTCAACGAGGTCGTTCCGAATGAGTTTTAGCGTGACAACGATAGCTCAAAATGGTGGATATGACGTCATGACTGACATCATTAACGCCGCCATGTTGTGCTATCATCGCCCATGCTTTGAGCATCGGCACTGTGAGAGAGCCATCGAAAGTGACAGATGTCACGCTGTCAGCTGACAATCAAACTTAGAACAGTAACCAGCAGTGACTTTTTGCACTCCATAATTATTACTGTATACGACTCGAAATGACAATAACTTACAAGAGTTGGGATAACCCAACTCTTGTAAGTTAAAGTGCCTTTAAAGTGAAAACGCCCATAAGGGCATTTTCACTTTAAAGGCACCCCCCCCCCCAATTTTCGCTGTCCCACGAATTCAAAGTTTTTTTGTGACTTTATTAAGAATATTTTTGTGTGGATTTACATTGTATAACTATCTACCTAAATTAAATTTGTGATTTCTAACATATTTTAGAAATACAAGCTTCAAATTATAAAATTATAGACATTTCAAATACCGAAAGTAGTAATTTTTGGCTTATCCGGTTGCTAGGCAGCTTTGAAAAAACCAACATTACGGACAGTATTTCTTAAAGATCCCTATCTAATTTTTGGTGTCCACGTAGTTGAATAGTTTTGTCAGCAAATATCATTAAAACTTTAAAGAATAGTCTATCAAAACAAGCGTAAATCTAATTTTAACAAAATACTCAAAAGTGATGCCCGCCGGACATGTCGGTTTCGACACTGGCCAAACGGGTATAAGGATTTTACTAAACTACCTTTATTTATTATTGAATGGCAACATTATATTCAAAGGATCATTGGGAAGCCATTTGCAATCTGTCATTTCGACCAAGTTCTTGGAGAAAAGTGAGTGTGTTTGTCGTGTCGGCGGTGGGTCGAGTATTTTCGTGTCAGGTTTGTTGACATTTTTCTACCTATAAGTGTGTGTTTTAAGTTTTCAACTGTTTTTAAACTATTAACCTGTTGTTAGGGAATGCTTTTAACTTCTTAATTCAAGGAAATATCTCAACAAAGTAATTAAATAATGAATTTTTGTGTTAATTTCGGCGGTCAACGTCACGGTCAGTTTGGTCACATTTATCCCGTGACATATAGGGCTGACAAATAAAGTGACCAAACTGACGCATAAAGCTGAGTCTACATAGCGCAGTTGTAAATTATCCAAGTAAACAAAAATAATAAAAGCATTATGCTGCTCTTAGTTTACGGTTTTGAAAAGCTTTTATAATTAATTTTACCAGTCCAGGACTCTCTAAGATGTATGCGATAATCAAATCTTTCCCCACTTCCCGTTTTCCGGTTGAGCTGAAATTTTGCTTATGTATGTAAGTTGGATGACAATGCAATATTTTTATGTTGTTTACCACTCTGAACAGTTGTTTTAAATCGAACTAAAAAAATAAAAATAGGTTAATAGTTTAAAAATAACTAAAAACATGCTTTTATAGTTAATCTAACTAAAAAGTAATAAAAATAAATCTTAATATAAGAATAAAATCAATTAACGAGAAAATTCATGTCATTGTGGTAAAAGCGTGGGGTGTTTTATTTATTTATTTATTTACGTTTACATGATCTTGCGTTTCGTAACAGAACTCGGAAGAATTTTTTATCGAGCATCCCACGCTTTTACCACAATGACATGAATTTTCTCGTTAATTCATTTTATTCTTTTAAAGATTTATTTTTTATTTATTAACTATAAAAGCGTGTAATTAGTTTTTTAACTATAATTTATTTTTAATACCTACTTGTTATTGGATTATAGAGGGTAGGTAGGTATATAGTAGATAAACTTATTTAATGTTTTACTTGTGTAGTATGTGTAAAAGTTCGTTTTTATTTCAGGAATTTTAAACAAACCTCACCATGCCTTTAAGCTGCGCTGAAATAACTAAACGGTATAGAGAAAAGCTCAAAGAAAAGCGCCCTGAAGAGTATGAAAGACAGAAAAAACAAAATTTAGCTAAAGTAAAGTCCAAGAAGAAAAAAGTATCAGAACTCACACCAGAGGAAGCCGAAATAAGGAGAGAAAAGTGGAGGGAGGAAAAACGGAAAAGTAGAAAAAGACCAAAGAAAGACAAAATACAAAACAGTTCTCAAGATTCAGTACCCGGGATACCTGGGACAAGTAGTGCTACACAAAAAAAAGACTCGGATTCTAATTTAAAAAATGAAAAATATATACAAATGCTACAAAGGAGGAACAAAGTCCTGGTTAACAAGTGCAGAAGAAACACGAAAATGTTCATAAAACTTAAAAATAGTACTGAAACTCATCGAAAGAGACTAAAAAGGCTAAATTTGAAAAGGAATAAAGAAATTGAAGACCTGAATCTACAATTATTGAAAATGAAAGCCAGGGAAGAAATACTAGAAAATACTCTTAAGAAGACCTATCAAAGTTGCTCTAGCAGAAAAGAAAAACAAAGTCTCAAAAAGCTAGTAATGAACTCAAAAAATAAGAAAATGATATCAAAAATGATGGGACTGAAAAACAAAGTAAAACCAAAGAAAAAAAAACTCAGACCAACGGAAATTACAGAAATTACAAACTTTTATACATATACAAGGGATGACATTAGTCGGAATACAGCCGGTAAAAAAGAAGTACGAACAAAAAATAAAAAGAAGGAACAAATTCGATACTTGCTAGACACGCTAGTTAATACTTACCGGAAATACAAAGCTGAAGGGGGACGATACGGTTTCACAACATTTTATAAACACAAGCCGTTTTTCGTATTATCACCTGGCATGTCTTCAAGATCTACCTGCTTGTGCATAAAGCACAGCAACTTTGGATTTCTCCATACAGCCATGGTGAAAAATAATCTGGTGACTGGCAGTACACAAGATATTTTGAGTCAAGTATCATGTGACATAAATAATTATGAGTGCATGTGGAGCAAATGTGATGAATGTAGAGACAAAAAACTGCAATATCACCAAAGTGGAGATGAGAATTTGAATCAGCAAGTAGAATGGTCACGCTGGGAAAAACAAGATCATACGTATCATAAGAAGGATGGAGAAACAATCAAAGAAATAAAAACAAAGAAAACTGCAAAAGTGACAAAAAAGGGGACTCTCAACGACTTGATACGTAATTACGAAAAAGAGTTACTGTTGTTTAAGAAACACTATTTCAACATGAAATATCAACAAAGTCAATATCAAAAGGTGGTATCAGGGCTCAAAGATAACGAAGTTTTAATAGTTTGCGACTTCTCAGAAAACTACCAAGCAAAACTCTCTGAAGAAATCCAATCCATGCATTTCGGAGCATCAAACCTTCAGATATGTCTGCATACAGGCATGGTTTTTTGGAAAAACCGGTCTCAATCATTCTGTACATTGTCGGACAATACTAGTCATCAACCATTTATTTATTATTTAATAAAAGACTACGACGACGACTGACGACGACGACGACGATATACGTTTGAGTCGATAAAGGTGGTAACGGAAACCAGACTTTTAATTTCAACTTGTTGCCATGTAGGTAGACCAACCCTAACTATTTTTGATGAGTCAGTTTGGTGACTGTCCCAGTTTTCATGTGATGAATTTTATTGAATATTAATTTTGTTTTCGAATTTTCTTTATGTCTTTGTAAGCCATTATTCTTCTCAATAATATTGGATTTATTTAACAATTTATTAAACCAAACTTATTGCTGCAGTAAGAATGAAGAAGAAAAATATGATCGTAAAAGCATCACTAATCACAAAACCGACATTCAAATCTCATCTTAGTTAAACGTAATTATGAATAATAGTTAATTATGTGTTTTTCCTGATAAACTACATCATTTAGCATCAATCTAAAGTAACATTTAAAGCCAAAGGGTATTTTTTTTAACACTTCAGCAGTTTTTAATTGTCACCAAACTGACCACTGTTTCACGACATTTTCCATTTATTTACTGATTTTAAATTAAACCAAAGCTATTTATCTGAAACAAAATGTATTTTCCATTGCATTAAACTATAGAGAATCTACTAAAAATATGAAATCACCAATATACGTAGGTCTGAAAAAAACCTCAATTTTCAAGAGGGGGTGCCTTTATAGTGAAAATGCCCATAATAGTGTCATCTTTCAGTGTCAAAGTCAATCGTCGCTTTTAAAGCGTTCCGAATGGATATCTATGATGGTCACCATTTCCCACTCGGAACGGGCATGATGGTCGTGACGTCACGTGAGCGATGATAGCTTTGTTAACGTGACTCGGAACGCAGGTTAAAGTACTAAGAGACAATCGGATTGGTACGGTCCGGACACCGGACAGTGCGGTCTGCGCAACAGGCCATCAGACAACTTATCGATCGGACTGTTCATTCTAGTCGTTTTTGAGCGTGATAGAAGAAGGACGGCCGACATGCCTACGATTGAAAAAAAAAACTAAAATCGCGTTAGTTGTGGCTGCCATCGCTACCATAGTATGTTCTCCATTTTTAGGGTTCCGTACCCGAAGGGTGCCAAATGGTACTCTTTTACTAAGCCTCCGCTGTCCACCCGTCCGTCCGTCTGTCACCATGAACCGTGATAGTTATACAGATTAAATTTTCACAGATGATCTGTAAAAACAGAATAAAATAAATATTCAAGGGGGCTTCCATACAACACTTCCTTCAATACCATATACAAACTTATGAATGCACCTGTGGGTCGACCGCGCAAGCCCCGTCGGCATCAGTGACGGCTTCATTTTGACAGTTTTATTTTTAAACGCGCAAGAATGAACTTTATCATTATAACAATACGGCAAGTCATTTCAAGCGTCAGTATCGGGATCAAGCCCACGGGGCCCACTAGTTACGTGCATGGTAGGTAGACCCACTAGTTACGTGCATGGAGTGTGAAAGTAACTTTGTAAACAACATTTTCAACAACAACAACAAAATCCAAACTATTCACTCCACACCATCCCTACCATTGTACGGTGGTATGGAAACCTTCGTGAGTGAGTTAGACTGCACGCACTTGACCGTTTTTTTAATTTGTTCTAATATTATTTCTAACGCTTGATTGCGGGCGTCTTTGATGCAATATAATTTGTGACCAGTATCCCATAAACACGGAAAATTTGTATATAATTCTAAAACTTCTACAATTATTATTTGTTCCGTAATATTTAACGACCCGAATGGCCGAGTCGGCAGTGATCCTGCCCACGAAGTCAAAGGTCCCGGGTTCGAGTCCCGGTGGGGGCAAATATTTGTTTGATGAGAACAGATGTTTGTACCCTAGTCATAGTTTTTTACCTATCTAAGTATAATATTTATCTATATTAGTATGTGTATCGTTGTCTAGTACCCAAGGTACAGGTAATCCTAGTTTGGGGCTAGATCAATGTGTGTAAATAGAGTGTCCAAGGTATTCCTATTATTTACGGCTTCAGAGTCGGACTCCATTTTGAGAGACGGCGATACGTGTTGTGCGCTCGGAGGTAGATTTATGACTAAACCAACTAACGGTAAGGTGCTTCATCCACACGACCAGCCTTGGTCCGGAGCGTACCATGTTCGATGTGCAAACCACCGGACCAGCCGGACCGATGTTAATAATAATAATGTCCGGCGGACAGCTCCACACGATCGGATATAGTCTGGAGCGTTCCCAGGTCGTGGTACGGGCCGGACCAAATCCGATCGTCTGTTAGTACTTCACGGAACTGACAGTGGAGGGACGGAATTATGTTTCGAAATGGCGGCGGGTGACGGGCCTTATCACAGAATACTTAATAGTAGCACCTAGCCTAGGAGCCATAGTTCGTTCTGTGCATTGCTTAGTTCTTCTACGCTAACTTGGTGGCTCTCTACTATCTTATTTAGTTAATGATGAGATGAGAGGGTGAGGGTGATGCTACTGTACATCATCGACATACATTCCTAGAACAATAATGAGTGAACTAGTTATATTTGGAATTACATATTTTACGTAAAAACCGTTTTGCATCTCTCTATCTGACACAAACTCGTTTGACATTACTCCCCCCCGCACTGCGCCGCACTCCGTCCGTCCGCGCTTATCCCTCCCCCTACCTTGCCCCTACCCTACCCCCTGATGCCATGTACGTCTCACGACGACGACGATACTGACTACGAAAATTTCGAAAGAAAGAAAGTCATTCTTCCCTACGTGACTCTTCAGAAAGTTTTCTTTGTGTTTGAATTGTCTTCGTACTTACGAAAACCACACCATAACAGCAGTTCCTTAAAAGATGTTCTGTTTAGTCATCTCCAATACATAAATCAAAGTAAACACTAGTTAGGTACCTATTACTACCCAACTTATTCCGAGTTTCGTAAAGCAATCGCGGCAGCAAAATCAACAATGAAAGTTACCGTCACTACTCTCAACGACGAGATCTTCGTCCTGGATGTTTCCGAAGACCTAGAGCTGGAAAACTTCAAGGCATTTTGTGAAATAGAATCAGGTTTTCCCGCTAAAGATATTACTCTGAACTTCAACGGGAAGCCACTTTTGGACGATAAGAAATCCATGAGAGCCCACGGAGTGAAGGATGGGGATGTGCTGGTTCTGCTTCACATGTTGCAGAACGCCTCTAACCTGAACGCTACTGACTCCAGTCAGGGTGAGTGACCTCCACACGACATCGCATTTTGCATAAACAGATCTTGCATTGTCATTCTCGTTGCCTTGTCATTGAACGACGCATTTGATTTGATAACAAACCATTGTCAATCATACTTCAATGTTATTAGCTAGAACACCTATTTGCATAAACTTTCATGGAGGTAGTAAAAAAAACACCAAACAAAGTAGTTTTGTTGACAATTGAAATAACTTTAGGCCATGAATGTTTATTGAAATGAACCTGTGTATTTTATAGTCCAACAAACATCTTACAGCATTACCAACTGGTTTGGCTAGCCTCGACTTCAGTGACATTCAAGTACCAACCGGACCGAGCACTTCAATGGCAGCAAGAAACCCCCCAGTGGAAGAAGATCCCCGCATCATCAGGGAGATGTTTCTGGCAAATCCGGATCAACTGGCTATGCTCAAACAGAACAACCCTAGACTGGCTGATGCCCTGCTAAGTGGGAATCTAGGTATGTCTAAAATAATAATGTATTCTTGATTTGCATAAACAAACATAGGTTTGCAAACATTCATGGTAGTTAAACATAGATAGTCTGGGAATTGGGTGAAATACCTGGTCACAATAGAGGTCTGATATCACCCGACTGTATTTCAAGAGGCATTCCACCTTATCACCTATCTTAGCATAAATAGTGTATCAAAGATGTAAAATCTTAAAACTTGGTTTGCTTTACCAAGACCTACAAATAGACCCAGCATAAATATGAAACTTTGGCCTTTTCACAAGACCTCAGTGTGACTTGGAGAAAACTAGTAAGCACTTTTTGGGAGAATGCATCATAAATTCAAAGATAAGATGGCAAACAGCAATTGATAATAATTAAGTAAGAAGACCTAGCAAACCTCAAATTCTGTTGAAAACTAGAATTCATTACATAAGGACATTTGGGGATGGACATCTATCTTTGCCTTTTATTATTGATTATAGTTTTTGGGAAGTTTTGCGTATGTTATTTTCCATTTTACAGATACCTTCGCATCTGTACTTCGAGACCAGATCACGGCTAGAACTGAACGCCAACAACAAAGAATAAGGTAACCATAGTAAAATCCTGCATCCACTCTTTAGTAAAGGTATCCTCTTCATTATGCAATTTATAGCGATCCTTTTCTAAACTTAGATATCATCCTTTTGGCAACATGGTCAATGAAGATTCTTCATTTTACATCAGCCATTCAGCATTCATATTGACCTATACAGCAAGCAGAGATAGTACAGTGCCCTCTCACTAGCACAATTGTATGTAAATAAAACGGATGGATGATTGCCATGGTCTGTCAGTGGGCATAAACATTCGCTAAGAAATGTAAAGATGGGTTTATATGGCTTGCACTGACCTGCACTGCTAATTTTAGTTTTTATTGTTCTAACCTTAGATTTTCAATTTGTTGTCTTTTCAATCGACGAAAAATGCCGTCGCATTTTTTTGACACTTGCAGTCTCCTATGAGCTTGACATTTTGGATATATTCGGTATAACTATAATAAGTAGTTACAAATTAAACTGAAACTAGTCCAAGAAAAGCCAAGTCACAATTTGTATCAGTCTTCAGTCGAGTAAACTAGCTAAGTCGACATAGAAGCGAACATGCAGTGTCCATCGGAGGATAACAAAGTCTTGTCGTAGATTAGAAAGCACTAAACAAAAAGTCCGTTCCATTTATATGACAGGTAACAACTGGTATTTTGACAGCATGTGAACCCACTCTTTGCTAGTTATCTTGGAGGAATGACATGCGACTTGCCTGCTCTGGTACTAAATCAGCTTAGCGTATAATCTTTAGCAACAGCATTACCTTCAAAATAACTTTTATGAAAATGTCAAAACAATCCTCCCCTATCTCAGACCATTCCTCCCTGTGCTGTGCTGCCCACTCCCAGTTCGGCAAAAACCTGTCCAGGTCGTTCCGCTTCCGCCATTTCGATGGCCATCACTGGGCACCCATTCGGTGGTCAGTTTGGCCCATTTTTAGGGTTCCGTACCCGAAGGGTTCCAAACGGGACCCTATTACTAAGACTCCGCTGTCCGTCCGTCCGTCTGTCCGTCCGTCTGTCACCAGGCTGTATCTCAAGAACCTAGCTAGCTAGAGAGTTAAAATTTTCACAGATTATGTATTTATGTTGCCGCTATAACAACAAATACTAAAAAACAGGATAAAAGAAATATTTAAGGGGGCTCCCATACAACAATTCTTTCAATACCACATACAAACTTATGGATGCACCTGGTTACGTACATGGAGTGTGAAAGTAACCGCACCAATAACTTTGTAAACAATATATTGCTGTGTAAAATCCAAACTATTCACTCCACACCATCGCTTCCATTGAACGGTGGTACGGAACCCTTCGTGCGCGATTTAGACTCGCACTTGACCGGTTTTTGGGGATGCATGCGGCACGTGTCCGGCCCAGTCCCACTTCAGCCTAGCGGTCTTTGCGCCAACGCACACTGAATCGTCTAGAACATGCTAGCTGGACAAAAGTCACCTCCTAATTTCCAAGAATTAGTGGTCACATGTCATTAACAACACCCCAGAGGGAACAAATGAACAATGGAAATCCAAGAATTGTTTGTTTCAAAGTACGGATGTCATTAAGTAATGACAGGTAAAAGGGTGAGTGTTAGATTTTTATTTGATTAATTCTCGTCACTTGCAATTTTGCTACACGATCGAAAGGGTCTCATGAGTTATTTTGTGAAAAACCAAAAGTGTTGTGCTATGGATTTTGTTGCTGAAGGTATGTAGATTATGTTATCATATTCAAACCTCTCCTAAATGTCTTTTTTGTATCCTTTTTAACTGTCTAAAGTTTAGTCTGAAAAAAAGCGTAATTTTTTACCTTTTTAAAAGTTTAAAGGACCATATCTTTTTGTATCCACGTGTACCCGGGCTATTTTTTTTATATTACTTAGACATAACCCTTAGCTTTAATTTAAGACGAATTTCATTGCGCGATCTCGGTACATCATTTTTATTTTTATTTTTTTTCAGAACACGTTCTCACTGTCTCGAAAATTGACTTTTTCGAGGAATGGGTGAAACACGATAAAGAAAACCGGAATTCACGGATTTTCGACTTTTTGTCTACGAGGATTGACCTCTCGAATATCACCGAAGAGTCACGTCGAGAAATACACCTCAAAATCGCATCATATTCGTATAAGATAGTGGAAAAATGGGCCTCATCAGGACGTCATCAAGATCGTTTCTTAACTAACAATAAAAGTTGGTTAGAAGGTGCTGACTTTCAGTTCAAGGTTCATGTGATCAGCGCAAAGGCGTCCTTTTAATGTGATCAGCCCAAAGGCTCATCAATCACCGAGAAACGCACCCCAGGAAGGCCAAAAAGCAGCTTTGAAGACGCTTCACACAAGACGAAGAAACGGCGTGTTGAAGAAGCTGTGAACAAGTGGACTGCTGAGGAGTTGGCGACTGCTGCTGAGGTCGCAAGCAGAGCGAAGGGGAAGAGAAGCATCGCAAAAGCAATAAAACGTGCAAGTGATGGTGAAACCTCTAAAGCTACTTTGTGCCCTGATGGTAGGCAGTTGTCTACCAATGAAGCTTGGGCTTATTACTTTGACTCCAAGGGGAATAGTCATACCTATAAGACGGCGAGGAAGTGGTCAATGAAGGCGGGACATAACACGTTTCCATCGTGGCATAGCATGCGTAAGTCAATTATTAGTTCTTTGCCTTCAGCGGAGCACATTCCTGTGACGGAAACGCGTGTCGATTGTAAGTTGCAACCTCTTTTGGATAAGACAACGGAGAGATTGCTTATGGCACAAAGTGAAGTCATTAGGAGTGTGCTCCCTAGATCATCATTCACGTTGATAAGCAAGTGGGGTTGTGACGGTAGTTCTGGCCATAGCACTTACAAACAGAAATTTGAGGACTCCGAGGCCACTGATGAGTTCCTATTTGTGTATTCGTTTGTTCCTTTGAGGTTGTATGATGGCGACCTCATTATTTGGAAAAACCCCCGTCCATCTTCAACTATGTACTGCAGACCCATTAAATTCATCTTCTCAAAGGAATCAACGGAGCTTACACAAATAGAAACAAACAAAGTGCTGGAAGAGGTTTCTCAGTTGGTTCCAACATTGTTTTCAGTCGGAGACGTTCAAATTTCTGTGAAACACAATTTTATCTTAACTATGGTCGATGGGAAAGTATGTAACGCGTTAACGGACACACGTTCAGCACAAACGTGTTACATATGTAAAGCCACGCCGAAAACGATGAATGATGAAGTGAAAGGTTATGATGGTCAGCAAGGAAACTTTGGTTTTGGGTTGTCCACTCTGCATGCCTGGATTCGCAGTTTTGAGTGTTTGTTGCACATAAGTTATCGTCTGGACGTCAAGAAATGGCAAGCCAGGGGTGAAGACGATAAGTTAAGTGTAAAAAACCGCGCAGAGGCAATAAAGAAAATGTTCAAAATGGAAGGTTTGATTGTGGACCAACCAAAACCAGGGTTCGGAAATACAAATGATGGAAACACCGCGCGTAGATTTTTTGATAACGCGGATCTGAGTGCAGGGATTACAGGGTTAGATGCTAATCTCATTAAAAAGTTTAATATAATATTATGAACATTATCATCTGGCTATGATATCGATTTGGTTAAATTTGAAAACCTTTGTGTGGAAACGCGGAAACTCTAGTTAAGTCTGTATTCGTGGTACTTCATGCCTGCCACTGTGCATAAGATCCTTATGCACAGTACTGAGGTAATAAAGACCTCGTTACTTCCGATTGGGCAGTTCTCCGAAGAAGCCCAAGAAGCGAGAAACAAAGACATACGCCGTTTACGGCTGCATAATACTCGCAAAACGTCACGTATTGCCACGAATACAGACTTGATCCACATTCTTTTGGCATCGTCTGACCCTTTAATCAACTCACTCAGAGACGTTCGTAGAAAAAAACCCGAACAGTTAATGCGTGAAGTCTGTGACTTAATTATCCCGCCTTCAGTGGCCATTTCGCCACCTACTTGTAATCTAATTAGAAATAATTTATATTATACAGAATCCGACTCGTCTGAGGGTGAAGAAGAATGACTTTTGTATTGTTATGTGTAAATAAATCGATTTAGTGTAGTTTTGCATCAATTATTTAATGAAATAGGTTTTTATTATGATCTATTTAATTTAAGTTACAGTTATAATTTTCTAAATATAGTTGATTTTGTGCATTGTAATTATTCAATTTATTTTTCTTTATTTATTTCCAAAAGGTGTGTATTTCTTTTGAATAAATATGTATTTTTTTAAATATTTTTTTGTTATTTATTTTTTATATCGCCCTAAAATTGCGGGATAGTCTCGAATCCTACTAGTAACAACAATTAACTGCTATTAAAGCTAAAATAAGCCATTAGAAATCAAAAAATAATTTTGTCCAGCTAGCATGTTCTAGACGAATCAGTGTGCAACGTCAGCAATGCCAGTGATGGAGTGCTGTGTCGTGTTTCTAACATTTAACCATACAACCTATAAAGTTGTATGGTTAAATTAAATAACTGCTGATTTAAATAGAAATAAAGACAATCATGGATATGGAATAATGTGGATGGATGGACAGTTTTGGATCAGTAAATTAAATATCGTGAATAACTGCTGAGGCGATATTATTGTCTCCATAGCTGCGACGATGGGCTACCCACCTGTCACACAAGATAGAGTATTGGAAAACTGCCTCAAAGAGGCCACACCTCAACTGAGCCTCTGACACTCGCTATGGGAAAATGTGAAACTGTTTGTTTACTTTAATAATGAATTTGTCTACTCTGTTTGACCTAAGTGTGAGAATAAAGAAAGGGGAGAGAGAAATCAATCTCATTATTTAATTAACCAGCTATTTTGTTTGTCATGTCCACAGAATGATGAATTCAGACCCGTTCGACACCGAAGCCCAGCGGATGATAGCCGAGGAGATCCGGCAGAAGAACATTGAAGCGAACATGGAGGCGGCCATGGAGTACAACCCAGAGACCTTCGGCACTGTTGTCATGCTCTACATCAACTGCCACGTCAACGGGTGAGTGCCACACTGTAGGCCCGGTTGCGCACGCGCCTACTCCAGCTTGTAGGCGGCCTTGGAGTACAACACGGAGACCTTCGGCACTGTTCTCATGATGTACATCAACTGCCACGTCAACGGGTGAGTGTCACACTGTAGGCCCGGTTGCGCACGCGCCTACTCCAGCTTGTAAGCGGCCTTGGAGTACAACACGGAGACCTTCGGCACTGTTCTCATGATGTCCATCAACTGCCACGTCAACGGGTGAGTGCCACACTGTAGGCCCGGTTACGCACGCGCCTACTCCAGCTTGTAGGCGGCCTTGGAGTACAACACGGAGACCTTCGGCACTGTTCTCATGATGTCCATCAACTGCCACGTCAACGGGTGAGTGCCACACTGTAGGCCCGGTTGCGCACGCGCCTACGCTGCATAACATGCACAAATAGCACGTAGAAAACCCACAACTGATTATATTTTCTACAAAATGATCTACCGTCCTTATTACGTCCTTGGACGAATTACCATGCAACATGTACAGGGATACGTGGTATCAACAAGACGGCTGCCCAGCGCACTAAGCTCGTGCTTTACGGGATTATTTAGATCAAGAATATCCCAGAAGGTGGATTGGCCGTGAGGGACAAATTGTATGGCCAGCTCGGTCTCCGCACCTGAACCCCATTGTTGTTACTGGAGCTGCATGAGCAAAAATTTTGCAAAACAAATTCAAACTATCTGTGATCTGCGCCACAAAATTGCTCAAGCTGCAGAAGACATCAATGTAGCGAGTTACACAAGACTAAACAATAGTAGATTTTACAACAAGTGCACAAAACGAATCCTCGACATTACTATCAGCCCTCGCCTTCAAGTCTCGGATAAAAATGGTTTTGTGGACGAGTTATAAACTCTGCTTTTCACTTCGATTGCGAGAAAATAAAACAGTAACATAACGTATTTGCATTTTTGATTTATAATAAGATAATACGAAAAAGAAACTAAATATCAAAACGTGTTTACCACAAAAAAAAAACATTATTCCAAAATAATTTAAGAATAGGCTGTATATTTTTTTTCTTTGCCCGAAAATTATGCAGGAAAATTAAAAAAAGTAAAGTAGCGGGAAAGAAGCCGTGAACTTTTCGTATTGAATTTTCTCAAATTATTGTTGAATTGGCTAAGTTTTAAAAATTTCAAGTGAAGAAGAAGATTTAGAACTTACTCCTAATACTTTAATGGAAATAAACGCACAAAAAGTGGTGCAAGAAATATTGCCGCCAAAATCTCGGCAAATATATATGAAAACTTATGACAAATTTCTAAGCTGGCGGAAAGAAAAACAAGTGAATACATTCGCTGAAAGTGTTCTTTTAAGTTACTTTGATGAGTTATCGAAAAAACTGCAGCCTTCAACACTGTGGAGTGTATATTCCATGCTGAAAGCAACACTGCAAATGAAACATAATGTCAATGTACAGTCCTACACGAAGCTTACAGCTTTGTTGAAGAGGCTTAGTAGTGGACATAAATGCAAGAAGTCCAAGGTCCTTACTGCGAACAATGTGGAAACCTTTTTAAATACCGCTCCCGATGACAAATATTTGGCCACAAAAGTACGTAAACCTATTATTTACATATTTTTTTATTCCTCGTGCTCTCAAAGAGTGTACCAACTTACAGTTATATTTTGTTTTAGGTAGCACTAATATTTGGTATAAGCGGAGCATGTCGCGGCTTTGAACTTGCTAATATTACCATGGATGACGTCAAGACGGACACCCTTTTACAAGCAATTAACTTACCCGACACGAAGACCAAACGAGAGCGGACATTTGTTGTCAAAGGAGAGTACCTTGATATAGTTAAAAAATACCAAGCTCTTCGGCCTTCAAATGTGCCGACAAATAAACTCTTCCTCAATTATCAAAATGGGAAGTGCACTAAGCAAGTAATAGGACGCAATGAATTTGCAGGATTTCCGAAACAAATTGCAACTTTTCTTGAATTGGAAAATCCCGAGAATTACACGGGCCATTGCTTCCGCCGGACCTCGGCCACCCTCCTAGCAGATTCGGGAGCTAACTTGACAATGCTAAAAAGGCATGGTGGGTGGAAGTCGGATCAGGTGGCTGAGGGATATATAGAACAATCAATAGAAAACAAAAGCAGGATTACCGACCGTGTAACACAAGACATTCATCTAATTCCAAATGAGCCAACCCCTTCTACATCCCGAGATTCCTTGTTGCCGTCTGAGCCATCCACAGATCAGAAAAAAGAACCATATCCAGAACAATCAACTCTTAATATAACATCTACTGTCATGTCATCTTCTCAAATTCAAAAGAATACCGTCAATATGCCTTGAAAACCCATTTCATTCACCATTCAAAATTGTAGTAATTTTACTTTGAATTTTAATTAAAGAAATGTTAATACGTTATGTTACTGTTTTATTTTCTCGCAATCGAAGTGAAAAGCAGAGTTTATAACTCGTCCACAAACCATTTTTATCCTCGACATTACTATCAGCCCTCGCCTTCGGCTCGGGCTGCTAAAAGTCTCGGATAAGTATGGTTCGTTTTGTGTACTTGTTGTAAAATCTACTATTCTTAAAAGATGTAGAGCTAGCATCCGCCTGCTGGAGGCAAACAATTTGAACATTTATTCATGTGAAGTTAAATGGATTTTTATTAGTTTATTACATAACTAATTAACGTAACTCTTTTTGTTTTACTCTAATCTAATCATTATTTTTTCATTCTTGAACTTACCTTAAATGGTTGTTATGGTGTCCAACTTGTTTTGATAATATTTTTTTACAGTTTTTGATAAGAAAGTAGCAAGTGTTACCTTTACTTTTTAAAAATGTTTACTAAATAGGTCAATTTTTAATAAACTTGCCGAGGGTAATGCAGTATGTTTATTTTAATGTAAAATTTGGAAAACCAACAGCTATAAAACGAATGTCCTTAAAAGCTAAAATAGAAATAGAAAGCCAATTACAGGTATTCACTTATAGAAATAGAGCAAAAATTTAACATGGGAACACTCATCATATTTGTCACACTTGCCACTTAAAACAAACATTGGGATATTGTCACAAAGACGATATTAAAAAAGAGAAAAACTATGCACTAAAAAAGTTAAAGGTTAGGCACCGCCTTCCCTTGACAATATTGGTATGAAATATGTCTAAGTCCAACAACTTGCTAAAACAGTTAACATTAACAGTCCTGCTCGCTCGTATCATAAATGTTTTTTTTTTTGGTTAGTTGAGGCTCTAGGCACATTTAATGGAGGGTTGAATCTGAGTGTCCTCTGTGGAACAACAAATTTAAGTTTACTCAGGAGGACCGGAAAATCGCTATCATTATTAATTATTTTTAACATATATAGGTAATCGGCAATATTCCGCCTATTTCGAAGAGGTAAAAAGTGAAATTGTTATCAAAGATTTAGATAGTTATTGGATTTATAGGGAATTTTAACTCTAAACATAGGTATCTCAGGAACCGCTTTTGGATATTTTCAATACGATCTATATAAGTGGCATGGTTCGGGTTCCATATCTGGGACGCATACTCACTCAAGGTTACTTCTTGCAAACGTACAATATAATAGTTTTATAGTTTTGACTTTTCTCAAATCACGACACAAACAAACTACGTCTGACCAAATATTCTGCTCAATTTGTGACTGCTATCAATAGTATGATTATTTAAGATCATGTAAGTAAATAAATTATAGAAGAATTGTTAAGTTTGTTGTCACGACACACAAGATAACAAGGGTGATGTTTTTTTTAAGTCAATAATTTTTGAACCGAGTGACATAGATTCTTTATTTAATCAGAAACTGTGTAGGCTGGACTTTCACCTTGTGCCCGCTTAACGATGAGTTTCGGGACACCTGTATGTCTGAGACAATGAGTTGACCAGTTTCTGGAGAAACTCCAAAAAAATGTTATCACGTCCACTGCTTGGAGTTGTGACGATAGATGGTCTGTATATAGGCCCCAAAATGAATAGTTAAACAGGTCAACTATAACATTTCTGGCCTATTTCACAGGTCAGGAAACATTGTTGGCTTGTTTGTTAAGGTTCTATCAGATGTGAACAGATGGCGCTTCATGCCGTGCGTGCGGGCATATTGTCATTAAAAGCGTCGCGTCTAAAGAAGCGTGCTTGATGTGTGCTGTCAATTGCGGTAGATGGCGGGCTCACCAGGCGGAAAGCCAATACTAATTTATCTAAAAATATTTTCCGAACAATTATTTTTATTCAGTAGTACAATAGATGGACTTGTCTTTTACCAATGTTGCTACTTGGCGGGGATCTGAGAACTCATTATTACAAATATCGCGTTCACTACATTTTAAAAATAAAGAAAATCACAGAAGCCTATGAATATAGTTTCATAAAATATTCGTACTTCGAACGCCCATAACTTTTTTTGGTTCGCGTTCTAAATTCCAAGTTTGAGGTTATTGTGACTAAACTTATGGCCCGACCGATGTTTAGGGTACGACCTGTTGACACGAATCAAGCACAACAAGAACAGGAAAAAAACGAAAATCGATGTAGTTCGCACTTGACCGTTTTTTTTTACATATTCGGTTCTGCCAGTATACACTTTGTGGTTCCCCTTCCTTCCTTATTCCCGGCGACCACGTGCCCAGATTTGAAACTTGAGCAACAATTAATTTATTCACTTCGAACCAACTTGTCCAGTTTTGTAACTTGAGCAACAAATGTTGCGAGTTTTGCAATCAATAAAAAGAAACGTTCGAGTGCAAGTCGGACCCGAGCCTCAAGGGTTCCGTATACACTTATCGATATGTGTATGTAATGTAGGTACGTGGGGCGCACTGTAAGTTTCCGGAATGAATATGAAAAAATACTATTAAAGGTACAAAATTAATTTATTGTTTTTCAAAATAATCTCCCTTGGCGTCTATGCACTTTTTCATTCGATGAAACCAGTTTTGAAAACTTTTGTGCCACTCCTCTGTGGTGACCTCTGAAACGTGGTTTTCATACTCCTCGACAGCCTCTTCTGGTGATGAAAATCGTTGACCGCGTAATTGGTTCTTAATTTTTGGGAACAGAAAAAAGTCACAAGGTGCCAGGTCGGGACTGTATGCAGGATGACTCATGAGTTCTACATTTTTCGCCTTCAAAAAGTCGTTTGTCTGTCTGGCCGTGTGATAACTAGCATTGTCGTGGTGCAGGATGATACGGCGTTTACGGTTATTTTTACGGAGTTCGTCAATAACTTCCGGCAAACAAATGGTCGTGTACCAGTCACTATTCACTTTACGACGATTCTCTAAAGCAACAGTAGCCACGTGTCCAGTTTTATTAAAAAAAGAAGCAATCATCCGCTTAGATGCACTTACGCGCGCCACTTTGGTTGGTTTCGGCTCATCTTGAAAGACCCATACGCTCGATTGCTGCTTTGTTTTGGGATCGTAGCAATAAATCCATGTTTCGTCACCTGTTACTATGTCCCACACCAAATTTGACGCACCTTCGTTGAATCTGGTAAGCATGGCACTGCACCAAGTGACGCGGTCCGTTTTTTGAGCCTCGGTCAAGTTGTGTGGGATCCACCGCGAGCACAGCTTTCTCACACCCAAATGTTTGTGTAGGATTAATTGTATTTGACTCATGCCTATTTCTAAGGATGCGCGAATTTCATGGTAGGTCACATGCCTGTCTGTTTCAATCATACGGCGCACAGCATCGATGTTTTTGTTGGTCACAGCGGTGGACGGCCGACCATCGCGAGATTCGTCACTGAGATTGATACGACCACGCTTGAATTCTGCAAACCAGCTATAAACAGTTGTCTTGCATGGTGCTTCATTGCCAAAAGCTGTTTCAAGCCGAGCGATGCTCTGTTGAGCTGTCAAATTACACTTAAAATCGTAGAAAATCATACTACGAAAATTTTCCCGAGTTAAATCCATGTTGATGCAGACACACAATTTTTTAAATGGCGCCACAAGGTAAAAACAAAAGGCAGTCAGATGAGACAAACTGCATTCTACAGCCAAAGAGTTCTATTTTCAAATGTTGCAATAAATTTTTAAATATTGTTTATGTAAGTGGCCAGTTCCGGAAACTTACAGTGCGCCCTATGTATGTATATATATTTACATAGTTCGTCCATCAACAGATGGTAACGCTTGAACGGCTGTATAGCTATATACTGTCACCAAGTTTTTTTGTTATGCAACGGCAAACAAACAGTTTTCGGATTTTTCTCTTGCTTACCTAATTTATAACGGTTAACGGAAACTCTAGGTTTTGTTTTCCTTGCGAGTATATTATATAGTATATTTTGAAGAATCGTGACATAAACAGCCGTATCTTTTGATTGCTTTGAGTTTGTTTTACAACTTCAAGACACATACCTGAGTATAAATATTAATTTCGACATGATACCGCTCCACGCTTTCCTGAAAAAAGGGTCTTGCTTTACAGACGGGCATATAATAATGTAGCCCATTAATGTCCCCACTGAGGGGCACGGGCCTTAACCCGGATTTGAGTAAGATTGAGCCATACTCCACCACGCTGGCTCAGTGCGGGTTGATGTTGGGCTGTCGGGCTAGTGCCCAAACCGACTGTCAGATGTTTTCAAGCTGCCCTATTAGGACCTCTGACCAGCTTTACGACTACTACCTCCGAGTAGCGATAATATACGGGGCCTACAGCTTAACGTGTCATCCCGAACACGGAAGCGCCCGAAATGAATCCCACATAGAAACGGACACCCATCCAGTACCTGTCTCACAGATTTTGCTACCCGCACGATCGTTTCCGATTACCGCCAGGCCACGGACGCTTCGGTTTGAGAACGTGACTGACTATTTCCAATATCCACGAGCCTATAGCGGTTCCTTTTTTCCTCTTAAGGTACGCAACCCTAAAAAAGTGCTTGCATTTTTAGGGTTTGAGAACGTGACTGATTATTTCCAGCATCCACTGCAACGTGACTAGCGACTTCAACATTGCTCAAGTTCTCAGAACTTAGGAGCATACATATTTTCTTTTCTTTTGTGTACCTTACAACAGTAAAAAATGCTTGCAGTTTTAGGGTTTGAGAACGTGACATACTATTTCCAGTTTATTCAAGTTTATATAATGTATGCCGCAACGTGACTAAAGTAATGACAATTTATCGAGATAAAGAATGTAAGCAATCTGACCATTATTGAGTTACATTGAGATAGCGAGCAATTATTATCTCTGTCCTTTTATTTCCCTCGTACGCTATAATGTTGACAGTTGGTCAACGAAGTCTAGTGTTGCGTAATTCGTGGTACAGAAAATCTGTGAGTACAGAAGATATCAACATTTGGGCCGGGAGACTGTTGCTGACGTCTCGGTGCCGTGGGAAATATTTGGATCCCATCGCACTGCACATTCTCCTGGGTAGTGCTAAAAGCAACAAAATATTCTTGAGACGTTTGAAACGGTAGTAGCTTTTCTACGTAGTAAAATAGACATTTACAACACCTATAAGTACAGCCTTTATTGAGTATGGTTGGAGGGCCGCGGCGTGGTCCTCCTCCTGGTGGGTCAACGAACTCGATTAGAATGATTCCGAATGTCTAGCAATAGCATTTGAGGTATCTTCTCCGCTGGACGGCAAGGAGGATGGTGTCCAGGAAGGTGAAGTGTTGGGTGTGTCCGCTGACCAAATTGTGATCTTTCAAATACAAAGGCAAAATTAACAAGAGATGAGCATTGATTGACTGTTTCGTATTTTTTTTTATGGACACTACGCTTACTGCTAACGGCAAGCTTTTGTAGAGGGATTGAGTATGGGTGCAAAGAAACCTACTTCGAAGGGCAGACGACTGATTGTGGTGCAGATGGGAAATGAAAATGGTTTCGTAGAGGGTGCTCATGATGTATTTTAATCAAAAACAGGTGATTAGCACGAGTCGCGTCGTGAATAATTTTCCGAAACTTGATGAAAATGCGGTAGTGGTGCTGGACAATGCCAGGATACCATTCGTACCACACTCAGAATAGCAAATATTTATGAATGGCTGCGTGATAAAGAAGTTAAATAAGCTTAGATGAAAAAGACGTAAAGGCAGTACTTTTGAGGAAAGTAAACGAGGTATAGGCGACCTACCAAAGTAACGCTGTGGATGATGGATGAGCTCGCAAAAATGATGAGGTGGGCAAAGCTTCCTTCCACCCTATCATTGCGGGCTCAATCTCATTAGACTCTGGACTGACGTAAAGGGACAGGTCGCTCGTAAATATTACCTCATTTAAATTTCAAGATGTGACAAAATTGCTACAAGTAGCAATCCAAAATATATCTGCTGACAAGTGGGTGGCTGAAAATGCGTGGATCACATCAATTAAAAACCGGTCAAGTGCGAGTCTAAATCGCGCACGAAGGGTTCCGTACCACCGTTCAATGGAAGCGATGGTGTGGAGTGAATAGTTTGGATTTTACACAGCAAAATATTGTTTACAAAGTTATTGGTGCGGTTACTTTCACACTCCATGTACGTAACCAGGTGCATCCATAAGTTTGTATGTGGTATTGAAAGAATTGTTGTATGGGAGCCCCCTTAAATATTTATTTTATCCTGTTTTTTAGTATTTGTTGTTATAGCGGCAACAGAAATACATAATCTGTGAAAATTTCAACTCTCTAGCTAGCTAGATTCTTGAGATACAGCCTGGTGACAGACGGACGGACGGACGGACGGACGGACAGCGAAGTCTTAGTAATAGGGTACCGTTCTTACCCGTTGGGTACGGAACCCTAATAAAAAAAGTCGAGAAAAGTAATATAGCAAAGTTGATAATATTATTCATAAAACAACAATTCAAATAGATAGTTTGTCATAAATACGGTTGATTTAGACTAAATACAGATGTTGATCAGAAAAGGAAGTTTAAAATTTGAACATAATTTCTTCAAATAATAATGCTTTAACCCCTGAAAGTTTTACACTATTTATCTCGTAAAATTGGCATTACTTCAACATTGCTCAAGTTCTCAGAATTTGGGAGCATACATTTTCTACATCGCAGTTACTTTCTGCTCTCGAAATAAAACCCATAGAAAAGTGTCAGGGAAATAAGGATTATTTTCAGGAATCAGGAATTTAGAGCTTATTTCAGACATTGTCTTCATTACATCTAACAGTTTGCGCCGCCTTCATATTAATTTTACACGTTGCAATGTCTATGGAAGCAAAACAGTCGGCGCCGACTGTCCGCCGTTGCGAACAAATCAATCAATCAAATTAGCCTTCATTTACCCACTGTTGGGTATAGGCCTCCTCTTCACCACGCTCGCCATCTAGTCTGGTCCTGGGCGAACTAAGCCAAGCAGAAAATCTGAAACTTCGTATTCGGTTCTGTGGACAGATTCCTACGCATTGCTAACTTGATATACCTCAAAGGATTGTGTTGCTATAAGTATACGAACGTGCGTAAATAAAGTAAATAATTTATTACAAACAAAAGTATGTGTGCTGTATAATATGTATATGCAACTGTGTATGTGTAATAAGTATGTAGTTATTAACTTTCCTCATGCATTTTTTTCGCAATTTAAACTCAGATTTGTCGCAAAATACGTGGGTGAATCAAAAAGTACCCGTGTTAGAAATGAAGACGCTTATTTTTTTTTAAAGTTTTATTTTATTTTTCAACATAATCTCCTTCTAGGTCCTTACACTTTTCCCAGCATTTCGGCCACTTCTGTAACCCCTCCAAAAAGTAGGATTTGTCAAACTCTTCAAAATACGCTTCTGTCACTTCTGTCTCAGCTATAACCTACTCGTTTGTCCTGAATTTCTTTCCCCTGAGATATGTTTTCATATTGGGGAACAGAAAAAAGTCACAGGGAGCCAGATCCGGTGAGTAAGGCGGGTGTGGCAGCAATTCGTAACATATTTGGGTTAGTTTGGCAGTGACAATTTTGTATAAATGTGCTGGTGCGTTGTCATGATGGAACAACACTTTATTCTTTGCCAAATGGGCCGTGTCTCCTTTATTTTTTATCACGCTTTTATTAGCTTCACCTGTATGTTTGTTTGTTTGTATGTAACCGACTCGTTTTTGACCCACTTTAAACGGACAGATTCAATTTAAACTTTGTGCACATATCAAGAATCAGCGACAATGTAATAATTTCATAAGTTTATCGTCGGTTTTTTTTATAAGTTAAAAAAAAAACCGACGCTTTTTGTTTCACTTATTAATAGTATTTTTTATTCATTATTGTTTTAAGGTTATATTAAAAATTATTTTTAACTTTTTAGTTCGAAGTGCTTTAAAAGCGTGTTTTTTAGTTTTTTTAAACTATATTTATTTATCAAACCGGTCCAATAACTCACTATAGTACGGCCCTGTGATAGTTTTCCCTTTTTGTAAGACATCTATAAGGTTTATTCCCTTACTATCCCAAAAAATCGTGGCCATGACTTTTCCGGCTGATGGGACCGTTTTCGCCTTCTTTGGGGCAGATTCGTTAGAAAAAATCCATTGTTTAGACTGCCGCTTGGTCTCAGGTGTATATTAATGGATCCAGGTTTCATCAACAGTAAAGACACGACGGAAAAACTCCTGCGGATTTCGCTCAAACAAGCCCAAAGACTCCTTCGACATTATCAGCCGTAACCGCTTATTTTCATCAGTGAGTAATCGCGGCACCCATCGGGCGGACACTTTTTCATATTTAATTTATCGTGTATTATATAAATTGCAATTCCGCACGACACCCCTTCATCCTCTTCTAAGTCACGCACTTTGGTACGTCGATCGGTGACCATGAAAATTCAGCAAAATTGTGACATAACATATTTTTTGATCGCTTGGCCTAATGTTTGATTTCTTCTCAACTTCAAGAGACCACAGACCTGAGCAATTAATAGTTTCAACTTGATACCTCCACGAGTTCCTGAGTAAAAGGGTCTTGACAGACGTACAGGCAGACAGACATAAATTTAAGGTTTTCGGATTTTTCCCATTACCGGTGCTTTATCTTGCCTTTTGTCAAATTTCATGATCCTTGGTCAACCGGAAACAACCAGGTTTTGATTCCCTTGCGAGTATCAAGCAAATTCAGCGAGTTCAGCAAGTTTGGGATATAAACGGCCGTATTTTTTTATTGCGTGGGCGTAGAAGTTTGTGTTTTTCATAGCTTAAGGGTCTGCAGACTTAAGTAATTGATTTAAATTTCAATTTGATACCTGCTCGCGTTCCTGAGAAAAAGGGTTGTGACGGAGCTAAGTGATCTATATACTTTTTTCCTTCAAATCAAATCAAATCAAATAAGTTTATTTGCATGATTTTTGGTAACAATATTGGATCTTAATTTTATACATTTTAATCGCAAAAATCTGCCTTTTCAGGCGTACAAATATTGATAATAATAAATTAATTTTAGGTCATCACATTATCCAATTAAATTATAACATCAGAAAAATACATAATTCACACTTCAATGTCATAAGTAAGTAAATTATAGTTCTATAAATAATTGTAATTAGGTACACTATTTCTGAGTTGACATTATTTGTCTCTATTAAAATACTCATTGATAGAATAGAAACAACGACAGATGAGCCAATCATGTAATTTAGTTTTAAACAAATTAAATCGTAGATCTTTCAATTCTGTTGGTAGGGCATTGTATATTTTTATTGCCATATGAAAGACATTTTTCTGCACTGAAGTTAGTTTGCATTTATGAACAAATAACCTCTCTCCAATGTTTTCTCTCTGGGTTCGAATTGTCATTTCTTTATTTTTAGGAAAATATGTAGGATGTTTTCTAACAAAAATTACTATTTGTTTGATATATAGACATGGCAATGTCAGTAGTTTAAATTTGATGAACAATGGCTTGCAAGTGTCTCTAGCATAGGCTCCTGAGATAACTCTCACACATTTCTTTTGTATTTTAAAAAGTTTTTCTATTTCTGTCGAGTTACCCCATAATATCAGTCCATATTGTAGAATGGACGCGACATATGCGTGGTAAGTGTTCAGTGCGACTTGCTCCGAGATTGTATCTTTGAGACGGCGGAGAGCGAATACGAATCTGTTTAATTTTGTAGAGATTACGTCTATATGAATTTTCCATTTGCAGAATTTGTCCAAATAGAGACCTAAAAATTTTGTGGAGCTGACTTCTTCTATTTCCTTGTTATCGTACGAAATATTTAATTTAAGTGGTTGTCTTTTTTCAGTGTGAAATTGCATCATCTTCGTTTTATTGATATTGACATTTAGATTATTTTGATTAAGCCAATTTATTATTTCAGTCACTGTGTTATTAATGTTTGCTTCAAAGTTACCTAAGTCGTCACCTTTAATAATCACGGTTGTGTCATCTGCGTATAGGATAGTCTCATTAATCGTAACATCAGGCAAGTCATTAATGTATAACAGGAATAAACTTGGTCCCAAAATACTTCCCTGAGGAACTCCATATTCATTTCGTTCGTATGAAGATTTATATTTCTTCAGTTTATTATTTTCATCAAATCTCGAAATTTCTGTACATTGACATCTATCTTTTAAATAGCTTTTTATCCATTCATTTGCTATACCTCTGATTCCGTACTTTTCTAGTTTTTCATTGAGCAGACCATGGTGCACAAAGTCGAAAGCTTTGCTCATATCAAAGAAGAGTGCAACGACAGGTGTTCCTGAGTCAATACATTCGGTTATAGATTTTACTAATTGGAAATTTGCTAGTGTGGTTGATTTATCTTTAAGGAAACCGTTTTGTTCTGGTCTTATAATATTATATTTCTCCAGATAACCATTGAGTCGTTTTAAGAAAACCTTTTCTACAACTTTTGAAATAATTGGTATGAGCGTTACTGGTCTGTATTGGTTTGGGTTTGTTTTTTCTCCGTGTTTAAATAGTGGCTTGACAATAGAGTGTTTAAGTTTTTCTGGGAAGATACCTTGACTGAGGGAGAGATTTATAACGTGACTTAAGGCGTGTATAATATGAACTGCACATTTTTTTAAAATACGAGTTGATAATTCATCATAACCCACCGAATTTGTATTATTGATGGACATTATTATTTTCTTTATCTCGTCGGGGTCGGTTGGTTGAAGAAATATATTGGAGTTGTGATTTTTGATGTTTGGTTTGTTTGTTCTTTTAGGATTCTCTATTTTTGTAAGATTAATGAAATAATTATTAAATGCGGTCGCAATGTCAAAGGGGTTAGTATATTTTACATCGTTATGAGTAATTTCTTCAATGTCATTATTGCCTAAGTTTTGTTTAAATACATGTGTTTTGATGAGATTCCAAATAGCTTTTATTTTGTTATTTGTATTCAAAATGAAGTTCTGGTTGCCTATTCTTTGTGATTGTAAAATACATTTTCTAAGTATGTTAGAATAGTTTTTGTACTGGGTTTTATACGTTACTTTATTATCTTTCGCCATCTGATATTGGAAATATAACTTTCGTTTATTTGCACTACACTTTTTTATACCTTTAGTAATCCATCTGGTTTTGTTCGATTTTGTAGTTATTTTAGCTATACATTTTGGGAAACAGAGATTATAGAATAATATGAGAATCTCATGAAATTTATCGAATGCCTCATTTGCCTTATTACATTCCCAAACTTCATAGAATGTGAGTGATGATATGCAATCTATGAACTTCTCTACATTTTCTGCACTAAAATCCCTTTTTTCTTCGAACCAAAAACTCTTTACGGTTTTTAATTTCATCGGTATTTCCAAGGTTTGACCTGTGTTATGGTCTGAGAGGCCAAGGTTATGTACGGTACCTGTCGCAGAGTTAATGTTGCTGACAATGAGATCTATGCAAGATTTTTGTCTCGTTGCCTCTATTATATGAGATTTCAAGTTATATTGTTGTAGTAATTGTTTAAGCCTTATCGAGAAACTGTTTGTTTTTAGGATATCTATGTTTAAGTCTCCTGTTATTATTATTTTCTTCCTATCTTTCTTTGTCAAAATTTGTAATAATTCATCTAATTTGTTAAAAAATATATCTACGTCAGACTTTGGAACTCTATAAATGCACAATATTACCAGTTTATTATCTATTATTTCTATACCACAGCACTCAAAATGTCTTTTTATAGTAAAATCTTTTGTAATACTCAAGTTTGTACAATTTATACGTTTATCAATTAGTATACAGACTCCTCCACGTTTTATATCAGTTCGTGAATAAAATGAAACCAAATTATAATCTTTTAAAACTAGGTTGTTTTCATCTCCAGACTTTATGAATGTTTCTGAGAGACAGATGATATCAATATGTTTACCATTATTATTAAATTCGTCAAGTGTAATATTTACAATATCTTGTTTATTAAGTATGCCCGCTATATTTTGATGGAAAATTGTGACTTTGTCCTGTATTACTTTCTGATTGCTAGGTTTGACTTTTTCGTTATATTGAGATTTATCAATAGCGTTATTTATTGTTTGTTTTATTACATTATATTGGCTCACTTTACTGCTAGTTGCGTTGTCTTTATTCAGAACGAAAAAACTCAATTTTTGCGTTTGTATCCGCAGACGCCATTGAATCTGTTTGTGTCTGTTTATCTGCCAAAGTTAACATACAAGTTTGGGTATTGGTCATTAAATGGGTTCTACCAAACCCTGACAAATTCTGTCGTGATTTTGCATACTGCGCAATCTTTTGTGCGTATCTAATACCTAAAATTTCCCGCAGCATAACTCTACATACATATAGCTTGTTAAACCTCTCTCTATTAAAATATTCTTCGTCACTTAGGTCTAAGAAAGTGGTGTTGGCAAATCGAGAACACAGATGTCTGTAAGTGTAGTTAACTTTGTTCTCATTCAAATACATATTGTTACGAACATTACAAAGTATTATCTTAGTTTTTCCAAGCATGCTCAAATTATAATAAAGCAAAGATTTTAGCCTAACGGGATCCTTATCATTCGAGCCCCCTAATATGATAATGCAGTCATTTTCGCCATAATCTTTGCACAGTGTAGAGCATGATCTCAACACCTGGTCCATTGTGGCGTATGGCTTGATAACAGACTCTACGCTGAATTTTTCTCCCAAGAGTTTTTGCAGAAGTTCACGTAGACCCCTGCCCTGTTCATCAGCTAGGATCATTATTCGATGCATGTGCAATGATTGCGTTTTCTTCTTAGCAGATATTTGTATTGACTCTAATTCATTTTTGGCCCGAGACTCTATGGTATTGCCTGGTGAACTTTCTGGCCTGTTATGATTAAGCTTTGAGTCTTTTGTCGGCAGTATTTTCGTGAATTTTTCTTTGGGGTCTGGCTGTGCAACGAGACTGGTGTATATAAGCGGTGTTTTCCGTGCAGATCCCATTTGTATTTTGCGATACTGAGGAGAGTAGAATTTTAGGTATGGTTTGTGTGCGGGTATCGAGTCTTCTAGACCCACAGCTTTATATAAATCAATTTTCTTAGTTTTTTCTGCTAGGAGCTTTTTTAGGGACGATATTTCCAGACTAAGGTTTTCTATTTCTCCGTTTGCAGTTTCAAGTTCCGCACGCAGCTTATGGTTGCTCTCTCTCAAGTCTTCCAGCTGCTCCCCGTTCTCAATTACACCAGGAAGGCTTTGGTAGCTGAGGTCCAAGTTAATAGAGTCATTTTGTTGATGAAGACTTGGAATCAGTTGTCGAGGCCTTCTCTGTGTGACGTTCTCATGTGCCGAGATAGGTGTAAGAGGGTCAGTATGGCTGCTGTTTGAGGGTGATGATGGAGATGATGAAGATGATTTGTCCTGTTTTGGGGGTTCTTGTCGTTGTACGTGACGCTGACATGTGTCACATGTAAAACTCTTCCACCGCGCCATGTTCGCCATGTAATAGGCAGACGTAATATTCAAACAGTTATGATGAAAATGGTTTTTACATTTTGAGCAAGTAATAGATTCAATTGTGTGAACGAATTCTCTGCATTCTTTGCACAGCATCTTGCTTTTGTTTTTGTACCTAGCAGCGACCTCTAGTGGTGTACCACAATCTAGAATTGTATATTGAGCCTGGTGTCACCCTCTATTGTAGAACGGCGGAATCTGCTATTCGGTTGTAGATGGCATAACTGTCGTGTCCGGTCGCTACTCGTCAACAGATGGCGCGACATGTCGTTGTTTTGGTGAAAATTAAATCGATTTTAGGTTAGTTTTGCAAATTTATTACATGTATTGTACTGTATTGACCTGTATATCACATTAATTAGTTCGTGTAGTCACATAACACTGTCACTGTTTTTGTATTTCGTGTCCTTTCACTTTGTTGTTCGAATTTTTGTGGCCGTTGGCGTCACTGTATTTTTGTGATTAAACTGTGTTTCTCGTCGCATTTCACTATGGTTCAAAGTTTATTAGTTGCTAAATCACTTTAGGGTTAACAACAAACTATTTGGTGAAGATACTATGCACTTTAGACACAAAAACAGAAATATTTTTACGGAGCCGTTGTTTACTCGATATGACGCCTCGTACGATCCGAGATTGGTATATCCTTGTAAGGTATGGAACCCTAAAAATGAAGAATATTATCTTGAAATTTTTTCCGATGCCGTTATTGAATCTTTACACGGTGGCCCATTTCGAAGGGTCAATAAGGCGAAACCGGAAACTACAGACACATAAGTTTTTTTGTCAGTAACCATGATATCGATTTTTATGAAAAATAAAACTGCGTCATTCGGTAAAAAAAACTAATCGAACCAGCAGATTTAAAAGATGGGCCACCTTTATACGTGGGCGCAACTGCGTGTCTGTCACCCCGTGAGGGAACGGGCATAAAGTTGAATAAATTAATGAATAAATTGTGTTTCAATTAAATTGATAGAGTACGCCATAATGTAAACTATGAGGGAGCTTTTATCGACCTGTTGTGTGATCTGATTGTGCATTGCCACCCCGGGGGTGGCCGGTGGCATCTCCCCCGCCCAGGGTGGCAGCAAGGCGGATGGGGCGGCAAAGGGTCACGGAGTGGCCGGGAAAATTCCGCGGGCCGGCCGGCCAGTTGCACGCAGCCTCCGATATATGCCATGCGCAATGATGAAATGCCCTGATCTATAACTCTACGGAAAATAGAAGTGTTGTTTTCTGTATGACTACTCTGTATTCAGATGATAATCTCAAAGCAGCGATAAGATTTATGACGCCGATATGAAGTGTTGTAAATGTAGTTAATTTATCCACTGAAGGGTGCGGTTAAAAGCTTTATTTTTGCCAAAAAAGAAACCTGTGCCATATGCACTGACGAGCAATGAAAAAGTTCCAGTGACATAGCACCAAATTACTCCTAAACGGGAAAGGTTAATGACGCCGTCTGCAATATTGAATTACATTTAACAGCGCATCAGAATATTACCAATTAAAAACGTAAATATTGTGTTCAAATTTTAAATTAAATGTTTTAAAAAATTGGATGGGTGTTTGTCGGCATTTTATTGGTGGAACTTTTTCATTGCTCGTCAGTGTATTAGAGGATTGTATGAGAAATCAATAGCAAAAACAACCAGTTCTACCAACCGTAACCGAACCAAGTTCGAGAGTGTAGTAGATTGCTATTGTTTTTATCAGGAAACTCTAATGACAGGTTAGATATTTCCGTTTTAGAAGTATTTAACATCGATGTCGTAAATCCGGTCGCGACATAGACAGCGCACATACTTCTTCCTTTATATTTTGAGAAGGGCTTAATGATGGCGTAGCCGCAATAAAAGGGCATTACTGTTCCTGTGTTTCTGGTAAGAGAACACTTGGTTGTGGTAGCCACGTCATGTATGTGTTGTCGTTCATGGCGTGGGGTAGACGTCAACAAAACTTAAGTCCTTCAGCTCAATTTATGGATTTCGTAATGAGACATGATGTGGGAAGTGAGACGAGAATTTAGTAGCATACAGGTTGTTTTTCTGTGGTAATCTTACGCTCGGCTCAGGGGTGATTATTTACACGATACTGAAGCTAAAAATATATATTTGAAAACAAATGTTTTAGACGAAAATACCCAAAAATCATGAAATTGTGGCCTTTCTTCTATTGCTGGCTATTGCTACCGGGCTCGCCGTGAGGGGTAGAGAGCCACGCACGCCAGTCAGTCTGCGAGCTACCGGGACTAGACATGGTTCGTGCTAGGTAAATTTCGTACCTAGTCCACCTGTTCCTAGTCCGCAAACATACTCAATTCAAATATCTGTTCTTGGAGTCTCTCCTAGAATCACAGTAAGAGGGAGCGTCTAGTCGCGCCAACACCGTAAAGTACCTCGTAAAGTCACGTTCTTGCAGATGAGGGCGATATGAGGGTAAACGGAGCTAGCTGCATTCGGAAGAACGTATAATATATTATATGTGCCATGCTAGCTCAGGTCAGTCACAGATAGCTAGACCGCCACGGTTATCTACTTAATATTGAGTACATATGCATGAGCCTAGTCAAGTGCTAAATTTCTAGGTAGGTACCTTTTAAATTAGTGAGAAAATAATTGATTTACTTTATTTGAAAAAGAAAAGAAGAAAAACCGGAAAAAACTCGGGTGTTATTATCCGGATGGGTTAACTTAACACCCGTGTTCGTGAGCAGCGAGGTGGCAACCTAATCCGTCCGGGTAGTACTAGATTTGAATCCAGTAGTGTAACTATTAGTACAACTACTGGATTCAACGAACTCCGTCATTCTGAAGTTGGATTTGGCGAATAGACAATGTACTTTTCGCTCATTATGAAGCGATAAAGAGATAATAATCACCCACCCACACCCTCCTACGATTAAACGTAGGAAGCACAGAATCTGCACTGTTCCAGAGTCGGCGAACATTTCCACGCTTATTTCTTAATAAGTAAATAATATATTGACGTTGCGCCCAATATAATTTTTCGGGGCATTGAAAATTAAACATCGTTTATGCAACTCAGTGTACCCTAAAAATGAAGAATATTATCTTGAAATTTTTTCCGATGCCGTTATTGAATCTTTACACGGTGGCCCATTTCGAAGGGTCAATAAGGCGAAACCGGAAACTACAGACACATAAGTTTTTTTGTCAGTAACCATGATATCGATTTTTATGAAAAATAAAACTGCGTCATTCGGTAAAAAAAACTAATCGAACCAGCAGATTTAAAAGATGGGCCACCTTTATACGTGGGCGCAACTGCGTGTCTGTCACCCCGTGAGGGAACGGGCATAAAGTTGAATAAATTAATGAATAAATTGTGTTTCAATTAAATTGATAGAGTACGCCATAATGTAAACTATGAGGGAGCTTTTATCGACCTGTTGTGTGATCTGATTGTGCATTGCCACCCCGGGGGTGGCCGGTGGCATCTCCCCCGCCCAGGGTGGCAGCAAGGCGGATGGGGCGGCAAAGGGTCACGGAGTGGCCGGGAAAATTCCGCGGGCCGGCCGGCCAGTTGCACGCAGCCTCCGATATATGCCATGCGCAATGATGAAATGCCCTGATTTATAACTCTACGGAAAATAGAAGTGTTGTTTTCTGTATGACTACTCTGTATTCAGATGATAATCTCAAAGCAGCGATAAGATTTATGACGCCGATATGAAGTGTTGTAAATGTAGTTAATTTATCCACTGAAGGGTGCGGTTAAAAGCTTTATTTTTGCCAAAAAAGAAACCTGTGCCATATGCACTGACGAGCAATGAAAAAGTTCCAGTGACATAGCACCAAATTACTCCTAAACGGGAAAGGTTAATGACGCCGTCTGCAATATTGAATTACATTTAACAGCGCATCAGAATATTACCAATTAAAAACGTAAATATTGTGTTCAAATTTTAAATTAAATGTTTTAAAAAATTGGATGGGTGTTTGTCGGCATTTTATTGGTGGAACTTTTTCATTGCTCGTCAGTGTATTAGAGGATTGTATGAGAAATCAATAGCAAAAACAACCAGTTCTACCAACCGTAACCGAACCAAGTTCGAGAGTGTAGTAGATTGCTATTGTTTTTATCAGGAAACTCTAATGACAGGTTAGATATTTCCGTTTTAGAAGTATTTAACATCGATGTCGTAAATCCGGTCGCGACATAGACAGCGCACATACTTCTTCCTTTATATTTTGAGAAGGGCTTAATGATGGCGTAGCCGCAATAAAAGGGCATTACTGTTCCTGTGTTTCTGGTAAGAGAACACTTGGTTGTGGTAGCCACGTCATGTATGTGTTGTCGTTCATGGCGTGGGGTAGACGTCAACAAAACTTAAGTCCTTCAGCTCAATTTATGGATTTCGTAATGAGACATGATGTGGGAAGTGAGACGAGAATTTAGTAGCATACAGGTTGTTTTTCTGTGGTAATCTTACGCTCGGCTCAGGGGTGATTATTTACACGATACTGAAGCTAAAAATATATATTTGAAAACAAATGTTTTAGACGAAAATACCCAAAAATCATGAAATTGTGGCCTTTCTTCTATTGCTGGCTATTGCTACCGGGCTCGCCGTGAGGGGTAGAGAGCCACGCACGCCAGTCAGTCTGCGAGCTACCGGGACTAGACATGGTTCGTGCTAGGTAAATTTCGTACCTAGTCCACCTGTTCCTAGTCCGCAAACATACTCAATTCAAATATCTGTTCTTGGAGTCTCTCCTAGAATCACAGTAAGAGGGAGCGTCTAGTCGCGCCAACACCGTAAAGTACCTCGTAAAGTCACGTTCTTGCAGATGAGGGCGATATGAGGGTAAACGGAGCTAGCTGCATTCGGAAGAACGTATAATATATTATATGTGCCATGCTAGCTCAGGTCAGTCACAGATAGCTAGACCGCCACGGTTATCTACTTAATATTGAGTACATATGCATGAGCCTAGTCAAGTGCTAAATTTCTAGGTAGGTACCTTTTAAATTAGTGAGAAAATAATTGATTTACTTTATTTGAAAAAGAAAAGAAGAAAAACCGGAAAAAACTCGGGTGTTATTATCCGGATGGGTTAACTTAACACCCGTGTTCGTGAGCAGCGAGGTGGCAACCTAATCCGTCCGGGTAGTACTAGATTTGAATCCAGTAGTGTAACTATTAGTACAACTACTGGATTCAACGAACTCCGTCATTCTGAAGTTGGATTTGGCGAATAGACAATGTACTTTTCGCTCATTATGAAGCGATAAAGAGATAATAATCACCCACCCACACCCTCCTACGATTAAACGTAGGAAGCACAGAATCTGCACTGTTCCAGAGTCGGCGAACATTTCCACGCTTATTTCTTAATAAGTAAATAATATATTGACGTTGCGCCCAATATAATTTTTCGGGGCATTGAAAATTAAACATCGTTTATGCAACTCAGTGTATGAGTTGCCGTGGGGTAGCCTGGCGGCCTCTTCTGAAAAGCCCGTGGGGAACAACACTGGCTGGCCGCGTTGTACCCCACGTGCTTTTCAGAATTTCGAACCACTCGAAATGCCAGAGCGCTACAGCGCGACGCTGCGTTGTACCACACGAGTTTTTTCAGCGCTCACATTGATAAATTCATCGTCTGAATAGCCTGTGGGGAATAGTGCCTGCGGCATTATGTCCCTTTGGCTTTTCGTGAAATAGCTTCTTGTTAAAAAACCGGGGCGGTACAGCTCCACAACGCGCCTATGTATTTCCTAATTTTAGCAATCCAAAATGTATACTTCTTAATGATCAACTTTTTTCAACTTACAGCCAAAAATACATTTAGTTCTTGTTTTTTGCCCTGACTAGGCGCGGTGAAGAAGGGCTTCACCGCGCCTAATTTATACTAGACTTTAGCGCCAAATTGGTTGCTAAGGTCATTTTCTGTCCAAATACGAAATTTAGGTTATGTTAGGTCACAACTTTAGGTACTACCTGAAGCCGAGCCAAGCGAGGCTATCCCATGAAGAACCGAAACCGAAAGAACCGTATTGGTTACTTATTTGGCGTTTATTTTTGACCAGCAGTTACATACAAACTTTGTTTTTGCCATTTCATTAAACCAGTTTATCATCAGCGTCACACCGCACAAGCTTGGTGCGCTAATCCGCTTTCTCTTTCACGCCTAGTGCATGGGTCTTACTCAGTGTACTTCACAGGCTATAATAGTTAATGTGACCGCTGAAAAAACGCAGCGTCGCGCTGTATCGCTCTGGATTGTCGAGAGGTTCGAAATTCTGAAAAGCCCGTGGAGCACAACGCGGCTTTTCAGAAGACGCAGCCGGGCGGGTGATGGTCAACCGCAATGTACCTATCTACCTACCTCTGCACGTGTGGCGGGTGTAGCATTTTGGTAGGTATGTGATTCCTTCACTCGTATATGTACTGTTTTGTACAGTTGTACAGGTGAAGCCAAGTTTGTCTGTTCCTAGGTTCCGCCCCTGATTCCGGCGTAGGATTTCAAAACAACACCCTGTATGATAAGGTAAACAAAGATTTTTGTAAAACCAAAAGTACAAATTATTTAATAAATAGTTTTGGTTTCAGTTTTTATTAGTTGCAATAGCGGTCATCGACTCCATCACTGTATCCTACTTAATGCGTGCAACGTTTAAAATTGCTCTCGTTTAGCGTACCTATCATGGTAGCGGCCGCCGCCCATTACCATTGTTGCCGACTACCATATGCTCACCATGTATGATTCGGTTCGCAGTATCAGTCGGTTTAATATGCGACCACTAATTCATACGATCCGTTTATCAGTTTTGTTTACCAGTTTCAGTGATAAAAAATCTGACAATAAAAACCGACTTAAACTGTTTTATCAATTGAAAACTAATATAAGAAAAATAGGTAACACCTGAAAAAAGTATACTAGCAATACTTTCCTATTTATCTTCGTTCGGTTTTGGTAGAAAGACCTGTTATTTTATTGATTACTCGTATTGTCCTCTAATATAAATCCTAGGTTTAATTTCTGGTGAAAGGAAAAAAGTAAATCATGCCAATATCTAGCATTGGCCTTTGAGCAAGTTGAGATTGAGGCAGTGTCCACCACACCGGTATAGATTTGTAATTATATTGTATTCTCTATCTCCAACATCGATCCTCATGAAACTACAGCAAGTACCTATTTAGTTAGGAGCTATGTCTGTAACAATTTGTAGAAAAATATATACCTACAAGCGAAAGCGGTTCGCTAGCCTATACCACGAAATCCACGGTTGCATCTATTGCATGTTGCGCATGTATCGATTGCCCTCCCGAGCTTTGCCTAGCAACAACCCTCCCACACCTGCAATAGCCACCCTATTTGCCACCCACTAGGGCCCAAAAACGGGCAGTTTCTCGAATGCACCTGCCTCCCTACATCCTCTCTATCAACTCACAAACCTCTGTCTGTACCTCCCACGCACGCGCCGGTTGACTACAAACCAGTATGGATGACGTCAGGGTTCTATCACCTACCTTCAGCCGTCAGATCGTCGTCCTCAGGCGATTCGAACATTGTTTAATAAGTCTGACGACGCCAATATGAGCCGAAACACAACGGATTTACTTGCAAGCATCTCAGGGTTCCATCTCTGAACTTCTCCATTCATCCATCCTCAGAACCGCGGCAGTGGTATCGTATGTTTTTCGTCTAAACTACATAAATATGCCATTGCAGTGAGCAAATTCAGCTTCTTAGATTTGATTACTTAGTTTAATTATACTGCTAATGCGCCACGACCTAATATTAGCGTGTTCAAAAATAATCTGGATAGAAAAGTGGCAAGTGGCAATCATAACTAAATAATATTAAATACCCAATTACAATAATTAAGATTATTCTATAAAAGTTCATAGTTTGTATTGACGCCTTTAGGAGGCAAAAACACCACTTAGCCATCGAATTTGGCCCATTTTTTTTCAAAATTACTTTTTCTAAGTGGTCTAAGTTCTGTAACTGGTTAGTTTTGCAAATTATTGGCGATTACTATATGTGAAACAATCGAATACATATTTTTCTTGCGGCGTAGTGGACAATCAATGATGACCTGATGTTTTGCTCTACACCATTTAAATCACTCGCCAAATACAATATTCTATTTGCTCTAAAACTAACAGATTAAGAAGATCCTAGAGGAGATCTTATGCAGTTGTAGGTAATACCTATACCAACAAAATATACATTAAAGACTCAAGGTGGGATCACAGCAGAATAATTGGGCGGTCCCTTAGGTAACAACGCCATCAGTTATCAAAGCAGGCAAACAAACGCATTTCATAAAAACATGCTCAATAATTCACAAAGTTAAAAACTTAAAAAACCGACTTCAAGTTCAAGCCCTATTTCTTCCGCCCCGGTTGGGATGCCAATGAAGTCTGTGTATATGAAAAGTCCTCATCAAAACCTTTGCTGCACGGAACCGCAAACCAAAACGTCATCTGTGTATATTTTTTTTTGTATTTGTTCATTATAATATTTTTTGTACGTGTCCATGATAACATTTATACGGGACCGCCTATGAAGTAGGACCTACGGTTCATAATTGACGGAGTAATCCCGTAACAAACACAAAAAAAACAACGTATTTTGAAACTCCTCCTCTTTGAAGTCGGTTGAGAACAGAAATTGAGTAGAAACATTTAAAATAGATACTGAAAGAGGTCCTTAGGAACCTTAGGTTCAAGTATTCAAGTATTTATTGCAATAAATTACATGTCATAGTGGTGTTACAATAAAAACTAAAAAATGTATCAATGTAATTTTACCCTCTTGGGTGTAGCAAGATTGCAGTTGCATTCAGTCACAAAGCATTACATAGATAGGACAACAGATAATGATTCCCACTAAGGATCTAACTTAGACAGATTAACTACTTATATTTACACCAATCTTAACATAAAATAAATTGACAATTATCACACAAAACATCATTAATAAATTAATTTTATAAGTCCATAGAGACAAAATAACAATTCTAAATTCTATTAAATGTCATACGATTACCTTAAACAACTAGCTATCATAAGAGTAATATTCAGACATGTCATACGGAGTCATTTCACAAAATTCACATAGTTTTAGAATACAACTTAAACGTTTCTTATTTGAAAGCCAAAAAAGCAGGAGGGTCATAAACACGATACGAGTGTTATTTAGTATTACTTAGTAGGTATCATTTATTTCAATTTTTAAATTGCACTGGAATTGAGCGCACAAAAAATTTGTATTCAAATTAATTAATTATTTCCTTGCTAGTATTAAGTACCTAGTTTTTTATAATCTTTAAGCCGTTTTCTTTTCACTTTTTTTTCTTTCTCTTTCTCTTCTATACGTACCTTACTCACTACAATCCTGTTTTAGTGGTTAGATTGTCCGTGGCATCACCGACCGGCTCTGACGGAAGACCAGCGTTGGTTGCAAACCAGCCAGCATTATGCTGAGTCAGGGTCCGTTTTGCGACACACAAGCTTGTTATAGAAATTTTGTATTATATATTAGTGTAAGTGCCTGTCTCGCAAATAAATTATTATTCTATTCTATTCTATTCTATTCTATTCTATTTCAATTAGGTACAATTTTAGTTTATTTAAGAACATAGAGCCTGTCAACATTTTTATATCATTTGGGAGCTTATTATACACCCCAATTGCAGTTAATTTAGTAGAGCGAGTGTATGTCACTGTCCTGCTGAACGGAACCTGTAAGTCAAACCCACGTCTTTCATTAATCCTACTACTTGGGCCTAGAGCTCTCGGTGGAAATTTTTCTGGATATCTTTGTACCAATTTACAAAGCTCGATTATGTAGAGAGCCGTGACGGTGTGAATTTTCAACTCCTTAAACGACGACCTACAGGATTCCATGGTCGAATTTATTCCATTTACGATGCGCACAACTCTCTTCTGAAGGACGAAGATCTTATTAATATCAGTGCTATTTCCCCATACTGATAATCCATATAGCATCCTGGATTGAAAAAATGCAAAGTATGCCTGCAAAGCGGCTTCCTTTGATGAAATTTGGACCAAGGATCGCAAGGCATAACAAAAACTACTTAATTTTCCTGCAATTACTTCCACGTGTTTTTTCCAGTTTAGATTGCAATCTGTGTAGATGCCCAGAAATTTTGCATGAGATTCGAATTCTATTTTATTGCTGTTGTGTTCAATGTCTAGATGAGGCACACGAGTGTTGTAGTTACGGAAATGCAATAATTTGGTTTTACTGACGTTTGTGCTTAGGTTATGCCGATTGAACCAATCTATTAGAATGCCAGTAGTTGTGTTTATGATGTCGGGTAAATTTTCATAATCACTACGTTTGAATTTAAAAAATACTGATACATCATCCGCAAATAAAATTACCTTATTTTTGATGAGAGATGGCAGGTGATTTACGTACAGCAAAAATAATACTGGGCCCAAGATACTTTCCTGCGGGACGCCAACTGTGATCGGTCGATAGTTTGACTCTATTTCTTGGATTGTGTTATTTTTATTAATACTGGATAATATTACACTCTGATGCCGATCCTCCATGTAAGATTTGAACCATTTAGATACTTCGCCTCGTAATCCATATCTATTTAATATGTCCAACATGATGCTATGGTCTACATGGTCAAAAGCCTTGGACAAATCAAGCAATACCGTTATAACGTTGTGGTTGTCATCAAGAGATCCAGCCACAAAGTCAGCTAAATCAAATATTGCGTCTATAGTAGATAAGTCTCTTTGGAAACCAATTTGCTCTCTTTTTATAATTTTTTCAGAGCACAAGTATACCCTCAATTTCTCAGCCATAACCTTCTCAAATATTTTGGACAGTGCTGGAAGCAGGGAGATCGGTCGGTACTTCCCGACATCCCCCCCTTTGTGGAACGGTTTGACATGTGCCTTTTTTAAAATGGTTGGAAATATTCCCTTACTTAGAGACCGGTTTAATAAAAAAATTAGAGGGCCTGATATAGCGTTAAGAATGTACTTAATAACTATTATTGATAAACCATCATACCCACTTGACCTTTTGTTTTCGAGTTTTTGCATGACTTTGTGTAAGTCATGAGCGCAAACAGGTGAGACAAACATGGATTTATTATGAAAGGGTGGTAAATCTGGGTGTTTAGGTTTGTGGGAGGTAGTGGAGGTATTTGTGAAGTGCGCGTTAAACAAATTAGCTGCATCATAGGTGCTGTTTGCTACGCGAACTTTATCGGTCATCCCCGTATAGTCTCTCATGTATTCATGCTTCGACCCATTTATTTGTGTGTTAATTAGGCTCCAAGTTGCTTTCACTTTATCATTAGAAGTAAGTATCTTTTTATTATTGCACAGTCTTTTAGAAAATTCAATTGTTCTTTTCAGAATAGTAGAGTATAGCTTATAATGTTTGAGTTCATCCTTGTTTTTAGAGAGTTTGGAAGATATAAAAAGGTCTCTTTTTGTTTCGCATGATTTCCTTATGCCCTGCGTTAACCAGTCTTTATTATGTTTTTAATATCCCCCCTTACTCTTATTATCGGGCAGTTGCACTCAAATGATTTGACTAGAATATTGTGAAATGTATTAAAGCTATTATTTAAATCTTCCTCACCATATACATTCGTCCAAGATATTTTCAACAAATCATCCAGTAGCTTCTGTAAGCGTACATCACCTAAAGCACGGACCTGCTTATAGAATGTTGTCTGAGTCTTTCGTAGTGGGATATTCAGAGAAGCGTATTGAAGTGTGTGATCAGACAGACCCAATTCTAAAACACGTGGATTTGACACTTCTCCGTTGGACATAATATTATCTATGCATGTACGGCTGTGGTTTGTAATAAGGGTAGGTTCTGATATGCCGAGCTTCATCCTAAAAGACAAAAGTAGACATTTGAACTCATTCGATTCTGTTGAGTCCGTGAGAGTATCAATGTTGAAGTCGCCACAGATAAATACTCTGCGCTCCTTGTATTTGAAGACATGATTCAAAATATTTTCCATATATCCGAAAAAATTGTCATCTTTTACGGTTTTCGGCCTGTATACACAAACCACATAATACCCAGACAGATTAACACCACAGACTTCAAATATTTTTGGGACAGTAAAGCCATTTAATGTTGGCATCTCGCTGAAGAGAATATCTTCTCGTATATAGATGCAACAGCCACCTTTACTGGTCCTTTTTTCCCGACAGAAGCTGCTAACCAATTTAAATCCTGGTATGTGTATTCTAACTAGATCTTCCCTAATTCTGTGATTACACACAACATTTCCACTTGTTTACCCATAGTGTCTACGTTGAGCCAAGCCTCTAACAGAGACAGCTTGTAAGGATTGAGGCTTTGAATATTCACGTGGGCAATTTTTTTGCTGGTATCATGTAATTCTTTGTGACTATCTAAATAAAATCCTGCTTACATTCCGGGAACTTGGTATCGTTGGGGTTTTGATCAAAGTCTGTCTGAGTACCCACGTTGAACTCGACTGGCTTTGAATACTCTCTATACTCCCCCTTTTTATTTTTGGCATTTGAATATCGAGAGAAATCATATTTGTTACTTACTTTAAGAATTTCCCTCAAGAGATGCCTACATGCATTTGACTTATCAAAATACCTAGCACTACTTAACTCTATGCTACACCACACCTCTAGATAATTCGTGTGGGAAAAGCGCGAGCACACATGCTGGTAAGTACTATTAACTTTCTTTTCATTCAAATGTTTGTTTCCATTTACATTGCACACTATAACATTAGTATGGGCCAGTGTCTTCAGACTGCAGTACAACATAGATTGAAGGTTTAATGGATCTTTATCATTACATCCAGCCGCTATTATTACAATATCTTTGCTCGTATAATTTTTACAAAGTCAGGCACATGATTCTAGGACTTTTTCTAAAGTGGCGTTTGGTTTAATTATTGACTCTACATAATAATTGCTTCCTAACAGATTACACAGTATTTTATTAAATCCTTTACTCATTTCATCTGCCAGCAACAGGATTTTCCGTTTTGATTCCTGGCCAGTCACATTGTGTGGTTGTCGTTGTTTCTCGTCGCACGGGCCTCTGTAAGCATTTGGTTCTTTCGTATTATCTACGGTCACAGCATTATTAATTGAAACAGGTTCACTGTGATGCAGTGACGCCATGTCAGGCTTTCGCGGCTTGTATCCTTGTGTTTCAGTATGCAATGATGAGCCAGAGCATGGGTAATCTGTAAATGACCTATTTAGATTCCTCTGGACAACATTATTCGTGACTTCTCGTGGTGATGTCCTAGGGTATCCAATACGCAACATGTTCGGCCTGATACCACGATACTGGGGCGTGAAGAATTTGGGTGAGCCAGCCACGGGAACCCTTGATACACCCTGAAGACCTTCAAAACCCACTTCTTTGTAAAGGTTAATTTTTTTCTTGTATTTTTTGATTTCATGAGTCAGTTCAGCGTTCTCAGATAACAAGTTCTCAATTTCTTTGTTTGCTATATTGTTTTCCGTACGAATTCTACTAATTTTTTCTTGAAGTTCGTACAGTTCAAGGCTATTATTTAGACTCGCGTTAGGTAGACTCTGATAGTACCGGTCTAAGTATGACTCATTCTTCTCCGCAGGTAGGTTCCTCGGATTTCTATATGTAATGTTATTGGGTTCTATATGTTCCGGCCGAGAACCGTCTTGACGCTTGTGTTTGCACACCGGCATTACATTTTCGACACTTATAAGTATCGCGTAGTGAAGCAATATTCGACATATAATACGCTGTGGTGATGTTGGCGCAGTTGTGATGGGATGTGCCCTTGCATACGACACAACTAAGTAACTCTGTAGCGTAAAGTAACTCTCCATGGCATTCGCTGCACTTCATTTTGGAGTACTGACCAACTCTACATTGAAAACTGTGCACCTTCTGCTATTCAGCAATAGATGGCGTTTGCTAATTATTTGGTAGTGACATCGATGGTCACTTTTGCGAAGTTGTAGTTTCGCTAAGTAAGTTTTTCAGAAATGTCGCTACTTGTCGCTAGATGGCGTTATATTATTGATTTAGTCGTACTAATGACTTGCAGTTTTATAATTAGAATGAATTGTCAGAAGCACATAGGTTCGGGTGGTCATTTTTGTTTAAAGCTCCATCAATCACATCACGTACACAAACAGTATTTTGTCCACACTCACATCACAGTTCAAATTGCCTAGTTAATTAACGGCGATTAGGATAATGAAATCCAAGGTTGTCGGTTTGCCACTGGAGCAATCACTATGTTTAATATTTACAAACCAACTAGATACTAATTGTACTCTTTATAGAGGTCCTTAGGCTGGGGGTTAACAGGAAAAAATGGCCAAATTCTCAATGCACACTCAAATGCCATGAAAGTGAAAGAGAAAGAAGACTCGAGAGTGCTGTTGAAGCGGCGCGCAGGAATCAAGCACCGTAATCTGCTGTTTACTGATGAATTCATTTTTGATGTCAACGAAAAGTACCTCTAAGCAAATAAAGTGAAAGGGTGTATGTACTCCATAAGTTCTGCGGAAGTCCGTTATACCATGCCTCCTGCAATAAAATCTTGAGGTAATACCTTTTACCAAATAAAAAAAATGTCAAAATATATTTGATTTTATGACACAATAAACTTGTGACAATATTTACAAACCAACTAGATACTAATTGTACTCTTTATAGAGGTCCTTAGGCTGGGGCTACCAGGAAAAAAATGGTCAAATTCTCAATGCGCACTCAAATGCCATGAAAGTGAAAGAGAAAGAAGACTCGAGAGTGTTGTTGAAGCGGCGCGCAGGAATCAAAATCTGCTGTTTACTGATGAATTCATTTTCGATGTCAACGATTAGTACCTAAGCAAATAAAGTGAATGGATGTATGTACTCCACAAGTTCTGCGGAAGTCCATTATACCATGCCTCCTGCAATAAAATCTTGAGGTTAATACGTATTACCAAAAAAAATGTCAAAATATATTTGATTTTATGACACAATAAACTTGTGACAATATTTACAAACCAACTAGTTACTAATTGTACTCTTTATTTTGAGATACATTTCTTTCGTGGCTGGACTTACTTTTTTGTATGGGATTTGAAACATCTCCTTTGTGGTCACAATAACTATAAATAAAAACGAAGGTTGTGTTTTTCTACATTTTTACAAAAATGGCTGTAAAACAGGTTTCAATGTTTTATTTTTACTTTTGTCAGACCCTGCTCGAGCAGGGTTAAAAAAAGTATGCGACTTAATTACACAGTATTTTGCTTCAGTGTTCGAACCCAAAACGAGCATAGATATAGATATTTTTGATAAAAATACTCTCACCCGTGCTCTTCACACCTCTGCGACATTAAACTGGCTAAGTTTGAAGTGGAGAAGGCCCTCTTGGACGTCGACTTGAAAAAAGGTGCCGGACCCGACAAGCTACACCATTTATTCCTCAAAATAGCGAGATCTGCTTTAGCCCCGCCCCTCACCACACTGTTTAACAAATGTCTGAAAAAAGGCGTCTTCCCTGAAGCGTGGAAACATGCGTTTATCATTCCGATTCATAAATCAGGAAACAAAAAAATGTAGAAAACTCTCGTCTTATTTCTATCCTCTCATGCAAACAGAAATTGGTTGAAAAATTCCTACATAACAATATTTACCCACATTTGGACAAACTTATCATTAAGGAGCAGGATGGTTTTGTAAAGGGTAGATCTGCGGTGACTAATCTTATATTATATGCCAATGACCTTTTCGGAGGTCTTGATAAGTGGCAGCAAATTGATGAAGTCTACACCGACTTTGGAAAGACATTCGCTAGGGTTGATCACTGTATTTTACTCAAAAAACTAGCCTACAATGGTATAAAGGGTAACCTCTTAAGGTGGTTTGCATCATATCTGGATAATCGCAGCCAGGCTGCTGCTCTCAATGGTTTTACTCCTACACCATCGCCTATAACATCTGGCGTACCAGAGGGTTCCATATTTGGGCCCTTGCTCTTTGTACTTTTTACCAATGACATCAGCAAATGCTTTTGACATTGTAACTTCATTCTCTATGCAGATGACTTAAAATTTTACCATGTTATCTCGAATCATTCTGACTGTCTAAGACTGCAATCTGACGTCGACAGTCTAACCAATTACTGTACTTCTAACAAACTATTTCTTGCATATGACAAGTGTTCTGACATAACTTTTACCAAGAAGAGGGTTATATTCAAATACCCCTATAATATCAGCGGCGACATACTCTATTCGTGATCTCGGGGTAATCTTTGACAAAAAGCTTACGTTCGATATGCACGTACAATACATATGTGCAAAAGCCTACCAGATGCTTGGCTTTATATTCCTTACAACAACCAAATTTAAAAAAAGCATCGTCTTCAATCTTTCACTAGTCTGTTCGCGTCTGGAATACGCTTCTTCCGTCTGGAGTTTACTTTGAGGTGTATATTCGGAAGGTAGAAATACTGCAGAAAAAGTTCCTATGTGGCCTTAACGATAGGTAGTCATTGCCATGACCTGCTGAAGGAGTATAAGATCATATATCATTTAAATTTAGTAGGGAGCGCTCTGGTGCTATTATTCTCCGCAATATCTGTTCTAATCACTACACCTGTCCACAACTCGTAGAAGCAAATAAAATATGCTGTATCCACCAGGACGCGATCGGGAAGGGTATTTCAAGTTCCACTATCAACAACTGTCACTGGTTCTCGATCGCCACTCAGCGGGATGTGTGACTCTTACAAGATTTTTTTAGATATAGACTTATTTAACTGCAGCCTAGATTCATATAAGGTACAACTCGATCAAATTCTGCAGGGCTCAAACAGAGACGGCGGGATTGAGGTCTGAGGTCTGATGTGCTTTGGATGTGGATTGAGGTTTCTTGTTCGCACGACACAGTATATCCTATTGTGGCAACTTTATGTGCGTATGTTTATGTGCTTATGCAGCTTAGGTATCTGTCGACTGTGGTCTGCCCGTGCAGTTTTGCTGTGATTGTTAGTCCTTTATTGGTTGTCTTTTTGATAATGTCCAACACCATGTAAAAGTTCTTTATTAACTTTTACATTGGAATTGAACGAAGTGAAAATTAAGGAAGTATTGTAATCGTAAAAAAATCGAGGTTGAGATTTTGATGGGGATATGTTCTCTATAGTTAACTCAGTCCGAAAAAGTAAAAATAAAAAGTATATGTATGTGTGTGTGCTTGTGTATGTATGTATGTATGGTTGGCTGTTTTCGTTGTCAGCTCTAGCCTCTAGAGCCTAAACCACTGCACCGAATTGGATGAAATTTTTGTGTTCGGGGTTATTTTTAAATATATAGGACATTTTTTTTTGTTTTTGGCTAACTTGATTATTTAAGGTCCCTGTCATTCAAATCAAACACATTTATTGAGTTAATTCAAAAACGGGACTAATGATTTTTTTCAAGCTTTTTTTCAACTTAATAACATGGCAAACTAACATGGCAAACTCGGTTATTACCGCAAAACTCTAAAAATGGTAGCTCCCATACAATATGCACACACTACCATATATTCCGTAGATTAGGCGGCGGCGCGGCGGGCGGAATAAGCTCATAGTGCGGGGCATGGTTAAAGTAGAAATGAGTTGTTTTGTATTTTGGGGTGGTAGTTAAGTACATCATTCTGAACAACTTTTGGTATGGAGCCGACTTGATGAGAGCGACTTTATTTTCAACTCCACCATATAACTCAGGTGTGCGCTAGGCCCGAAATGTACTGAGATAAGAAAAATAAAGTTGCTCTAATCACGTCGATTCCATAGTAAAAGTTGTTCAGAATGATGTCCCTAAGAATCACCTTTCGGCTTGTAACGACTCTTGTCTAGTTTATCTTAGAACTTCTTAAAACGTCTCCTAAACGCCTGCACACGAATATCCACAAACTATTATTTAAATAATAACACCGAAAGCATCATGCGAGAAAGTTAGTACAGGGTGGCCTGCACAATTTATTTATTTCAAAGGGGTTTCCTTGCTGTGTAGTTACCTAAGGTATGACGGTATTTGTACAACTGTCTCAGATATGAACTTGGTTTCTTTCTTGGAGGTGATTATGTCTCAATGTGTGCGTTTATTTGTATTCTGTTTCTTAAGTGTTCTTCTTCTTCTAAATTCGACCTTTGAATAATTAAGGAAAAATAAAAATAAAACTGGTCTTGTATTACGTCTTGGTGAGAAATGTTTAAGATGTCATGATTATGTTTGTTACGTTGTAAGTCTATATTTTATGTTATGTTACCTGTCATTGTTTTTTATCCAAACAAATAAAATAAAATAAAACCGAGACATTATTTTATCCATATAAAAAATTCTGAATTTGCTTGAATTTGTTTTATTAAACAAGCATTATAGTTACCAAACAAAGGAAAACATATCATAATCGATAATTTTCAATGTGAATCGATGAATACGGAACGTAACTTCGGAAAAAATGATTATCTCTGTCGCAACCTTTCTCCATGGTCTACGAGAATAGGGTTTTGTAACAGTATCGAGATTCGAAGCGGAGATTAGCAGGGAGATTTGAAACAGAGATCTATCTCCATGGTCGAGATATTTCGCTCGAACCCGGAATTGGCCTCCTGAGCCGTGAACTTTGCCTGGCAACAGTGCATCCTCCCAGGCCTGCAATTGCCACCCTATTTGCCACCCACGAGGGCTCAGCACCGCTCGTTCTCGAATGCACTGCCTGCCACCCTACTCCCTCAGTGCCGCCCACGCACGCACTATGCCACTATAGCCTATGATGTAACGAGTTCGTAAATACACTAGTTACTATTGTACAAGTAAACATTGACAACTTACACAGTTTTGAATGTTTTAACTCGTTGCTTTGTGAGATGAGACAATGCTCTCAAACCGCTCTGAGTTTCCAAAAATACCCGGGTTCCGGCCGAAGTTCGTGCAACTAGTCGTTCAGCTGATTACAGCTGATTACAGAGATCACTGAACAAAGGACTAATTTGTCGATCCTGGCTCGGGCAAAGAGCTACAGCTGCCTATGGTAATAAGATAATATCAGAAATAAAGTCTTCAAAAGTTGATCTGGCCTGGATCTCTTACACTTTGAATCCTTAAATAAGGTAGGTACTGCAATGGAACCGATTCAAATTGGAGTGGACAGAATACTTGGCGAGGCAACTGGGTGGCAGGTGGAGTAAATCCCTGATCGAGTGGTGGCCGAAAGAAGGAAAAAGATGCGTGGGTCGACCAGAGGCGCCTGATGGGTCGACGACATTACCAATGTCACAGGGTCACAGGGAAAAACCTGGATTCCATTGGCACATATTGGTTTGCCGAACAATGGGCGGAAACAACAACGTTGCCAATAATGAATATTATTCACCTGTGGTTGCTGATGAGGTTAAGGATCTAACAGACCTACAAATTTAGTATTCGGACAGAAAGTGTCCTATAGCAATTTAGACCAACTTAAAAACCATCCTAACAAGAAAAGCAAATACCTCGAATACTCGATACATTGTAATTAGACCTAATTATTTTTCGAGATACTTACAATATCTGTGGGAGAAAATTAAGAATATGCAGCGAAAAATTAGTTTCGTAAAAAATTAGAAGATTTATTTTTTAATCACATTTTTTTTAATTAAAATATATTTATGTATTTTTCTGTGTTTTGTTCTTTTTCTTAAAACTCCCTTTAAATCAAATGCTGGTTACGCCGAAGTTATCACTTTTGTTTTAATTTCCCTGCAAGTATAAGGCAAATAAAAAAATGCGCCATAATCGGCCGAATCTTAAGATTGCGTTGACCTAAAATTTTATTTTTTTCACAGCTCCAAGGTATCATAAACCCTTAATTGATAATTATTTCAACGTGATACCTCTACGCGTTCTTGAGAAAAAGGGTCTTAATAGATATAGGGAAAGGGATACAAGGATGTATTGGGAAAATAATGTTTTGAGAAACGGATGTTCTGGGAAAGGCATGTTTTGGAAAGCGATTGTTTTATAACGGTGGTTTTAGGAACGGATGATTTGGGAAAGAGATGTCCTGTGCCGAAAGGATAACAATTATATTGGTTTAAGTTCTTGCTGACAATGAAAAATAAATAAGGGAAAACTATTGACATTTGACAGTTTCATAGGACAGCCAACTAACGGCGAAGGGAATTCTACAAAAGTCAACAACTGAACGACGTTCTGTTTTTAAAGAGATTTCAGCAATCCTTGTGTATTTTTGATGGGTATACCGGGGTTTAGAACACATTATCTCGAAATGGTTTTCTGAGTGGTATCCTTGAATATTTTTACATCCCCATTCCTAAAAAAGGCTTCAATGAAATCACCACAGAAAGTAGCAGTAACAGTCATAGTCATATGGAAATTTATATTTGTGTCCTCGGCAACCCCTTGCATCCATCTATATGGTATTTGATAGCTGTAAGAGAACTTTTCGGGCGCCGACGCTGCCTTGCGAGTAGCAAGTTCAACCACTTGTTGATTCTTTGTTTGTATTTCAGCCAGTCCTTTCCCCTTATTCTTTGATACGATGAACATGCAATTTTGCTAACAAACAAGTAAGTGCTCGTTTTGCGCCTCCCAAAAATAATGAATAATTGCACCTTTTTATTGTGTGTCTTAGTTCGTTGATGGATGAAGATGTTTGTTAACAATGTTGATTGTACCTCTTAGAAGTTCGTTTAAGTACTTTTGAAGATTTTTATCAAATCTTCGATATATTTTTCTCGTCGAAAAAGCTTAATTATGCTGGGCTCCGAGAACTGGGCAGAGCTGAGCTCAGGTCTATTTTTGGAGTAGCCGGGCCCGAGTAGGAAGTAATCGATAGGATGCGCAAAACGACAAGTACACGATGTGCAATGTGCATGGACGCTATAACATCAGGCACCCGGCTTCGTCTGTTGTCTGGAAAAATCTTGCATATGATGAAATAATCGATTTGTATTTTTACGAACGTCTTTTATGTCTGTCATCTTCAGGTCTTACCACAGTGATGCTTAAAGCAACTCTTTCTCCTACTAGTTCTATTACTATGTAGAATAGAGAGGTGTCCAAATGGACATAGTTTCCCACAGCACTCTATAGTGACCGGGCATGCGTCAGTGCGCATGTCGGCCCGCAGAGGCTGCGTGGTACAGCTTTTGTCGGGTAAATCAATAAAACCCACCTTCGCAGAAAAGCCCCGGCTTCCAATCAGTATGCAAAGTGCAGTCGTAGCAGACAGACATGTCCACTAACACTGCAGTTTGTGGCTACACTTCCCAGCCAGGGTGGCTTGCAAGCGGTTCTTTCGAGTATTTCAAATTAACGTTTCCAAGTCGCTACATACTCATTAGTTTATAACCAAGAACGTAATACTACCTCATTGTAAGTTGCATTTATGTATATCTATTTTTATTTCAGTCTGTCTTGTGCAACTTTAGTTTAATATCCTTATTTCGATTATAAACGTTTATTGTTTCTGTGAGCATTTTGTCTACTTGTTGTTTCGTATTTTTTTTGTATGTGTGTGTTTGTTAAAATCGCTTGTGATACTTGTTGCGTCCCCACATGGTCGGAGTGCTTTGTTTTTTGAAGGTAGCTCTTGCACCTACCTCTATATTCTTTGTTCTACATATACAATGCGTATATGTGCGCGAAATGAGTTTTTTGGGTATCATTTATTGATATTATATAAAATCAACAAGGTAGAGACAGTGTTAAAAAAGTAGAGTCAACGCGCAGTGCTACATAAAACCCCTCCTAACCTCCACCCCTTTTGAACTTCCGTATTGATTCCATTTCCTAGAAAATGGCGGACCTCAAACCCTCTTTTTTTAAATCTAGAACTACTTTGGCCCTGTGGTAATATAAAGGACTAGAATTACTGATATACAAGGTATCCCGTGACTCAACGTCAAGGGTGTACCAGGGGAGATAAACCTGCTTTAACATGACCTGGCAAATATATTTATCTAAACGCAAAACATTACTTATTTACGAACTCTTAAACTCGTTTTCACTAAACGTCCTGCTTTCGCGATTGTTAATTTCACAAAAACTCTATTAATTTTTCATTATAGAAACCTTCCATTATAACATCGTCATAGCGCAAAATCATAATCATTAATTTATTAGACTGCCTTATCAGTTTTTTTCACTTTACTGTGTTTATAAAGTGACTTAATTTCAAAACCTCGTTGACCCACTCCACGAAATTTCAAACCTATTTCCGACAGGATCCATCAAGAGAAAAATCGATGTCTCCACCCTGGCAACACCCCATCCCGCGATCATATTTGCCCCTAGTTCGATAGGTCATAACCCCCACCCACCCCCCACCCCCACCCACCCCCCACCCCCACCCACTTAGGTCCCCGGGCAAAGCTAGCTCAGCGCAAGTGTAGTGTGGGGTGCATCTACACCCCCACCCCTTTTCCAACATGGCTTCCACCCGGCTACCATGTTTCATATTTCAAAAGGCTGCCTATGCTGCTGGTCTCTTATATGAAACTTACATTTAGTTTTCCCTTCAAAATTCCTTTTCTAGTTAATGCCTATAAAGGAGCGAATTTTGTATTTCATTAATTTTGACTCTAGTTTCTGTCTCTCACCACAACCGCATAGAGTTAATGCGTCCTCCCGTTTCAGGTTTCCTGTGAAAGCCTTCATTGACTCTGGTGCGCAGACGACCATCATGTCAGCGGCGTGCGCCGAGCGATGCAACATCATGCGGCTTGTTGACACCAGGTGAGTGATGATGAGTGGTGATGAAAGATGATTATGTTGATGACTTTATATACTTATCTGAGAACGGTGAGTTACTTGATCATACGAGCAAACCAACTTTAGTTATGTACAACGTACAACGGTGCCTTTGCGGACCGTGTAGCGCATTTAGCATTCTAATGTCCGTGTCTGTGGTCATTGACTTGACGTCTATTAGACGAATCACAGAGCTTATAAATCTGACCTTTCGCCAATGGCGCCATCTACAGCTTTTTACTTGCCTCTTTCCACCTTTAAAAGGTCACGTCACATGCCATGCGCATGCCGATTCAAGATGGCCTCTAGTGACAAGTAAATTCGTTTCGAAACATAACGGCGGTGTAATGCGCGCGCCTTTTCAAGATGGCTAAGTTAGTTGGACAGCCGACCTTTTGACGTTTTTCGTGCACATGTAATAAATCTCTGGCAAGCAAATTCGTGCCGAAACTAAATGGCGGACAGAAGTTTTACAATATTATTCACGATTCTTGCTTGGGGATATCTTATCTTTACATCTCAGTACATTTACCCGATCAGCTGATTTGAAGTTACTATGGGAGACCCAAATATTTTTTTCGTTTGTGACCATATTATTTCTGGGGAAAGTTATTCATAATTATGGGTACTATCATTCCCCAAAATATGGTCAGCTAATTAAATGTCATCTTGTTTAAAGACATGCGGTGTCTCTGGAACTTATCCTCCGATTTTTTTTAATAGCCTATAACAGTGTCCCACTGCTGGGCAAAGGCCTTCCTGTGTCGAGCCATTTATCATTTATTTATATTTTCATTTATAACTATCATTACAGGCTTAACTTAATCTAATGCGGTAGGATATTTAATACAATTTAACTAAGTATGTAAATACTATACGTAATATGTAAATATTTATAATATCTTTATAACATACCTAGACATGGCCCAAAAAATAAATGCTAGGAAAAGTATAAAGTATGCTGAAAGATAAATTAAAGAAGAAAATCGACCACTTCAACTTTCTGAAAAGTTGATAGGCACTGAGCCTTATCGCAATATGTACGTGTTTATGCAGAGTCGACAGCACAATTAAATGGAGGCTTTGTAAACCTGCGTGGACAGAAACACCAACCGCGAGCCCTACAAGTCTCCCACCAAAGTCAACCCTGTGGGAGCCTTGTTTATAATATTGTGGCACACGTTTTAGTATCTGACCGGTCGCTAGTGGCGCCATCAAAACAGCTTTGCCCTTTCCCCCCCTTTAAAAATATAATTCAGGTTACGTGTGATGCGCGCGCCGAATCTAGATGACTAGATTTAATCATGGTGCAGAATTCGCGTCGAAACATGGCAAACGACCTCCGTGGCGCTGCGGTACCGGCTCTGCCTACCATGCGAGAGATCCCGGGTTCGATCCCTGGCTGGGGAGAAAAGAAAAAAAAAACAGGTCTTGGATGTTTACATGTATGTGATATCGCTGTCTCTGGTTCGCGTGGGCCCCACACAAGGATACCTTTTGTCGTGAATGAAAAGAAGCAATGTATATGCCTGTATTTAAATGTTTATGTTTATGTAATGACCAGCACGCACCGATTCAATGTGGGGCGGCTAGAAATCAACGTGGTGCAGAGCGGGTCAATGTAAACAGAACAGACCTAACCCCTCGAGCACACTTGGGTACTGTAGTACCCAAAAACCCGTTATAGATTTTAAATTGTATTAAAATCAATATCGTGACCCTAAAAAAATTGAGGAAATTAAATTAAAATCGCGCAAAAACAAAAAGGGCGGTGTCATGCGCGCGTCGATTCAAGATGGCTCTCTAGTGCACAGCTGATGAAGGTGGCGACTTTCGTACATCACGTAATGTAAACAAAAACAACTCACGTGACGGGTCACATGTCAGGCAAGACCACGCCAAAAGAAAATGGCGGATAGTAGTTCCGCAACTTGCCACTGTTAGCCGTGTGGCGTGGTGCGTAGTAGGTTTTAAAATGGCTGTATCTAGCTAGGCTCTATCGATTGACCTGACTTTATTGCACTTGCGCGTTAGGCTTCAACTAGCACGTCTAGAACAAAGAGATAGGATATGTGTAGTGGGGGTTCACAAACATGAGTGAGGTTTTCTTTAGGTTCACTGTACCGGATCTGTAGGTAACCGTCTACTTGTTAGATAATTTATGGATACTTGGATTGAATTTTCTTCGGTTTTAAAATAATTGGCATTTGATGATACCCGTATAGTAAAGGGTGTTTGTTTAGAGGTATACAAATTCAAAATTAAAATAAAATACGTAAAAATAAATTCATTATCATGGTATTGCTTTTATTTAAAAGATATTCTTATGCCACTAGTGCTTAAAAATTATTTGGGGCATATGGGCGCCACGGCTGGCTCGAATGAATCGTAATCGGGAAGTAGTTAAAGTATTAAAATAAATACATCCGGCATAAAGAAGGACTTTTCGAGCATGAGAAGTGAAAACGCTCTTTGGTATCTATCGATACTTTTGTTACTGATGCCTTACAGGTAACGCTCTTGGTATCGATACTTTATACCGTTACCTACTTGTATTGTGACGCGCAATCACGGCAGGCAACTTAATCAACAGCTTTCTATTGAATTCATATTTGTATTCGGTTCGGGCGGCAGTGGATGCGGTTGTGTTCATACAGAGTTATCAAACATTTCTACCCTACTTCTGTGTAGTTCTTTTATAGTCACGAAATTTAGAATGTATAGTTTAGAAGACAATACAATATATGACCTCCTGGTTATGAAGCTCGTAGGTTACGTCACCCCGGGATGATTATTGTAAACGGCGCCCATTTATTAAAAGCCGATATAAAAAAATGCAATGTGAGTATGGCTTAAATTGACAGCCGATACTAATTTTACCAGCTGTCATAAGTTTTGACAGGACATATTATTTTTGACATATGACACTGTTTTTGACAGGGGTCACTAGCTGTCACTAATTTTGATAGTTGTCACAATATTACCTAATATTTTTCAGTATGGTTTAAGTTGACAGCTGATACTATTTTTGACAGCTGTCTGTATTTGACAGCCGTCACTAATTTTGACAGGTGTCCCAAATTTTGGCAGCAGGTGTCACTATTTTTGACAGGTCTCATTGTTTTTGAAAGGAGACACTATTATTATAGCATTTACAAATTGTGACCAGAGACGCGAAGTGATAGCCTTTTCGAAACTAAACCCATCTTCACCCGCGGTTCCAGATGGGCGGGAATAGCGAAGGGCGTCGGCGTACAGCGGATCATAGGGCGCATCCACATGGTGCAGATGCGCATTGAGAAGGACTTCCTTACCACCTCCTTCTCGGTGCTCGAGGAACAGCCCATGGACATGCTGTTGGGGCTGGATATGCTTAAACGTCATCAGGTGGGTCTCTTATTCCAGAACTGCCCTTACTTTCTTGCCTCTTATTCCGTCTTTGCTTACTTTTCTATTAATATATTATATAATTTTTCGTGTCTGTTAATTTAACATAATATGTAGGATTTTTACCCCTTCATACGCACACACAGCCACAGAAACACACACATGCTTACAAATGCACTCAAGCACATCCACACGCATATAAACATAAACACACACACGCTCACATACACACACATCCACACGTAAGCAAACACATAAACACACACACACATAAACACACACACACACACCCTCATACACACACACACACACCCTCATACACACACATACACACACACACACACAAACACACACACACACACACACACACACACACACAGACAGAGACACACACACACCTTCTTCCTTTCTAATTTCGTTTCCGTGTTTACTAATACAACATAGATAGGTATTTCATCAGTGCAACATCCAAATCAAATCATTCTATCCCAGTGCAACATCGACCTGAAGCGCAACGTGCTGCGCATAGGTACGACCGGGACGGAGACGCACTTCCTTACCGAGTCGGACCTGCCGGAGTGCGCGCGCCTGTCCGGCTGCTCCGAGGACGAGATCGTCAACCAGTCGGCGCGGGACCACGAGGCGCGGCAGGTCAAGGAGGCGCTGGAGAAGAGCAAGCAAGGTGGGCGCTGGCGGCGGGATTAGTGCCGGTTACTGGCTGGCCAACTTATGCTAGAGTGCCGAGCAGCGAGGTGACGGCTATTGGCAAAGTAACGGATGATAGTAACAACTTCTGCCGAAGCACCGGTTTTTAACTTATGCCGGAGTACTGGTTATTAATAAACTACCAAATTTTGGCAAACTAACGGCTATTAGCGAAGTGCCAACTTCTGCCATAGTACCAAATTCTGCCGGGGTCTTGTTATTGGTGAAGTACCAACTTTTGGAAAAATACTATTGGCGAAGTACCAAGAATGACCAGACATTGCCGTGTGATAGACTTGCTATCGTTTACAGATGGCAGAACAATAACGAGGGTATACCTTTACCGCAATATAAACACTAAGTAATATTGTATATCATCAAAACCATTGAAAATTCAAAACTTTGAAGATCGTCTGCCTGCTGTGTAGGGAGGTTCCCATTTGCCAATAGTCGGTTCACGTGCTATTATTATAAGATCGTTTGTTGTAACAAAATTTTATTAAAAACAGAAAAACGCACGGGGTAATTTATGGTTTTATTTGCATATTATGAGTTTGTTAGCTACTATACCAAGTTACTTATGTTTGGATCTTATATATCATTTGGCAATACCTCGGTGTTTCAGTTCTTTGCTTTTGACTCTTGTCTCCTACAAGCTTATACATCTATAATAAGGTGTGTTCGGTTTTATCGTTTCTTTGATTTTCCGTAGCTTAGAATTAGTTCTTTGTATCGCTTATTTAACAAATTGCTGATGGGACATTTGCATATTTGAGCATTTTTCGATAACATAATATGACTATTGCATTTTCAGAAGCTGGCCAGCAGGCGGCTGGTCCCAGCTCTCCATCTATGTCTAGTCAAAACAGTAGCGGCCAGAGACTAGGTAAGTGTATAGTAACCGAAGTGATTAGTACCTACTACTAAAGACTACTTTTCTTTGACCATGCGGATATATCATCATTGGTTGGGTTACTCAAATGCTTTACCACATTATAGACACAAAGTAATATAATCGTCATAAGATGTGAAAGTATGACGTCAAAGTAATATAATCGCGTGTTTCATCAATTCATTATAATTTATAAACAGTGGTATTTATGCCGGGTTATATAAATAAAATAATACTTTTTTTGTTAATATGACATATTTATTTTACAAGAAATACCTATTACTATGTTTACAGGCTGTAACACAAAAGGTCTGATGTTGCAATAAATTACATAACGTTAAACTTCATTACAGGACTCGGCGATCCCAGCCAGACGATATTACCAACAGATAAGTTCAAGGAGACTGATGTTAAGGAGATCGTATCTCTAGGCTTTACCAGGGGACAGGTAGGAGCATTATAATTCAACACTTAAAAACATTATAACCTTACATCTCACATTATCTTTATTTAAAATTAAATATTAATGTCAAAGCTCTGAAAACATTATGTTAATGTGCTGAATGATCTGGTTCCAGGCCATTATTGAATTGCGAAGATTCAACGGCGACAAGACACAGGCGACGGCTGCTCTGTTCGCGAAGTCAATCAAGTTCTATTGACGACGGGGAAGCACCCGTTCGGCTGGAAGCCACCATTTTACATATGTTTGCGAGCATCGTCTGATAAGCAATAATTATATTAGAGTTAGAGTTTGGATGTCATACCACGTTTTGAGCAGCGCGTTTAGAGATTTGAATGCCACATGAGCCCCGATTCACTTACTCCAATCGACAACTAATTGGACGCAATTTTGATGTATTATTTTCCTCACATTTCAGCCGATTTGAGTTTTTGAATGAGGGCGACCAAGTCCGTCATATGCCTCTACCTCACTGATTCGGCTCTCTATATGCGCGTGTCAAAACAGTTCTTCTCAGTTTTGTCTTCATCTCGCTGATGCGTTTTTTAATTTTCAATGGTTTTTGTGGTTTACTTTTGTCGTCGTGAACACCGAAAAGACCTCATAGGAAATATATCTTCGTTGCGAATCCCTTCTGCAAGTCTCGTACCTGGTATAGTTTCGGCTTTTGTCTCCTTTATAATTTATCCCGAACACCTTCAAATGATGTGCCTTACATAGAGTACTTATTAAACCTCATATTCCCCATATATTACGTACATTATCCTTACGTACAGTCAGCAACAGTAAAGATTTCAGTTCGGTACAATACAGAGTAAAGAGTTGTCTTTGCGTTGATTTTATTTTCGGTCGACGTCACATTTACGAAAGTAATCGTTCACAAACGAATCAAAATAATAAAATGTTTCAATGGTGCGCAAAAAAACCATGCTTAGAGTTCGCGGGACAGTTTGTTATTGAAAATTTCATTATTTTGTTCTGTTTGCCTAAGAACGACGAAAACTGAACACGATAAAAACAATGGTAAAATTTCAAAGCCTACTCGAGAAGTCCATTCCACCCGGAATTCTCGATTGTGGTAAACAATTTTTTATAGTTTTTGCCATTTTCTTATGTGTGTTTGAGGTTTGTATATGTGCCGTCGAATTTAGATTTTACAAAGTGCCTATTCACAAGTGCCATCCTTCGTTTCCTTTCCTCGTTTCGTTTATTCGTTCTATGCATCTGTTTTTTACAATCCATGTCAGTCTTCCGAACATAACCTTGGCTATGATTTCTTGGTTTCATGTGTCATTTCGGGTTTGATGTGTTGGCTATAATTTATTGGTTTCATATGTCCTTTCGGGTTTGATGTGTTGGCTATGTATGATTTAGTGATTTCATGTATCCTTTCGGGTTTGATGTGTTGATTATGATTTAGTGGTTTCTTGTGTACTTTCGGGTTTGATGTGTTGGCTATGATTTATTGGTTTCATGTGTCTTTTCGGGTCTGATGTGTTGGCTATGATTTATTGGTTTCATGTGTCCTTTCGGGTTCAATGTGTTGTGATTTATGGGTTTGATGCAACCTTTCGGGTTTTATGTGTTGGCTATGATTTATCGGTTTGATTGATGTGTCCTATCCGTTTTGATGTGTTGGCTATGATTTATCGGTTTGATGTGTCCTTTCCGGTTTGACGTGTTGGCTATGATTTATCGGTTTGATGTGTCCTTTCCGGTTTGATGTGTTGGCTATGATTTATCGGTTTGATGTGTCCTTTCCGGTTTGATGTGTCCTTTCCGGTTTGATGTGTTGGCTATGATTTATCGGTTTGATGTGTCCTTTCCGGTTTGATGTGTTGGCTATGATTTATCAGTTTGATGTGTCCTTTCCGGTTTGATGTGTCCTTTCCGGTTTGATGTGTTGGCCATGATTTTTCGGTTGGATGTGTCCTTTTGGGTTTGATGTGTTGGCTATGATTTATCGGTTTGATGTGTCCTTTCCCGTTTGATTTGTTGGCGATGATTTTTCGGCTATGATTTGTCTTGTGATGTGAGCTTTCCTGTTTGATTGTGTTGGCTATGATTTATCGGTTTGATGTGCCCTTTCCTGTTAGATGTGTTGGCTATGATTTATCGGTTTGATGTGTCCTTTCCTGTACGATGTGTTGGCTATGATTTATCGGTTTGATGTGTCCTTTCCTGTTCAATGTGTTGGCAATGATTTATTGGTTTGATGTGACCTTTCCTGTTTGATGTGTTGGCTATGATTTGTCGGTTTGATGTCTCTTTTCTTATTTGATGTGTTGGCTATAATTTATCGGTTTGATGTGTCCTTTCCTGTTCGATGTGTTGGCTATGATTTATCGGTTCGATGTGTCCTTTCTGGTTTGATGTGATCTTTGTTAAAATCTCGTCTGTATTTCGGGGTAGTTTTATTATTTTATTGCTATAGAAGTAATCTGAACACTGCCACTGTGGCATATGAAATAGTACAATCCGTCGAGGTAAGTAGGCAGAGTAGGGGTGGGAGATGGATCGTGGGAAGGTAGGCATCATTTTGGAAGCCCTAGAAATACTAGGAAAAGGGCGAGTTTCTGGAAGTTTGGTAGAACGGTATTCATGTTTTGGTTTTTAACCCCCGACGAAATAAGTTTTGAAGCGTTTGTCTGTCTGTCTGTGGCATCCTAGCGCTCAAACGGATGGACGATAGGATTTTAATGTGATGTTTTCTAACTACTCCCTACTGCGATGGTTCTTAGTTGTTTTAAATCAGTTAGGTGTAATTTTGTGTGTCGGGGTTGTTTTTTCGCTCTCGCACATCTTGAATATTATTTTTACAATTCTTTGCACTTATTTGTATGAATTTTTACTAAAGAGGTGCCCTTAAAATGGCATGAAGTTCCATTGATTGTTTACCATCTGAGAGCGGGAGAAATATTGGCATCGAAGCAGCAAAATGGAGACCCCTGTAACGCCAAGGGGGCGGATTTACAACGAATACTGTAACGCGTGACTTATGAAATTTCGAATTGATATTTTCGGTGTATTATTTGCCCGTTAATATAAATCCAAGCCTTGTCTAGTTTCATTCCAATTCATTCTACTCTTGAATATTTTTTCAACTAGTAACGGGTATCACGCGGGTTTACTGCCACAGAATTTTCGGAGATGTGGAGTGGGGGAATAAGATGGAAACGACAAAATAGTCTTTGTCTGAAATGTCAACATCTGGTGGCGTGGTGGCAGAAGTGGAAGGGATTGTAGGCTCTATCTTGTGAGAGGAAGGTAGTTCAGGGGAAACTGAAGGCAACATCTAGTTTGTTAGTAGGGGAGGTACTGATTGCGTCATATCGAATGGGTGCTGGAGTAATAAATCGCGCATGTGGAATAAATGTGTCGAGGGAGACATCTGGAAAAAGGGAAAGGGATAAGGCACCATCTGGAGGTTTAGAATATCAAGGTTTTTTAGTAAGGGGAGGGTGGAGGGATGGATAGTACCATCTGGTTTGTAGTAAGGTGAGGGAAGAACATGTACATGTAGGTAATTGAGGCACTATCTTGGAAGAGGGATTGGGAGGAGTAGTCTAGGGAAAATAGAGGACTAAACATCCAGAAAGACAAAACATCATCGGTACATGCCATTACCGATTATACAGAAAGCAATATGGGTACAGTTATAGTAAGGTGGATATTACGCGAGAGTCGTGAAAATTCGCTGGGCAGCATATCCGGCACCTGTGTCTCGTGGAAAGCACCTTAGAAGACGCGGCTTCTGGCGCTCGCCGAAAGTCGAGTCAGCGCTAGTCGAAAGGAATGAAAGCTGGCGGTCAATGGATGTCCAGTGACTTAAAAGCTCGGTCAATGGCTCTCCAACGACTGCCCCGTAAAAGAATCGAAGCGATAAACAGTAATTCTCATGCCTAGGCACTATCATTCCTACATGTGGACTCTTTCGGGGGGCTTATTTTGGGAATGACGAAGCTGTAAGGTATGTGAACCTGTCGCACGTAGGATAGGAGGCTGTTTGCTTTTGTTTGGATAGATCCGGATCAAGCCGGCTCGAATCCTCAACAGTGCGACAACTTAAATCTTTAAAAAAAAACTGGGGTAAGATATCGCACTAAGGTATATATGCTTGGCTTGCAGTCGTTATTTTTGGGTTCATTAGGTTTTAACCTACGCGGTGGGAAAAAGGGGTTTGTTTCTCCTAGAATCAATATTTGACAAACCCCGTTTAGTCTTCGGAATAATCGAATCGTCGTAGGGTAATCTTCCTTCTATCGTCCGGTGTATCTGGGTGTCAAGACAGTTTGCAACGAGAAGGTGATTACGTTTATTGTGATCCTACTGAGTTACTTTGGATTTGGAAAATATTTTACGTTAGAAATATGTAATATTATTTATATTGAAATTGGATTATTATGTCTGGATGAGTTTTTTAAATCCTAGATTGAGTGTTGAGAGCCGTAGCTGGCCTCGCAAGGTTTCCGGAACAATGCATTTGTAAAGATATCTTACTACTTATGCATCGTGGCCAGTTTAATTTTCTGTGCTGTGCAAAAAATAAAAATACAAAAAAGTTATATATATATATATATATAAAATTTGGATTGTACACGAAATGTATCTAGATGTATTTAGCCTTAAGCCTATATCTTATCGTCTCAGTGTATTGTTTGTCGTTGGAACTAGTATCAATGTTAGATAATAATTTTAGTAAAAGTGTGACTATCCTGATGATTATATAAATTTCTGAGAATGGACTCTGTCGGACATAGTTAGCTCGAAACAGAATAATGTCCAGTCCATATCTCTATCGTGATTAACTTGTTTAGTTTTTATTAGGAAATTATGCTAAAGGCTTCCATCTCTCTCTTCGTATCATTTGTTTCGGAAGAGTTGTACAGAATCGTATTAATCTTGAATCGATAAGTGTTATAGTAGGGATAAGCAGCTCTATCATCTAAGAATGTCCTCATATTTGACCACTCTTGATCACTTCTCTTTGTAAAAGAAACTTTTATAGTTTGGCCTAAGTGATGAAATATTTATAAAATCAAGTCTCATTTGATCAATCTCTAATATACTGTCACTGATGTGAGCACAAGCAGGGCGCCCCCAAATAGATGTCCTACCCGTGTGTATGTGTGTATTACTTATACCTGTTTCCAAAACCACTTTTCCACTCCAATTCATCTTTCACTTTAGTCAGAAAATTGTGACATTTATGTGATTTTTTTGAACCTTTAATTACTCGTAATTCATCTTGCACTTTTAATTGTATTCAAACCCGTTCTTTTCCACTCAAGTCACTACTCCTGCTATCCTCTCCCACATTGGCTTCGACTATTTGGGCGGTGGGGCAGTGGGCACCGTAGGTCGTACAAATGAAACTATTTTTTTACAAATGAGGCGGAAACGTTTGTGGTAAATTGAAAATATTTTTTTACGACTGCTCTGGAGGAGGCCGGAAGGGACACAAACATGGCGAGCTTGGCAATAGTTCTGTGTATTTAGGTTGCATGGACTCAGTTCACAAAAAGGGGGGTGTATTTTAGGCGTCATGACTGGGGGTCGTGAATATATTAGAGATAGTCAAATTGTTAGCACGAACTAAGAGACATGAGTTTTTAAATATTTTAAATTCTATAATATATATATAATTCTCCACAAAGATTCTAGCTCACCTATATAGGTAGACGATAGTAAAGCACTAGCTGGCGAAGAGTGTATTTATTTCCAAACTATACCGAGTAAGTATTACAGCATCACAACAACCATAAACTCACTCCTCGTTTGCTTCTGGTTGACAATCTTGGACTTAAATATAGTGGATTATAATAATATTATATACGTGATATATACCAATCGTGAATCTGTAATCCCGGTCTTAATATCTATGTATACATGGTTGTATTTACTTCAGTGCTTCTCTTCTACGCATCCTTTGCCATTCGTGGTGTAGGAATGCTCCTTTCCCTTTGCTGAAATTTCGTTAACATTATGATACTCTCGTACACTTCTATAATTTGAAGTGACTTAGTTTGAGTGTAATAATCGTACTTGTGTTATAGGTCTAAGCTATAGTTAAACTATAAATTTAGTCATATTAATGAGCAGCCGATACCGGCGGACATGAACGGAAAGTCGCACGGTCGTCGATGTACGGGTGGGATGTACGAAAGACGAGGAAGCAAGGACCCTAGTCACTTCATCGCCCTTCGTAGAGATAACCTTATATACTTCAGGACATTTGATTTGTCAGTCTGTTATCTACTTTGCGATCTTTTGTTCTACGCAATCACTTACCGGACAACGGCTGGTGAGCACGCTCTTATGGTTAATAACAACAAACATTTACCTGACAGCTGGAGTGACTTGAGTTACTTTTGTTTAACATGCGAATATACTGCTAATTACCAAGGGCTTATAGCCTAAAATTTTGTGAACATACGTCATCTTATGAGTCACTAGTCACAGATCCGATGAGCAGTTTGAACGAAAAGGGCGTTTTAAGGACTCTCTTTTGTATTGGTATTGACAAAAATATTTTAGTGGAAGATAACGTCATCAAATGATGATTACAAATCAAATGTCCTGAACTATACCAAACGAATGAGACGAATGGCAGGTGAGAAAACGAGATAGATATAGCATGGAAGTGATCCGCAGCGAAAGGATCATACCTGTCTCGGCCATCGTTGATGACAGGTGTGGGTATGGAGAGTCAGTATGAGAGTTATTAGTATTAAGGGAACGACCGAATATGTATATTAATATTGCTACCATCATGCAAGCCTATTCGTATTTCGCGGGCTGTGGGGGACTGATTCATGCTGAGCTAATATTTAAGGGAACGACAGAAAGTTTAAATAAATACATAATCAATCTTGCCCCTCCGGTGCAGCGCTAACTGTGTGGGTGTACTTAAGGGTTTTAATTTTTAAGGATCCGTTATAGATCTCGAATTGTCTGTAACACTGAGTCCTTTATGACTGTCGTACCGGATGAACCGAATGAAAACACTTATCTATGTAATAAATGTCGTCTGTTTATCTGTAAATGTTGTCTATGGTAACTTAAGGGTAAGTCAAGTAACATCACTACGGGGTAGTACACCAACATGGCAGGGGTAAGGGTTTAGGACCGTTTGGTCTAGGGTGTAGTGACTTTGGGACTTAATCAAGCAGCTATCTCGGTAATACCCTGATCATATGGGCTGAACCTTGCCCAGCCATGAGTCAGCAAGCACAGGTCAATGAAGGATTTCAATATTAAGATGTTTTAAATTTACAATTTTGGAATGTTATGAAGTAATAAATGTTTAAATGTGGGAGTTCGTGGGTATTTATTATTTTATTATTTGTAGTATACATGTGCATGCAAATGAATTGTAAGACATCACTAAAAGTGATGATTCTACTACAAGTTATATATCTTTCTATATTACATTAAAATTGTATTTAATGTTTTTTATTATGTTTAAAGAATTCATGGCAAATATACATTTCCGTGGTTATTTTTAATTTTTAATGATTTTTGTATAATTCAATATATATGGTTTTATTTAAAATGATGTCTTATTTACCGAGTCCAACACTGTTTAAAAAATATTATTAGTTTTTACACCTTCTGGTCTGCGTAACAATACATTTCGTAAATCATAGAGCCTAAGATTGAGCTGGCGACGGGGAGCGACAAGGTCAGTGGGCAGACCACCAGCCCGATGGTCCGACGATATCATCAAGTCGTCGGGTTCCCACTGGGTGCGATTAGCGCAGGACCGGGGAGATTGGCGATTTAGAGAAGAGGCCTATGCCCAGCAGTGGGTCGATGTGGGCTGATTATGATGACGATTGAGCTGAGTTCTAACTTGCCTGAAGCAAAACCTAGCGCATAAAATATACACAGTGCTTAACACGTACAGTAAGATTATTTCAACCTTACCGTTCGACACTTGTAAGCTTTTTGTATTTTTTTAAATCGTTAATCAATTAACTGTAATTTTACAGGTTATCCCTTAAATACTCACATACACCTCTGTACCACATTTCAAGTTTCCGGAACATCTTGATCACTTTTGGCGACTAAATTCAAGAAGTGTCCGAGTGTCGGGCGAAGTAAAAGTAACATGTATCTATCGTACATACCAGATAGATACATTTGGGGACCACCTAATATAATCTCCTATCAGGAAATATTGCGCCAAAATAATATAATAATCTTTTACGAGCAGTAAGTACATACTTTATTTTATAAATATTATTACAAACGTATACAATCATTGCAATATGTTTATAGACATACGTAAAGCATGCAACACTTACTAAGAAAGACTAGAACGAATGCAGCATCATCATAATGTACCTTTATGGGATTTTGCACCAATAACTTTTAACTCCAGTTTATTGGACTTCATATAAAAAATCGGGCAAGTGTGAGTCGGACTCGCGAACGAAGTGTTCTGTAGCATTGTACAAAAAAAACGCAAATAAACAGGTGTCTTGTGCTTTTAATTTTTTAAATTGCGTATATTTTGATTTTTTGGGTGGGATTGATTGGTGGGGCAAAAAAATACACATTCTCAGAAAATTTCAACTCTACCTATTACGGTTAGGGCTCCTTCAGCGTCTTGCGGGACGCAGGGCGCCATAGTGACGGCACCCGCATGCGGGGATAGTCCCATAGTAATGCCCGCGTGCGTGGCGAAACCCGCACGACACTGAAAGCTCACTTAACTAGATACAGCCTGCAGACGCTGACGGACGGACAGCGGAGGCTCAGTTATGGGGTCCCATTTGGCACCCTTCGGGTATGGAACCCTGGAAAATCATTATTTTAATAAGGTTGGCAGCTTGGTAAAAAAATAATACCTTGCAATATATAATACCCTATTATGTATCTCTGACATCAAGGAATTTCTATTGCAACCATTTCAAAATCATGTTTTGAACGATGTTTGCAATCTTAAAATTGTCGTTTAACCACTCAGTAGGCTTATCATGTAATTCTGTCTTCTAGGAATTGCGATCGTTTTTGAAAAATATACTAATCCAAACTCGATTATTTGTCTTTTACTGCGACTGCGCTTGTTTATGCAATGTTCTGATTGGCCAATTTTTTCAAAAGCGTTTGATATTAGGATATTATAGGACTGGTAGCTCTGTGAGCTGACCTCGCGAGTTACACTTTCTTCTAACAACACAAACAAACTTATGGATGCTTCTGGTTAAGTACATGGAGTATGAAATTAGCCCCACTATTATCTTTGTAAACTACATTTTGCGGACTTAAACCCAACCTATTGACTTTTCACTAACATTATAGTGCCATTTTGAAAAATTTCCAAAAACTGAATCGAAAGGAAAGTTATATTTAATTATCGAACCTGGCCACAAAAATTCACGAGAATCATTTGAGAAATGCGGCCTATAGAGGATAACATCCGGACATACGAAAGCATTTTGCCCAATCCTGAAACGGAGACGCTTCGCCCGCTAGGTCAATAAGGCTAATAATAATAAGTATGCGAAGAAAACTGTCAGTGACTCTTATGTACAATGAAGTTAATTCTATCTGAAGAACACTTTTTCACTCCGGTATTTATTCCTGCTTGAGCCACTGAACGCCATAATTTCACCCGAGCTGTCATTCAAAGCGACAGGAATCGGGAAATGTATAAAGTTTCTTGCTCGCGTAACATGGCGAGCGAGGGTGGGAGGGCTTTATAAAACGCATAGCTCTGTCCCTCTTTTTCCCGCCCCCCGCGGGGTCGGAGGCAGCGGCAAGCTACGGGTGCTGATTGAGCTACCTTTAACTACGCGGCAGGCTAGGCTTCTGGTAATTTGAGCAGCAAATTGGCTAAATTTGTTTAATATCCACAATCTTGTATGATATGTTAGAAGAGTTTTAAAAAATACAAATTGTTAATGAATAGGTAGGTCCACGTTCATTAGCGATTTTCAAAATGGGATCAAAACCTTTGTATTTATGTTAATGAGACACTCGGACCTGCAAAATTTTATTTAGATTTATGATATGATGCTAATTTTGTTGCAACACTCCTCCCAGTTCTGGCCTAAATATTGATGTGATCTTAGTTAATGATTGTTAATCTAGTTTATGCCTCAACGTTATCTGGCGGCTGGCATGCTAACTTACTTGCCATGGCGGTCAATATATCAGTCAACCTTGCAAACCGCTGATTCGGAGCCATCAAAGCACCCCGCTCACCCCATAAAAAGTTTATATGAAATTCGGTCTGAAATAGCTCTAAGAGTGTGGGGTCTAGAACAGGTCCTAATGACGACATTTCTTGTACAACAGTCCGTGCGTTCCGTTTGAACGTGTCAATTTGTTGTGGGAAGTGTCTGGCCGCATCGAGGTGGGCTGCGGTGGCGTTGTAGTCAAAATCTAGGGCGTTGAAGAGGCTTCCGGGAATGTATCGTCTGGCTGCATCAGCCCTCCTGCTTCGCC